>OY720344.1:117121934-117751934 GCA_963082975.1 Labia minor
TCGCTAAAATCTTAATGAAAAATGTCGTTTTTTCTATGAAATCCACGAAAATAATTGAGATATCGATGAAATTTGAATTTATTCGTGTTTAGAATAAGAAATAAATAAGAATGATATATAATTCATAAATTTTATATTTGTATTTAAAAAAGTAGCATTTTCGCTAAAATCTTAATGAAAAATGTCGTTTTTTCTATGAAATCCACGAAAATAATTGAGATATCGATGAAATTTGAATTTATTCGTGTTTAGAATAAGAAATAAATAAGAATGATATATAATTCATAAATTTTATATTTGTATTTAAAAAAGTAGCATTTTCGCTAAAATCTTAATGAAAAATGTCGTTTTTTCTATGAAATCCACGAAAATAATTGAGATATCGATGAAATTTGAATTTATTCGTGTTTAGAATAAGAAATAAATAAGAATGATATATAATTCATAAATTTTATATTTGTATTTAAAAAAGTAGCATTTTCGCTAAAATCTTAATGAAAAATGTCGTTTTTTCTATGAAATCCACGAAAATAATTGAGATATCGATGAAATTTGAATTTATTCGTGTTTAGAATAAGAAATAAATAAGAATGATATATAATTCATAAATTTTATATTTGTATTTAAAAAAGTAGCATTTTCGCTAAAATCTTAATGAAAAATGTCGTTTTTTCTATGAAATCCACGAAAATAATTGAGATATCGATGAAATTTGAATTTATTCGTGTTTAGAATAAGAAATAAATAAGAATGATATATAATTCATAAATTTTATATTTGTATTTAAAAAAGTAGCATTTTCGCTAAAATCTTAATGAAAAATGTCGTTTTTTCTATGAAATCCACGAAAATAATTGAGATATCGATGAAATTTGAATTTATTCGTGTTTAGAATAAGAAATAAATAAGAATGATATATAATTCATAAATTTTATATTTGTATTTAAAAAAGTAGCATTTTCGCTAAAATCTTAATGAAAAATGTCGTTTTTTCTATGAAATCCACGAAAATAATTGAGATATCGATGAAATTTGAATTATTCGGGGTTAGAATAAGAAATAAATAAGAATGATATATAATTCATAAATTTTATATTTGTATTTAAAAAAGTAGCATTTTCGCTAAAATCTTAATGAAAAATGTCGTTTTTTCTATGAAATCCACGAAAATAATTGAGATATCGATGAAATTTGAATTTATTCGTGTTTAGAATAAGAAATAAATAAGAATGATATATAATTCATAAATTTTATATTTGTATTTAAAAAAGTAGCATTTTCGCTAAAATCTTAATGAAAAATGTCGTTTTTTCTATGAAATCCACGAAAATAATTGAGATATCGATGAAATTTGAATTTATTCGTGTTTAGAATAAGAAATAAATAAGAATGATATATAATTCATAAATTTTATATTTGTATTTAAAAAAGTAGCATTTTCGCTAAAATCTTAATGAAAAATGTCGTTTTTTCTATGAAATCCACGAAAATAATTGAGATATCGATGAAATTTGAATTTATTCGTGTTTAGAATAAGAAATAAATAAGAATGATATATAATTCATAAATTTTATATTTGTATTTAAAAAAGTAGCATTTTCGCTAAAATCTTAATGAAAAATGTCGTTTTTTCTATGAAATCCACGAAAATAATTGAGATATCGATGAAATTTGAATTTATTCGTGTTTAGAATAAGAAATAAATAAGAATGATATATAATTCATAAATTTTATATTTGTATTTAAAAAAGTAGCATTTTCGCTAAAATCTTAATGAAAAATGTCGTTTTTTCTATGAAATCCACGAAAATAATTGAGATATCGATGAAATTTGAATTTATTCGTGTTTAGAATAAGAAATAAATAAGAATGATATATAATTCATAAATTTTATATTTGTATTTAAAAAAGTAGCATTTTCGCTAAAATCTTAATGAAAAATGTCGTTTTTTCTATGAAATCCACGAAAATAATTGAGATATCGATGAAATTTGAATTTATTCGTGTTTAGAATAAGAAATAAATAAGAATGATATATAATTCATAAATTTTATATTTGTATTTAAAAAAGTAGCATTTTCGCTAAAATCTTAATGAAAAATGTCGTTTTTTCTATGAAATCCACGAAAATAATTGAGATATCGATGAAATTTGAATTTATTCGTGTTTAGAATAAGAAATAAATAAGAATGATATATAATTCATAAATTTTATATTTGTATTTAAAAAAGTAGCATTTTCGCTAAAATCTTAATGAAAAATGTCGTTTTTTCTATGAAATCCACGAAAATAATTGAGATATCGATGAAATTTGAATTTATTCGTGTTTAGAATAAGAAATAAATAAGAATGATATATAATTCATAAATTTTATATTTGTATTTAAAAAAGTAGCATTTTCGCTAAAATCTTAATGAAAAATGTCGTTTTTTCTATGAAATCCACGAAAATAATTGAGATATCGATGAAATTTGAATTTATTCGTGTTTAGAATAAGAAATAAATAAGAATGATATATAATTCATAAATTTTATATTTGTATTTAAAAAAGTAGCATTTTCGCTAAAATCTTAATGAAAAATGTCGTTTTTTCTATGAAATCCACGAAAATAATTGAGATATCGATGATTTATTAAATTAAAAAACTAAGACACTCAATTTTTCCCTTTATTAAAATTCAAAATATAAAACAGTTTATAAAAAAAATATCTATAAAAACCCATATAAAATAGAAAAGTTGTTCAACCATATTAAATTGTTATAAAAAAATTATCACAAAATTGCACTTTATTTTTAGAAGTATCAATTTTAAACTAAATTTCTATTTAATTTTTATAAACTTATTCTAACTTTAAAATTTATACTATTGTATTTACTTGTATGGTAAATAGTATACCTATTTATATTTATTAAAAATCCATATTTATATCCATATCCATCTATTAATTGCATATCTAACTAGGTAAAAATCAAAATCTATCTTTCTATCTTTGCGGCTCTACGGAACTTGAAAGTTTTTGGATGCAGCAACCACATTCCTCCAAAAATCCCTATTCTAAGCTACTTTCATCCAACTCCTTTTTCTCTCATCTCTCTCACTTCCCTTGCTACATTGTCAGCCCAACCCTTGATCTTCTAACCGGATCTTTTCCAATCGGTTTCCCCACAAATATATTTTAAGTTATCAAAGTCCCTTTGATAATAATTTTGACTAGATAGGGTGCTATACTGCATAATAAGAGGCCTTACTCGATTTAAATTTTTCAATAAATATTTATTTATATTTATATTAGGTATATTTTAAATAATTAATTCAACATTCTAATTTTAATTCTTATATTAAATAATTATTAAATTAACATTCATTCACTCAAATTTTCTTATCATTTCACAATTTTAGAACAATATCTTAAGAATTAACTAATTAATTATTTATATATTAATAATATAATGTAAAAGAGAATTATATGTACAAAAATAAAAAGTAACTAGTAAATAATAAGAACATTGTTCTTTTTTCTTTTTTTGAAAAAACAACTGACATCAACAATAAAATAAGCTGGAGTGTCTGCACTCGTCTATTTCGCAATTTGAATTGGATTAAATAACATAATATATTATATTTAAATTAAATTTAATTAATTATAAATTATAAATTAAAATTAATACATCATATTTATTAAACCAGCCAAACGGCTCTTTGTTGATGGCACCACGTCACGTGTTGGCGCGTGAGATTTGCAGTATTAAAAAATTAATTCTAGTACTTTCAGTTATTCAATCAAGTTGAAATTCTATATATAGCAGTTTTATACAATTTTTAATCATGTGAAAAATTATCAAACATAAATCTTTATTTTTACGGTCAATTTAGAGGAAAAAAAATCAAAACGTTGTAGGTAATGACCCTCTTCCGGTTGAGCTACATTTCTCAAAAGTTGGTAGAGAACTACAAATTTTGAATAATGCCCATGTACCAAATTGAATGATTCTAGCTCAAACCGTTTTTGTGTAATCTTGTCTACATACACACACACAGGCGAGATAGTAAAAAAAAAAGAAAAGTATATTTTTTTATTTTTTCAAATTAAGTGATTAAATAGATTCATTTTAAATTGATGTGATCAAATTTGAATTTTAAGAGAAAATCTATTATAATCCTTCACGACTTTGAAAAAATTTATTTAAAAACGTGTGAGACTCATTTAAACATTAAAAGAAAAAAAAAGTGAAGAATTTCATCAGTGTGTGGCGTTTCTGAAATTTATAGACTTCATAAATTTAAAAAAAGAAAAAAAAATTCCTCTAAAGAATTCCTTCACACCAGTTATCATCATAAATTAGTATATCAAAAATAGTTATCTTTTTTGGCTATATTAACAAAATCAAAACCGTTAATTATGTCTAAATAGTTACTTTTTATAGATAATAGATACTTTGGGAGCTTCTCTATGATTAAAGCCAAATGAATGCTCACTCTCCCCCTCCCCTCTCCTACAAACACACACACACATACATACATATTCACAAGGAGAGACCGAGATTGATTCACTTTCCCTGATCTTATAAAAAAGCCTCCGCCCTTGTGGCACACGTCTCGGTCTAAATAGCACCACCACCTAACAACACTTACAACAACAACAACATCGACAATTTTCTTAATACAATCCTCTCACTATATTTAAAATCAATACAAGAGTATATACTTTTTTAGATTTTGATTCCTTAATCATTTTTGAATAAATTAATAAAAAAAAAATAATACCAACAGGAAATTAAATAAAATAATAAATAAAAATATTTATTCGTTATATATTTTCATATTTCTCTTATATTTTTCGAATATATTTTGAATTGATATCAAATTTGATTTCGCCTTCTTATAATATAAAAGAAAGGCGCCATTGTATGAGAGGCTAGACTCGCTCTCACATTCACATGGTCCCGGGTTCAAGTCTCTTGCCTGGCAAGGGAATTTCTCTAGCTGGGGTCTATGGGACGGAGTTAACCCAGCCTCCGGGATCAACATTGGGGAATAGCTACTTGATAAAAAGTAGCGCCTCCGATCAAGAAAATCAAGTTAACGGTTGAGAGGACCCGTTCTACTGATCATAGGACACCTCATTGATATAACCGACTTGATAGGCGTTGTCCTTGCGTAGGACATACAAAAGTCAGAGGTTTTTTTTATAATATAAAAAAGAAATAGAAGATATTAAAATTTAAATATTTATACGAATTAATAGGAAATATTAATATTAAATTTTCAATTTTATACTTGCACATTTCAATTTTTACACTAATATCAGACAGAAGAAGCTTTCTAAACTGAAATACAGTCAGTGATTGGGTTTTTCACAGCAAAGAACGTTTCAGCAGCTGAAATTCATAGAATTAAGCCCAAATGCGTAAGTGGGTGAGAGCTTTCAAGAACGGACGGGAAAATGTTCATGATGAACCGCATTCAGGTCGACCATCAGTGATCACAGATGATTTGGTCAATGCCGTGGATGAAAAGATTCGTGAAGACCGACGATTCACAATTTCAACTTTAGCATTGGAATTTCCGTATGTGGGTAGAATAACTCTGCAGAAAATCGAAAAATTGAAATTGAAAGGCGGCAGACGTGTACGATGTAGACATGAGAAGCTTGTGGAACGTTCAGTGGTGTATTGGGATGGGAACGCGGGGGAACGACGGTCCCTTACCTTTTTTCGGAACCGGAACAGGTTCCAGTACTTTATCATGTCCCAACAACTCCTACTTAAATCTAGTGTTAAAATTGCTTTTTTTTTGTTTTCGTTAATATTTTGCATAGTAAGAATAAGAAAAAATAAAAACTTATATTGAAAAAAAAATAGTTTTTGTTGAAAATAGGACTTTTTTGCTCCCACTATGCGTTCCCTTACTTGTTATTTTACCAATACATCACTGGGAATTTTATGACAAATGTTTGAACAAATATGGAAACTTTGGAGAAAAATAGAAGCACATGTAAGGAATTTAAAAAATAATGTTTTTTGAAAATATCTGTCATGTTTTCTGATTTATAAGTAATCGGATCTTAGTTTCCGAATAACCCTCGTATTTATAGATTAAAATTTAGTTTATATTTCTTATATTCTTCAAACTCGAAAATTTCTGAAATACATATTGATTGATCATTTTCGATACTACATAGAAATAATGTTGTGGTCGTTAGTAATGAATAAAATTTTGGAATTATTCCTGTTGACTTTCTCTATATGGTACATAGATACATAGAATGGTACATATTTAGGATTGAATAAATACCAGTGATGTATTGGTGAAATAAGAAGTAAGGGAACGCATAGTAGGAGCAAAAAAGTCGTATTTTCAGCAAACTATTTTTTTACAAAATATTAACGAACACAAAAAAAAAAAGAAATTCTAACAGCAGATTTAAGTGGGAGTTGTCGGGACATGAAAAAGTACTGGAACTCGTTGCGGTTCTGAAAAAAGGTAAGGGAGCGTCGTTCCCCCGCGTTCCCCTCCCAATACACCACTGATAAAGACAGACCCATTTATCTCATCACAAACTTATTAATTATAGGTAAGTATATAAAAAAAGTAAACATTACAAGATTCTATATTTACCTTACAATGAAAGAAAATTACTTTTATCTGCTTACAATGATAAACATATTACTTCCTTTTTTAAAAAAAAATAAAAAAAATAATAGTGTAAATATATAATTTTAATTGAATTTATTAGGAAAAAAAATGTTATTGATTATTTTGTGTATTTTATAAAGTTTCTTTAAGGTAAGTGAAAGTAATATCAATATTATATATAATTCATTAAGAGAAATTGAATATTACCGAATAATTAATACTTAATCAATATTTATTTTATTTTTATATAATTATTATTTAAACCAAATGAAATAAGAATTTTAATAGTAATTTATAAATAGAAAAGAAAGGAACGATAAGTACAATAGATATTCTATTAAAATACATGAAAATATAAAATAAATATTTTCTATAATTTTTACTATCTCGCGATCACGAAAATTTTCGATGTTGAGATTTTTATGTTTTTATACGTTTTGAAGGTTCCTGAATCATTTTCACTAAGGTTGAGATAAATGTCTCTCTGTGTGTGTGTATGTGTGTATGTAAATAAGATTACGCAAAAGCGGTTTAAGCTAGAATCATTGAATTTGGTACAAGGGCATTATTCAAAATTCATAGTTTTCTATCAATTTTTGAGAAATGTAGCTCAATCGGAAGAGGGTGATTAGCTACAACATTTTGATTTTTTTTCCTCCAAAATGACCGTAAAAATAAAGATAAATGTTTGATAATTTTTCACATGATTAAAAATTGTATAAAACTGCTATATATAAAATTTCAGCTTGATTGTATAACTGAAAGTACCAGAATAAATTCTTTAACGTTGACTGGCATTCACGCGCCATCACGTGACGTGGTGCCATCAACAAAGAGCCAAACATGCGCTGGTTTAATAAATATTATTTATTAATTTTAATTTATAATTTATAATTAATTAAATTTAATTTAAATATAATATATTATGCCAGGGATGCCAAAAGTGGCACGTTTGAAAAATTTCATGACACGCATAAAGACAAAATTATTTTTTTAATAATTATAACTTTTTATAATAGAAATAAATTAAAAATGAATAAATCACATTAAAATTTATGAAATTTGAAGTACTGAATATTTATTTATATATCTATCTTAGTAGAGAGATGAAACCGGCAAATTATCCAATTTATTAAGCTGAAATATCGCTTGAATTCCCACGCAGTATACAAACATTCATGATAGATAGACTCAGTGTATACCGTTTGGACTTCTATTATGTCATTACGTGTTATTACCGTACAAATAGCATCCTTCAGGATTTAAAATTTTTTGCAAATCTCAACTCTTCTTGACCTGGGGAACCCAAATATGACTTTTGTATTTTTCGTGTATGTCATTATATTTGTCTGTTTGTCTGGGAAATTGTCAAGTTATAAACTCCAAATTGATTGGGGCGATGAAATACACCTATTATCAGAATATTCTTATATGCTCTTATTTTAATATATGCTGTAAATTTTATCAAGATTTATTATTCCTTTGTTTATTTTTTTCTCGGGGACATATATATATAATAAGTTGACCTGTGGCCAGGTCCGAACCGACCGACGGTTTGAAATAAATTAATTTCCAGTTACAGAAACAATTTCAAATAAATTTAATATATCTATTAATGTAATAAAAAACAGAAATGGATAGAACATAAATTTTATTTTATTTATAATATATATGTAAGATCAGGCTGTGACGTCATGAATGGCTGGATTACGTCATATAATTTTAAATCAAGAAAAAACTAATAAATATGATTTTCCCGAGGATAAAACCAATACAAAGTGCATGATTCGTGGTGATATATAAAAAAATCTCCTCATGTGAAATTTGGTGTGAAAATAAATCTTCCCTTCCTATCGTCGATCGCTAATACTACCACTTCCGGTTTCCGGATTTGCACCAAAAGTTGATCAATTCATCCCACTTATGCATTAAGTAAATATACCAAATTTCATCAAAATCGGTTGAGCCGTTCAGGCTGTACACATCTATACGCACGGACAGACGGACAGACGGACAGACGGACAGACATCATGCTAAAAATACTTTTTTCTGTTAAGAAAATGCATGATTCGTGGAGATATGTAAAAATATCCACATGTGAAATTTGGTGTGAAAACAATACCTCCCTTACTACCGTCGGTCGGTAAAAATGGAAGAAAATGATATATAATAAATAAATTTTAAATTGATTTCATAGAAAAAGCGTGAATTTTTAATAATATTTCATGAAAAATGCTACTTTTTTAATTACAAATGTAAAATTTATTTATTATATATCATTTTTTTCTATTTCTGATTCTAAACCCGAAGCAATTCATATTTCATTGATATCATAATTTTTACTTTCCCGCATACTTCGTATAAGGGAAGTATTGGAATCGTCAAAAATTTCGACTTCGAGATTTCGATAGATCTTGACGTTTTAGACCTCCCTGAGTCGGAAAATACCATTTTTCGAATTATGTCTGTGTGTATGTATGTATGTATGTATGTAATGTCTGTAAGAAAAATTTACTCAAAAACTAATCAAGCTACGACTTCGAAATTTAGTACACCGATATTATTCACAGTTTGTAGATTTCTATCAAAATTTCGTCAAAATCGGTTAACCGGAAGTGGTACTTTACCTACAATGGTTGCGTTTACCTTTCAAGTAAAGTACCAGTTTGCTTCGAGATATTTGCTTCATATTTTGTATATAGATTTAAAAATATGAAAAAAATTCAGATACCAAATTTCATCATGATCTGACTACCGGAAGTGACATTTTACCTATACAAGTAGCGTTTCCTTTTTACCGACCGACGATAGTAAGGGAGGTATTGTTTTCACACCAAATTTCACCTGTGGATATTTTTAGGTACATATCTCCACGAATCATGCATTTTGTTAACAGAAAAAAGTATTTTTAGCATGATGTCTGTCCGTCCGTCCGTCCGTCCGCCTGTCCGTCCGTCCGTATAGATGTGTACAGCCTGAACGGCTCAACGGATTTTGATTAAATTTGGTATATTTACTTAATACTTCAGTAGGATGAATTGATCAACTTTTGGTGCAAATCCGGAAACCGGGAGTGCTAGTATTGCCGATCGAAGAGAGGAAGTGAAGGGTTATTTTCATATCAAATTTCACGTGAGGACATATCTCCACGTGTTATGCACTTTGTATTGGTTTTATCCTCGAGAAAAATCATCTTCATTAGTTTTTTCTTAATTTAAAATTATATGACGTCACCCAGCACTTCATGACGTCACAGCCAGCCCTTATATATTATAAATAAAATAAAATTAAAAATATTTATATTATATCCATATCTGTTTTTTTTACATTTAAAATATCAGTTAACCGGAAGTAGCACTTTATTCTATATATATATATATATATATATATATATATATAAAAGTTACCAAATATCAAATTTGACACCAATAAACTAATACGAACTGGCTCTTTATCAATACCGAGTTTACACATTCTAAATATTCATTCACAACTCTTTATAACTATTTATATGCGGGAAAGTCTAGGGGAGGACACTCCCGCTTATTTTTCATTGATTTCATAGAAAAAGCGGGAATTTTGATTAATATTTTAGGAAAACTATCAACAAAGAACCAACCACGCCCTGGTTGAATAAATAATATTTATTAATTTTAATTTATAATTTATAATTAATTTAATTTAATTTAAATATAATCTATTATGTTATTTAATACAATTCAAATTTCGAGTTAGTCGAGTGGGGACACTCCAGCTTATATTTTAAATTGAAATTGATTTACTACATTTCAAAATAGTAGTAATAGTTTTGATTTTTTTTTTATATTAAATCTTAAAATCGTTTTGAGTACTAGGGATAAGAATAAGATTAATCATTGAATTAAATTTTGATGTTTTATTTTTTCTTTTTTTTATTTTATTATTATTATAATTTCTAAAAAAAATCAGAAAACCTTATTTGTAGCATTGCCCTCATAAAAATAGATTAAAATGATATTAAATGATTATTTAGATTTTAGATAATAATTACTAAAATCAACAAAAAAAAAAAAAAAAAAAATAAGAAAGTAGAGGCAATGCCAGTCCAAAATGATGACAAACCATTTGCTGGAGGCTGATAGCAAGATACAAATTAATTTACATACATTAATAGAAGAGAAAATCTAAAGAATAGATTTTTTTTCTCTTTAAATCGCCTGTGGGGATCTCTCATCTCTCTTCTCAATTTAAAATAAAGAAATCCAACTCTCTATAACGAGTAGAAATGTACATATATACTATATAATATAATAATAAACATGGTTGAACATTTCTAATACCAAAACTATTCATAATATGTAATCAAGATTCATAATTATCTGGAAATGAAATCGATTAATCATGTTATACACCAATAAAAAATTAAATTGAAACCAAATATTATTCTATTATATCATCGTCATCATTATCACATCTTCTTGAGCTCTACAATCCTTTATGGGTCTTGGCTGTATTAAGAAAATGAGGCCCATCATTCTGCCATCCACAAACACACCTTCGAAATATCTTAGTTTTGGTCTTAAAATTTCATGTGGTCACCATTACAATCTTGCCTAAGCCATTTTAACTTTCGGAATAATATTTTTTATGATGTTTGGCTTCCTCATACCAGATCAGAGAGTATTTGATTGTGTCATATTCTTCAGTCTCCATCATAAATTAGTCCAGATATTTTTCGCAGAATTTTTCTTTCAAAAATATCTATGGCTCATTCATTTTTACTATCTCGTAAGAGATAGTATTGCGATCACGAAAAATTTTCGATGTTGAGATTTTGATGTTTTTATACGTTTTGAAGGTTCCTGAATCATTTTCACTAAGGTTGAGAAAAATGTCTCTGTGTGTGTGTATGTGTGTTTGTGTGTGTGTGTATGCATGTAGACAAGATTACGCAAAAACGGTTTGAGCTAGAATGATGAAATTTGGTACATGGACATTATTCAAAATTCAAAGTTTTTTTATCAACTTTTGAGAAATGTAGCTCAACCGGAAGAGGGTCATTACCTACAACGTTTTGATTTTTTTTCCTCTAAAGTGACTGTAAAAATAAAAATATATGTTTGATAATTTTTCACATTATTAATAATTGTATAAAACTGCTATATATACAATTTCAGCTTGATTGAATTGTTGAAAACACCAGAATTAATTTTTTAACACTGCAAATCTCATGCGCCAACACGTGCCATGGTGCCATCAATAAAAAGCCAAACATGCGCTGGTTTAATATTTATTATTTATAATTTATAATTAATTAAATTTAATTTAAATATAATATATTATGTTATTTAATCCAATTCAAATTGCGAGATAGTCGAGTGGAAATTCAAATTGCGAGATAGTCGAATGGAGACACTCCAGCTTATTTTTTTAATAAAATATATAGCCAAAATTCTTCAAACACACCTGCCTTCTATTTATTAAACCAAAAAATAATTATCATTTATTAAACATAAATAGCAGCGGTCGGGAAACCGGAGTAAATTACCCCAAATGTGAGGTAAAAATGAAACTTTAGTAAGTAAAAAGTATATATTTTTAATTTGCTATTTCATAAATCTGTTAGTATTTTTACAAATTAAATTTTTAGTTATTGTTTTCTTTTCAAAATTATCATGGGGGCTATAATAGGAAAGATGCTAAAAAGAGGAGATTTCGTTGGTTTTTTTTTGTTCTTCACCATGGGGTAATATCAACTTGCGAAAATTATTTTGCGGTAATGATTAAAAAAGTTCTCCGACCGCTGATTTAGCTGATGTAGTTTTCTATCAACTTTTGAAAAATGTAGTTCAACCGGGAGAGGGTCATTACCTACCACGTTTTGATTTTATTTCCTCTAAAGTGACCATACAAATAAAGTTATATGTTTGATAATTTTTCACATGATTAAAAATTGTACAAAACTGCTATATATAGAATTTCAGCTTGATGGAATCGCTGAAAGTACTAGAATTAATTTTTTAACACTGCAAATCTCACGCGCCAACACGTGACGTGGTGCCATCAACAAAGAACCAAATATTATTTGTTAATTTTAATTTATAATTTATAATAATTAAATTTAATTTAAATATAATATACTGTTAATTAATCCATTAAAAATTGCGAGATAGCCGAGTGGAGACACTCCAGCTCATTTTGATTTTGTTCTGAAAAATAATATTTTAACTTAATTTTTCGATTTAAAATCATAAGAAATGTACGATTCTCATTCTTTATTTTTTTATCATTGTCAATTTTTAAAATTTTATTTTAATTAAGAAATTCCTTTTGGATTGTTCATTTAACAATAAATTTTAGTTTTTTAAATTATTTGTATTTTGTTAGAAAGGATAGATACAATAGATAAAAATACCCTAAACATTTTCAATTATATTTATGAAATTATATGAAAGAAAAAAAAATATTTTTTTTTTTCAAATTTTTGTTTATTTTGAATTGAAAAGATTTACCTGTAAATTTGGGGGGGTCTATTCTTCAAAGGGTCAAAACAAAAAACCAATACAAAAGGTACCTGTATGACCCATGCAAATTGTATTCCTTTGTTAAAAAGGGACTATATATACCTAAAATTTGAGTTGAGACTCATTCAGTCACATTCAGTGTTCAGCTCTCTTCGCAAGCAGTTGCTCTCTACAAGGAATTTTCTGTGTGACCAACACAACCAAACTATTTTCAATATTTCTTCGCTCATCTATCCTCTTCATTTTATTATAAATCATTAATTATTTTTGTTTTTGTTTTTGTTTTTTTGATTTCAGAATGGCATTCAAACAGGAGTGGAATGTTCTTCACAATATCATTGAAGAAGGACTCAATTACTATCATCATAGAAGACATTTCGTTGTTTTCCAGGATGAATCCATAAGAATTGAAACCCCGGAAAGGATAGTTGGTGGTGATATCAATTTTTTAGATATCATGGCTAATAAAGAAAATATTCCGCCGAACGAGGATGACATCGAGACGGTAATAAATCACCCGATTAATCGTCGGTTAAGCCGGAGAAGAAATCTGGACTTAACAAGTAATGTAGTCCATAGAAAAAGAAATTACTATTATAATTTAAGAATTTAATTATTCTTTTATATAATATCTAATTTTTAATTTGTTATAAATAATGTAAAATAAATATAATTGTATTCTTAATTTTATATTTAAATAAATATTTTTGTATATAAGTAAATTAATTTTTGAATTTTTCATTCAAACTCCTTATATTCCTTTCCTCCAACCTTACTGGGTATTTTAACTTTATCAAAAAAACAATTTATATATAATTAAAATATTAATTTTAAATATTAAAATATATATTTGCTATATCCTAGCAAACAATAAACATTTTTAATCCTTCTATAAAATAGAGAGATTTTATAAAATTAATTTAATTTTTATTTTTTCATATGGGAAACATCTTTATTAAAATTTACATTCAATTAAATTATATATCCATTAACATTGATTTTAAATAACCTATATTTAGTTTTAGAAAAAATTCATAATTAAATCTAAAATTTTTGCAAAAATAAATGTTAAATATTTGTCAATAAACCTTGTACAAAATCCCCTCTTAACGCCCACCAATGAATACCTCGGAATAATAATAATTAAATTATTATCTCTCCTATTAATTAACTATTAATGATTTATATTTGAAAAGGGAAGGGAAGATTACAAAGAGGTATAAAAGCAAGGAGGGATTTTTAACTTGACGCGCCAACACGTGACGTGGTGCCATTAACAGAGCCAAACACGCCCTGGTTTAATAAATATGATTTATTAATTTTAATTTATAATTTATAATTAATTAAATTTAATTTAAATATAATGTTATTTAATCCAATTCAAATTGCGAGATAGTCGAGTGGAGACACTCCAGCTATAATTCTATAATGGAAATTGGTTAGACAAGAGATTATCTTTACATTTAATTTATCAAAATAAATCTTTAGTCGGAGGTGAAGAATGAAGCAGGATATAGAAGGGGACATAAATAAAAGGATGGATAGAGGCAAGTGATTGAAACCGTATGAAGTAATGAAGTGTGAAAGCTTTTAAGTGCAATATATGATTATTGGAGTTTAAAAAGCAATTAGGTAGTTTTGTGATAGGACCTTTTCAAATCATACAGTTTTATTATGAAATATATATTCTAATAAAATATATTTATTATAATGAAAGTTTTGACAAATCCACTATTCTTTTGAATAATGAATTTTTACTTTCACTTACTATATATATATATTACATAGGAATATACATAAGTGAAGGGTAATTTGTGTAAAATCAATCTATTTATAATACTACACTATAATCGAAGTGTTATTGCTGATGTAATATTCAAAATAAATAAATAATAAATAAAAGTTTCAATATTAAAAGTACCTATAAATGAATTATCTTACATACTATGCATTACTTATTAAATTCAATTAGAAATCTTTAATATTTTTTTTATTTAAGATTTTTCATTTGGGTCATGATTGTAGAATAGACCATTTAATAATTGAATTGAGATTTTAAGTTAAAAAAATAATAAATAAATAAATAAGAACCCAATTAAACAAAAACTAATACTTATTGATTATTTGTCAATCTTATCTTCTTATGCTAGCTAAAATTGTTTGTATGGCCATGGGTTCTCAAAAACCGCTCTAACGATTTTTTTCAAATTCACACTAGATATAGTATTTATAAAGAAAAATTGAGTTTTATTGATCACATCTCAGGAAACGTACATTTTCATTATTTATTTCTTATTTTAAAATTATATATGGAAGACGTCACATGACATCCATTTTTATTTTTTAACTGAAATTGTATTAATATTTTTTTTTATTTAAAATATTTTAAAATTTATTATTTAATTTCGAAATATAATTAAAAATATTTATTTTTAATAAAATATATATATATTTATTAATCTCTCTCTCAAAAAAAAAATAAACAAAAACATCAAAAAGAATACGGCTTGCTAATATAGTAAAAAAATGTTATTTTTAAGATCTAAATATATTAGTCTAGGGTAGGGGTGGGCAAATACTTTTAAGCGCGGGCCAAAATGAATTTTTCAAAATGTCTCCCGGGCCGGAGGACATTTGTAAAAAAACTTACCTTTTTACCGACTGACGATAGTAAGGGAGGTATTGTTTTCACACCAAATTTCACATGTGGAGATTTTTACATATCTCCACGAATCATGCATTTTCTTAACAGAAAAATGTATTTTTAGCATGATGTCTGTCCGTCCGTCCGTCTGTCCGTATAGATGTGTACAGCCTGAACGGCTCAACCGATTTTGATGAAATTTGGTATATTTACTTAATGAATCAGTGGGATGAATTAATCAACTTTTGGTGCAAATCCGGAAACCGGAAGTGGTAGTATTAGCGATCGACGATAGGAAGGGAAGGGTTATTTTCACAACAAATTTCACATGAGGAGATTTTTTATATATCACCACGAATCATGCACTTTGTATTGGTTTTATCCTCGGGAAAATCATATTTATTAGTTTTTTCTTGATTTAAAATTATATGACGTCATCCAGCCATTCATGACGTCACAGCCTGGTCTTGCATATATATTATAAATAAAATAAAATTAAAAATGTTTATATTTATTATTTATGTATCCATATCTGTTTTTTAATACATTAATAGATATATTAAATTTATTTGAAATTGTTTCTGTAGATGGAAATTAATTTACTTCAAACCGTCGGTCGGTTCGGACCTGGCCACAGGTCAACTTATTTATTCTAAACACGAATCAAATTGAAATTGATTTACTACTTTTCAAAATAGTAGTAATAGTTTTGATTTTTTTTTTATATTAAATCTTAAAATCCTTTTGAGTACTAGGGATAAGAATAAGATTAATCATTGAATTAAATTTTGATGTTTTATTTTTTCTTTTTTTTATTTTATTATTATTATAATTTCTAAAAAAAATCAGAAAACCTTATTTGTAGGATTGCCCTCATAAAATAGATTGAAATGATATTAAATGATTATTTAGATTTTAGATAATAATTACTAATATCATAATATTTTTTCATTGAATTGGCTTGTTGGCACTTGATTTGCAGTGTTAAAAAATTAATTCCGGTACTTTCAGCGATTCAATCATGCTGAAATTCTATAAATAGCAGTTTTATACAATTTTTAATCATTTGAAAAACTATCAAAAATATAACTTTATTTTTACGATCACTTTAGCGGAAACAAAATCAAAATGTTGTAGGTAATGACCCTCTTCCGGTCGAGCTAAATTTCTCAAAAGTTGAAAGAAAACTACCTATTTTGTTAATGTCGGTATACCAAATTTCATGATTTTAGCTTAAAAAGTTTTTTTGTCACGCACACACACACACACAGACAGACATTATTCTCAACCTTAGTGAAAATAACTCAGGGACCTTCAAAACGTATAAAACCATCAAAATCTCAACATCGAAAATTTTCACTATCGCAATACTATCTCTGGCGAGCTAGTAAAAAGAGAGAAAGAGAGACAGAGAGAAAAATGAATATGTAAAATTTTATAGATATAAAGATTATAATGTGATGACAGATCAGAAGAAGGATGAGGAAGATGAGTAGAAGGACAGATGTAATTCACTTTCCCCATAGTACATAGAAAACAGTGAAATAGAAACCATAAGCACTCACTACTTGTTGATGCTCGAAGAATGATAACACAAGGGGCATTATTAAAATTCATACAGACCAACACACAAGTTCATATTCATATTCATAAAAATATATTATTAATAGCAGATGTAAACTTTGGATTTTTCCCGCATACCAAAAGAATAACTGTCCTTTATCAATGTGACTCATTCAAATACAGTGTAATACTGTGATAATAGATGAAACATGTCTCTTTTTATTTATAATGGTATTGCAATTATATAATCTTAAAAGATTTTAAATTAATTGTATATCTTGAGTAATAAAATTATTAGATTATAATTTTAAAATGTTTCATGTTAAACTTTCACTTATTTTATTATTATTAATTTTATTAGTAGAAGTATACTATAATTGAATATTAAAATTTTTTTTCAAAAAATCTTTCCAATTTACTTATAATTCAAATAAATAAATTAAGTTTAATTCAATTTTAATTAATCCTGAATTTGAGGGTTCAAGTCTATTCATAAATTTGGGAGTTTCATATTTCTATATCTATAAAAATGTATGTAAGTATCGTATGTGTGTACAATTTATGAAATTTAACAAATATTGACAGGACGGTCTGGATTATAAATTTTATATTTGCACAGTTATTTATTTAAAATAAATACACAGTATGAATTACATTTTCCTATATCAAGTTATGTTGGATATTGGTAAGAACTTACCGATACAATTTTTCCAATGTGTAAGGCGTAATTATTCAAATTAGTTTTAATGTGATGGATTTGGATAAAACTTTACCAGTGGATTCCTTTTTTAATTCCAAATAAATTTTTTTTATGCAATTATGGCGGGTCGCTTCTAGTTTACATTAGCTTATTATAAACCACGAAATATATGTATGATCTTATTAAGTAATGTTTTATTGACTAATTCACTAATTATTCACTTATTCCTAATTATCGGTTGTTTCGGTTCGGTTTGGTTATAGGGAAATTATTTAATTAATTAATTTTTTAATTTTTCTAATTCCATCCGAACTGAAAAAACCCCGAAAATTAGCGAAGCCCTTTTCTGGCCAAATAATAAAACATGATAGTTAAATATCAATTAGCTAATATCAATGGATTTAAATGCAAATTTGAATAATCTTTATCTCGTAAACTAGAAGAGACCGGGAAAAATTTTATAAGTTTCTTTGGAATTAAACAAGGAATCCACAGGTAAAGTTTTGTCCAAATCCATGACTTAAACACTAATTTGAATAATTACCGTTTAAGGTTTTGTCCGATACGTAAGATTGGTTACTCTTTTGTCCTGCTCCATAAAAAAATATCACAGAACTTTAACAAAAATTGATGTCTTATATAAATATTTTTCCTGCAATGATATTTAAATACAATTAGAGTATATTCATACGATATATTAAATTAAACAAAAACAAAAACAAAACAATAAATATTGCTTCCGAAATGTTTTCCACACATAATGAAATTCTATAATTATTTTTTTCCATCTAATTATTTATCATTAAAAAAAAAATTAAAAATATTTCTTGACAATTTTACAATTTTATTTTTATTTAAGTATATCATTTGAATTTATGGAAGTGTAAATTTATAGAAAACAAAAATAAATAGCAAATGAAATAAAATAGAAAAATAAATGTACAAAATAAATATTCAGACAAGATTAATATATAATATTATTTGAGTGATTGACTGTCTTTGCATTAATATAATAATAATATTTATTTTAAAAAAAATTAATTTTTATTTTAAATGTTGAAAGTATATGAATTAGTTGTTGTATGAGATCAAACCATAAATTTAATATTTAATTGATAATTAGTTTAATGAAAGTATAATTCATTAAGAGATATTGAATATTACCGAATAATTAATACTTAATCAATATTTATTTTATTTTTATACAATTATTATTTAAACCAAATGAAATAAGAATTTTAATAGTAATTTATAAATAGAAAAGAAAGGAACGATACAATAGATATTCAATTAAAATACATGAAAATATAAAATAAATTTTTTCTATAATTTTTAATATCTCGCGATCACGAAAATTTTCGATGTTGAGATTTTGATGTTTTTATACGTTTTGAAGGTTCCTGAATCATTTTCACTAAGGTTGAGAAAAATGTCTGTGTGTGTATGTGTGAATGTATGTAACCAAGATTACGCAAAAACGGTTTGAACTAGAATGATGGTAGATGGGCATTATTCAAAATTCATAGTTTTCTATCAACTTTTGAGAAATGTAGCTAGCTCAACCGGGAGAGGGTCATTACCTACAACGTTTTGATTTTTTTCCTCTAAAGTGACCGTAAAAATAAAGAGATATGTTTGATAATTTTTCACATGATTAATAATTGTATAAAACTGCTATATATAGAATTTCAGCTTGATTGAATTACTGAAAGTACCGGAATTAATTTTTTAACACTGCAAATCTCACGCGCCAACACGTGACGTGGTGCCATCAACAAAGAGCCAAGCATGCGCTGGTTTAATAAATATTATTTATTAATTTTAATTTATAATTTAATTAATTTAATTTAATTTAAATTAATATATGTTATTTAATTCAATTCAAATTTCCGAGATAGTCGAGTGGAGACACTCCAGATTTTTTTTCTTTGTTCCACTAAAATTTTTAGGATACAAAAAAAATAACCACAATCATATAGAAATAAAATTATTTAAAATTATTCTGCAAAACATGTGACATACTCCATACAAATGACTCACTAATGATTAAACTACCATATTATATACTATATATTCAGTGGTGTATTGGGAAGGGAACGTGGGGGAACGACGTTCCCTTACCTTTTTTCAGAACCGGAACGCTTTCCAGTACTTTTTAATGTCCCGACAATATTTTTTTTATTTTTGTGTTCGTTAATAATTTGTATAGTAAGAATAAGAAAAAAATAAAAACTTTAATGGAAAAAAATAGTTTGCTGAAAATATGACTTGTTTTTGCTCCCACTATGCGTTCCCTTACTTCTTATTTTACCAATACATCACTGATTATATTATGATACGAAATATACAAATATATCTAATAGATAGATAGGATACCTAAATATAAAATGTAATTAGAGAAGGACAACGTTAATCTTTTAATACGCTTGAAAATATAATATTTTTTTATATTAATCGGATTATTAAAAAATTAAATTTTAATAAATTTAAACAATAAAAAAAAACTAAAAACAAAAAGCATGGAAAATTTTCATTTGAAGTCATGAGAGTCTCAGGAAGTATTATTTAATTGATATTTTAAAGTTCATTATCAAAAGAAAAATATTACATATAATTTGGATTTGAGAGATATCTGGATAATTATATACTCTCTCTGAAGAATAAAAGAGTACAATTATGCATACCTATATATTAGTGGTCGGGGAACTTTTCTAATCATTACCCCAAAATATTTTTGTTTAAGTTGGTGTGAAGAGCAAAAAAAAAATAAAACTAATTCTCCTCTTTTTAGCATCTTTCCTATTATAGCCCCCCATGATAATTTTGAAAAGAAAACAATAACTAAAAATTTAATTTGTAAAAATACTAACAGATTTATAAAATAGCAAATTAAAAATATATACTTTTTACATGCTAAAGTTTCATTTTTACCCACAAAAATTTCAATTTTACCCCATTTGGGAAAATTTACTCCGGTTCCCCAACCGCTGCTATTTATGTTTAATAAATGATAATTATTTTTTTGTTTATTAAAAAGAAGGCAGGTGTGTTTGAAGAATTTTGGATTTATATTTTATTAACAAAATAAGCTGGAGTATCTCCATTCGACTATCTCGCAATTTGAATTTAAATTTACAATATATTAGATTTAAATTAAATTTAATTAATTATAAATTATAAATTAAAATTAATATATATTTATTAAACCAGCGCATGTTTGGCTTATTGTTGATGGCAGCACGTCACGTGTTGGCGCGTGATTGCGAGTCAACGTTAAAGAATTAATTCTGGTACTTTCAGCGATTCAATGAAGCTGAAATTCTATATATAACAGTTTTATAAAATTTTCAATCATGTGAAAAATTACCAAACATATACCTTTATTTTTACGGTGATTTTGGAGGAAAAAAAATCAAAACGTTTTAGATAATGACCCTCTTCTGGTTTAACTACATTTCTCAAAAGTTGATAGAAAACTACGAATTTTCAATAATTCCCGTATACCAAATTTCATGATTCTAGCTCAAACCGTGTTTGCATAATCTTGTCTACATACATACACACATACACACACACAGAGACATTATTCTCAACCTTAGTGAATATGATTCAGGAACCTTCAAAACGTATAAAAACAACAAAATCTCGTCATCGAAAATTTTCTGGCGAGATAGTCAAAAGAAAAAAACAACAACATATACTTACATATTTTCTGAATTAATAAAAATTTTAAAATATTATTTTGGTTTTACAATTTATTTTAAATTTTAATTTAATGTAAAAAATTAAAAATTAAATTAAATAAATTATATATATATAATTGAAAAGATATGATAATAAAATTAAGTATTTCATATCCATAAAGCAATTTATTACATGAAAAAAAAAACAAAAAAAAAAAAAAAACAACTAAATTGAGGAATAAAAAGTAAAACCAAAAAGAATAAAAGATTAGCCCTCCTGAAGAAAAATAAGAAAGTTAAATATATATATATATATATATATAATTTTTTTTTTCTAATTAAACTTTCATCCTCATTGGAATCGGCAAAGTGTGTTAGTGTGGCAAAAGGAGGAGTAAACTGAGAGTGAACTGAAGACCCGGGGAACACTTTCACCGGCGAATTTGCTCTCTCGAGACTCTCAGTCCCAGGTAGACACTCGCACTCAACACTTGTTCCCTTTAAACTCTTGCGGAAAGTGTATTATTCTTTTTTTCTTTTTTTTTTTTTTTTTGTTGTATTTATTTCATTTGTTCTTCATATTAATTTTTATATTATCAAATTTGTTTTTATTTATTTCTTCTTTTAAAATTTAGTGTTACAAGTGAATAGTTTTTTGTTTTTTTTTTTTATATGTTTATGTTTTGGTGATATGGTGTTGTGTCAAAGAAATGTCGGGCATCAATCGCCCCATTGGCATGCTAATAAACAACCCTGAAGGGAGTAGAAGCACCTACAAGTGGGATCAACCACACGTGAGTTAATTAAATGAATATATTTACCATATAATATGTGTAGATAGAGATCAATTAACAAGAGAAAGAGGAAAATCTTCTCTTGGCCTATAAGACGGAAATCATATAATACTAAAATATATTGAAACTCTCTACTGATGTTAAAATTTTCTCTTGAATAAAAACAAGTAAAAATTATATTCTATACTACAGTTAATAATTAATATATTACAAAATACCCTAAGGGAAATTTACAAATTATTTTCTATTTATATATATATATTTAAATGCCTGATTATAATTTTTATTTATATATTAAAAATTTTAATATATTAACATAAAACATGCAAAAGAAAGCTAAAAGAATTTTCCTTTCATGAAAAAAAAAGAAATTTTAATGTGTGTTTCTTTTTTTATTATATTATTAAAAACATTAAACTTATTTTAAATTAAGTATATATCTACACTTTAAATATTTATAAAATTATATTCATGATGAGATTGATAAACAGTATATTATATTATATATTTTCAATCAGAATTATAAATTTCATTTTAAATGTCTCTACATAGATATTACAATATTTGATAAATTTTTTTTTATTTTTAAATGTCATCTACGATGAAAATATAATACAAGGGTGTCTAAACTATGACCATTCGAGGGCCACATTGCAAAAAAAAATATACTGGGCCGCAAATAAATATCATTTTACCTTTTTTTTAGAACCATAAGTCGGAAATATTTAAAAGTCTAATCTCAAAATCATTTTAATAAAATAAAATTTAAAAAAGTTGGAAATATTTAAAAGTCTAATCCTAAAATCATTTTAATAAAATAAAATTTAAAAAAGTCAGAAAAATTTAAAAGTCTAATCCCAAGATAATTTTAATAAAATAAAATTTAAAAAAGTCGGAAATATTTAAAAGTCTAATCCCAAAATCATTTTAATAAAATAAAATTTAAAAAAGTTGGAAATATTTAAAAGTCTTATCCTAAAATCATTTTAATAAAATAAAATTTAAAAAAGTCAGAAAAATTTAAAAGTCTAATCCCAAGATAATTTTAATAAAATAAAATTTAAAAAAGTCGGTAATATTTAAAAGTCTAATCCCAAAATCATTTTAATAAAATAAAATTTAAAAAAGTCCTAAATATTTAAAAGTCTAATCCCAAAATCATTTTAATAAAATAAAATTTAAAAAAGTTGGAAATTTTAAAAGTCTAATCCCAAAATCATTTTTTTTAGAACCATATTGAAAAGATTTAAATATTTTCATATTTTGCGTTTGAGCCGCAGTTTAGACACCCCTGATATAATATAACTAACTTATATGTAAATTAATTAATTAATCTTTTTTATAACCTTTTTAATTTTTTCAAAGCTTTTATTTTGTTATTATTTATTTTTAAAATAAATAGATTAAATAAAATATTTATCACAAAATGAAAGAAAGAAATAAAAAAAAATAATATTTGAAACTGATAAACGTTAACAAAAGGTACAAGTATTGATTATTTATTAAAATTTGAAATGCTCTGATTGATAATAACAAATTTTATGATGACCTATATATATATATATATATATATATATTTCATCAACTTTGAATGAGGTTTACAAAAAGTAGAAATTTGATTAATAAAAATTAAACTAAATTAAATTAATTTCTTATACAATTTTGTAATAAATGAAATCATTCACATCGAGCTACGAAATCGTGAGCCACTTTAATTATATAATAAATCTATTATTATTTTATGGATATTTGATTCAATTCAATTAAATTGAATTTATTTTACAAATTATTTTCTATATACATATTCATTCAATGGGAATTAATTTTAATCTACTTATCATAATCATATTTGATGAATTTACAAATAAAATTAACCTATACAAATAATAAAAGTGTGATTTACTTTCTTTTTGATTCAAATTGATTTTATTTTATTGGAAAATGTATTTAATTGAATTGCCAGTCCAATGCACTAAAAAAAAAAAATAATAAAAAAATAATAAAATAAAAACTACTTGATTACTCCCTCCCCCCTTTAATAAATAAGATTGGATTGTAATTGTAATCTATAATTTTGAATAATATTTAAATTTATTTAAATAAATAAATAAATATGGTTCATAAATTGAATGTAATCTCTCCCAATAAAAGGTGGGAGGAATACATCATTTGAATTCAATATTTATTTATTAATCTTATTTGTTTGTATATCTACATTTTTATATTGCGATCACGAAAATTTTCGATGTTGAGATTTTGATGTTTTTATACGTTTTGAAGGTTCCTGAATATTTTTCACTAAGGTTGATAAAAATGCCTGTGTGTATGTGTATATATGTGTATGTAGATAAGATTACGAAAAAACGGTTTGAGCTAGAATAATGAAATTCGGTATACGGGCATTATTCAAAATTTGTAGTTTTCAATCAACTTTTGAGAAATGTAGCTCAATCAGAAGAGAGTCATTACCCACAACGTTTTCATTTTTTCCCCTTAAACGGACCGTAAAAATAAAGATAAATGTTTGATAGTTTTTCACATGATTAAAAATTGTATAAAACTGCTATATATAGAATTTCAGCTTGATTAAATCGGTGAAAGTACCGGAATGAATTTTTTAACACGTTGACTGCCATCACGCCCCAGGACGTGACGTTAAACATCAACAAAGAGCCAAACACGCGCTGGTTTAATAAATATTATTTATTAATTTTAATTTATAATTAATTAAATTTAATTTAAATCTAATATATGTTAATTAATTCAATTCAAATCCAAGACACTCCAGCTTATTATAGTTTTCTATCAGTGCACGTACATTATCTATTAATCTATAAATATTATGTATTTTTTAATAAGTTTTCAATGGACAAGTATCGGGGTTTCAAACTATATAAATTGTAATATTAAATGAATTTTTATTTTTTAAATATATCTTCAATTTATTTATTTTTTCTTTTTTAAATCAATTCATAATATTATATTTTTTAAAGATAATTCAAGGTATACTTGTTTTTTTTTTTTTGAAATTTGATTTGGCAAAAGGATTAGTAATGATCTAATGATAATGCATGTATTGGATACGACTCACACAAACAGTCACACATGTATTTTTCTGATGTAAACAAAAATGATAGACACAAATAAATTCACTTCTTAAGGAATTTGTTTTTTTTTTCTTTTCTTTTTACATAATATATTCTTTAGAGTTGTCATTTAACTAACCACTTTGACAAAATCTTCTACCTATCCATCTATCTACCTTTTCTTTATCTTATCTGATGATGAAAAATAGAATATCATCAATTTCCTATAAATACTTGAAAAAAAAATAGGAAAATCTACATTATACATATCCTATAAATTATTTACATGAATTTTAAAACATTTTTATTTACATTTGATTTAATATTATTCAAAAAATAAAAGTTGTAAAAAAAAATTAATTAAGATTCTTTTAATATTCAAATTGAATCTTATAATATTAAAATTGTTATATTACTTACTAATTTATTAAAAATAAATATTATATATTTATAATTTATCAGTATATTCAAAGGAAAACATGTCTTTTTATTTTTTTAATCCACAAAAATTAATTTATTGATTCTAAGATAAAAGATTTGTTTGTGTTTTTTTTTTAATTACGATTCTAATTTAGTTGCATTATAATAATTTTAAAAATATATTACGATTATAAACAAAGTGATCTCTTATATATTTAACTAGACACTAATAAATAAAAGACGGAAATATTTTGATATTTTATAAAAAATATTTTTTAGGTAGAATAAGGTTTATTATATATGGGGCATTTTAAATTTTCGCGGGTTATCTATATTCGATTATCGACATTTTTTTTTGTTATGTTGGTACATAGGTGTTACATTATCAGCCATTTTGGATTAGTACTTTGTGTTTTCATATATATATATACTTTACAAAATACCAGTATAGTCTGACAAAATTACCAAATTTGAATCTATTCATTTTATATAATAGAATTATTAATATATATATTATTTATTTTAAATATATTTAGACAATCAGTTTAAAAAAATAAAATATATAAATATTTATTTTAAAAGAATATCAAGAGAGAGAGATTACTAAACACTTTTGTAAAATTGTAATTTTTGATAATTTTTATTTCCTTTGATATTTATTATTTTAATTAAGAAAACAAAAATAAAAATTCAATTAAAATGATTTAGTCTAGATTGATGTTTTATCTTGAAAAATCTTATAGATTTCTTTTTCAAGATCACACACACACACACACACAGAAAAACGTAAATATTATTATATGCATACTTATATTACATATATAAATAGAAATTTTGTTAGGATAATACACGAGTATTATAAACTTAGCTAGATATATTAAATAAAAAATTTAATCATTCCAACTAAGCGGTCCAATCCAATCCGATTTGAATGAAATCCTCTGACAAGATAGACAGCCATGAAGATTGGCAATTAAAGGCACCTGCTGTCAGTCAACTGAAAAGGATTATAATGCAAACAAGTTAAATTACGATTGAAAAAAAAAAGAATAAAAATATATTTATCTTAAAGACTGCTTGAAATTTAGACATTATTTCACTTTATGAGTTTAAAACAAATTATACCAATTGCTTTAATAATATTTTATTATCTCAAATTTGATTTTGATTTTTTACTATCTCGCCAGAGATAGTATTGCGATCACTAAAATTTTCGATGTTTAGAATTTGATGGTTTTATACGTTTTGAAGGTTCCTGAATCATTTTCACTAAGGTTGAGAAAAATGTCTGTGTGTGTATGTAGACAAGATTGCTCAAAAACAGTTTGAGCTAGAATAATGAAATTTGGTATACGGGCATTATTCAAAATTCGTAGTTTTTTATCAACTTTTGAGAAATGTAGCTCAACCGGAAGAGAGTCATTACCTACAAAGTTTTGATTTTTTTCCTCTAAAGTGACCGTAAAAATAAAGATATATTTTTGATAATTTTTCACATGATTAAAAATTGTATAAAACTGCTATATATAGAATTTCAGCTTGATTGAATAGCTGAGAGTATCAGAATTAATTTTTTAACACTGCGAATCTCACGCTCTAACACGTGACGTAGTTCCATCAACAAAGAGCCAAACATGTGCTGGTTTAATAAATATTATTTATTAATTTTAATTTAAATATAATATATTATGTTATTTAATCCAATTCAAATTGCGAGATAGTTGAGTGGAGACACTCCAGCTAATTTGTTAATATAATTATTATTATCATCTTATATTATTAATCTACCAAATAAAGACATTTTAAATCATTATAAAAACTAATCTATATTAATGGATTATGTACATAGTGAAGCCGAGTTGTCCAAAGACTTACTTTTAATATAAAATAATAAAAAAACCTTTTAAATATACACTCTCTTTAATAAAAAATGGCATAAAAAATAAACCTTGAATATTATCCTTTACATATGCCCAACAAAAAAGCGTAGACGCATATGAACATACGTAGTAGGTAAAGAATTTAATATTATCCACCATACGCCCAACATGCGCCCAACAAAAAAGTTGGGCATATGTAAAGGATAATATTAAAGGTTTAATTATTATTTTATTTTCAAGTTTTTAGTTTTTTAGTTTTATTAACTTCACTTTTCTCTCTGTCTGTAATGTTCAAAATTTTTCATTGGATTTTAACCCACATCTAGTTAAGCGATTTCGCTCAAATTTAAAACGTATATTGAAAGTCGATGACACAGCAATAATCAAAATGAAATATTTTGAATTTTTTAAAAATTCTGATTTTTAAAATTTGTAAATTTAATTATATTTACAAACTGTTGTACGAAGAACAGAGGTATCCTCAATTAACCCAACGGCTTTTGTATAATTTCTTATGCTAAGTATACATAATGAAATTCAAACTATCATTATTAAAAGAAAAAGAGGGATTACAAGATTATATAATAAAAATATCAGATTTTATAAAAATCAATAAATATAAAATTATTCGTATTATATTTAAACTGTAATTTTTAAATAAATTCTTAAAAATGTATTTAATAACTCTTAAAAGAAATGTTATAAACATATTATATTTAGTCAGTTTATTATATTTTATTGTGCATTATATTTATATTTTATAAATTATTTTTTAAAGGAATCTGATTGTGAGTGGTACGTTTTATTTTTTGGTCAGAAGTGTATACTTATTTTTATATTTATATTAATATAAAATTTATAATTTTTTAAGATCCATAAGTTAATTTCGTTTTTGTTTTTTTTTTAAGTTTTATTCATATTGCAATAATTATTTCTATTAATTCATTTTTTTAATTAAATTAATAATTAATTTAATTTTACAAAAATAAAATTAAAAATATAAATAAAAAAAACGTAAGAAAAATGGTTTCCTCAAAATAATTTTATAAATTAAAATTAATTTTCCTGTATTTTTTTTTATTTTATTATTAAATAAGAAAGTTTATAAAATTTTCAACTTTTTTTTTAAGTGTTATATTAATATATAATTACTGTGATTAAAATAATTATTTTTCTAATTATTTATCAACATATTTTCTTATTTATTACTATACATCTATATATATATATATATATATATATATATATATATATATATATATAAATATATATGTATATATATTAGTACAACGAATTTAGAAAATTTGAAAAAGAAAAAAAAAAAATTGAATCTCTCTTGTTATTTTGAAATAAACATTTTCAAAAACATTATTATTATATAAATTCCATTAATACAGGAAAAGGATAGAAAAAATAATTCATGTTTTAACATTTAAAATTTACACTTTCTCTAAAAGGAGTCATTCAATACAAAATAATAATAATTTAATTATTTGACTACATAAGTAAATACGAATATGATACAGAAGATATACGACTTATTTTTGTTTAAGAATTTATTAATTAATTAATATATGTTATTGAATTGGTTTATTTTTGTCAAATTTTATATTCACTATACATATTATTACACTTATGGTACATTTAATACAGTGAATATAGTATAATTTACGAGGTTTGTTCAAAAGAAAAGGTGAATTTTGAATTATTTCGAAAAGTATTTATTTATTCATCAATATCCAGTGTGGGTGATGGCATTTTTATTTTCATATGAATCCGATTAGTATTAAATTAAATGAGATTAAATTATATTAAATTTGTATTTATTGAGGTGGAAAATATATATTTTAATAAGTTTCAAAATTGACAGATAAATTCATAAGAATCATGCAAGACGCATTTCTCCCTTTTTACAAGAACATTGTGTGTGTGTGTGTGGTAAGTGTATATTTTTTCCATTTTCAAAATTATTCAACTTTTATATAAATAAAAAATTATTTCTTGTATCATATCTTATTTTTCTATTTGTCATTTTCTTCTTCTTATTGTTTATTTTATCTATATATGAATTATATAATATACGAGGTCTACACAAAAGAAAAGGTGAATTTTGAATTACTTAGAAAAGTATTTATTTATTCATCAATGTCTATTTGATTCGAACTTTATCTCATTAATTAAGACAAAACGCTTTCCTTTTATTGGTCTCTTCAGTTTTGGAAGTAGGAAAAAGTCACAGGGAGCCAAATCTGGTGAATACGGTGGTTGAGGCATGATTATGGGGTTGTTTTTGGCCAAAATATCACGAACAAGAAATGATGGGTGAGCTGGTGCATTATCGTGATGCAGAATCCATGAATTAATTTTCCACAATTCCGATCATTTGAGCCGTATTACTTCCCGTAAACGTTTCATAACTTCATTGTAGTATTCATTATTTTATTTTTTTTAAGTAAAAAATCGAAGAACACACAAAAACGTGACTAACTTTTTCAGTTGTCAAAAACAAATTACTAATCCAAAATGGCTGATAATGTCAACATATAAGAAACATATGTGTACCAACATAACAAAATAAAAATTTCGATAATCGAATGTATACATCCCGTGAAAATTCAAAATTCACCTTTTCTTTTGAACAAGCCTCGTATATTGAAATTACTTTAAAGATAATTCCAAATTTTTTACTCTTTTCAAATATTAATCCAAAGTTATGTAGTTTGAAAGCCTAAAGAGAAATCTTATAAATATATTTATAAAAGTATATTATAAAATAAAATATTGATTGATAAAGTGAAGATAACATTTTTTTTCTTTCCTTTTTTCATATATTATTAGTATAAGATAAAATTGAAGACAATATCAAAATGTTTTAACATTTACAATTCATTGATTGACAATATACAATTGTATACTTAGACGTACTATAGATATACAATGAAGATATTATGATGATTTCTAAGAAAATTTAATATCGCTATATGTCATCGCGAAGCGTCTTTGACATGGAAACACGTCAAATGAAAAAGAATGGCAAATTCAAACAAACAGCTGTTTCGCTGTCACCATTAAAAAGATGAAAATAAATAAAAAAAAAATATAAAAACTTTTCCATTTTAACCAAAACCAAAAAAAAAAAAGATAAAAAGAAATGAGAATGAATGAGATTTCTTCTCTCCTCTCCTGATAGTTCTTATGTCATAAAAGACATATCATCTTATGTTGTTGTACCTATGATATTGTAATAAAAGAGTCAATCAATTTACATTCAAAATAAAAATATCATTCTTACTCTCTTTGCATGCATTCATATATATATATATATATCTACAATTCATGTTTATATGAAGAGAAAATTACCTCATTAATTCCTTTTTATTTATGTCAACTTCTTTTGAATTTATTTCATTTAAATTTTTTCTTTTTTTCCTTCTTCCCTAAAACCCCTTCAAATTTATTTTTTGTATGCGAGAATGATTTTATGGTAATTGTTTACAAACTTCATGTATTTGTATAAAACTTTGCCAGTGGTTTCCTTTTTTAATTCCAAAGAAACTTTCCTTATGCAATAATTCTCGTTCTCTTATAGTTTAAGACATAACAATTATTAAAATTTACATATAAATACATTGTTATTCTAATTAGCTACCATGTTTTATCCGTTTGACCAGCAGAGGGCTCCATTAATTTTTTGTTTTGTTTTTTTTTAGTTCGAATTGGATATAGAAAAATTAAAAAATTAATTAATTAACAAATTTCTCTATATCCAAACCGAACCGAAAAAATACCCGAAAATTAGTGAATAAATGAGTAATTAGTGAATTAGTCAATAAAATATTACTTACTGGCTGCACATTTAGACGTTCATAACCAGTTAATCTGCCAAAACTTAAAAAATCTATACTTATCTCCTAAACTAGAAGAGATCGAGAAATAAAGTAAAGTGAAATTTGGTGGTAAAACAATTCCTTCCTTTCCTATCGTCGGTTGGTAAAAATGAATATATTTATAGAATATAAAAAAGTTAAATTTATAATTTAAAAAGATTGATTTATATTAATTAATATGGAATTCACAAAGACTTAAAAAAATAATAATTTAAAGTGAAGGGAGTAAACTTAAAGGGAACATACTACATTCAATTTACCCAGAAAAATCAATAATAAGCCATTGTAATCCTTTGTAGTTTTTATGTATGTGAAAGTAAAATTATTTAGAATAATGAGATTCTATTTCTTAATTGATAATACCAACATTTAAATATAATGTTATTTTGCTAATGTGATAATGAAATAAATAATAATATACATTCCCATAATTTGTTCATTTATAATGCAATACTAAAAATTCTATTATAATTCTTTTCACATAAGTAAAAAAAAAATATTTCAAAACAATTAAGCGACCCTCATATACTAGAAATTAATTACATCAATGGATTACGTTGTCATTTCATTCTCATTAAAAAATGCATAGAAAAAAAATCAATAACACCAACAACAACAACAACAACAACAATTTATAATAGAATAGTAAAAATTATTTCAATTTTTAAATCATTAAAAAAAAAAAAAGAAATTTTTTTGCATAAAAATGTTTTGATTAAGAATAATTAATTATTTTGAAGGCGCCATTGGGTGTGTGGGTAGCGAACCTGCTTCACATTCACATGGTCCCAGGTTCAAGTCCCGGGCCTGGCGAGGGAATTTCCTTAGCTGGGGTTGTCCTTGCGTAGGATGTACAAAGTCAGAGGTTTTTTTTTATAATTAATTATTTAGGAGGGTTTTTTTATTTATTTACACATATATGATTTCTGTAAATAGGGGAAGGATCATTTTATATAATATATCGAAATATCGAATAATATTGAATATAAATTGATTTAAATAAGAAAAAAAAAAGAAATGTAAATATATACTTCAATATAAAAAATATATTGTATTATTTGTAAAAAGAATCAGAAATGCAAATCATCTTATTAAATAGAAAAGCATTGCATATATCAATATAACAAAAGAAAAAAAAGGTTTGAAAGTGCGTCAGAAGAATTGACACAGAAGAAAAATGAAATTTTTAGGAAATATGTAAAAGATTTATCATCCTAAATAAGGAAGTTTCTAATTCCATCAATAAATAAAATTCTATTTATTTATTTAATACCTTACCTATTAAATAAAAACCTTAAAAAAAAAAATAAAAATTATTTGTTATAATAATAATACAAATGGAATAAGTTAAAGAAAATTCGGTTGTTCAACTGTTTGTGTAAATATTTATATCTATTATACAAGAGTAGGTCAATAAGTCCGTGACTTTTTGAACTTGCCGTCTCCTAAATAAAATATCAACACTCATTCTAACACCTGGTAATTATCAGTTGACCCGTGTCGAAATTTGAACCAGTTGAGTCTTTTAGTCTTTGTTTGACGTCCATTAATAGAAGACTACCCGATCTTTTGAGAAGAAAATGGAAAAAAATGTGAATTTCCATGAAAATCCATGAATAGGGAATACAAATTGCTTCCTCATCCGCCCTATTCTCCCGATTTAGCCCCAACTGACTATTTCTTGTATCCTTTACCTGAAGAAATGATTCGGCGGTAAGAGATTTCACTCCAGCGATGAAATCATCTCACAAACAAATACCTATTTTAATGTCCTCGACAAATCTGATTTTTTAAAAGCGATAAAAAATTTGGAGAAACGTTGAACGAACTGTATAGAGTTCAAAGGAGACTACGTTGAAAAATAAAATAATTTTTTTATACAAAATCTGTTTCATTCAAAAAATCACGGAATTATTAACCTGCCCTCGTATATAGGTAATATATATAATATATTAAAAAGAATAATAAAAATTTCAATTTTAAATTTCATAAAATTTATAATACATGTACCCTGAAAATTTAATTTAATATTTAATTGAAGTTATCATAGAAAATATTAAAATTGTCAATTTTTATTTTCAAATTGTAGAAATTGATTTAACATATGCGTTAACAATTTATAAGAAAATATCTAATTTTAATTGAAAATAAAAAAAAAATCATTAATGCATAAAGTGAAATGGAATAGAGACAAACATTGGCAAAAAAGAGAGATCAAATTAAAAAAAAAAAGGAATAAATAGCCCCTGACCCCGAATCGGTCGACGGGTCAAGGCAAAAAAAAGTGTTTTTTCTCTCTTCTTTTCTATTTAATCCCAGCTGCATGGTTGTTGTTGTTAGACGTTGATTGTCGTTAAGCGATAAAGGGTTTATCATTTTAATAAATGACGGCGCCAGATTTATACACTATTGCATTCATTAATTAATAATTCTTAAATAAAATAAGAAAAAAAAGGAAATCTATTATGAAATTCAAACTTTTTCAAGTTACCTCAATAAATTTTAATATTTAGAATATTCTCTATTCGACCTTTATCCTTTTGACACTTGATTTGTTTTAAATATTCTTAATCTTCACCTTTGTATGTATAAAATAATCAAGTTTTTTTTTTATAATAAATTATTGATTATAGAATATATACGAGATCTGTTCAAAAGAATAGGTGAATTTTGAATTTTCGCGGGCTGGATACATTCGATTATCGAAATTTTTAGTTGTTAGGTTGGTATACATATGTTACTCACACACACACACATATGTTGACAGTATCAGCCATTTTGGATTAGTAGTTTGTACAACTAAAAAAGTTATTCACGTTTTGTGTGTTCTTCGATTTTTTACTTTAAAAAAAAATAAGGAATACTACAAGGAAGTTAATGTTAGGAATTGTAAAAAAAACTAATCATGGAAAATGCACCAGTTCACATATAATTGCTTGTTCGTGTTTTTTTGGCTAAGAACAACACAGTAATCAAGCCTCAACCAACTTATTCACCAGATTTGGCTCCCTGCGACTTTTTCCTTTTCCAAAAACTGAAAAGACCAAACATTTTGCCACAATTGATGAGTTTAAGTCGGAATCGAAGAATGAGCTAGCTGATGGCCATACGGAAAATCGCATTTCAGAAGTGATTCGACGGTTGGAAGAAGCGCTGGCTGCATTATATCTGAGGGGAATTACTTTGAAGGGAACAAAATGGATATTTTGATGAATAAATAAATACTTTTCAAAATAATTCAAAATTAACCTTTATTTTTGTGTAGACCTCGTAGATAATAATAATCATGAAAGAGGGAGAATGAAGGTGGTGCAAATAGGAAAGAATCTATCGGCCATCGACTAAATTTAATCATCATAAATTTAATCTACAAAGTTCTTCTAATTTTCGAATACACTTGTTATAATTGCAAAAGAATCTTATATATAATTTAAAAGTCACAGTGGTTTTAGTGAAGTGGTATGATTGCTTGTTTAATATACAATGGATTCTGTCACAAGTTGAGAAAAATAATGGATAATCGAAATTATATTTTGAATTGGTTTTGTGTTTTTTTTTAAATCTCATCAAATATATTATACTAGTATTTTATACAAACTATTATTTACATCTAATTGAGAGTTACTTCTATAAAAAACAGGCCATTTTTTTGGAATTTATTATTATTCATGATAATTTTGTTAATTACTTTGTTAAACTCATAAATTTTAAAAAGATTAAAACAATTTTCACTTTACATATATGTCATCTCACACTTTTTTTACTTTATTTAGCTATTTATTAAAATTATAAAAAAAAAAACTTTTCAAATGTTTAAATAACATAGGTACACATCCTTGAATGGACCATCTGTTCTTTTAATTGTTCCTTTGAATACTAAAATTTTCTACAAATGATAAATATTTAACTAAACATTAAATTAAATAAACTAAATTTAACTAAAAATTTATTTAAGAAATAAGTAACAATTTTAGATTTAGCTTAGAAAAGAATAATAATAATATTGAGATGATTTTTATTTATTAATACTAGAATATGACGTCAAAAAAATATTTTTCTTGAATAAAATATCGATAATTTCGTTTTTCTAACTTTCAAAAAATACTTCCTCTTAAAGATGAAATTTTAAAAAAATATAATCTTTTATATTTTAAGGTGATTAAATATCTATAAGTAAATATACGAAGGTGGGATGAAAAGTTTCCGGCCTGACCAAGAAAAACGATGTTTATAAATTTTTTTTTTTTTTTATGTTTTATTTTTTAATATTCAAGATAGCTGAAACTTGTACGATGTTAGCTGAAGATGTGCAAAATATTTTGCACAACCATTTGAACATGGTGCACTGTGTGCAAGGTTGGTGCCGCGTTTGCTAACGTTAGACCAAAAGCTGCTTCGAAAAACCATTTCTACCGGCAATTTGGCGCTATAGGCGTAATTCAAACGAATTTTTACGTCGATTCATAACTGTTGATGATGATTTAACTAAATTAGAATACCGTTATGAAAAATGTATCAGTGTTGTTGGAGAATATGTTGAAAAATAAAACAAAAAAAAATTTAAAAACATCTTTTTTCTTGGTTAGGCCGGAAACTTTTCACCCCACTCTCGTATATATATATATATATATATATATATATATATATATATTTAAGAAAAACTAGTAAAAATATAATCATAATTAAGTAAATGATTCTAGTTATAATTCAATTGATATTAATATTCATAGTTTTTCTTTGAATACATGAGTCCAGTGGCGGATCAAAATTGTTAAATATAAAATGGAAACAAAAAACGATTTACTTTCTGAGAGGAAATCACAGAAACAAAACAAAAAGGGTTTCCAGTCTTTTTCAGTCTATATCATAAATTTCGTTTATAAAATGTAATACAAATGTTATCAAACAATGATTAAAAAATACTTTAATACAGTCGTCCTTTTTTATGCTCATTCACAAGCACCCCCCCTCCCCCTCCCTGGACCCTCTTAGTCCGCGTACCGTATAATCCGTCACTGCATGATAAAATACGAGGTAAACTTCCATTTAATTGAATAAATTCAATATATTATATTTAAACTTTAATAAACATGAAATATAGGTAATATAAAAAACATAATGGTATGATCTAAACCAGGGGTTTTCAACCTTTCAGGCTCTGTGCCCCCCTTACAACACTGATGTAAGGTCACGCCCCCCTGTTTCAGAATATCGCAAAACCATGCGACAACTATTTTTGCAGCCCGCGACCACTTTCGACTTTTTTAATAAATTTTCAATTTGTCCCTAAAAAACAAACAAAGGTAAAATGTTTTTTGGCGGCCCGCCTAAAGTTAAACCTTGGTTGTTTGTGTGCCTATGAGTTTGATACCCCTGTTCTACAAAAATAGATAGAAAAAGATGTCCATTAAATAGAAAATTAAAACCAAAGTGTTAATCCAAAATGGCTGATAATGTCAACATATGAGAAACATATGTATACCAACAGAACAAAAAAAAAATTGATAATCGATTGTACACACCCCGCGAAAATTCAAAATTTGATCAAACCTCGTACATTTCAAAGAGAATAAACAATGCTGTTTATTAGTAAAATTAATATAAAACTAAACCTCGAATACTTATTATTTTTTTAAGCTATTTTCTTTCCATTATTTGTAGTTCTTCCCTAACTGTTTCCACTTTCTCTATCCATTTTGTTCTTTAGGATTCGCCATTGAATGATTAGGGGGGTTGGCTAGACGGGTTAGTGGATGGAGTATATGGCAAGGTATTTATATTTGAATAGATGGGATTTTTTAGGGTTTGGGATACGACTTCTTCAATGGAAGATGAAGAAAAGTAAGCCGCAGCTTGCGTGAGCAGGGTTGCTTCCCTGAAGTGGACTCCTATCTCTATCGGGGTCATAGAGAGGGGCCACCCGCTACTCCTGGTACTGAGGAACAAATTTTCTTTAAATTAATTTATTGAAAATTTTGCTCTTGGTTGATCTTGTGCGCTGAACTCCATGTTTGTTAGTTGAATGTGATACCAGCTAAACAGCTCTCCTTCTTCCCATTCTTGAATATTGATTGTAAATTTATTTTAACACGTTCCCGCCGGCATGTACCACCGGTGGCTCATGCCCCCACATAAAATAGACAAATTATGGAGCCGGTGGGAACGTTATAAACCAATCTCCACTTTTTAATTTATTGGTTAATAACTCTTTTTTAAACCATTAAGGTATATTTCTTTGATTTGCATAATGTTTTAATTTAGCAATTGAATAATTATGTTGATATTTTTTTAGATTGTCCTTATCTCTCATCTTTTCTTTCTTAAATAAGCTCCAATGAGAATTCATTGCTTGAATCATTTAAGAAATTTTTTCTATTCTTTACATACTTATTTATTATTAATTATTAAGTATTTTAGGTCCAATTGAAGATTATTTCTCATAAGAGATCACTTTCTTATGTGAATGCTAATTACCCCCCCCTCCTCCTTCCCTCCCCCACGATTTCATTCTTTCTTTCTTTCATGATCGGAATGTGATTCGTTTGTTTATTGGCATGGCTTCCAAGTTCTTTTGGAATTTCCATCACGACAAAACGACAACAGTCAATTCTATGCACTCACGAATTAAAAGTAGGTAATTGATTGGAACTCCAATTGCACACCTCGTCATAGCATTTACTTATACTTTTTATATAATTTCTCTTGTAAGAACATGTACACACAATTCTCTGACACTTGATCTAAATTTTATTGATAAATTCCGTTTAAAGAATTACTCGTATAGTGATATAACTTGTACCTTTATCACACACACACACACTAATTGGTATGTATCAATTATGCAGAAATATTTTTGTTTATTAAATTTTTAATTCCTCTGAATTTATATTAAAATATTAATTTAATTTGTTTGCTTGAATAAGTAAAGTATATGGTTGATTATAAGGCGACACAGGGTGGGAGGTAATGTAGTTGGCTCACATTCTCTGGTTCAAGTCCCGGGCCTCGCAAGGGAATTTCTCTATCTGGGGTCTATAGGATGGAGTCAATCCAGCCTACGGGATCAACATTGGGAAGCTACTTGTTAAAAAGTAGCGCCTCCGATCAAGAAAATCAAGATAAAGGTTGATAGGACCCGTTCTACTGATCATAGAACACCTCATTGATATAAGCGACTTAATATGCGTTGTCCTTAGGACGTAGGAGGTACAAAAGTCAGACATTTATATATATATATATATATATATATTTGGCTGGAGGAAAATAGTTTTATTCTTTTAAGTAGTCTGTTCGGGTAGCTTATAATCTGACGAAATAGAAACAATCTAAATTCAGTAGTATACTGATTGCCTGGCTGTGCCCCAACGAAGAAGACGAAATTCTCACATGAATGGCCTTTGTTACTGATGAGCTTCGAATTGGAAATTATCAAAATAAAATCCAATGAAAATATATAATTTAATTAAATTAAAGCTTATTGTATGTTAGACATACCATCGATCACTCTACTCTACTACACTTCTCTCTTTTTAGATATTTTGACCATTTTTGACTTTTTTTTTAAAAAAAAACTCCAAATTTATTAAATTTGGTGAATGATGATTGTCTTGAACCATAGAATTAATTATAATATCATTTTTCTTTAATATTTTAATTTTTCTGTAATTTTCCAATTCCCTATTCCACCTTCGTCCCACATCAATAGTATATCATATATTTCAGAAGTAGAAAGTAATTTCATAATCAATCCAATTAATTTTTTATTTTTTTTTTTAATATTTTTTATTTATTTATTTTTTTTTAAAGAAGAAAACAACAACAAATAAATTCATTATATAACACGTGTTATTTAAATTAAGAAAAAATCCTCTCAAAAACTTATAAATAATTGAATAAAAACACATATATTTATTATCTATATAATTTTAATGTTATTCTAACATTTAAAAATATTCGATGTACCCCATTTAATTGGATTTTTATGAATGTAAAAATTGATAAATAGAAGAAATTAAATAAATTGTCTATAATTTCAAATATATAAGAATTTATCATTAATCAAAAATTCTAAAGATCAATTTTTACTATCTCGTAAGAGATAGTATTTCGACCACGAAAATTTTCGATGTTGAGATTTTGATGTTTTTATACGTTTTGAAGGTTCCTGAATCATTTTCACTAAGGTTGAGAAAAATGTCTGTGTGTGTGTGTGGGTGTGTATGTATGTAGACAAGATTACGCAAAAACGGTTTGAGCTAGAATGATGAAATTTGGTACATGGGCATTATTCAAAATTCATAGTTTTCTATCAACTTTTGAGAAATGTAGCTCAACCGGAAGAGGGTCATTACCTACAACGTTTTGATTTTTTTTCCTCTAAAGTGACCGTAAAAGTAAAAATATATGTTTGATAATTTTTCACATGATTAATAATTGTATAAAACTGCTATATTTAGAATTTCAGCTTGATTGAATTGCTGAAAGTACCAGAATTAATTTTTTAACACTGCAAATCTCACGCGCCAACACGTGCCATGGTGCCATCAATAAAAAGCCAAACATGCGCTGGTTTAATATTTATTATTTATAATTTATAATTAATTAAATTTAATTTAAAAATAATATATTATGTTATTTAATCCAATTCAAATTGCGAGATAGTCGAGTGGAGACACTCCAGCTTATTTTCTATATGGTTTCAGTCACAGATGATAGTAGAATTTAATTTATATATTTTTATTTTCATTTATTTTATAATAAATGTTTTCAAATATTATAATTAATTAAAATTTAATCAAAATATTGTTAATATTTAATGGTTATAAAATAATAATTTCTATAAAAATCAAATTCATGTGAAATATAAAGAAAATTTTTTTTTAAATATCAATATATTATTACTAATATACTATTTTTCTATTTTGTACTAATAGTATATATATATATATATATATATATATATATATATATGCACCAAAAGTTGATCAATTCATCCCACTGATGCATTAAGTAAATATACCAAATTTCATCAAAATCGGTTGACCCGTTCAGGCTGTACACATCTATACGGACGGACAGACGGACAGACATGATGCTAAAAATACTTTTTTCTGTTAAGAAAATGCATGATTCGTGGAGATATGTAAAAATCTCCACATGTGAAATTTGGTGTGAAAACAATACCTCCCTTACTATCGTCGGTCGGTAAAAATACCCGAAAATCAGTGAATAAGTGAATAATTAGTGAATTAGTCAATAAAATATTACTTACTGGCTGCACATTTGGACGTTCATAACCAGTTAATCTGCCAAAACTTAAAAAATCTATACTTATCTCGTAAACTAGAAAAGATCGAGAAATATTGCATAAGGAAAGTTTCTTTAGAATTAATAAAGGAATCCACTGGTAAAGTTTTATACAAATCCATGACATGCCAGTTTATCTGAATAATTACCAATTTTTGTTTTATTTTAGAAATTAAATTATAAATTTGATTTGTTTTGAAATATGTTCTGCATGAGATTAATAGTTGATAATAGGTTGTTGGATAGTGGGTGCCCTTTGGATTTGATAGGGTTTGTTTGTCTGTTTGCATGAGTAATATGGAAACAGGAGAGCGTGATGCGAGAGGCAAGCATGCATGCAGAGCCGTTCATGCGTAGCAGTAAGGCTACGAAATCCGCGGACATTCTGCTCATTAGAAACAGGGACCCATGGGGAGGTCAATCTTAAGCTACCTACCTTTTTTTTTTTTTATTATTTTTTTTTTTTATTTTTTTTTTCCCCTTAAGAAATTGAGGCAACCGATCCAATGCAAGAGGTTGATTCTGCCATTCAACTTTCAATAGTAACTCGCCTTCACTTTCTATCAGATTAAATTTTACAAAAATTCGAATATGAATTATTTTTCATTAATAATAAATCATACATTTTTTACATTCTTAATTCATTTATATTCTTAAATAATAGTTTGGTTGTGATAATACAATGCCATAAATTTGGTATTTAGAAAATATTTTAATAATTCTCTTAAATTTAATAATTTTACTTTATTAATTAAATAAATCAGAAAATAAATAAAGAAAAAATAAAATATGAAAGATTGGAGAGATAAAAAATGAAATAAAATTGCCTACAAAGCGCATATAAATTACATATAAAAATAACAATTTTTGTATTTTAATAAAAATAGTACATTGTTCACCGAGCCGCGGTTCAAATAATTTAAATTTAAAAAAACAAAAATTAAAAAAAAAAAAATAATCATAAACATACAGCCCTTAAACGTAGCTATTAATGCACTGAAAGACAAAAGTATGGCCTGTGGATATATATTTCGTAATTTTATTTTAATTATATTTATAATATTTTGTATTTAAGGAAACGCTGACTGACTTAGCTGCTGACATCATTTAAATTCATTTAAACTACCACTTTCGGTTTCTGGATATACACCAAAAGTTGATGAATTCATGCTACTGATGCATTAAGTAAATATAACAAATTTTATCAAAATTCTTCCAAAGTCAACTTAATTAAAATGATTTTTCCTTTAAATAAGTCCTAGAAGTATAGATCGATTCTTCACCATAAAAAGAAACCATTTATTACATTACTTTCAGAAAATTTATGTATACAAATTTCCAAATCAAAAAAATATTTCCTATTATATATAAGTTTTATTATATATATGCCTAATATAAAATAATAAGATGATATTATAATTAGACAGATATGAAAACTAATAATAATATAAACTGAAGATAATTATCATAATTAAAATTAAAAAATAATTAAAAACTTGACTAGAAGAAAATTCAACGGTGAAAGAAGTAAATAATAATATTAAAATTAAAAAAGAATAAGCTGGAGTGTCTCCACTAGACTATCTCGCAATTTGAATTGGATTTAATAGCATATATTATATTTCAATTAAATTTAATTAATTATAAATTATAAATTAAAATTAATAAATAATATTTATTAAACCAGCGCATGTTTGGCTCTTTGTTGCTCTTTGTAGGTAATGACCCTCTTGCGGTTGTGCTACATTTCTCAAAATTGGTTAGAAAACAACGGATTTTGGATAATGCCCGTATACCAAATTTCATGATTCTAGCTCAAACCGTTTTTACGTAATCTTTTTACATACATACACACATACAAACACACACAAATATATACATACAAAACACACACATACACACACACTCTGACAAGATAGTAAAAAACTAACAAAGATGATTTTACTCGAGGCTGAAACCAATTCAGATAGATTTTTCTTTATAAATATTATCTAGGGTGTGAATTTCAAAAAAAAATCCTTAGAGCAGTTTAATATTTAAAAAATACACATATATATATATATATAATTTTTGCTAGTATAATAAGATAAGAAACAATTTCAAAAGTATTGAATGTCTATAAAATATAATTCGTTCGTGCATTATTTCAATGTTATTTATCTTTTAAATGTATAATAAATAAATTATTAAATAAAATAATATTTAAATAATAAAAAAGAAATATGGAAGCAAATGGAAATCATTTCTAATCATAAAAGAAATATTATTTTTTAAAATGTCGACAATTTTTATGAATAAAAATTGAATGCATGTATTGTTGTAGTTATAGTCTTTCGAGAGTAAGTAAGAATAATGAATAAATTTGGATAGGTTATATGCCCCTTGAGGAAGGCACGTTTTATTTAGCCTTGGCTCATGTACAGCATTGAGGCCAAGGGTCTCTATCTACACGATGAGCTCCGGACTACCGGATGGACACGAACCATGCCAAGGGGACATTCTGCCAAAACGATCGCCCCAAGTTATCCATTAAAGCTCTTCTATTTGGAAAATCAATACAGATAACAAGGAAGACGAAAGTTCAATTATTCTTCACATTCCAAAATATATTATAATCATCAAAAATAAACCAGAAACTATAAAAAAAAAATTTATAATAATTAGATGGAGTGTCTTCACTCGAATATCTCGCAATTTGAATTGGATTAAATAACATATATAATATATTTTATTTAAATTAAATTTAATTAATTATAAATTATAAATAATAAATAATAAATATTAAACCAGCGCATGTTTGGCTTTTTGTTGATGGCACCACGTCACGTGTTGGCGCGTGAGATTTGCAGTGTTAAAAATTTAATTCTGGTACTTTCAGCGATTCAATCAAGCTGAAATTCTATATATAATAGTTTTATACAATTATTAATCATGTGAAAAATTATCAAACATATATCTTTATTTTTACGGTCACTTTAGAGGAACGAAAATCAAAATGTGGTAGGTAACGACCCTCTTCCGGTTGAGCTACAAAAGTTGATAGAAAACAATGAATTTTCAATAATGCTCATGTACCAAATTTTATGATTCTAGCTTAAACCGTTTTTGAGTAATCTCGTCTACATACACACTTACCCCCACACACACACACAGACATTTTTCTCAACCTTAGATTCAGGAACCTTCAAAACGTATAAAACCATCAAAATCTCGACATCGAAAATTTTCTAGATCGCAATACTATCTCTGGCGAGATAGTAAAAAAGAAAAGAATTCAGATGAAGAAAGCGTCAGATTGTGATAATGATATAACAACTGAAATTTCCACAAATTAATTAATATATTATTATATATTAATCACTTTGAAATTTCACAGATTGTTTCTAATTAAAGACAAATTAATTATATTATGAATTCTATTTCTATTTAGAAATGGAGTTTATTGTATATACCTCCCGTTTATAGATTAATATGATTTTCTCAGAGTAGGAGGATCTAGATTTCTAGAAGGGAAGACCAGCATTAATCCAATGAGTTAATACAAAGAGGATGGAAAGGATGGGAGATTGAACTTTTGACCTTAGTTATTTAGTAGAAGATGATTTCAAAATATTACCTAGAAATAAAGATTATTATATATAAATAAGTAACTTATAAAAAATAAATAAGTAACTCATAAAAAAATAAAAAATGTTTATAATAATAACAAATTAACTTGATCTAAACTCAAACTCAATCTAAATAATAATAAAAAATGTTTATTTTTATTTCTATAATAATCAAATATCATTTCAATTATTTAAATTTTGTCGTAGAGTGTGGCTATGAGCTGTGGCCAAGCACAGAAACGACCGACGATTTAAAACAAATTATATATATATATATCTATATATTTAATACGATAGTGTCCGTCTGTACGCAAAAAACTCCAGAGCCTAAAATACAAGGAGTAAGGTAACCAAATTTTTCTGAGGTGAAGGGTACCTCAAATGATGAAAAATAAAAAAGAAATTAGAATCTTAGGTAACTCCTGAGCTGAGCTGCGGGTGTTCCATTTTCCAGAAATATATATAAAGGAGAGTGTTTGTATTTATGTAATTTGTTTACTATTTTCTTGTCATAGAAACAGATATATATATAATTAGAACCTCTCTTTCTCCCTCTATTTAAAATTTTAAAAAATGGAGTGTTCTAGCTAGGTAAATGTATCGGACTGGAAGAGGAGACATGTGATTAGAGAAATTGGGGAAAAATCAACCGAAATGTAATTAGACAAAAAAAATTCAAGAATTATGCTACAGAGTACCTAAAGACGGGACGTTTGGTCACCCTATTGATGACTCTGGGAGACGAGAGTAGATTTAGAGTATTTGTAAGATTAATATTGTTCGCAGCATTTGTAGGCCAAAGGAAGATGAGGTCACAGGGGGATGGCGAAGATGGCATAACGAGAAATAATGTCCAGATATAGTTAAGGTTATAAAATCGAGAAGTCTGGGATGGGAAGGGGACGTGGTCGGAATTGGAGAAACTAGAAATTGGGAGAAACCCATTGGGAAACATCCGGTGGAAGACCAAGGACCAAGGTGGGTGGACAATGAAGGAAGGGACATGGGAGAGATGGGACAGGGTAGAATTTGGTTGTAGCTCAGGATAGGGACACTTAGAAAAATGTGGATGCTGCTGTTAAGAACTTTCGAAAACTGTAGAGACACAGAGTTAGATAAATATAGCATATATAATAATAATAATAATATAATTAATTTACTGATTAAATTAAAATATATTTACAAGAAAACAAATACATGTCTTATCTACTTATACTGATTGAAACAAAATGGATGAAAACCTTTTACATACAGACTTTCAACCAAATACTATGTATCTCTCGGGGGTACAGGGGGCGGAACCCCCGTCTAGGTGTGGAGAGCGCCGAAGGCGCTCGGAGCAGCTAGTATTTATTATTATATTTAAGACTCGGCCGGACGCATGAGAAGCGAGCGCCAGGTACATAGTCGCAGCTCGTACGCTGGCTGCGTCATTGGACCAAGATAATTAGGTATTTTTCGAAAGTTTAAACTTTTTAAAATCATTATTTTTTTCTCTGAATTTATTTAACGCTGAGAGCTAGTATTTCAGGGGTGTAATTAGAAATATTGCATATATCGATTTTTTAGTAAAAATCATTTTTATGTAGAAAGCATCAAAAAAAAATATTTTATAAATTACCACTTTTGGTTTCTGAATATACACCAAAAGTTGATGAATTCATGCTAATGATGCATTAAGTAAATATACCAAATTTTATCATAATTCGTTGAGCGGTTCAAGCTATACACGTCACACAATGGACAGACGGACAGACGGATAGACATCATTCTACAAATACATTTTTCTGTTAACAAAATGCATGATTCGTGGAAATATGTTAAAAAACTCCACATGTGAAATTTTATGTGAAAACAATACCTTTCCTTCCTATCATGGGTCATTATTAAAGAAATAAATACTTAAATATTGGTAATAATTTCTATTTAAATATAATGTTGGTAAAATGACTTCCAAAGTCAACTTGAATCATTGTAATATTTTGATATGATCTAGAAACGTATATTTGTTGGCACTTGTTATTAACATTATATTACTTAATTAAGATAAAACTAATTAAAATGATTTTTCCTTTAAATAAGTCCTAGAAGTATAGATCGATTCTTCACCATAAAAAGAAACCATTTATTACATTACTTTCAAAAAATTTATGTATACAAATTTCCAAATCAAAAAAATATATCCTATTATATATAAGTTTTATTATATGCCTAATATAAAATAATAAGATGATATTATAATTAGATAGATATGTAGAATAGATATATAAAAACTAAAGATAATTACCATAATTAAAATTAAAAAATAATTAAAAAGTTGACTAGAAGAAAATTCAATGGAGAAAGAAGTAAATAATAAATGAAAATGAATAATTATAATTTAATTGATCTTAGACCCAGCTAAGATCATGAAATCATGAAAATAACAGAAGGACAAATTTTTAGTATTTTTTTACCGTAAGGGAGGTATTATTTTCACACCAAATTTCACATGTGGACATTTTTACATATTTTAACATATAATCATGCAATTTGTTAAACGTAAAAAGTAATTTTAGCATGATGTCTGTCCGTCAGTCCGTCCCTCTGTCCGTCCATCCGTAAAGATGTGTACAGCTTGAACGGCTCAACGGATTTTGATAAAATTTGGTATATTTACTTACTGCATCAGTATGATGAATGGATCAACTTTTGGTATATATCCGTAAACCGGAAGTGGTTGTATTGCCGATCGACGATAAGAAGGGAAAGGTTATTTTCACACTAAATTTCACATGAGGAGATTGTTTACATATCTTCACGAATCATGCACTTTGTATTGATTTTATCATTGGGAAAACTCATCTTCATTAGTTTTTTCTTAATTTAAAATTATATTTATTATAAAGATTAATTTCTGCTAAGCCTACCAATAAGGTTTCTGTTCTTTTACCTAAATTCGAATTTAATAATTTTTCAAAATATAGTTCCTCCATATATTTTTACCGATCGACGATAATAAGGGAGGTATTGTTTTCATACCAAATTTCACAAAAGGAAATTTCTTTACATATCTCCACGAATCATTGGTATGGTTTTATCTTCGGGAAAAATCATTTTCATTAGTTTTTTCTTTTAAAATTATATGACGTCACCCAGCCCTTCATGACGTCACAACCATCACCTCCTTATATATTATACATAAAATAATATTAAAAATATTTATGTTATATCAATATCTGTTTTTTATTGCATTAATAGAAATATTAAAATTATTTGAAATTGTTTCTGTAGCTGGAAATTAATTTATTTCTAACCGTCGGTCGGTTCTGGGCCTGGGCACAGGTCGACTTATTTCATTTGATAAAATCTTACAATTAAAAATTTCAAGTATTTATTTATAAAATAAGTTTTATTATTATTATTATTATTATTTTATAGATTACTTATTAAAATAATTATTATTAAAGTAATTAATGGCCGTATAGAAAGAAAGAAATTTATTATGTAATAAATTAAAAGTGTTCAATGAGAATGGATCAATTCCAATGATGAATGAATTGACCTTGCCTTGCACCTTTGCCACCGGTTTAGTTAGATCCGTATAATGAATTTTCAAGGATTTTAGGGTGGGAGTGATAGAGAGAGAGAGAGAGGAGGGGGGGGGGGCGATAGCATAAATATCTTTTATCCATCTCACTGGACTCATCTTTTCCTCTTGCTTCTTCTTTATCTTATGTTAGCAATAAAATTCATTTTAAAGATTTCGTAATTATAAAAACGTTAAACAAATTAAAATTTACCTAATTGCCCTATTCAAACATATAAAAATAATATTATCGTTAATTTAATATAGAATATAATTATAATATAACATTCAGATTGAATTAAATGGGAATTCACATTTCATTTCCTTTTTTTTTATTCAATTTATGTTTGGGACTTTCCAAAATGGAATTTCCCAAAAGAACCTGATTCTATCTTAATGGGGAATTCACTTAATTTACTAGAACAATATTTACTATCTATTAGGATGTATTAATATATTAGATGTATTAATAAATTTAGTATTTAATTGCAAAAATATTTGAAGTTGAAATAGTCTTTGCAATTTCCTCAATCAATGAATGCTTACGTGCTTTAAACCACACATTCATGAGCATACAATATCATTCAAATATAAATATTTATAAATTTATATATTTAGAAAAATGATCATTCAATTATTATTATTATTATTAATAATAATTTTTTTTTTAATCAATAATTTTATCATTTTATTTATTTTTTATTTTTAGAAAATAATTAAATAAGTTGTCTCCATCTTATAATTAGGTCTATGACTTTAGGTGACGAGAGTATTAGAGAAAAGGATTCTTCGCAGCATTTATGGGCCAAAGAAAGATGAGGTCACCGGGGAGTGGCGAAGATTGTGTAACGAGGAATTGCATGACCTCTATGCATCTCCAGATATAATTCTTCTTCTTCTTAGCCTTATTTCCCACGGGGTGTGGGGTCGGCTCTTCTCGTTAATTGGCGCCAACTAAATCTGTTGTTGGCGTCGTCTGTAGAGACCAGATGCCGTTAGATCTCCCGTTATACGGCAGGACCAGCTGGTTTTAGGTTTTAGGCCTCCCACGCGGTCTTTGGTACTCAACCTTCGATGACGGTGATGATGGTGTTGATTGATGTAGCTGTGGACGATTTGAGTGAGGTTGATGGCAATGATGCTGATGCTGACCGATGTGACGATGTTCGTGTCGGTGATGATGTCGATGTTGATATTGATGTAGATGTGGATGTTGGACTATCTTCTTTAGCCCACCTCGTCCATAGGTGGGTAACCCTAACCCATTTCTCGCATCGCCCGGGTGCTGACAATGCGCGTCGCTTGCAGGGGACGCCCTAGCCGTTAACCGTATAACATTTCTCCATTAATTGTTGATGCGACGCGAAGATGATCCAGCCGGCCTGTCGCTACAGCCTGACGCGTGGATTGGAAAGAAGGAAGAGGAAATAAAGGGGATTGGGTCTGGATGGATGATTTGGTTAGGGCATGCACTCCCTTGGTCGAGGAATGAGAGAAAATGCATGTGCTCGCGTAGGGCAGTGGGCGCCACTCACTGAGGTAGATCTGTCTCTCATCGGGATCGTGAGAGGGTATCTACCCGCTACCCGCAGCAAAAATTGAATTAGATTTTTTATTTTTATTTTTATTAAATAAATAATCTTGAGTTCTTTGCTGGGATTCGAACTCAGGCTTCCTGTGTAGAAATCTCGTACTCTACCCACTCAGCCATGCTGCCGCCTCATCTCCAGATATAATTAGAATTATAAAATCGAGAAGGCTACGGTTGGCAGGACACGTGGCTAGAATGGGAGAAGATAGAATGGAGAAAAATATATTGGTAGGGAGACCGAGTGGGAAACGTCCACTTGGAAGACCAAGGACTCAGTGGATGGACAGTATAGGAAGGAACGTGAGAGAGCTGGGAGAGGGTAGGGATTAGAGGGTTGTGGCTCAGAATATAGGGATACTTGGAGAAGTGTGGTTGCTGCGGCCAAGAACTTTCGAGTTCTGTAGAGCCACAGAGATAGATAGATAGATATGTTAGTATACATATGTTTCTCATATGTTGACATTATCAGCCATTTTGGATTAGTAGTTTGTTGTCTGAAGAGACCAAGCATTTTGCCACAATTGAAGAGATAAACTCGGAATCGAAGAACGAGTTGATGGCCATACCGAAAAGCGTATTTCAGAAGTGTTTCGACGATTGGAAGAATCGCTGACATAAGTGCATTATATTTGAGGGGAATTACGTTGAAATGGACAAAATGAATATTGATGAGAAGAAATAATTTTTTTCGAAATAATTCAAATTTCTTTTGAACAGACCCCGTACCTATATCTATACATTATGGTAATTAATAAAATTTGTTTTTTTTTAGACTAATTTATATATAGATAGAATAATTACAATGGATCGAAAAACTATATGAGCACTATAATATATTAATATATTTAATTGATTTATCATCGATTGTCCATTTATTGACATAATCTAATTTTCAGATTTCAAAAGAAAAATAATTTCTTTAATTAAATTTAGATAATTTGTCAACTTTACTATAAATAATAATATTTTAAGGTAATTTAATGTAATGGTTTCCTCATTTTAATGCCATAATTTAATTAATTTATTTTAAAAATATTAAAAAAAAAAAATCGTTGAGGTTTTTTTATTCAGCAAATTATAAATAGATGATTGATTGATGGATTGATTGGCATTGCAAATTAAATTGTGTGAAAAAAATTGATGTATGTGCCGACAGACAAAAAAAAGACCCACTTGGGAAAAGTTTAAATTGGCAATTGACATGACCTTCAAACATAAAATATATTTTGAATGTAACTTGAAATTTTTATCATCACTATTATTCATATATGAATAAAGAAAATTAAAATAAGTTCACCTGTGGACAGGCACAGAACCAACCGACGGTTTGAAATTAATTAATTTCCAGCTACCCTTAGCTTTAGTGTGAAAATAACCCTTCTCTTTCTATCGTCGATCAGTAAAACTACCACTTCCGGTTTCCGGATTTGCACCAAAAGTTAGGTAATTCATCATACTGATGCATTAATTAAATATACCAAATTTTATCAAAATCCGTTGAGTCGTTCAAGCTGTACACATCTATACGGATGGACGGACAGATGGACGGACAGACATCATGCTAAAATTACTCTTTTCGTTTTACAAAATGCATGATTCGTAGAAATATGTAAAAATCTCCACATGTGAAATTTGGTGTGAAAACAATACCTCCCTTACTATCTTTTTTTTTTTTAAATATTAAATCGAATCACTTTCTTATTTCTATCTTAGTGAAATGAGTCATGATTTGAACTTAAGAGGATAAAAAAAAGCAAAAATAAAATGAAAAAAAAAATGCATCAACGTTGATGACCTCACTGGTTAAAGTTTTAACGTAGGAGGCGTCCGGGAAATGATCAACAAATCCTTTTTTAGTAAGCAATCCTTACTACTAAATATGTAGTTATTTCTTGATTTTACTACTACTTTTTGAATTCTATTTTCGTGAATATTTTCTTACCTTTTGGTTTATTTGGTTTAATTTTATTTCATAAGAACGGCAAAGTTTATATTTTATACCACAAGCTAAATTATTTACTCTCCTTTCCATTTCTAGATTAGATAATGGGACAAGATATTTTATTTTCTTCCACCGAAAATGGAAAAATAAAATATTTATTATCAATAATAATAATAATATAAACTATTATATTTAATACTAAGCAAGTTTCAATTAAAATTGAAATGTTGTTTAAAAGAAAAAAAAAAAAAATATATTATTTCATCATTTTTATATTCCAACTAAAAAGTAAGTTAAGGCAAAAGGTAAGGTCGATCTGTTTTGATTAAGATTCAAGCGAAAGTTGATTGCCAGCGGCAAATCGGAAGCAAAACTTAACACAAACATTTTTCTTTCTTTCTTTCTTTTTCTTTTTCTTTTTTTTTTTTTTTTGAAACCAAGTCAAGTAAGCTTTTTAACCCTGGGACAAATCGGGATACATACCAAGGACGTTGAGCCGGGAAGCGATGGATTCATACTTCAGGAGTGAAGGTCCTATCACCTGATAGGAGGGGGACAAGGTCCTTGGGGCCTTACATCCCAGGTGACAAGAAAGAGCGAAAGAGAAAGAATGAATGACTGCCACGAGGGGAATCAGTTGTCGTTCAACGTGCAAACGTTGCACATCCCGATTTATTTATTTATTTATTATTTTTTTTTCCGAAGTTTTTTTTTTATGCTTGTGCACTCGCTTTCTGGAATTTGCAAAAAAATCCGCTAAGAAACAGGTAAGACCTCATCTTACCCCAATTTCTCACACATATTTTCTAAAATAGAAACTGATTCTAACCAAAATGATTTCATTTGCGATTTATTTATTTTTATTTGAAAAAAACAATAATTTTATTAATTTATCTATCAACTACAGAAATTCAAAGAAGAAATTAAAAAATCTGGACTGTCTCCACACGACTATCTCGCAGATTTTAATTAGATGAATTAACACATATATTATATTTAAATTAAATTTAATTAATTAAATTATAAATTAAGTATAATTGAATTGGATTAATTAATTAATTAAAAAATAAAATAAATTTACACTACTTATAGTATTTTTATTAAATTAAATTAATTAATTAACAACATATATTAAATTTAAATTTAAAACCTTCATTTTACGTCAAAATTTTAAAAATTAAAAAAATAATTCGCGTGTTTGGCTCTTTGTTGATGACAACACATCAGGTGCTGGCGCGTGATTGGCAGTCAACGTGTTCAAAAATTAATTCCGGTACTTTCAGCAATTCAATCAAGCTGAAAATCTATATATAACAGTTTTATACAATTTTTAATCATGTGAAATACTATCAAACATATATCTTTATTTTGACGGTCAGTTTAGAGGAGGAAAATGAAAACGTGGTAGGTAATGGTCCTCTTCCGAATGAGTTACATTTCTCAAAAGTTGTTAGAAAACTACGAATTTTAAATAATGCCCGTGTATCAAATTTCATTATTCGAGCTCAAACCGTTTTTGCGTACATACAAAGAGATACAGACATTTTTCTCAACCCTAGTGAAAATGACTCAGGGACCTTCAAAACGTATAAAAACATCAAAATCTCGACATCGAAAATTTTCGTGTCAATGACGAGATAGTAATGTTAATTGATGGGATTTATTTCCAATTTATAATTTAACCTCATTTTCAGACAACAAACACTTACTTGTTTTTCCGTGTTGCAGGGTAGATCAAGTTTCGAACCTTTAGGGCATTTTAATCTCGAGAGCGATGTAAAATATCAAGAAGCCCTTTAGTCCAGTTGTTTTCTTTTCCTTAGTATAATTATATTATTTTAACCTTTCTCAACCAATCTCATGTAATCTTAATATCCACTACATGATTTTTGTTATTTTCACTGTCTGTTTGCAAAATCAAACAGACAGACAGATAGATTACTACTAACATTACTACACTCTCTTTCTCTTCTCTTAATAAAACCTATTACGTTGTTTTGTTGTTGTTGTTGTTATTGATGTTGGTGCTTGTTGTTATTTTAAGAAAATATTCATATTATAATTATTGTAATGTTTATTTTTGTTGAGAGAAAAATCATTTCTCACAAAGGATTTACAATTTATTTTTACTTTCACTTACATTTATATATATACATATAATAGTATATGTTAGACCAGCTAGCCGCGAGATTATCAAAATGTGCCGCCAAATGATTACAAAAAGATACTCTTAAATTTTATTATAAATTTTTTCAATTTGGTTCTAAAAAAAAACGTTTTGGGACTAGGCTCTTAAACATTTCCGATTTCTTTTTCCTAAATTTTTTCAATATGGTTCTAAAAAAAAGATAAATCGTTTTTGGGATCATTTTTTTCAATATGATAAACTTTTTCACTTATCTTTTTCTTTGTGTGCCACCAAATTTTTAAACCGTTATAAGTGTGCCGCGGTAAAATAAAGGTTGAGAATTACTGCGTTAGACAATTTAATTTTTATTTTAAACAATTTCTCATATATATATATATATATAGATAGATATTTATTATATATTTATTTGATATAATATCTATAAAAAATTAATAGAAAAAGAATGATTAATAAAAATTAAAATTTTTTGAAAATAGTATTTTATATCTGAAATAAACTTAAAAATTTTCTTTTTTTTTCTTCCTTTTCTTACTCTCTTCTCATCCTACTTCTTCTTTCTCTAAATATCAATAAAAATAAAATTAATAATAAATATTTATTAATCAACCCACTGATTAATAAAAAGTTTAGCATTTAAATTTATATATTTACTAATTAATTCAAATAATTAAATTATAAGTATTTTTTGTTGATAATTTAAAAAAAAAATATAATAATTCTATCCATATTAGTGGTTATATACAAATTTATAATACACTTGTATATATGAAAAAAATAAGATTGCTTTTTCTCTTCTTCAGCCTTGCTGCGGGTAATTATTATTTTGACTAGCTGTAATTTATTTATTAAAAATTTAGTGTTATTATTTTTAGAAATATTTGATTACTTTAAATTATATATATTATTTAAATTTTCTTTTTAAAAAAAAAAAAAAAAAAAAAAAACAAATACAAAATGCATACTACCACGTCTCTCTTTTTTTATCAAACACAAATTATTTATTATTATCCAAAAAATAATGATTTGTAAATTTGTATTTGAACTTTCAATAATTTTAAAACAAAGTGAAGTTAAAATTGCAATTTTTAATTAATATCCGCACCAATTTAAATTATTTAGAAGTAATTAAGTTGAGCTGGTCTATTTTTTATCATTACTATCGCGCCAGAGATAGAATTGCGATCATGAAAATTTTCGACGTTTTTATTTGTTATCCTAAAAACTAACCGTAAAAATAAAGATATATGTTTGAGAGTTTTTCACATGATTAAAAATTGTATAAAACTGCTATATATAGAATTTGAGCTTGATTGAATAGCTGAAAGTACCGGAATTTATTTTTGAACACTGCAAATCACGCGCCAACACGTGACGTGGTGCCATCAACAAAGAGCCAAACATGCGCTGATTTATTTAATAAATATTATTTATTAATTTTAATTTATAATTAATTAAATTTATTTAAAAATAATATATGTTAATTAATCCAATTCAAATTTGCGAGATAGTCGAGTGGAGACACTCCAGCTTATTTTTTTTCATTATTATTTGCATATTTAGTACTACTCTATTAATACTGACTAACAACATAAATGTATATTAGAATTATATTTAAAACGTCTAGTGGGGGTGATAAGTGGAGAATATGAGAAAAATTTCCACTCTATAGAAAATATGTTAATATTAATCCGATTAGTATTAAATTAAATGAGATTAAACTGTATTAAATTTGTATTTATTGAGGTATATTAATAAAATTATATGCTTGATAGTTTTTCACGTGATTAAAAATTGTATAAAACTGATATATATAGAATTTCAGCTTGATTATATCGCTGAAAGTACCGGAATTAATTTTTTAAATTTTTTAACACATTGACTGCCAATCACGCGCCTGCACGTGACGTGGCGCCATCAACAAAGAGCCAAACACGCGTTGGTTTAACAAATATTATTTATTAATTTTAATTTATAAATTAATTAATTAAATTTAATATAAATATAATGTATGTTAATTAATCCAATTCAAATTTGCGAGATAGTCGAGTGGAGACACACCAGCTTATTTTTTGACTAATTTCAAATGACATTACCAATTTGAGATCAATTTTAAATTGAATTATTGAAATTTCCTAAATAATTATATTCAATCTTTTTTTACTTATAAACTTTGTATTAGAAAATTAAAGTTTATTTAATTCCTATTTTTAATTTTATTTATAATTTTATTTATGTTACTAAAACATTTGTTCTCCTTTAATTTTACTTATTTCAAGAAAGATCATTTTTAAACATTAAAACAAAAAACAAATGTGGATGTATGGTCATTTTAACCATTAAACATCCGTTATTGGTATAACATCATTCTTACAACATCACCATCATGCAGCATCATCGGAATCACTTAATATGCTCAAAGAAATCGCAAATGTTTTCACTTAAAACAAAAAAAAAAAAAAGAAAGTTTAAAATATCACGTAAGCAAGAGAGAATATATTTGATCTTGGATGTGACCTTAACAAAATTCCATAGAACCCTTCATTGAATTCCAACTGATTTTTTTATAATCTGAATCATAATATCAAATACTATAGTTATTGGAATTAAAAACCGGATATTTATTTTTCAAAGTAAAGTAAAATACGTCATCATGACCTTGACTCTAAAAAAAAAATTATTATCAAAAAATTAGTAAACTATTTAAATGAATCATCAATTACTACACTTATCACATATAATAACTAAAATATTTCTCATCAAGTTATACATTTTAATTTAAAGTTTGGAATCTAATAAAAACCAACATCAACATCATTCAAAATTGTTATATTATACTTAGATTTAGAATAATAAAGTCGCACCCCCGTTAAATTTCCTTCAAAATAATTCAAATTTCATATTGAATTGATCATCATCAATTAATCAATACCATTCAATGCAACTAATCGACCAATACAGAATCAAATACCATCATAATCTACAAATTCTGGGGCATTTCTTTAATGATGGTCCTACCACTACCCCTTTCTTGACTTGTTCTTTCTTTCTACCTCTATCATCTTCTTGCATGTTTTCTTTTCCCTATCTTTTCTTTTCTTTTTATTTTCTACGAATTTTTATTTAATAATCCAAACAAAAGTATATATTTTTTTTATAAAAATATGACAAATATACTTATGAATATAGATAACAAATCGTTCAATAAGTCCCGAGACTAACCCAGAGATGGTGCTAATTGTACCAAAGTGGCCACGTTTCGAACCTCTACATCAGAGGTTCTTAAACTGTGGTCCGCGGACCCCTGGGGGTCCGCGAAGCCTTTACTGGGGGTCCGCAAAGCTGAATTTTCTTTCTTCAATATTATAATTTCTAATAAAATGTGTTCTACAATATGCAAAAAAATCGTTATTCACCAATCACTGTTAGAAATATTCATCATATATCCTTGTTCTTATGAGATCGTAAGCCAGAAATTAACTAATAAAATTACGTAAAGTACCTAAAGTTGGGATGGGGTCCGTCAAAAATTTTTTTTTTTAAGTGGGGATTCGCGGAGTACATAAGTTTAAAAACCACTGCTCTACATGAAACGTGTAAAAATTTCATGTCGATCGGATCACAGTCAGCAGAGTTATCGAGGTTAGAGTAAAGTCATTTTGTAATTTGTTTGAAAAATGGAAAAAAAGGAGTTTCGCGTGTTGGTAAAACATTGTTTTTTAATGGGTAAAAACACCGTAGAAGCACAGAAATGGCTTGAAAAACATTACCCGGACTCCTCTTCATCCAAAACATCGATTTGTCGTTGGTATGCTGAATTTAAACGTGGTCGTACGGACACAAACGATGCGGAACGTTCGAGGAGGCCATTACAAGTCGTTACACAGGAAAATGTGAGTGAAGTGTTAAAAATTGTAATGAAAAATCGCAAAGTGAAGGTCCGTGTGATTGCAGAAATGACACAGATATCATCTGTTATGTATATATATATTTACCAGATATTAATTATTATATATAGATATTATTATTAATATTATCTTTATAGATTAAATAAATTAAAGAGGAGAGGAAGGAGTGGGGGAAGTGTATGGAATGGAGAAAAAGATTCTATATTTACAAAATACAATTTTTAAATTATTAGAATTTTAAAAACCTTCCAAATTCTATATTTGTTTGTTATTTTATAGCATCGCTTTTCCTTATACTAACATCTGACTAATTTTGGCAGTGAAAGTGAAAAATTCTTTAATAATTTATATATATATTTATTTATAAATAGTTATATATCTATTTATGTCACATTTTTTTATAGATTATAAATTTTATTTTAATTTGATTAGAAATAGTGATGCATACATATATATCATGAGTTTCTTCATTACTTTAATAAATAAATAAATAAATAAGTTTGTTTGTTTCACCATTTAATGTCTATTATTAAATTTCTAATTAATATAATATTAGATTTATGCGATTTATTAATTCATCCATTAATATTACTTTCATGAAGATATAAAACAAAGTTTTTATCTATTATATTGACTTTGTCTGTGGTAGGTATTAGTTTTTTTGAAAAAAATATTTTATATATAATGAAAAGTATTGAAATCTTTGAGGAAAATTAACAGAGACAAACATCAAACGTAAAGAATTGTAAAAATTTATAAATTCTAAACAATTTTGTTTTTCAATGTTTATGGAAATTTTTTTATTTTCTTCATCTTATCAATTTGATTTATATCAATTTATAATGATTAGCTATAAAAACATTTTCACAATATACATAAAAATAAGTAGAGATAGTTGTAAATTGTATATTATCATTGGTATATTTAAAATTTCATTTACTAATTATTTATTTATTAAAAATATCATAACGTTACTAATTTAAATTTTAAATTTAAATCTATTTATCAATTACAAGCAATTTCATTTAATTTTAATTTTTATAATCAGACATGTAATACATGGGCTGAAAAGTCCCGAGATTTTTCAATAGGTGACGCCACTAGAAAATGAACATAACTCATTTCGAGAGGCTCATCTGTCACTAGATTTTGTATGAAGTATCATGACATTTCGTTAATTCATTTACAAGCTACAGCCGTTTGAGTGACGCCACTTTCGCCTTCATAAGAAAAATGGAAAAATAGGAATATCGCGTCTTGATTAAACATTGTTTTTTAATGGGAAAAACTTGTGAACATTCATTGCAGTGGTTGCAAGAATGTTATCCCACATCTGCGAGAACAACAGTTTATCAAGACGCGATATTCCTGTTTTTCCATTTTTCTTAGGAAGGCGAAATTATCGTCACTCAAACGACTGTAGCTTGTAAACGAATGGTCGAAATGTCATGATACTTCATACATAAACTAGTGACAGATGAGCCTCTCGAAATGTGACATGTTCATTTTCTAGTGGCGTCACCTATTAAAAAATCCCGGGACTTTTTAGACAATGTAGTATATATATAGTTTTAGTTAAATTATACAAAAATAAAAAAAAAGATTAATGTTTATTACTCGTACAACTACAGACTCGTATAAACATAATAGAATAATAGTTGCTTACTCTAAACTGAATGAGTTTTGAAAGTAAATGACAGGCGTTCTTTTTCAAATATAACACGTGAGATCAAATAAATAGCAAATCAGTGAAGCAAACGTCAATTCTTAACAACAAACAAACACGATTGGAATATTATTGGGTCGTCGAAAATCCGGTTCCTACACAACTAGAATTATTATTATTATTATTATTTGCAAGAAATCTACAATTATCTTAGATACATTCCGGTTGTCAGTTACTATTAACCACCTTGTGATTTATAAGAGGCATATTTTACTTAAACTACAATCTATCTACCAATCTTTGTAGATCCGTGATACTGTTAAACTCGAAACTAAATTCTTTTCTATTTAAAATTTATTTAATTGGATTCACTTTTATTTGGTTAGTTCATCAAAATATTGGTCCTTTCTCAATTGGTTTGTCTATATAAAAAACTTTAACCACGTGTGATCGTTTTTACCGACCGACGTAAGTAAGGGAGGTATTTATTAAGAGAATTTTTATTAAAAGACCACATTATTTGTATAAAATTATTTATTAAATTAAAATAATTGTACAACGTTTCAACTGCTTATTCTGCAGTCGTTTTCAAGTAACCGTACGCTTGCTCCAATTGAAGCGGACTGATGCATGTGAGGTATTGTTTTCAGACCAAATTTCACATGTGGAGAGATTTTTACATATCTCCACGAATCATGCATTTTCTTAACAGAAAAAAGTATTTTTACCATTCACACACACACACACACACACATACACAGACATTTTTCTCAACCTTAGTGAAAATGATTCAGGAACCTTCAAAACGTATAAAAACATCAAAATCTCAACATCGAAAATTTTCGTGATCGCAATACTATCTCTGGCGAGATAAAAAAAAAATTAAGACATAAAAAAATATTTGAATTTTATTATATATATATATATATATATATATATAAGTATATACATATATTATACTCGTTATTTATTCACTAAAAAAGAAAAGTAAAATAAAATAATCCCATGAATCGGATATCCATAAAACTTTTATTTCCAAGTCACGATGATCTCCTATTCACTCCTTTAATGGAATTCTTGGGAGTTCATTTCATTATTATTAAAGAATCTAAAGAGTCGTTCAGTGTTACTGAATATAATAATATTATCATCACGAATATTATTTTAATTTATTTATTTTTACTTTTTTTGTTTTTTTTTTTTGAGAAAAAATTAAAAAAATAAAAAACAACAAACATTCCTCAGTGTTTATGAATTTATGAATGAATATTTACGTATCCAATTGTCCTGTAAATTAAAGTAATAGTGAGTGGATTCTTACTCACGTTTCTTATTCATTGATTAAGCAAACAAAGATCGAATTGAATTGTTTTGTTAACAAACGTGGATCGTGTCTGACGAAAAGAAGTATCGTCAGAGAAAGGAACAAGAAAGAATCTTATTCAGTGGAAGGGAGTGGGGGAAGAGGGGCGAGGGTGGAGGTGGTTTAAGCTCATCAAAAACCGAATGATTAGCCAATACAAACGCAGTTGGCTAATCGTTCATCATAATTGATTTTTCAGAAAGTCTTAATACATATTTTCTTAATTAAGAACAAAAAACAAAAAAATAAAAATTCTAATTTTGTTGTACTTTTTTAAAAAATTTGGAGTGTCTCCACTTGACTATCTCGCAATTTGAATTGGATTAAATAACATATATTTAAATTAAATTTAATTAATTAAGTTATAAATTATAAATTAAAATTAATAAATAATATTTATTAAACCAGCGCATGTTTGGCTGTTTGTTGATGGCACCACGTAACGTGTTGGCGCGTGAGATTTGAAGTGATAAAAAATTAATTCTGGTACTTTCAGCGATTCAATCAAGCTGAAATTCTATATATAACAGTTTTATACAATTTTTAATCATGTGAAAAATTATCAAACATATATCTTTATTTTTACGGTCATTTTAGAGGAAAAAAAATCAAAACATTGTAGGTAATGACCCTCTTCCTGTTGAGTTACATTTCTCAAAAGTTTATAGAAAACTACGAATTTTTAATAATGACCATGTACCAAATTTCACGATTCTAGCTCAAACCGTTTTTGCGTAATGGAAAATTTTCATTTGAAGTCATGAGAGTCTCAGGAAGTATTATTTAATTGATATTTTAAAGTTCATTATCAAAAGAAAAATATTACATATAATTTGGATTTGAGAGATATCTGGATAATTATATACTCTCTCTGAAGAATAAAAGAGTACAATTATGCATACCTATATATTAGTGGTCGGGGAACTTTTCTAATCATTACCCCAAAATATTTTTGTTTAAGTTGGTGTGAAGAGCAAAAAAAAAAATAAAAATAAATCTCCTCTTTTTAGCATCTTTCCTATTATAGCCCCCCATGATAATTTTGAAAAGAAAACAATAACTTAAAATTTAATTTGTAAAAATACTAACAGGTTTATAAAATAGCAAATTAAATAAATATAAACTTTTTACTCACAAAAGTTTCATTTATACCCCCAAAAATTTAATTTTTACCCAGTTTGGGGTAATTTACTCCTGTTCCCTGTTTATGTTTAATAAATAATAATTATTTTTTTGTTTAATAAAAAGAAGGCAGGTGTGTTTGAAGAATATTGGCTATATATTTTATTAAAAAAATTAGCTTGAGTGTCTCCACTCGACTATCTCGCAATTTGAATTTAAATTTACAATATATTATATTTAAATTAAATATAATTAATTATAAATTATAAATTAAAATTAATAAATAATATTTATTAAATCAGCGCATGTTTGGCTCTTTGTTGATGGCACCACGTCACGTGTTGGCGCGTGAGATTTGCAGTGATAAAAAATGAATATTGGTACTATCAGTGATTGAATTAAGCTGAAATTCTATATATAGCAGTTTTATACAATTTTTAATAATGTTAAAAACTATCAAACATATATCTTTATTTTTACTTTAGAAGAAAAAAAATGAAAACGTGACCTACATTTCACAAAAGTTGATGTACTAAATTTCATTATTCTAGCCCTTTTTGTCTTGTCTACATACACACACACACACACATACATTTTTCTAAACCTCAGCGAAAATAATTCAGGAACTTTCAAAACTCATAAAAACATCAAAATCTCAACATTGAAAATTTTCGTGATCGCAATACCATCTCTGGCGAGATAGTAAAAAGTATTGTTATTAGAAATTGAAAATAATTTTTTTTTAAATAAAATTATAATATCGGGCGACCAGTTCGGACAATCCGATTCTCTAATCCGATCAAACTTCTTTCACTCAATGAATTATCGATCCAGCATCATTCCGATCCAAAACCCAGTATCAAATTGTTGATTTAATATTTTAATTTTTATATTTTGGGGCTTTTGAATGAAATATTTAGAAAAAAAGCATATAATTTAATATAATAAAATAGAAAAACTAGAGATATAATGATGAAAATTCTCATTTAATTATTAATACCTGGTTCACCGAGTCCCGGCTCGGTACTTTAAAATAATGATTCCTTATGAACTATGAATATTTAAGATTAAGATTATTATTTAAAATAAATAAACGACAAAATATAGGAAACAATTTCAAATAATTTAAAAGAATATAAATTTAAAAAAAAATAGTCATAAAACATACACCCCTTAAAACGTACGTATTAATCCATTGAAAGACAGAAAAGTATGGCCTGTTGATATAACATAATATATATTTCGTAATTTAATTACAAAATATTATTAAAATAAATATTTTTAAGTTTAGTTTATTTATATTTATAATATTTTGTATTTAAGGAAGCGCTGACCGGCAATGTTAGGAACATGATGTGTATTATATTATCGTTTTTACTATCTCGCCAGAGATAGTATTGCTTGCGATCACGAAAATTTTCGATGCTGAGATTGTAATGTTTTTATACGTTTTGAAGGTTCCTGAATCATTTTCACTAAGATTGAGAAAAATGTCTGTGTGTGTGTGTGTGTGTGTATGTATGTAACCAAGATTACGCAAAACGGTTTGAGCTAGAATGATGAAATTTGGTACATGGGCATTATTCAAAATTCATAGTTTTCTATCAACTTTTGAGAAATGAAGCTCAACCGGAACGTTTTGATTTTTTTTCTTCTAAAGTGACCGTAAAAATAAAGATATATGTTTGATAGTTTTTAACATTATTAAAAATTGTATAAAACTGCTATATTGCGTCTAATAATTTGGCCAGGGACTAGAATTTCAGCTTAATTCAATCACTGAAAGTACCAATATTCATTTTTTAACACTGCAAATCTCACGCGCCAACACGTGACGTGGTGCCATCAACAAAGAGCCAAACATCCGCTGATTTAATAAATATTATTTATTAATTTTAATTTATAATTTATATTTAATTAAATTTAATTAAAATATAATATATTATGTTATTTAATCCAATTCAAATTTGCGAGATAGTCGAGTGGAGACACTCCAGATTTTTTTAATAAAATATAACAAAAAAAAAACTGATTTTTTTTTCTTTTCAATTTAGTTGTTCGTTTCTATTTAATAAACAAATTAAAGGGGGTGAGGTAGGGGGGCGGGGGGTAAGGTTTTTTTATAAAGTGAGTGAGGGCAAAGAATAATAGATCAAGAGTTCGGGCAATTTCTTTTTGCATGCAACTCGCCTGGAGCTCTCACGTGGCTTCCAAATATCCATTTCATAATGTTGTTTTTATTTAAGAGATCTTTTGCTACGCTCCCAAGCCCAAAGGCGAGATCAATACTAAAGAAAACCTATTTCAAATGGCTATGTACTAGATACATAAAATATAATTTCACATACAAGTTGGAAATTTCTAATGAGTATGAATTTACAGGTACTCGTAGATAACTCGCGTGAAACAAAATAAAAAAAAAATTGAATTATGAAAAGTGTACTCGTAAAGAATTTTTTTATTTTTTTTTATGGTGCTCGACGGGGGAATTAATTATTAATTTATTCTCTTAAATTAAATAAATTATTTTATTTCTTCATTTATCCTGTTATACATAACATATCTATTTATTTTATTTATTTATTTATTTTATTTTTATTTTTCATATTTTTATATATTTTATTTTTATAATGCATAAAATGTAAATTTATCACTATATATATATTTTCAATTTATAGTATGTATTCATATACAGGGTGGGTCACAGGTATACGACCAAAAATTGTAAGACATAACTCAAAATATTTGAAATTTACAAAAACTTTATTTCCATTTTATTGTTTAGGCATGAGTGAGATTTACGGTTCGCGAATTTGGGCATATCGTGTCCTATTTTTTAAGTAACACAAAGCACGACGTTTCAGAAAGTTTGTGTGAACACGTAGAGCAGTGATTCTCAACCTTTTTTTTTACCGCGGCACACTTTTAACGGTTTAATAATTTGGCGGCACACAAAGAAAAAGACAAGTGCAAAAGTTTACCATATTGAAAAAAGTGGTCCCAAAAACGGTTTATTTTTTTTTTAACCATATTGAAAAAATTTAGAAAAAAAAGTCGGAAATGTTTAGGGTTATTTTCACACCAAATTCCACACGAGGAGTTTTTTTTTACATATCTCCACAAATCATGCACTTTGTATTGGTTTTATCCCCGGGAAAATCATCTTCATTAGTTTTTTCTTCATTTAAAATTATATAACGTCACCCAGCCCTTCAAGACGTTACAGCCTCCTTATTATGATCCCGGGAAAGATCACGGGCAACGCCTGGTTCTTTATATATATTATAAATAAAATGAAATTAAAAAAATTTATGTTATATCCATATCTGTTTTTTATTGCATTAATAGATACATTTAAATTATTTGAATTTGTTTCTGTAGCTGGAAATTAATTTACTTCAAACCGTCGGTCGGTTCTGCGCCTGGCCACTGGTCAACAAATTTTTATTAATTTTATAATCAATATAATTTACTTTAATAAAACTACAAAATATATTATAATATCTTTTCAGTGAAAAATTTTCATTAATTATTCATTATTATATTTTTTATTACATTAATAGATATATTAAAATTATTTGAAATTGTTTCTGTAGCTGGAAATTAATTTACTTCAAACCGTCGGTCGGTTCGGATCTGGTTTTATTTTATTAACTGACTTTATAATTTTAATAACCATTTATTAATAAAAAAAAAATCCTATTTTTTTTTATATTAATCACTTTTTAACAAGATATATATAGGTAAGTATATATAATATTTAAACTCTAGATTATAATAAAAATAATTCAAATAATTGTAATAATAATATTAATAATATTAATGATTGTGTGTCATCACACTGTGAACTCAATCTTTACTAATGTAATTATAATTAGACAATCCTTTCTTTTCGTTCCAACATTTTAAATTTTGATTTCAAATAATATAATAAATTAGAATAGTATAGAATAGAATAGAAATTATCGTTCAGTTCACTTATCAGAGCTCTGAACTGAAGATCCTCATATGAATTACAAATCTTTATTAATTATTATTAAACATAATTAATTTAGTTGCGGATATTCTCATTAATTTATGTTAAAAAGAAAAAATAATATCATTTCTATTTAAAAAAAAAGAAGAAATTGTTATAAAAATATTGCAAAAAATAATTGCAAATATTAAAATAAATTAAACATATTAGTTAATATTTTTTTTTTTTTTAATTATTAATATTTTTGAAAATTATTTGAGTTAATAAATTTGAAAAAATAAAGACAATATTTGAGTTTCACGGAGTATTTAGGTATATTGAATACTAAGTAATTTTATATACGTGTCATATACTAAAATTTTATAATAATAATAATAATAATTTATATATCTATTTTTAAAGATTTTCAACTGAAATTTTGATAAAAAGGATGTGATTTATTTTTCAATTTTAATTCTCTCAAATGTTTAATCTCAATAAAACATTCGTTTATTTGTATTATTTTAATTTAAAAAAAAAACTAGCTATGGCTAGGCAGAAAACCGACCGATTTTTAAAACTTGAATTAAAATAAATAAAATATAAATATTAATTATATTATCTTCACTTTCATATTTTTAGTTTAATTAATAAATTATTAATTACTACTATTATTTAAGTGAAAAATTTCCGACAATGAATATAAAATTAATACTTTGTAAACTACCACTTCCGGTTTCCGAATATATACCAATTCATGCTACTGATGCATTCAGTAAATATACCAAATTTTATCAAAATACGTTGAGCCGTTCAAGCTATACAAGTCTATACGGGCACACAATGGGCAGACGGATAGGCATCATACTAAAAATTCTTCTTTCTTTTAACAAAATACATAATTCGTGGAGATATATAAAAATGCCAAGATGTGAAATATGGTGTGAAAATAATACCTTCCAATTCAATGAATATAAAAAAAAATTAATACTTTAAAAACTACCACTTCCGGTTTCCGAATATATACCAATTCATGCTACTGATGCATTAAGTAAATATACCAAATTTTATCAAAATACGTTGAGCCATTCAAGCTGTACACATCTATACGGATGGACGGACAGATAGACGGACAGATGGACGGACGGACAGACGGACAGAGGGACGCGCGGACGGACAGACATCATGCTAAAAATACTTTTTTCGTTTAACAAAATGCATGATTCGTGGAAATATGTAAAAATATCAAGATGTGAAATTTGGTGTGAAAACAATACCTTCCCTTCCTATCGTCGGTCTCTCGGTAAAAATACATACAAATATTATATAATTTTTCTTACTTGTTTTTGATTTCTTTTTCTTTTAAGCAATTCTAAATGGTAAACTCTCAAATATACATGAGTAAAAGTCGATTTGTTATAATTTTTATTTTATTTTTTTATTTTTTTAAAATTATTTTTGAATGATTGGTGGTGAAACTTTTCAGAAAATGATTAAGAATGATAAATAGCTGTTTGAAATTCCATTCCGACATTTCTGCTTTAATGACTATCTATTCTGTATATATATATATGTGTGTTTGTGTGTTTGTGTTTGTGTATAGAATAATCCTCAGTTGAGTGAGTGGGTGGGTAGGGAGGAAGAGACGCGGGGGAGGATCAAGAATTACGACAAACGATGAGGCAACCGGCCACTCTCGCGTGCAGACAAATAAACAGACATTCGGAGAGCCACGTCCCAGTACAATCACACCAAATTATAGATAAATTCCATAGAAGCAGAGAGGCAACTCAAACAGACAATTGGCTTAATCCACCGCCGTGGAAGAATGCCTTAAAGGTCTCTTTCTCTCCCTCTCCTTGGGGATGGGGTGAAGGTGGTGGGAGGGGGAGAGGAGGCAATTCCCTTCACGATCCTCTTTGATTTGCACAATTGATAGAGAAACCTTGAATCAACCTTTCAAGGGGATTTTCTATTGATTTAAAAAAAAAAAGAAAAGAAATCCTAGATTTAGGTATATCATGTTTCAACGAGCTCAATCAATATAGAAATTATTCTTTAAAAAAAAAAAAAAAAAAATGAAATTATTCAAAATAAATAATCTTTCAATCTTTAATTGAAATATGAATATAATATATATATATTTAGGTTTTATATAAATGTGATAAATAATTATTCAAATTTATTTTATTTTTCAATTTTAATTTCATTGAGACAAAAATGATAATTTAAATGAAGAAAAACCTTATATCTTATATATATATATATAGTATAATATATATATATATATATATTATACTATATATATATATACTATATATATATTATACTATATATATATATATATATATATAAGATATAAGGTTTTTCTTCATTTAAATTATCATTTTTGTCTCAATGAAATTAAAATTGAAAAATAAAATAAATTTGAATAATTATTAAAAAATTGAAATATGAATATAATATATATATATTTAGGTTTTATATAAATGTGATAAATAATTATTCAAATTTATTTTATTTTTCAATTTTAATTTCATTGAGACAAAAATGATAATTTAAATGAAGAAAAACCTTATATCTTATATATATATATATAGTATAATATATATATATATATATATTATATGTTGGTTTATATTTCTGTGAATGTTATTGTTATTATTACTATCAGATTTATCAGGGATATAATCACGTATTTTTGTGATATTATTTTCTCGATGATTCGGCACCCATTTATGGCGCCATTTTCAAGAGATTATTTAGGTGGGAATATTTTTGGGATTCTGGGTCTTTGTGACCAAGGGTTAATATCGGGTTTTTGGGTTGATAGGTTGGGTGGTTTTGTACTCACTGTGCATTGCTGTGGAGCTCCGAAGAATCCTGAGACTGGCACATGTCCGCACTGGACAACAGCCCCAGTCAGCCTCGCAAATTGGAATGGTATTAATTAACACATATATTATATTTAAATCAATTCAATTAATTATAATTGAATTATATTAATTAATTAATTAAAAAATTAAAATTTAAAGTATAGTATTGTTATTCAATTAAATTAATTAATTATCATATATTAAATTTAAATTTAACCTTTACCTTCATTTTTAAGTCAAAATTTATAAAACTAATACCGATACTCTCAGCGATTCAATCAAGCTGTGACATTCTATATATCAGGGGTGTCTAAACTGCGGCCCAAACGCAAATTATGGAAATTTTTAAATTTTCTCAATATGGTTCTAAAAAAAAGGTAAAATGATTTTGGGATTAGACTTTTAAATATTTCCGACTTTTTTAAATTTTTCAATATGGTTCTAAAAAAAATGATATTTATGTGCGGCCCAGCATATTTTTTTTTTTTTGCAATATGGCCCACGAATGGTTATATAGAACTTTTGAAGAGAGATAGACTACTACTTTCACACTACTTATACGGTATATTCATTAAAGAAAGACATCGCCTAAATTAGTGGTTCTCAACCTTTTTGGACCAAACGCCCACTTCGTAAGGTCGGCTTCATAATTCGCCCCCCTATAAATATAATCTTACCTTTTTTTTTACAACCATATTGAAAAAAAGCGGAAATGTTTAAAAAACCTGATCGCAAAATCATCTGACTTTTTTTTTTTTAGAAACATATTGAAAAAAATTGAAAAAAGCGGAAAAAGCCAGTTCGCAAAATCATCTTACCTTTTAATTAGAGTTGAAAATGATTTCGCCCCCCAAAAATACTATCGCCTCCCAAAAAAATAACTTATCGCCCCCCAAAATCGTATAGTCAAATAATCGCCCCCTTTAAGATGTCGATCGCCCCCCGGGGGGCGATATCACCCAGGTTGGGAATCACTAGTCTAAATTATAGGAATATTATTTATTTATTATTAATATTCAATTAATCTCCGTTTAATATGTGATTTGTTTTATTATTTTTTAAATTCTATAAGAGCAAGTAATTATTATATTTGATTTATAAATGCTTTAATTTATCAAAAATTTCAAGAGATTTAATCTATTTTTCGTTTATTAATATGAAGAAGAATTTTATTTTCAAACATTCTAAATGTATTTTCAACATCTCAATACAAAATTTTAATTGAAAATATTCTTTAATTATTACGAGTATTATTAGTTATTTGTCAATCTTCTTTAGATAATGAGAATTTCATAAAATTCTCTCTTTTTCTCTATATTTATATTAAAATATATGCATTATGAAAGTAAATTAAAATTTTTATTTAACTATATATAAGTACTATAATTTAATTAATAATAATACTTAAAATCTATGAATTTATATTAATTTTAATTAAAATTAGAAATATAAATTAATTTTAAAAATTCTTATTATATTTATGATATTTTTATTATATATATATATATTTATTATAAATATATATATATATACTAATAGTATATATAATCTTATGCAAACGGTAAAGAGAAAGGGCAGAGATCAATGGAAAGTTTTTAAAACGATTATGAATTTGTTATTGACTTCCAAACTTATTTTTAATCTTATGACATTTTCTTATAGAAATATTGGAATTTTCCAAACCGGATTTTTGGAAACACTGGAGGATCTTATAAATATTTTTTTTGTTTTTTAAAATTCGATTTATTGTTGAATTTGGATTTAATTTTAATGTAAAAAGTGAAATTTTTTAATCCAATATATCATAAATACCACAAAATATTACTCTTCTCTTCTCTTATCTAACATATTAATTAATTATTAATTTTCGTTGACGTGTTTTCTTTTATGATTTAAATAAACATAAATATTTATAAAATGTGACTAATAAATAATAATTTGAAATTGAGAATTTAAAGTTGACCAAAATATAATACAAATACGAGGGTGGGGGAAAAGTCTCCGATCTGACCAAGAAAAAAGATGTTTTTAAATTTTTAAAGTTTTTTGTTTTATTTTTCAACATAATTTCCATCAACACTGACATTTCTCATAATGCTGTTCTAATTTAGTTAATCAATTAATTTAATTAATTAATTAATTAATTAATTTAATTTAATTCTCACCGACAAAATTCGTTTGGATTACGCCTACAGCGCCAAATTGTCGGTAGAAATGATTTTTCGAAGCAGTTTTTGGTCTAAAGTTAGCAAACGCGGCTCGTACCTTGCACACAGCTTTCCATGTTCAAATGGTTGTGCAAAATATTTCGCACATGTTCAGCTGACATCGTACAGAGCTCAGCTATCTTGAATGTTGAAAAATAAAGCAAAAAAAAACAAAATTTAAAAACATCGTTTTTCTTGGTCGGGCCGGAAACTTTTCACCACACCCTCGTATACGAGGTTTGTTCAAAAATAAATGTGAATTTTGAATTATTTCAAAAAATATTTATTCATTCATCAATATCCATTTTGTCCCCTTCAAAATAATTCCCCTCAGATCGCCCCCGCCATCGCTTTTTCCAATCGCCGAAGCACTTCTAAACTACTAATCCACAATGGCTGATAATGTCAACATATGAGAATTATATGTGTACCAACATAACAAAAAAAAATATTCGATAATCGAGTTTACACAGGCTGCGAATATTCAAAATTCACCTTTTCAGACCTCGTAATACCCAAAGGAAAATAATAGAATAAAGTTAAAAAAAATCAATGATTAGAATGAATTGAATTGCAAGGTGAATAATTGATATTTTAAATAAAATTATAAATTTATCAATACTTTTCAAAATAATAATAATAATAATAATAATAATAATTTAAAATATTTTTAGTGTTTTACACAAATAAATTATTATTAATAATAATAATTTAATAATTTCAAATGGAATTTAAAGAAATGTTTTAAAAGAATTGTTGTCCTTCATGAATGTGAAACCGGAAGATGTGTTTTGTGCCTTTTCCTGTTAATTAGGCGCACGTGAGCTCCATTCCAAGGACTCAGCATCCAAGATCTCCCTGGCCTTGAAACTTAAGCGTTCCTTCTCTTTCCTTTTTTTTAACCTACTTCCGTCTTTCCCTCTCCTATTTACTCGTTTGCTTCCACTCACTTATTATCTTCCCATTTTTTTTTAAACATTTTTCTTTCTCATTTCAAATTAATCGTTCTTTTATTATATAAGACTATAATAATAACAAAAATAGATCAACACTATTATTATTACTTTTACTTTCAATTTTATTAAAAGAAATTTGTATGTAGAGTTAATTTTGAAATTACTCTACAAGTTTTTTTTTTATCTTTCATTACTAATAATAATTTAACTTTTATTGTGATTATTATTTTAAAATTATACTAGACATAATTAAACTTCAATTTATTAAACTAAGAAATATATATATATATATATATATGCTTCAATCACTCATTAAATCACATACACAATGATGAAATAAATATAAATATAAATTTTTTCTATATTCTAATTTTAATATTAATGTTTAAATTTGTTTTTTTTACAAGTACGACGTCTGTTCAAAAGAAAAGGTGAATTTTGAATTTTCACGGGCTGTGTACATTCGATTATCGAATTTTTTTTTGTTATGTTGTTACATATATGTTTCTCATAAATTGACATTATCAGCCATTTTGGATTAGTAGTTTGTTTTTGGCAACTGAAAAATTTAGTCACATCTTTGTGTGTTCTTCCATTTTTTATTATTTTAAAAAATAAGAAATACTACAAGGAAGTTAATTTTCGGAATTGTGAAAAAACAAATCATGGATAATACACCAGCTCACACATCATTGCTTGTTCGTGATTTTTTGACCAAAAACAACACCGTAATCATGGCCCAACCACCGTATGTACCAGATTTGGCTCCCTGCTACTTTTTCCTATTCCCAAAACTGAAGAAACCAATGAAAGGAAAGCGTTTTGTCACAATTGATGAGATAAATTCGAAATCGAAGAACGAGCTGAAAGCACATTTCAAAAGTGCCTGAAAGAAGCTTTTGCATAAGTGCATTATATACTTAGAAGGGGACAAAATGGATATTGATGAATAAATAGATACTTTTCGAAATTATTCAAAATTCACCTTTTCTTTTGAACAATTTTCATTAAGAATGAAAAATATCTAAATTGGATAAACGATATTGTTGGATGGTTCCTTATTTTATTGAATGAATGTTGGGTTATAAATCAGGGATAGATAAAGCTGATAAAAAACAACACCGTAATCATGCCTCAACCACCGTATACACCAGATTTGGCTCTCTGTGAGACTTACCTATTCCCAAAACTGAAAAAAATAATGAAAGAAAAGCGGTTTGCCACAATTGATGAGATAAAGTCGGAATCGAAGTACGAGCTTGAAAGAAGCGTTTGCACATACGTGCATTATATCTGAGAAGAATTATTTATAAGGGGACCAAATGGATATTGATGAATAAATAAATACTTTTTGATATAATTCAAAATTCACCTTTTCTTTTGAACATACCTCCTATAAGAATGAAAAATTTCTAAATTGGATAAAAGATATTGTTGGATGGTTCCTTATTTTATTGAATGAATGTTCGGTTATAAATCATGGATAGATAAAGATGAAGATGAAGATAAAGTAGAGTGGAAGATTGGAGTGAGACTATAAATAGATTTCGTGAATCCAAAAATAGTCGTCCTTCATGTATGAGTCAGTGAGTGGTGGGTGCCGCTGGGGATCGAAGCCCAGCCCCGCGGCTAACGACCTTGACACTTGTACCACACCTACACCTGCACACACTACACACCAATATATATAGGTAGAGATAGGAATAATATCTCCCTCCTTTACTCTTTTCTCCCTCTCCCTACTATGTATCAGAGGTTGATGGTTCTCACAATCAGTCGCTTTCCCGACCCGGATAAACCGACAGCCATTCACTCTCCAACACTTTCTTTTCTTTTTTCATCTTTTTTTTTTTTTTTTTTTTTTTTATTAATATATATATATATTCTTCTTTAATTTAATTTTAATTAGTTTTTGGTTTTGAAAGTGGCGCCAAGGAAAATCTGAACATAACCTATTAATCTCTATTATTATTATTGTTATTATAATTATTCTACTTATTAATCTTTTTTTGATGAAATCTCTTTTGTTTTGTTTTTTCTAAAATTGATTTTTAATAAACTAGTGAGTGAAATTAATTACTTTTTAAATATAATATGTTTTTAAAATTTTTATATATTACTAAGGTGACCATATTTTGAAAACACCAAATCAGGACATTTTACCATTTTTTTTTTTTTTTGCTTTAGATCCAAATTGAAAAAAATTTTGGAAAAAATTCGGAAATGTTCAAAAGCTTAGTCCAGAAAATGTTTTAACTTTTTTTTTTAGAAACAAATTGAAAAAAAAGTACTAAATGTCCTAAATATTTTAAAAGACGCGTCAGATATCAAAAAAAGGACAGTTAGGAGGACACTTACAAAAGAAGGACAGAGCTTACAAATGGAGGACTGTCCTCCCAAAAAGAGCGCGATTGGTCACCTTAATATTACTAATTAATTAGATCCTCAGTCCAGCTTCAATTTTTTTCACAGGGTGGCTTACCCCTCCTGTATCCCCAAAGTGATATATAGTTGATATTGGTTTGAAAGTATGTAGATATTAGGTTTTCGTATATTTTATTTCACTCATATTATAACGTTCATTTCTTTTTTTTTTGTTCTTATTTATATTTTCTTACCCATTTTTGAATGTAGGCCTCCCCTGCTTTCTCTATCTTTTTTTTTTGGGGGGGGGGATTCACTATTGAATGATTAGGGCAGTCGTTTCCAACCTTTCTGTACCGGCGCCCCCCCCCATTTTATAAAAAAAATTCTTGCGCCCCCTTACACATTTCTGAAATAATATAACATGGAACAGGGGTGGGCCAGGGTAAAAAGTCATCTGACATTTTATTTTTTTTTAGAACCATACTGAAAAAAAAAATCGAAAATTTTCAAAAGTTTACGGACACTTGAATTTCCTTCGCGCCCCCCAAGGGAGGCGCGCCCCACAGATTGGAAACCGCTGGATTAGGGATTAGCTATGACGGGTTGCCGAGTGGATGGAGTAAATCAGAAGGATTTTTAATATTGAATTGATGGGATTTTTGGGATTCAATTAGGGTTTGGGACACGACTTCCTCAATAGAAGGTGAAGACGGAGAAAAGTCGTGGCTTGCGTGAGCAGGGTTGCTTCCCTGAAGTGTACTCCTATCTCTATCGGGGTCATAGAGAGAGTCCACCCGCTACTCCTATTGAAACATTTTGAGATTTTTTTTATAAAACTAAAATTAACATGTTTAATGTTATATAAAACTAAAGATAACCTTAAATTATAAATATTCATTAACTTAAGTTAATTGAATATTTTGTTTGTTCTCTCTTCGCTAGTAATAATTTTTCAAGACCATAATTGTGTCCTAATCTTTCAGAAGAAATTTATCTAACCATGTGGCGCTAAGGTAGTGGCTTCCAACCTTTCTGTACCGACAGCCCCCTTATTTTTGTAATAATCTAATTTCATAAATACTCACATAATAGAGTAATTTATTTAATGGGCAACAAAATAACACATACATATTACACACCCACACACACTCAATTAAGCAAAAACATATTATAGATTTTAGACGAATTTTTTTACAACAGTTTCGCGCCCCTAGGGAGGGCGCGCCCCACAGGTTGGACAATGCTGCGCTAAGAGATTCTGAAAAACCAAAGTGCAAAAATTTCCATATAATTGGTGTACAGAAATATTCTTAGCAAGAATATTTGATCTAATGTTGTCCAGTTTACCTAGGATAATTTTTTAATAGAATAAACTTATAAAAATTGTCTACTATACCAATCCAATTTATTGACTCATCCAAGTTACACCTAAATTTATAATTTTTTTTTTTAATTTAAAATAAAGAGAGATTTTAATTACAACTATACAAATACATTGTATATATATATTATTAAAATGTTAAAATTTAAATCAAGCCCTTTATATCATTTGTCTAAAAATTCATATTTTACTTCTAAAATATAATAGTAATTAATAATTGAGTAATTAAATTAAAAATAAAAACTAAAATAATATAAATCAGGTATTTTAATTGGCGTTTTAAAAATATTTTTGACTTTATAAAAAAAACTAAAAATTATTTCTGTTTTTTTTTTTAATAGACATAAATAACATTTAAACCCTTCACTTTTAAATAAAAAAGAAAAAATAATCAAATAAATTAAGAATAATTTAAAAAAAATAATTTTAATTTAAGATAAATATGTGATATAAATATTTTATTAAATTAATTAAAATGACAATTTATAGAATAAATTATTTAATTGAAATGATATTTGAATATTAGACATTAAAATAAAAATTAAAATATTATAATCATATATGGTGTGAAAATTGCTAGAATTAATATTAATTTTATATTCTTTATCGAGAGAGAGAGAGAGAGAACAGGAATGTATAGATAGGCCCACTGAGTCGTCAGAAGCTTTGAATGAACAACACGGAGCATTGAATAAATTTGTACAAATTAATTTCTAGATATTGATAAAATTTATAATTTATATTATAAAATTTTCAGCTTCTGAGGGCCAATACAGAGATTACTTATTGAAGTTATAGAGGTTGCGTATTTTAAGTTATTGAGGTTTTGGGCTCTGATGGGAAGGGAACATATTATTTTTTGAAGTTAGAGAGGTTTTTAAGTTACCGAGGTATGAATTATCGAGGTTCTACTGTACATATTTTGTTCTTCAAATGAGACAAATCACTCATTTTTACTATCTCGCCAGAGATAGTATTGCGATCACGAAAATTTTCGATGTTGAGATTTTGATGTTTTTATACGTTTTAAAGGTTCCTGAATCATTTTCACTAAGGTTGAGAAAAATGTCTGCTTGTGTGTATGTGGGTATGTGTAGACAAGATTACGCAAAAACGGTTTGAGCTAGAATGATGAAATTTCTAACATGGGCATTATTCAAAATTCATAGTTTTCTATCAACTTTTGAGAATTGTAGCTCCACCGGAAGAGGGTCATTACCTACCACGTTTTCATTTTTTTCCTCTTTTCCTCTTTTACAGTCACTGTAAAAATAAAGATATATGTTTGATAATTTTTTACATGATTAAAAATTGTATAAAACTGCTATATATAAAATTTCAGCTTGATTGAATCACTGAAAGTACCCGAATTAATTTTTTAACACTGCAAATCTCAACGTGACGTGGTGCCATCAACAAAGAGCCAAATAAATATTATTTATTAATTTTAATTTATAATTTATAATTAATTAAATTTAATTTAAATATAATATATGTTATTTAATCCAATTCAAATTTGCGAGATAGCCGAGTGGAGACACTCCAGTTTATTTTTTCTGGAAGAAGGCTCCTTTCCTCTGCTATCTTCTTCTCTTTCAAATGGTTTGAAGATGGAATGAAAGTGGTTTTTTTCCCTTCAGTCTTTCCTTCCGGTTTTTGTAGTTTCTTGTGTGACGTACACCAGCTTCCTTAGTATCTGACATTGACAGTTTGCATGATGTCATATTGAACATCGTCTTCAAATTTCCTCCAGGAATTACTTCTTTTTTTTTTTATTTCTTTTGTAACTTCATTTCTGGCGTTAGCAGAGAATTTTTCTAAAATTTATAAAGAAAAGACCTTAACTATCGAAAAGTTTATAACTTCAGGGCCGGAAGTGTAACTGGAGGTCAGATAGGAAAAATAAAAGGGTGAGTGGTGTCTGGTACCAATAAATGGAAGCAATATCAGACACATCTCGTAAAACTCCATGGACACCAGTCATGAATTTTTATTATTATTATTATTATTATTATTAAGTAGAACGGATCATTTTACATATTTATTTTAATCATCATTTTAAATTAACAAAAAGTGAATAATAAAATACTAATTTCTCAATAAAAATTATAAATTATTCACTATTTTATAAAATTTCATAATTAATTACGAAAATATAATTTAAAAAATTACATTAAATATATGTGAAACTATTTAATTAGAAATTATTAACCTATAAAATATAAAAATAATAATAATAATAATATAATATAATAATCTTCTTTTTTTTTTAGTTAAAACTTTCTTCTCTTTCCTTTTTCGATTATGAATATTTGTTTATATAATATCAAAATTCCAGTAGCCAGTTTGAGTTGTAAGTTATGTGATTCATTCTAATCGCCTTGGCGGAGCTCGTGATCGAAACACATTAAATTCTTTCGTTCAAGATGATTGATGATAAAATATTAAACCAAATTAAAATCAAAATTATTTAATTAATTTTGTTCATAGCGCATTCAACATTTTTTTTTATCTAATAATAATCTAATTTGCTTTAAATAATAATAGATAATAATTTCAACAAATAAATATCGTGAATTTTAAATTTAATCAAATACAAAAATAAATTTTAAGTAAGTAGTTAAAAAAAATTTATCTCAATTTAAAAATGAAAATAATATTATGAAGAATTTATTTTCCATATTTTGTTTAATTTTGATATATTTATTATAATTGCAACATCCAAGATCAAAACTATGAAAGGATTAACATCCTTGGTTGTTTAGGTAGTATAATTTTAAAATTGAAAAGAGAAATGAAATCAAAAGTTTAAAAAAAAAAATAATTCATTGCTATATTAAACATAATTTTAATTTTAATTTTCATCACTTTATAACTATTATATTTATTATTATTATTATTATTATTATTATTAATATTACTTGTAGACAGGAATGAGAGGAGAAATTCTCTTTAATGGTATTTCCTATTGATCTGTAAAGCCTAGTTTACACGGGCTTAGTAGTTGTCATTAGTTCAGGGGTGGGCAAATAAATACTTTTAAGCGCGGGCCAAAATGAAATTTTCAAAATGTCTTCCGGTCCGAAGGACCATATTTCGAAAACGCTAATCGAAAATGAAACTTTAGTAAGTAAAAAGTATATATTTTTAATTTGATTTTTATAAATCTCTTAGTATTTTTACAAATTCAATTTTTCGTTATTGTTTTCTTTTCAAAATTATTATGGGGCTATAATAGAAAAGATGCTAAAAAGAGGCGATTTTTGTTGGTTTTTTTTGCTCTTTACCATGGGGTAATATCAACTTACACAAAAATATTTTAGAGTAATGATTAAAAAACCGCTGCTTTAGTGGATCAAAGAAAAGTTGATATAATTATCTAATTATTATATTTATCTATTTAAATATTGTTAAATTTATTTTCATTGAATTGATAATATTTTATTCTAGTTTTTTTTTTTTGGATTATCCAAATTTACTGTGAATTTCTTGTATTTATTGAGGGTTGAAGATACGAAAACTATATATTTTCAAATTGAATATTATCTATCTTATCTTATTATACTAGCAAAAATTGTATATAGTACCTGGTTCACCGAACCACGGCTAAATAAATATTTAAGATTAAGATTAGTATTGGCGTTAATATCACATAATCATATTTAAAATAATATTATATATAAGATATACCTGGATCACCGAGTCGCCGCTCGGTAATTTAAAAAATTATTATTTAAAATAAATAAACGACAAAATATATGAAAGATAAAACTAACAAACATGATTTTTTCCGAGGCTGAAACCAATACAGATCGATTTTTCTTGATAAATATTATCTTTGGTGTGAATTTCAAAAAAATCCTTCGATCGGTTTAATATTTCAAAAATAAAAATATATATATAAGTATATACAATTTTTGCTAATATTTAATAATAGTACCTGGTTCACCGAGCCGCCGCTCTCTGTCATTAAAAAAATGATTCCTTATTATCGGGTTTGGCTTACCAGCTTACCAGCAAAAATTGTATACACCTATCCCCCGATTTACACGGCACTTGTTTTACACGTTTTCGCTTTTACACGGTTTTCCAAATAAGTTTTTTTTTGTTTTTATCGCACTCTACTAAATGCTACTGTGTTTGAACATGTGCGCTGTGTACACATCTCACGGGGAATCCCGAGCTTATGTGCTGACTTGCTGCACATTCACACTGTGTCTGTATTTCTTCGCATAAAATTAAAGTTTTATCTAGCAATTGTTAATAACCGATTTTATTACCACCTCTCAGAATGTAAATTTTCCTGCTTCAAACATCGAATCGGCACAAATAACTTCGAGTGATAAAAGTGAATTCCAACCTCCGATTCCGAAAAAAAGAATGAGAGTAATTTCTGATAGTGATGAAGGATAATAAAACACCTTTGGTTTTATTTTTTGTTCTTCTGTTTAATGTATTGTAATTAAATAAAAAAACAGTGTTTCCGTAATATATTACATATTTTAACCTGTCAATGCATTTTATTTTTATTTCTGTGTACACCTAAAAATATTGAAAAAAATCACAACTGTTAAATAGCAAAATTATGCATTTTCTGCAAGCTTTTCGATTTACACGGTTTTGACTTGAAAATTTTTAATTTTCGATTTACACGTTTTTCTCAGGAACGTATCTACCGTGTAAATCGAGGGATAGGTGTATATATATATATATATATATATATATATATATACAGTGATGCCTCGCATAACGAACGCCTCGCACAGCGAACGCTGCACACAACGAACCATAATGAACTAAATTTCATGATTCATACAACGAACTTCGTTTCACGCAACGAACTCGCCCGAGCTTCCACGATCGCTGCCGTTTTATTGCATCCCCTTGCGTTTCACATAACGAACTTTTCGCATAACGAACATGCTCCTGGAACGAATTAAGTTCGTTGTGTGAGGCACCACTGTATGTATTTTGAATATATTAAACCGCTCTAAGGATTTTTTTGAAATTCGCACCATAGATAATATTTATCAAGAAAAATCGATCTGTATTGGTTTCAGCCTCGGAAAAAATCATGTTTGTTAGTTTTATCTTTCATATATTTTGTCGTTTATTTATTTTAAATAATAATTTTTTAAATTACCGAGCGGCGACTCGGTGATCCAGGTATATCTTATATATAATATTATTTTAAATATGATTATGTGATATTTTACTGAAACAAATAGAAAAAAAAGAAAAAGATGAGGATTTAGCAAAGCAAATAAAAAAAGAAAATAATACGATCAGTTAAATGGATTTCTTAAATATGTAAACTGGAGTGTTTCGACTATCATGCAATTCGAATTGGATTAAATAACACATATCATATTTAAATTAAATTTAATTAATTATAAATTATAAATTAAAATTAATAAATAATATTTATTAAATCAGCGCATGTTTGGCTCTTTGTAATGGCACCACGTTACGTGTTGGCGCGTGATTTGCTGTGTTAAAAAATTAATTCCGGTACTTTCAGCGATTCAATCAAGCTGAAATTCTATATATAGCAGTTTTATACAATTTTTAATCATGTGAAAAACTATCAAACATATATCTTTATTTTTACGGTCACCATTCTTATTACTATCTCTGGCGAGATAGTAATAAGAATGTATATTTAAAAATTGTGATTTTTTTAATTTCCTTTTCGATTACCGTTCAAAACTGAATCAAAATATTTTAATCATTACTACACATGACTACATTGTTTTTTTGTTTTTATTTCGTTTCAGTTGAATGCTTTTGATAAAATTATCCTCCTCTCTTTTCTGATGCCCCAACGCCCCTTCTCTTTCACCTTCTATTGAATAATATCTCTATTTTTTGATGATTGTGTATGCTCTTCTCCTTCTCCTCCTTTCTATCTCCCTCCTTATCATTTGGACTTTCGTAAATTGTCTATTATAAAAATTAGCTGTAACTACCGTAAAGAGAAATAAAAATTGCAAATAAAATTCCATCACACTTTTCTTGTAGCAACCGACTGACTGGCTACTGATGCGTCGTTGCTCAGGTCATTTTCGAATAAGGATGTTCGTTTGATTGGATTCCCTTTGTGGCGTGAAAAAAAATCTAATTGCATAACCACGATCAAAAAGATAAAGAAATTAAAAAAAAAGATTGACTTTTTGATCAATTTTCAACAACAGTAAAAATGAATATAAAAGAATAAATGAATAACCTGAACATATTTCTAAAGTTTATCAATGAAATGACATTTCTATTTTTATTCTATGAAAGAAAAGAGGGAAAAGAACAAAATAAGGAAATGTCATCATTTAGTGGACTTTATTAACAAAGAAATCTAGTATACTTATATTATTATAAAATATGTTAAAAAACCATCAGAATTAAAAAATTAAGCTGGAGTGTCTCCTCTCGACTATCTCGCAAATTTGAATTGGATTAAATAACATAATATATTATATTTAAATTAAATTAAATTAATTATAAATTAAAATTAATAAATAATATATATTAAACTAGCGCATGTTTGGTTCTTTGTTGATGGCACCACGTCACGTGTTTGCGCGTGAGATTTGCAGTGTTAAATATTTAATTCCGGTACTTTCAGCGATTCAATAAAGCTGAAATTCTATATATAGCAGTTTTATACAATCTTTAATCATATGAAAAATATTCAGACATTTCTCAAAAGTTGATAGAAAACTACGAATTTTGAATAATGCCCGTATACCAAATTTCATTATTCTAGCTCAAATCGTTTTTGTCTACACACACACACATACATACATACAAACACACAGACATTTTTCTCAACCTTAGTGAACATGACTCAGGGACCTTCAAAACTTATAAAAACATCAAAATCTCGATATCGAAAATAGTAAAATTATTATTTATTATTTTTATTTACTTATTACACATCTTTACTTCTTTTCTTTTAATAATTCGAGGTCTGTTCAAAAGAAAAGGTGAATTTTGAATTTTTACGGGCTGTGTATATTTGATTATCGAAATTTTTTTTGTTATGTTTGTACACATAAGTTGCTTATATGTTGACATTATCAGCAAATTTGGATTAGTAGTTTGTTTTTGACAACTGAAAAAGTTAGTCACGTTTTGTGTGTTCTTCGATTTTTACTAAAAAAAATAAGGAATACTACAAGGAAGTTATACAACTTTTGCGTGAAGCAACACGGCTCAAACAATCGGAATTATGGAAAAACAAATCATGGATTCTGCATCACGATAATGCTCCAGCTCACACATCATTGCTTGTTCGTGATTTTTTGGAGAAAAACAATACCGTAATTATGTTTCAACCACCGTATTCACCAGATTTGGTTCCTTGCGACTTTTTCCTATTCTCAAACCTGAAGAGACCAATGAAAAGAACGTTTTGCCACAATTGATGAGATAAGTAAAAAATCAAAGAAGACAGATAATATTTTTCAGTTGTTAAAAACAAACTACAAATCCAAAATGATAGATAATGTCAAGATATGATAAACATATGTTTACCAATATAACAAAAAAAAAATTCGATAATCGAATGTATTCAACCCGCGAAAATTCAAAATTCACCTTTTCTTTTGAAAATGCCTCGTATTATTAATAGTAATAATAATGGTCGTTTTATACAATTATTTTCATCTTGTATTTATTTATTTCATAAATATTATAATAAGTAAAATATCTCTTACTCTTATTAAATTATTAAAAATTATAATATGAAAAATTTACATTTTATATGTAAATGTAATTATTATAAAATATTCAGTAACCTTTAAAACAGAATGACGTTTAGAATTGTTCCGAAACTAATTTAATTATATATATATTTATTTATTTATATGTGTAGTTTTGAATTTAAAATTGAGAATAAATGATCAAAATTAATAACAACGATAATGATTCATTAATTTAATAAATTTTTTTTATTTTGATTTAATCAGTACGAACTGATCACCAAGAACATTCCAAATTTACATAACAAAATTTTATAATCCATTTTTACACTAATATTTTGTTAATATATATAGTTACATTTAGGATAATATTTTTCTTCTTTTAATAACAATTTTTTAATTAATAATTCTCTGTTGTCAATATTATTCATTTCATATCTTGTTATAACAGTTGTCAAAATTTGGATATATAAAATGGGTGGAAAAAAAAACAAAAAAACTTTTTCAAACAATTCTAAATTCTTTAATATATTTTATAGTACCTCGTTCACCAAGCCGCCGTTCAAATAATTTCAAAGAACATAAATTAAAATAAGTTGACCTGTGGCCAGGCACAGAACAGACCGACGGTTTGAAATAAATTAATTTCCAGCTTCAGAAAAAATTTAAAATAATTTTAATATATCTATTAATTCATTAAAAAACAGATATGGATATAACATAAATTATTTTAATTTTATTTTATTTAAAGTATATAAGGAGGCGCTGGCTGTGACGTCATGTAGACCTGGGTGACGTCATATAATTTTAAATTAAGAAAAAATTAATGAAGATGATTTATATTCGTGGAGATATATAAAAATCTCCTCATGTGAAATTTGGTGTGAAAATAACCCTTTCCTTTCTCTCGTTGATCGCTAATACTACCACTTCCGGTTTCTGGATATACAGCAAAAGTTGATCAATTCATCCTACTGATGCATTAAGTAAATATACCAAATTTTATCAAAATCCATTGTGCTGTTCAAGTTGTACACATACATCTATACGGGCGGATGGACAAACGGACAGACTAAAAATACATTTTTCGGTTAACCAAATGCATGAATCGTGGAGATATGTAAAAATCTCCACATGTGAAATTTGGTATGAAAACAATACCTCCCTATCGTCGGTTGGTAAAAATTAGTCATAAAACATAAACCCCTTAAACATACGTATTAATGCACTGAAAGACAGAATAAGGCCTATGGATATAACCTAATATATTTATATTATATTACATATTTGATTACAAAATATTTTTAATTTTATTTTATTTATACTATTTTGTATTTAAAGAAGCGCTGCCGGTATGGCCCAGCGTCATTTTTTTTTATTATTAAAATTTCTATTTTAAATTAAGATAAAACTAACAAAGATGATATTTTCAGAGGCTGAAACCAATACAGATCGATTTCTATTTATAAATATTATTATCTATGGTGTGAATTTCAAAAAAAATCCTTAGAGCGGTTTAATATATCCAAAATACAAATATATATATATATATATATATATATGATATTTTTAGGATATACTTAAAATATATATTAATAACTAAATCAATTCATTTCATGATATTTCATATTGGTTATTTAATGATGACTTAAAAAAAAATTGTTTCATAATAAAATACCTAATTTTTTCATTATATATCTATAATTTTATAAAGTAAGTAGAATTCGAAAAAAATAAAAAAGTTTTATTCATTTTATGTTCTAGGCGCTGCGATGCGTGGGTGGTTCGATGCCTTTCGTTCTGAGGGGGGTCCTACCCTCTACAGCAATTCAAACCGCACTCCAGTTACCGGTGACGTGCAAACGGCTTCACTTGCACTTATTTTTGCCACCCTCTTCATCGCTTTCCTACTTATTTTTCCTGGAGTGAGAAAAGAGGTAAGAAAATGAAAATGTTTATGTTTATGGGAAACTTGCACATCTATTACATACAAATTCCAATTTTCAAAAGTTTTTTGTTTATAAACTTTTTATGTTTATGTTTCTGGAATAAAAGGACAATGGTAAATATTTATTTTCCTTCCGTTGAGAATTTGAATTGACAATTTTTAAATTTCTATTTATCTCGTAAGAGATAGTATTGCGATCACGAAAATTTTCGATGTTGAGATTTTGATGTTTTTATACGTTTTGAAGGTTCCTGAATCATTTTCACTAAGGCTGAGAAAAATGTTTGTGTGTGTGTGTAGACAAGATTACGCAAAAACGGTTTGAGCTAGAATCATGAAATTTGGTATACGGGCATTATTCAAAATTCGTAGTTTTCAATCAACTTTGGAGAAATGTAGCTCAACCGAAAGAGGGTCATTACCTACCACGTTTTGATTTTTTTTTCTCTAAGGTGACCGTAAAAATAAAGATATATGTTTGATAGTTTTTCACATGATTAAAAATTGTATAAAACTGCTATATATAGAATTTAAGCTTGATTGAATAACTGAAAGTACTAGAATTAATTTTTTAACTCTGCAAATCTCACTCGCTAACACGTGACGTGGTGCGATCAACAAAGAACCAAACATGAGCTGGTTTAATAAATATTATTTATTAATTTTAGTTTATAATTAATTAAATTTAATTTAAATATAATATATGTTAATTAATTCAATTCAAATTTGCGAGATACCTGAGTGGAGACACTCCGGCAAAGATGAGATGAATAATATAAATACTTCTAGTTTATAAATTGATATTAATTGGAGAGAAAGCAAAAGTAGGTTAGGAACAATTAAGTGGCTTACGCTTGATAATTACGGGTTAAGAGGCATCCAATATTAAATCACTTATTCCATTGGGCGGGGCCTTTAGCTCGTTTTCGAAAGAGAAGAGGAGTTTCCAAACCCATCCAGAGAATAATTTTGATAATAAATTTGTTTTCTATTATCATAGAGATGAGCTTGTTGTTGTTGGTGAGTTTCTACTTCAAGATCATCGCATGATTAAATTTATAATTAAAATTTCCTCATCACATACCATCACCATCTTTTTCATTCTCTCTCTTTTTCCTTATGAAGGATTAAAATCAAAAACACTTTACTTTTTAATCATTTCATTTGTATGAATAATCCTCATAGTCATTGAAAAATCCAATATTTATACACCTAGCAATAAGTTTTCTACTTTCTATAAAAAAAAATCTGTACTGTCTCCACTCGACTTTCTCGCAAATTTGAATTGGATAATCAGCCCTTTTTCTATATTTGAAAAAGGGCCGCAAAATTTTTTTAAAAAAGTCGAAAATCTGAACGCGAAAAACATTTTACCTTTTTTTTAGAAACAAATTTAATATTTTTTAAAAAAAAAGTCGAAAGTGGTCGCCGGCCACCAAATTTTTTTAAAAAAGTCGAAAGTCTGATCACGAAAAACATTTTACCTTTTTTAGAGACAAATTTAATACTTTTTAAAAAAAAAGTCGAAAGTGGCCGCCGGCCACCAAATTTTTACCGACCGACGATAGTAAGGGAGGTATTGTTTTCACACCAAATTTCACATGTGGAGATTTTTACATATCTCCACGAATCATGCATTTTCTAAACAGAAAAAAGTATTTTTAGCATGATGTCTGTCCGTCCGTCTGTCCGTCTGTCCGTCCGTATAGATGTGTACAGCCTGAACGGCTCAACCGATTTTGATGAAATTTGGTATATTTACTTAATGCATCAGTGGGATGAATTGATCAACTTTTGGTGCAAATCTGTGAACCGGAAGTGGTAGTATTAGCGATCGACGATAGGAAGGGAAGGGTTATTTTCACACCAAATTTCACATGAGAAGATTTTTTTATATATCACCACGAATCATGCACTTTGTATTGGTTTTATCCTCGGGAAAATCATATTTATTAGTTTTTTCTTGATTTAAAATTATATGACGTCATCCAGCCATTCATGACGTCACAGCCTGGTCTTACATATATATTATAAATAAAATAAAATTAAAAATATTTATGTTATATGCCTATATGTTTTTTATTACATTAATAGATATATTAAAATTATTTGAAATTGTTTCTGTAGCTGGAAATTAATTTACTTCAAACCGTCGGTCGGTTCGGACCTGGCCACAGGTCAACTTATTTTTTTTAGAGACAAATTGAATATTTTTTAAAAACAATACCTCCCTTACTATCGTCGGTCGGTAAAAAGTCGAAAGTGGTCGCCGGCCGCGTGTTTGACACCCCTGTTTTTAGATAAAAATAAACTTTAAAGTGACAATTTTTCGTTGAAATAAAAATAAAAAGAAACTAAACCAATGCATAAATGAAAGTGATGCTATTTTTCCTTCCTTTTTCTTTCATCAATGTGTCTAAAGAACAATAATAATTTAGAAAATAATAGAAGAGGAAATAATCTATTCTTATATAAAATAATTCATAGAGATTTTGGTATAATTTATCAGTGCCGGTGATAGTTATATGACATTCATGCAGTTTAAGGGCATAAATTATCCTCATTTCAAATACAATGGAGAAACGTTCATAGACACGCGAATAATTCATAAAACGCCATTGTGCTGTCGATAAATGACTATACGTTCCTACTCCAAATATTATTATTGAATGTTGCCAAGAACTGATTTTACGATATTTGATCCCATTAATAAAAGAAGGGCTGCATCTGCATTTGACTTTTTCACCCTCAAATAATAAGGAAATCAGTTCTTCTCTTTCAAAGATATAATATAATAAATAATATTATAAGCGTATCTGATGTCAAATGACTTCATTTAATAAAATATTATAATATAAATTTTATTATTATCTACTTTAATTCAATATGATTACGTATTTTAAAAATATTGGTTTCAAATTTTCATATCAGACAGACTTTTTCCTTCTCTCTCCTCTGACAAATAACCTTCTTTTTTTTATTTTATTGAAATATTATCAACATCTGAAATAAAAGCTCTTGAGTAGAACATAGAGCAAAAATTATCCTTCTTGATTTATCTTAGGGCCCATCCAAATAACAAACCGATAAGATTGTGTGTGTGTGTGTGTGTGTGTTGAAGTTGCGCACCAAACAATAAAAGCATCCAGAATATCGACGGTTCGGTCCCGTAATCAGAACCTTCTTCAAGACTCTAGTGTTTTTTTTTAATTTTAACTCATATGAAGAATAAATAACAAAACATTATTCATTTTCTAAACAGCCAATCATAATAAAAAAGAATTTATATCGAATTTAAATTTTAAAAATTAAACAATATAAATAAATGATTTAACGTATAGAAAATTTAATATGATATATGATTTGTTGATATAATGTAATGTTATTTTTTCATTTTTTTTTTTTTGGTACAATTAATCTTTACCCTCATTTAGGGATGATAAAGATCTTGCACAGCATTAAATATTATATATATGGTGAAAATTTAGAAAGCTAGGTTATTAATAAAAGATCATTTCTATCTCTATCTCTTTCCGCCCTACGTATTGAATGGGTGAAATTGATTTTTTCTGTTTTTTTTATTTTGTATTATTTATCGTCGTCAATGTGGAATGTTATCACAATGTTGTCATATTCAGATTTGTTATACAAATCATTTTAACAAAATGGCACAAATATTTATAATTTATATTTGTACTTTATGTACTTTATAAAATAGTAAAAGGCATACTATATATATTCAGTTTAATTATTACTTATTTATTATATTATATTTTATCATTTATAGTAATATTTCTACATTCACAAATCCCTCTAATTATTTACTATTTTTATTTATTTATTTGGAGATAAATCTTATAAAATGTATCCAATTAATCTAATTTTATTATTAGATATTTCTATATTTATTTTCTAATATATAATATATAATATTTCTACTCCTATAATATTGGGTTGAGTAAAAAGTAATTTCGTATTTTTAGGTATAATTCAAAGATCAAATTTTTTATAGTAGCGATTTTTATTTTTTAATAAAAATTAAGAAAATTTAACATACAAGATATAGAATTTGAAAATGTAGAAAAATTAATTAATTACTTAGGTTCTGTGATAACGAAAGATAATAATATTCGAGATGAGTTTAAAGCGAGGTTACAATCAGGAAACGCCTGTTATCATGCAATAAAGGGGCTTATCCCATCAAAATTATTATCAAAGGGGATAAAAGTAAAATATATAAAACAATTATTTTACCGGTTGTATTTTTATGGGTGTGAGGCATGATCAATGACCTTAGGTGACGAGAGAAGATTTAGAGTATTTGAGAATAGGATTCTGCGATACATTTTTGGGCCAAAGAAAGATGAGATCACGGGGAATGGCGGAGATTGCCTAACGAGGAATTGCATGATCTCTATGCATATCCAGATATATAGAGATAGATAGATAATAATATAAGCACCATTTAGATTAAAATACGAAATTACTTTTGACTCAACCTAATATATATCTGTATAAAGTTATATAAGAAGACGCCATTGGGTGAGAGGCTAGCTTCGCTGTCTCACATTCACATGGTCCTGGGTTCAAGTCCCGGGGCTGGCAAGGGAATATTTCTAGCTGGTGTCTATGGGACGGAGCCAACCCAGCCTCCGGGATGAACATTGGGGAATAGCTACTTGATAAAAAATAGCGCCTCCGATCAAGAAAATCAAGGTAAAGGTTGAGAGGACCCGTTCTACTGATCATAGGACACCTCATTGATGTAACCGACTTGATAGGCGTTGTCCTTGCATAGGACTTACAAAAGTCAGAGTTTTTTTTTTATAAAGTTATATAATAATATAAATATATAGAATTTTAATGAAATTCATTTTTTTTTAATTAAATGAAATGATCAACAAGTGTTAATAAATAATAAAGAACATAGAAACATTTGAGATGATTCAAGTTGGTTTAATAATTTTACTTTTTAAAGGATCTACTTATAGAATGTTTCTCTTATTCAAATTTTATAATTATAATAATATTAATAATAATAATAGTAACTTGAATAAAAGGAAAATTAACTCGTGAACATTTTCATGATACTATTTTTCATAATTTACCAATTTGGATGATTAGAGTGAATATTACTAGTAGGCAGGGCCGTTCCTAGGGTATATGCCGCCCGGGTGCGAGAATAATTTTGCCGCCCCTTTAAATTTAAGTTTATTTAGTTTTTTAAAAAATTTAAAAAAAAATCGAAACTTTATTAAGATCCTGATCGCAAAATCATTTGACCTTTTTTTTAGAAACATTGAAAAAATTAAAAAAACAAAATAAATAAGTACTTTTAAGGCGGCTCCGGGTCAGAACTGCCCTGCTAGCAGGTTAAACTTAATACTTTATATAGTGATAAAGCATCAACAACAAATTCAATCGTGACTAATGTGTACTAAAAAATAAATACAAAATTTCGATGTGTCAATTGATTGCGGTATGTCAAAGGTGAAAGCTTCTTAGGTCATTTGTAAAGTTTCATAAAATTAAATAAACTGGAGTGTCTCCACTCGACTATCTCGCAAATTTGAATTGGATTAAATAACATAATATATTATATTTAAATTAAATTTAATTAATTATAAATTATAAATTAAAATCAATAGATAATATTTATTAAACCAGCGCATATTTAGCTCTTTGTTGATGGCACCGCGTCACGTGTTGGCGCGTGAGATTTGCAGAGTTAAAAAATGAATTCTGGTACTTTCAGAAATTCCATCAAGCTGAAATTCTATATATAGCAGTTTTATACAATTTTTAATCATGTGAAAAATTATCAAAAATATATCTTTATTTTTACGGTCGCTTTAGAGGAAAAAAAATCAAAACGTGGTAGGTAATGGTCCTATTCCAAATGAGCTACATTTCTCAAAAGTTAATAGAAAACTACGATTTTTGAATAATGTCCGTATACCAAATTTCATGATTCTAGCTCAAACCCTTTATGCGTAATCTTGTCAACATACATACACACACACAGACAGACCTTTTTCCTCAACCTTAGTGAAGATGAGTCAGGAACCTTGAAAACCTATAAAAAAATCAAAATCTAAATAATTAGTGATCTAGGAAGAGAATATTTTGAACAAAAAAAAAAAAAAAACAATTAAATTAAAAACAATAAATTTTTAATCTAGAAATTTAAATAGCAATTCTTGTTTAAGTTTGTAAATATTTTATACTGTATTGGTAAACGATGAGAAAAATTTAAATTAATTATTTTATTATTATTTTAATATATTTTTAAAAAGTATGAAAAACAATCTTTATTTTCCATTTGAAAAGATTGTATCTATTTACACATCTAATGATTTGTGCAATAAGATAAAAAAACATAATTAATTTTATAAACTTGTCGTTAAGAATTAAAAAAAAAAGAAAAAACAAATTAAGAGAAATTGAATGGTTTAATAATTAATTATTTAATTAAATGAGAAGAAGTTTATTAAATCTGTATGTGCGTTTATAAATTAAATAAATTTCATAAAACTTTCAACGCTATATATTTACTACTTACTTTTCTTTCTCTGGTTAATTAACCTTATGCCTTGAATGATTAATGGATTATTAATATCATTTTCTTTATTAACAACTTTTAAAGTCGTAATATTATTATTATTATTATTATTAAAAAAAAAAAAAAAAAAATTGAAAAAAGCAAACTAATCACTTTTATATATTATATATTGTATATAAATTATATTTAATATATTAAAAATTTAATTAAATTATAAAGGCTTAAAATATACCTACATTCTATTCTAATACATTTTGAAAATTTTTATTTTTGAATTAATAAATAAATTTGTTACAATACAACATAATAATTTTTAGTTATTTAATTTCTACTCTCTTCTTTTAAGGATTTGATTAATGAATATAAAATTTTGATATTTATCATTTTTATTTGATGACGATGATATGTGAAGAAATTTTCAATTACTCTTTCAGAAATTAACCCATTGGTGACCAAATTTTTTATTTTAATTTTTTTTTTCAGTTTTTCATTGGATATCATATAGAAAGATAAATATAGAAAAAAATATATTTTTACAAAAAAATATTTTTGAAAGGGTTTTTGGTGTATAAATATAAATGTTCCCATTTGTGAACGCTGGTCATTCAAGCAAGTAAAATAAAGAAATGCATTTATAAAACATTAAATTATTTTTTTTATTTTTTAGAATTTTAAAAAATTATAAACATCAAATTATGTTTATAAGGGAATTTTGTAAATAAAACCACATATTGATATTTGTTATTGTAAATTTATTCAAAAAAATACAAAAAATACACAACGTTTCGATTGCTATTTCTGCAATCTATACGTTGTGTATTTTTTTATAAATAAAAACAGCCACCAAAGCTTTAATAATTTAATATCTATCAAATTATGTTTTTAGAATTATAAAAAATTAAAAAAATATAGATTCCCAATCAAATAAAAAATTTTCTTCCACTTTGTTCAAGGATCGTACACCTCGTACAAGCCATAAACCACCGCTTTAGTACAAGTCTAACAGGCTTTCCTTGAATAAACTGCTTCATGAAATGGTGACCAAAATATCGTACCATTTTTTTCATCGATTTTTCAGAAAATATTCCAAATTTCATGAAATTATTATTCAATTCTACTTAATTAATTTATATTTCTTATCTTGATTAGGTTTATATTTATATTGTGTGACTAACTAAAAAAATATATAAGTTGATCATGCCATCCAAAATAAATAGAAAAATAAAAATCTTTATATAACAGCCGAAAGACCAGCCTTCTCAAATGTAAACAATTTATTTTTTAATATTTTGTAAACTTCAAATGAAATTTTTTTATTTATTTGAACTAATTATAACTACTATATATATAGTAAATAAAAATAAATTTATAAAAACAATAAAACAATAATACCTTATCATGAATTTGCATATGTTTAAAAATCATAATTACTAATTTTTCAAAATTTGTTTTTTGTTTTTGTTCCAAGCAAGCACTAATAACTGTTGTAGCCATCAAATATACTTTTAAAACAAAAGTTAGATTATAAGATGATTAGACTAGCACAAATTTGGTGTCAAATTTAACAGTTTACAAACGCTATTTAGATATTTTCTGTTGTTCCCATTTGGGAACGCTAGCTACAAATGTGTTAAAATTGTTTTTTTTTTTTTTTTTTTGTATAAATTCTAGTTTAAGTATTAGAGTTATATCTATGAATTTAATTTTAAACAAATGCTAAAAATGATGAAAATTTTTTTTGCAACTTTTATAAATCAAAATGGCTCAGGATAGGGACGGTTGGAGGAATGTGGATGTTGCAATCCAAAACTTTTCAATTTTATAGAGATAGATGGATATATCGATAAATATGACTTCAGATATCTAAAGTTTAGTTAAATGTTTAAATGCTTTATTTTTATTTTTTTTTTTTTTGCACTAGAAAATAAAAAAAATCAGCTTAATTTTTTTTCCTTGTGCAATCCATTAAAACTATTTTAAGCAATCATTTTAAACAAAAATAAAAACGACTAATAATTTTGAGTGAATAGAGAAGGAAGGGGGTTAAAATGTCAAAGATAATTGGCACGTTTTATTTGATTATATTCTTTTTTTTTTACTTTACTTTATTCTCTTTTGTAATAATTTCATTAAAATTGAAATCTGAAATATAATTATTAAATTAATTTCATGTTTAGTTTATAGTTTGTTTTTTTTTTATTATTATTATTATTATTTTAATTTAATTTTTTCTTTTTGTTTATTTTTATATTGTCCTTTGCCTATTATTTAATGACAATTTTGTTTTTGTTTCATCATCAGCCCTCTGTCTGTCTCTCTCGCTCTTTTAATTTTCGCAAGGATTATTACATTAATATGAATAGATTTAAATTTCTGGCCTAATATATCAACTGTTATTCAGTAAACTATTATTGTTTTATTTTGGGTATATCCTATGCTTGGTATTATTATTATTAGTATTATTATTCCAAAAAAATAAAATGATTATTAAAAAATTTGGAATTTATTTTTGGTAAAAATATCTTTCCTAAAAAGTTTTTTTTTATCTTTATTGTATGAAAATTCTTTAATTGATTTTAGTTTGTAGTTTTTAGTTGTAGATATTGACAAAAAAGCAAAATTTATATTTGATACCACTTACATTTTCTTATTTTGACTTCCTATGTTAAATTCTAGAAAAAGATTGCGATTCTGGCACTTTTCTCCAACCGTCCTATGCATAAAGTAAAGCTTGATATAAATTTTATAAAATTAATTTTTCTTTTTTTTTAATAAATATTCATAAAATTTACAGCATATATTAAAATAAGAGCATATAAGAATATTCTGATAATAGGTGTATTTCAAATCAATTTGGAGTTTATAACTTCACAATTTCCCAGACAAACAGACAAATAAAATGACAGACACGAAAAATACAAAAGTCATATTTGGGTTCCCCAGGTCAAGAAGAGTAAAGATTTGTAAAATAATTCTAAATCCTGAACAATGCTATTTGTACGGTAACAACACGCAATGACATAATAGAAGTCCAAACGGTATACACTGAGTCTATCTATCAAGCATGTTTTTATACTGCGAGGGAATTCAAGCGATATTTCAGCTTAATAAAATGTTTAATTTGCCAGTTTAATCTACTAAGACAGATATAAATAAATATTCAGTATTTCAAATTTCATAAATTTTAATTTTAATGTGATTTAATCATTTTTAATTTATTTCTATTGTAAAAAGTTATAATTATTGAAAAAATAATTTTGTTTTTATGCGTGTCATGAAATTTTTCAAACATGCCAATTTTGGCACGCGTGCCATAGGTTCGCCATCCCTGGTATATGCTATATGTGCATAGATGTAATTTTCTTCATATATCAGCTTATACTGGTATTTTGAAAATAAGAAATAATGTCAATTACGATCGTAATAAGGATTTTGTTGCTTCAATATTAGGCCGGAAATATAAATATACTAGAACGCAACATAAATACAGTTTAACTCAATAAATTATAGTAGCTCTGCCCCCTGTACCCCCAATGTAAAAACAGTACTATTTTGTTCAAAGACTGTTTGCGAAAGGTTTTAATTCATTTTAATTCAATCAGTATATTAAAATATTAATATCAACGACTGAGTTCTGTGTATATCACTCCTTTGTTGATCACTTTTGAGTAGCATATCTTCTTTTTTACTATCTCGCCAGAGATAGTATTGCGATCACGAAAATTTTCGGTGTCGAGATTTTGAGGTTTTTATAAGTTTTGAAGGTTCCTGAATCATTTTCACTAAGGCTGAGAAAAATGTCTGTCTCTCTCTCTGTGTGTGTGTGTGTGTGTATATATGTATGTAGACAAGAAACGATTTGAGCTAGAATAATGAAATTTGGAATACGGGAATTATTCAAAATTCGTAGTTTTCTATCAACTTTTGAGAAAATCAGAATGTCATTACCTACAACGTTTTGATTTGTTTTCCTCTAAAGTGATCGTAAAAATAAAGATATATGTATGATAGTTTTTCACATGATTAAAAATTGTATAAAACTGCTATATATAGAATTTCAGCTTGATTGAATCGCTGAAAGTACCATAATAATTTTTTAACATTGCAAATCACGCGCTAACACGTGACGTGGTGTCACCAACAAAGAACCAAACATGCGCTGGTTTAATAAATATTATTTATTAATTTTAATTTATAATTAATTAAATTTAATTTAAATATAATATATGTTAATTAATCCAATTCAAATTTTGCGAGATAGTCGAGTGGAGACACTCCAGCTTATTTCGACATTTAAATATATTAATAATGACAACACGTTCTTTTATTTTATAAAAATTTCTGTATAGATGTCCTCAGAAAAATGAACATGGTTTAATAAACCAATGTTTAATTTGTATCATCATAGGACATCTTTGCTAAAAAATATATATGTAATAAAAATAAATAAAATGGGCTAGTTTATAAATTCTTACAAAGGTGAAGTGGGGTTGTTTTTCTCACAACATGATAATAAATCTGAAGTGTCTCTACTCGATTATCTCGCAAATTTGAATTGGATTAAATAACATATATTAATTTAAATTAAATTAAATTAATTAAATTAAAATTAATAAATAATATTTATTAAACCAGCGCATGTTTGCCTCTTTATTGATGGAACCACGTCACGTGTTGGCGCGTGAGATTTGCAGATTTAAAAAATTAATTCCAGTACTTTCAATCAAACTGAAATTCTATATATAGCAGTTTTATAAAATTTTTAATCATGTGAAAAATTATCAAACATATATCTTTATTTTTACGGTCACTTTAAAGGAAAAAAAATCAAAACGTTGTAGGTAATGACCCTCTTCCTGTTTAGCTACATTTCTCAAAAGTCCAGACAAAACTACGAATTTTGAATAATGCCCATGTACCGAATTTCATAATTCTAGCTCAAACCGTTTTTGCGTAATATTGTCTACACACACACACACACACACACACATTTTTCTCAACCTTAGTGAAAATAATTCAGGAACCTTCAAAACGTATAAAAACATCAAAATCTCGACATCGAAAATTTTCGTTATCGCAATACTATCTCTGGCGAGATAGTAAAAATGTGTGAAATTCTCCTCCTGTCCCGTAATTCATCATATAAAGATTCAATTCGTTCGTAATATGCGTGTACGCACTTGCCCCATTTTCAGGGAAAGTGCAGACTACTTGCCTGTTATTACAATTTGTTATATTAAACATATTTTTGAATATACTTGTATATTTCTATCAATACAAATTGGTTAATAGTAACATAATAATTCAATAATACTAAAATAAGATTATTTCAGTATTTGTAAATTAAATACATTTTTTATTAGTTTAAACTCTTATAAAATTAATTAATTTAAACTCAAAAAAAATATTTCATAGCATGGGCTTTATTTGATCAACTACTGACTGGATCTCCCTATCCAGTGGTGTATTGGGAGGGGAACGCGGGGGAACGACGTTCCCTTACCTTTTTTTCAGAACCGGAACGGGTTCTAGTACTTTTTCATGTCTCGACAACTCCCACTTAAATCTACTGTTAGAATTTCTTTTTTTTGTGTTCGTTAATATTTTGTATAGTAAAAATAAGAAAAAATAAAAACGTTTATGGAAAAAAATAAATAGTTTGTTGAAAATAGGACTTTTTTGTTCCCACTATTATTTTACCTTACTTCTTATTATACCACTGTCCCTATCATGTAAATTATCTAAAAACATCAAACTTTTATCTACTTTCAACTCTGATCTTGATTTTTTTTCTAAATTGTCCCTCACCTAATCGCTTACCAATTTTTTTTTTTCATTTTTTGTAACAAAATTATTTTCATTGTTTATTCAGAATTATTTAAATTTTAACTTTTTTTTTTTAAAGGAATCTCTTTCATAAAATCAACTATAAAATTACCATAAATCAATATATGACAAACAAAACGAAAAAAAAAACACTAAAATGTATTTAAAGGTTAATTAACAACTTCTTGAAAATAAATAAATTATATAAATACATATATACTCGTAATACTTTTTTTTTCCTTATCATTTAAAATTATGATTATGAGGATTACAAATTAATGAATAATTTCAATTAACCTTCTCACTTATTGTATATTTATTTATTGTTTCAGAGATTTACTACATTCGCAAGTGTGACATTAAGTCTTCTCGTTGGCCTAGCAATACTCTGTAAGTTTGATATTATTTTAAAATTTGATTTATTTTCTAATTTAGGATTTAGAAATTTAAAGTTTAAAAATGAAATGACACCAATTATAGATTGGTTGAATGAGATTTAATTTAAAATCCATTTTGAAATTTCTTCAATCATAATAATTACACTGATCCTTGCAAGGTTGTATTTTTTTACAAATATAATTTAATTTATTTAGAAACATCTTTTTTTTTAAAAAAATATATATAAATAAAATGTTCAAATGAAATATATTTAATTAGAATTAGAATTGTTCTATGATTACTACTTAATAAACAAAATAAATATCTGCTTTTGATGATGGATCAAAGATACATTTCTCCCTATCAGGTTTGGTGGTTTATTACCAATACATAGGGTGACCATATTTCGAAAACACCAAATCGGGACAAACGGTTTACCTTTTTTTAGAACCAAATTGAAAAAATATAGGAAAAAAAGTCGGAAATGTTTAAGAGCCTAGTCCTGAAAACGTTTTACATTTTTTTAGAACCAAATTGAAAAAATTTAGAAAAAATGTACGAAATGTTCTAAATGTTTAAAAAACGGGACAATAGACTATGACGCCGGGACAGAGCACCTAAAAACAGGACAATCCCGGAAAACCGGGACGTTTGGTCAGCCTGCCCATACATAGATTGATATGATGACAGTAAATTTTAAGTTGAGGGAAGAGGTCATCATAATCATAAATTAAAATAAAATTAATTTCAATAACAATTTCTAAATACGTTACAATAGCTGGTACATTGAATAACATATAAAATTAAAAATAATGAATTCAATTATAATTTTACTAAAGATTTTACTTTTTTATTTTTTATAAAGTTTTAAATTTGAGAGAATACTATAATTTATAAATATATTATTAATATAATATATTAATTATGTCAAACAAACAAAAAACACAATTTATTTCTTTTTCTATTTTTCTATAATAATTTATAAAAATTTTATTTTAAAGAATAAAGAATAAAAATTATTAAATTTATATATTTCTTTCAATGAGATTCAATCAATTATCAATCACAAATAACCTTTAAGACAGGTAATAATAATATAATAATAAGAGTAAAATTTTTAGTTATGTAATGATTTTCTTCTTTTCTAAAGTAAAATGAAATTTAGGAATCATTTAAATCAGGGGTGAGCAACCTTTTTAACTCACGGGCCAATTTAAATTTTAAAATTTTGTGGCGGGCCGCACTTACTAATAATTTACAAAGCTTTATATCTATATATATAAAGGAGAGTGTTTGTATGTATGTATGTATGTATGTATGTATGTATGTATGTATGTATGTATGTATGTAATTTGTTTACTTTTTGCTGTCATAGAAACAAACAAAAAAGAAATTTCCTACTTAACCGACACTTTACCGGTAATTTAGAATTATAAACATCAAAAAATAAGAAACGATTTCTATGAAATTACATCACAATATTCTTATATACCTCTATGGTAACATAGGCTCTATAGATTTTATTAATATCTAATCAATAACCGCAGAATTTAATTTTTTAAAGTTTATATATTCTCCGTGTTGTTCATTCATGGCCCACTGACTGGCGGACTCATCAATGTATATAACTCTTAAGTATTTCCAATCAAAGAATTATTATAATTTTTAACTTTTTATTTTAAATTCTAATATTAAAATATCATTTCAATTAAATAATTTATTCTAAAAGTTCTCATTTTAATTAATTTAATAAAATATTTAAATCATATTTAACTTAAATTATTTTGTATTTATTCTTTCCATATTTGAATAGTTACTTCTTTTATTTTAAGGGAGGGAATTAACTATGATCTAAAAAAATTAATAAATGAACTTAATAATAAATAAGTAGACCTGTGGCCATGTCCGAACCGACCGACGGTTTGAAGTAAATTAATTTCCAGCTACAGAAACAATTTCAAATAATTTTAATATATCTATTAATGTAATAAAAAACAGATATGGATAGAACATAAATATTTTTAATTTTATTTTATTTATAATATATATGTAATCACAGTCTGGTCTTACATATATAACGCCTGTTATCATGCAGTAAAGAGGCTTATCTCATCAAAATTATTATCAAAGGGAATGAAAATTAAAATATATAAAACAATTATTTTGTCTGTTGTATTATATGAGTGTGAGACATGGTCTATGATCTTAGGAGATGAGAGTGGATTCAGAGTATTTGAGAATAGGATTCTTCCCAGCATTTATGGGCCAAAGATGAGGACACCAGGGAATGACGTAAGAAAGATGGAACAGAGGCTCAGGATAAGGACACTTGGAGAAATGTGGTTGTAGCTGCCAAGAACTTTCGAGTAGATAGATATAACATATTCAATAAAAATATATATAATTAATTTACTGATTAAATTAAAATATCTTTTAAATAATCACACAATAAGAAATGAATGTTTTATGTTATACATTGATTGAAACAAAATGGATGAAAACCTTTTACTACTTTCAACCAAATACTATGTACCACTCGGGGGTACAGGGGGCGGAGCCCCCGTCTAGATGTGAAGAGCGACGAAGGAGCTCTGAGCAGCTAGTATAATAATAAACATTATAATATTGTTTATAAATAATCGAGACGAATAATAAAATTCTATTTTAGAAATGCTCGGCGGGCCGCAGAAAAATCTTTAAAGGGCCGCATGCGGCCCGCGGGCCACGGGTTGCTCATCCCTGATTTAAATGTTAATATTAATATAAAAATTAATATTAAAATAAAAATACAAATATAAAATTTTTTTATAAAATAACGTTTTTCTCATGAACTAAAAAGAATAAAATAATTTTTCTATAAGCCTGACAAAGTTTATGGATGAATTGCTTCATATTCAACGAAAAACGTTGGTGCAATTTTAATTTGATAAATTTAACATAACAAGAGAAATAGGAAAGATGACGTTAAACGAAAATTAGCAATATGAATAAAACGAAAAGAAATTATTAATCTTCTATAACTGATTTTATGTATTTATATTATGTAAATGTTATTATTAAATAATATAATTATTATATTAAATTTATAAATAAATAATTAATTAAAATATGAGATTTTATAAATGTATATAGGATATTGTACTCATATTGTCTTCATAAAAAATGGTTATTGTTTTGCTTCATTTCTCTCGGGGACTTATATAAAAAAAGGATCTTTTCTCTATGCGCCATTTGAGGAAAAAAAACCTTCTTCAATGGCGCTACAACTGATTAGTAAGATTTCATAATTAATTTTAATGCTATAAAATATTGTTAATTACTTTCAAAATGAAAATCTATCCTGAAATCAATATTTATGCTTCAGAATACGTTGAAAAAAAAATGAATCGGAGGAATACAAAAGGAGTTAGATACTAAAAGTAATTAATCGCTAATAATATTACAATTAATTAATTATAATTCAATTATATTTCTTCTGTACAACCTAGGGATCCATTGAAATATCTATAAAAATTTTCAAAAGTCTATCTCAATTTAAAGATGATGAAAAATTGATTTCAATTTGTCAAAAGAGCGAACAGACCGACGCCAAGTGAAGTTGAGAAAAACGTTATAAAAACCAAAATAAATAAAATAGAAGAAATCTGGAGTGTCTCCACTTGGCTATATCACAAATTTGAATTGGATTAATTAACATATATGTATCTTTAAATTTAATTAATTATAAATGTATAATTGAATTGTGGATTAATTAATTAATTAATTTAAAAAAAATTTTACAGTATATAGTATTGTTATTCAACTAAATTAATTAATTAACAACATATATCAAGTAAATTTAAATTTATGAAACTTTTATCTTCATTTTTAAGTCAAAATTTAACATATTGACTGCGAGTCACTCTGGCGAGATAGTAAAAAGCAAGAAAGAAAGAAAGAAAGAAAGGAATAATAGATTTTGTTAGTTGATGTTAAATTCCTTGATGGGTAGATTGAACAACTGGGTCAAATAGAATTAATTCCCTTTGGCTATCCAAACCCTTTGTTTATAATCTCCAACATCTATTTTGTGGATTAAATTGGACTTTGTTACTTCTCTCCAAGGGTTGATAACAACCACTTGATAAGATACTACATATTTAATTATGAATAAGTTAATGAAATTTCTTCCAATTCATTTCTCTCGCTATTTCAGTTAATACGAGTCCATTCGCTTTATAGAAACATAAAAATTATATTTTATTAATTAAAATCTTAATTGATCTTTTCATGAATAAATTAAAATATTTATATTTTTGTTTAAAAAATTATCACTTTTATCACTTTTATATAAAATTAATTTAATATCTACAAATTCTAAATATTTTAATATTTTTGTAATTTCATTTTCTAATCAATTTGAAATTATATTCTCATCTTATCTTATTTAATTATTAATTTTTTAATGAATTATTATTAAATAGATCGATAAATTTTATACAGCCAAACACTCGCTTGTTTAATATTATTTAGTCATTTTAATTAATTAATTAAATTTAAACATAAATATAATATATATGAGTGTGTTAATTAATCCAATTCAAATTTTTATCCTCTAAACTGACTGCAAAAATAAAGATATATGTTTGATAGTTTGTCACATAGGAGGCAGCTAGCCGAAAGTGTAGTGTGGCGATTTTCTACACAAGAAGTTGGCGTTCGATTCCAACTAAAAACAAATTTTTCTAATGAATTCAATTTAATATCAGCTGTCTCCGTCTCCAGGAATTGTCAGTTCCTGGTTCTATACATGCGGAAGGCAACGTGAAACCACCGCATTAATATTTCCAAATAAAATCATCATGGCTGAGCAGCTTCTAAAGCTATCCTAGCCATGATGATGGCCAAACTCTGAAGGGAGACGGCACCTTAAGAAGAAGAAGAAGAAGTTTGTCACATGATTAAAAATTGTATAAAACTGCTATATTCCTGTAGAATTTCAGCATGATTTAATCCCTGAAAGTATCGAAATTAATTTTTTTAAATTTTGACATAAAATAATCCAATTCAAATTGCGAGATAGACGAGTGGAGACAATTTTTAAATTTTCTATATTTTTCTAATGTTTCTAAATCACTTTAAAACTAAACAACATATTTTCGTTATGTAAAATGCAGTATATAGTAAAAAGGTGTGAAATTCGGCTCGTGTCCCGAAGTTCATCTTATAAAGATTCATTTCATCCGTATTATGCGTGTATGCTCTTGACCCATTTTCAGGGAAAGTACAGGCTACTTGCCTTCTGTTACAATTTTTAAACCTAGATTGCAAACACCGTTTGCAACGGGTTCGACTATTGATTAATATTTTCTAAAACAAAGTAACCAATCTTATTTATATTTTGAAAAATAGTGCGATTTGCAAATTTGAGTGAAAACGAAAATCCAAATGAAATAAAAAATATACTGATTGAATTAAAATGAATTAAATCCTTTCGCATACAGAATTTTAACAAATTACTATGTATTACATCGGGGGTCTGGGAAACTAGTATGAAATAATACCTACTATATATTTTATCTATTGATAAGAATGTTGATTGTGATGATCCGGTTGTTTGTTCGAGTAGGTCGAGCAGGTCTACTACAATACTTTCATTCTAATGACATGAATGGATCTCTCCCTCCCTCTCTAGTTTGTTATTATTTATGAATGTAGAACTTTTCCGCCCACGCATCCGTCCCACCTGTGTCTCGTCTTAGATGACCTCATCCATCTCATTCGTTTTGATTTATGTTTTTGAAGGGTGTCCATTTTTTATCCTCCTCCCTCCCTCCCACCTTCCCCCTGTGATTTTTCCCTTCAAGGAGGGAGGGACCACTGGAGCGCATCGTTTAGGTCAAGGCGTGACTTTGTAGTCATGCATGACAGTCATTTGGTCACGCATTCACTCTTTCACATGAATGGTTGGCTTAAGAAAAATTATAAATATATCTGTGCTTTGGATAGGATCATTATAATGCAATTCAACCTTCATATGGCCAAAATGGACATTGCTTCCACAGAATATATTACATATCTGTTTATTATTAATAAAACTAACGCAAGAGTTATAAATATATATAATTAATTCAATATTTCAATAAAAAAGAAAATAATAATAATATACTTATGGATATTCAGTAAGAAATTAAAAAGCGTTTATATTATTTACATATGTCGTATCTACCAATTAATACATATTAAAACAAAAAAAAAAACAAAAAATCTTGCAAGATTAAAATTAATTTATAATTTATTATTGTTCATTTTTTACTAAATATAATATATGTGGTTCAATATATATTTTATTAATATATAATATAAGTATTTTTAATGTTTGAATGAATATTTTTACAATCTCTCCAGAGATAGTATTGAGATCACGAAAATTCGAGATTTTGGTGTTTTTATATGTTTTGAAGGTTCCTGAGTCATTTTTACTAAGTTTGAAAAAAATATCTGTGTGTATGTAGACCAGATTACGCAAAAACAGTTTGAGCTAGAATAATGAAATTTGGTACACGGGCATTATTCAAAATTCGTAGTTTTGTCTGGACTTTTGAGAAATGTAGCTCATTTGGAAGAGAACTAAATATAATAAATATAAACTAAATAAAAACTAAATATAAACTACCACGTTTTCATTTTTTTTCGTCTAAAGTAGTGATTCTCAACCATTTTTTAGCAGGGCACACTTTTAACGGTTTAAAAATTTGGCGGCACACAAAGAATGTGCTTTCTCTTTTTTTTTAGAATCAAATTGAAAAAATTTAGAAAAAAAAGTCGGAAATTCGTAAGAGCCTAGTCCCAAAACATTTTACATTTTTTTTTGGCGGCACATTTTTGAAAATCTCGCGGCACACTAAAGTGCCGTGGCACAGTGGTTAAGAATCTCTGCTCTAAAGTAGCCGTAAAAGTAAAGAAATATGTTTGATAGTTTTTTACATGATTAAAAATTGTATAAAACTGCTATATATATAATTATAGATTGATTGATTGATTGAATGTACCGGAATTAATTTTTTAACACGGTTCCAAATCACGCGCCAGCACGTGACTTGGTGCCATCAACAAAGAGCCAAACACGCGCTGGTTTAATAATTATTAGTTATTAATTTTAATTATTAATTTATAATTTATAATTAATTAAATTTAATTTAAATATAATATTTGTTATTTAATCCAATTCAAATTGCGAGATATTCGAATGAAAACACTCCAGATTTTGTATATTATTATTATTATTATTAATATTTCGATATTTCGTTCCTGTAATTTGGAACATTCTCAGGAACAATTATAATAATAATAATAATAAAGATACAAAAAATATAAATTTATTAATTTACCTAAAATTATTGATTAATTATATTTTTAATTAATATTTACTTAATTCAATTATTTTTTTACACGATATTAATTGTTTTATTAAATAATTCTTAAATATATTCTGTGTGTCTTAATATAAATAAGTTGAATGTATGTTATAGGTTTATTATAAAATTCCATCGTATTAATGAATTAAAGAATTAACAATTTGTTTACTAAAAGGAATTTTTTGAATGGATGTGGGGGTATGAAAGTAGTAGAGTGGGAGAGAATGGTTGTGGTATGTACTTTCTAAAGGCGACTACATATATTACGTATCAAGATCAAAATGTCAAAAGAAATAAAAAAAACACCAGAGGCTAATTATAATAAATATTAAATGAGGATTCACGTATTTCTTCTTTTTACTATCTCGCCAGAGATAGTATTGCGATCATGAAAATTTTCGATGTTGAGATTTTGATGTTTTTATACGTTTTGAAGGTTCCTGAATCATTTTCACTAAGGTTGAGAAAAATGTCTCTCTCTGTGTGTGTGTGTGTATGTGTGTATGTAGACAAGATTAACGTCAAGAAAAACGGTTTGAGCTAGAATCATGAAATTCGGTACATGGGCATTATTCAAAATTCGTAGTTTTGTATCAACTTTTAAGAAATGTAGTTCAACCGGAAGAGGGTCGTTACCTTCAACGTTTTGATTTTTTTTCCTCTAAAGTGACCGTAAAAATAAAGATAAATGTTTGATTGTTTTTACACATGATTAAAAATTGTATAAAACTGCTATATATAGAATTTCAGCTTGATTCAATAGCTGAAAGTACCAGAATTAATTTTTTAACACTGCAAATCTCACGCGCCAACACGTGTTTAATAAATATTATTTATTAATTTTAATTTATAATTTATAATTAATTAAATTTAATTTAAATATAATATATTGTTATTTAATCCAATTCAAATTGCGAGATATTCGAGTGGAGACACTCCAGCTAATTTTTAATAATTCGACAATATGAAATAATGAAGGTTGATGTGGTGATTTCTAAATGAAAAAGAAGACCGACCATCGACCAGGCGTGGAGTTTGGATTGAGAAAGAAGATGTAATTTTGCTAGTCGCGAAGTGAAGTTGAGGCAACCAATTGTGCAAATAGCCATAACAATAGTTGGGAAGCAGTGCATTGTCGGATGTGGGTGGCTGAAAAGAGAATTTATTATTTTCTTAACAAGCTGCCTGGGATTAATTTTAATCCTATGGGATGCTAGCCTTGAAAGGCCGTTGAGCGAAAGTAATAGAAGCTTGGAATCTGAAAGCTTGGAAAATGAACAACACAAAATGGATTCTTCTGAAATACGATATAAACAAAGTACATTTGAAAAAGATATCGTAATTTTTTTTTAAAGTCTTTCAAACAAATTAAAATAAAAACAAAATGTGAATTATTCAATTAAATAACAAACTACAAAATTCTCCTTTGGATATATATATATATATTAATACATATTTATATCATTATGTATATATATAAAGATTTTAACAGAAAATGAAAATAATATAAAATAAATCTGGAGTGTCTCCACTCGTCTATCTCGCAAATTTGAATTGGATTAAATAAAATATATTATATTTAAATTAAATTTAATTAATTATAAATTATAAATAAAATTAATAAATAATATTTATTTGCCTCTTTGTTGATGGCACCACGTCACGTTGAGATTTGCAGTGTTAAAAAATTAATTCGGGTACTTTCAGTGATTCAATCAAGCTGAAATTCTATATATAGCAGTTTTATACAATTTTTAATCATGTGAAAAATTATCAAACATATATCTTTATTTTTACGGTCACTTTAGAGGAATAAATATCAAAGCGTGGTAGGTAAGGACCCTCTTCCTGTAGAGCTACATTTCTCAAAAGTTGATAGAAAACTACGAATTTTGAATAATGCCCATGTACCAAATTTCATCATTCTAGCTCAAACCGTTTTTGCGTAATCTTGGTTCCATACATACACACATACACACACACACACAACATTTTTCTCAACCTTAGTGAAAAGGATTCAAGAACCTTCAAAACGTATAAAAACATCAAAAACTCAACATCGAAAATTTTTGTGATCTCAATACTATCTCGCCAGAGATAGTAATAATATAAAATAAATATGGAGTGTCTCCACTCGACTATCTAGCAAATTTGATTTGGATTAATTAGCATATATTATATTTAAATTAAATGTAATTAATTCTATAAAATAAGTATAATTTAATTTTATAGTATAGTATTGTTATTCAATTAAATTAATTAATTAACATATATTAAGTAAATTTTAATTTAAATAAAACCTTTTCCTTCATTTTTAAGTCAAAATTTAACACATTGACTGCCAGTTACATTGATAATTAATGTCTTCCCATGGAAGTAGATTATTTATTGTAAAAAATATGACTTAAAAATAAAAATAAAAGATAAATATATGATACCTACGTATTTCAGCTTTTCATTGAAGAATTTTATAATTACGTGCAAGCGCGTGTTTGGCACTTTGTTGATGGCACTACGTCACGTGCTGGCGCGTGATTGATAGTCAACGTTTTAAAAATTTTAAAAATTAATTCAGCGAATCAATCAAGCTGAAAGTCTATATTTAGCAGTTTTATATAATTTTTAATCATATGAAAAACTATCAAACATATTACGGTCAGTTTAGAGCAGCGGTCGGGGAACCGGGGTAAAAATGAAGCTTTTGTGAGCAAAAAGTATAAAAAAATTAATTAATTGCTATATTAAACATTATTTTAATTTTAATTTTCATCACTTTATAACTATTATATTTATTATTATTATTATTATTATTATTAATATTACTTGTAGACTGGAATGAAAAGAGAAATTCTCTTTAATATGGTATTTCCTATTGATCTGTAATGCCTAGTTTACACGGGCTTAGTACTTGTCATTAGTTCAGGGGTGGGCAAATATTTTTAAGCGCGGGTCTAGATGAAATTTTCAAAATGTCTTCCGGGCCGAAGGACCATATTTCAAAAACGCTAATCGAAAATGAAACTTTAGTAAGTAAAAAGTATATATTTTTAATTTGCTTTTTTATAAATCTGTTAGTATTTTTACAAATTCAATTTTTCGTTATTGTTTTCTTTTCAAAATTATCATGGGAGCTATAATAGAAAAGATGCTAAAAAGAGGCGATTTTTGTTGATTTTTTTGCTCTTTACCATGGGGTAATATCAACTTACACAAAAATATTTTGGGGGAATGATTAAAAAAGTTCTCCGACCGCTGGTTTAGACGGAAAAATATGAAAACGTGGTAGATAATGGTTCTCTTCCGAATGAACTACATTTCTCAAAAATTGATAGAAAACTAGGAATTTTGAATAATGCACTTCTATCAAATTTCATTATTCTACATACTTCAAACTGTTCTTACGTAATCTTGTTTACACAGACACATACACAGTGAGAGAGAAAGAAAGGGAGAGAGGGACATTTTTCTCAACCATAATGAAAATGACTCAGGGACCTTCAAAACGTATAAAAACTTCAAAATCTCGACATCGAAAATTTTCGTGATCCCAATACTATCCCTGGTGAGATAGTAAAAATAAATTATTAATATTTATTTTAATAAATTTCGATTTGATTTTTTTCTTTTTTTTTAAATCAATTCTTAAATTTTTGCGTGGATTTTAAGCTATTCAAATTGAAGCATTTGACAAGGAGAGAATATGCAATAAAATTGATGAATAGGATTTTTTGTTTTCTTACTCAACCACACAATATCAATCTATTCATTCAAAATGTACAAAACAACAAATGATATTATTAAAAGTAATTTTATCAGTAAAACATCAACTTACAAATGGAATTTATTTATTTGATTTGACCCCCATAAAAATAAAAAGGTATAACCTACATGTACAATTTGACCGATTTTTATTTAAAAAAAAAAAAAAAAAAAAAAAAAAGTTAACCTATAAACCAAAATTAAAATAACAAAACAAAACAAAACATAATAATAATAAAAATATAAAAAGACAAAAGTATAGTTATTTATCAGAATTATTGGTATAATATTAACATAATAAAACAAGTACATAACTATAGTAAATTTTTTCAATCTCTTTCACATTCAAACATGCCTACATTATCCTATCTATGTATAAATCTTCAAAACAATTTATAATCTATATTGTCAAATACTTTAAATAGTAAAATGTAATATTAAGATAACATGCCAAAATAAATAAATAAATAAATAAAAACAACATACATATATATTTTTTCATTGTATGTACTAAATTCATTAAATATCATCATTTTTTACCGTTCGACGACACCAAAGTTCACTTGTGAAGATTTTTACATATCTCCACGAATCATGCATTTTGTTAACAGAAAAAAGTTTTATTATTAGCATGATGTCTGTCCCTTTGTCCATTGTATGTCCATATAGACGTGTATAGATTGAACGGTTCAACGAATTTTGATAAAATTTTGTATATTTACTTAATGCATCAGTACCATAAATTCATCATCTTTTGGTGTATATCCGAAAACTTAAAGTGGTAATTTACAAAGTATTAATTTTATATTCATTGTCGGAAAAATTTCATTTAAAATATAGTTGTAATTAATAATTGAGTAATAAACTAAAAATAAAAACGAAGATAACATAATGTAGTTATTTTAATTAAACTTTTAAAAATATATATTTTTTTTATCCTTTATATACTTATATGTATAATGTTGTTTAGAAATTAATTTATTTCAAATCGTCGGTCGGTTCTGTGCCTGGTTACAGGTGATTTTTTATTTTAATTTATTTTATTAGTGGATTTAATGGAAAATATTTATTTGATTGTCTAATACAAAATTTAAGTCTAAGTGAAATATAATTAATTTCTAATTAAAAATTAATTTCTAATTAATTTCTACCAAAAATTTTAAATCAATGAAGAAATATATAAATTGAATATAGTATAATTAAAGATACATTTAAACAATTTAAATATCTACATACCTATATTGTAATTTATTTAAATCTATGTGTATGTGTATGTGTGTATGGGTGTATGTGTTGTATGTATATACAATAGGTTTATTTGGTAGACCAATCTATACAGAGTCATGGATTGTAATCAAATTTAAGAATTTACATAAATTATAAAGGATATATTAAAATTTTTTAAATATTAATTATCATGATGATGGGAGCGAATCAAAATGACAATGGAACGTTGATGAGATTAGAAGAGGCAATACCTAAAGATGATTTTAAGATTTTTAAGATGCAAATTAAACAACAGTTAAATGGATATGCCTTGATATTTTTTTAAAGAAAAGCTCATTTCTTTTAGAACCAATAAGCTTTCAGAACCATACGATTATATAATTGATAATTATGCTATAGTCGAGGAGGTAAGAGTTGGTGCATGCCCGAAACCTCACCCTCGGTCAAGCAGTTACCCCTACCATTCCTACAAAACTTAACCTAATCTAACCTAGACTCGATAAATATTGTAAGAGGTGGGTGAATCTCAACTAATGAGATGTCTAATTCAAAAAAATAAATAAATAAATAAAATAAAAATCTTTGTCAAAATTACTTTTTTATCACCCGGAATGTTTGAGAGAGTAGAAAACTGTGGTGGAGGAGAAATCACTCTAGGAGGAGGGGGTAGTCCCGCCACCCCTCATGCACCAACTCTTACCTCCTCGACTATAGTTTCTTGACTACCAGTGACTTCACGATCTTACCACTCTAGGAGGAGGGGGTAGTCCCGCCACCCCTTAAGCACCAACTCTTACCCCTCGACTATAGTTTCTTGATTACCAGTGACTTCACGATCTTACAAATAATATCAACGTTTCGGCATTATTTTCAAAATAGTTGTACAAACAGAATTCTTTTGTGTTTCTGAATGTCAGACTGAATTATCAAGAGTAGTTATAGTATAATAGATGTTTGAAGTTCATTTTAATAATCGCTGTACTTGCCACAAATTTCTATATAGGCATCCAAATGATTTATGTTTTATGTTTATCTTCTTGAAGTAGCAATTTTTTTAAATCTGTTTATATTATAACATTTTGGAAGGAATTTATAATAAATAAACATTAATATATAATATATTAGTACATTTTTTACTAACTAATATCTTTCATGGCTGGATACGAGTATACAAAGAATTAAATTGGAAAAATAATTGAAATAAATCAAATGTAATGAATGCTTATATAATAATTGGATTCATAGAATTGGTTTGGTCTTTATTATCCAATTATCTCTCAATTTGTTTTCATATTGGGTGGTTCTTTAAGAATCGATTTATTCCAATAATTTTATTTTATTATATAACATCCATTTTCTCATGTTTCAATCGTTCAATTGCATTTCAATTTAAACACTTATGATCGATCAAAGAAATTACCAAAAGCAATTTTCTATTATTATTTGATCGAATGTTGCTTGATTGGTTAATAAAAAAAAAGATTTAACAGTACTTATAAAACAAAATTCAGGTGTCTTATTGTTTTATCTCCTTATTCTTTCTAAATTATTTCATTTTATAATACATATAATTAGAAATATTTATATATTATTATTATTACATTAGATCATATTTTCTTATTTCAGAGTGTGAGGTAGGTGGAGGGGGAGGCATTATACGAGGTAGGTTCAAAAGAAAAGATGAATTTTGAATTTTGGGGGCTGTGTACATTCGATTATTGATTTTTTTTTTTTTTTTTTGTTATGTTGATACACTCATATGTTGACATTATCAGCCATTTTGGAATAGTAGTTTGTTTTTGACACTTTTTGGGTGTTCTTTGATGTTTTACTTAAAAAAATATATCAAAGATATTGTATTATATTTTGCGTTAAAAATGGAATAAAGTGCTCCATTGCACTTAAAATGTTGACTGTGGCATTCGGCGAGTTTACTTTGTCTCAAAAAAACGTTTGTAAGTGGTACCAAATGTGAAGGTTTTGCTCACTGTTTTCTTCGATTACAATAGGGGTGGTACGTCATGAGTTCTTGACAACAGGTCGTACTGTTAATAAGGAATACTTCAAGGAAGTTATGCAACATTTGCGTGAAGCAAAACGACTCAAACGATCGGAATTGTGAAAAAACAAATAATGAATTCTGCACCAGCTTACACACACCATTGTTTGTTTATGATTTTTTCGCCAAAAACAACACTGTAATCATGCCTCAACCACCTTATTCACCAGATTTGGCTCCGTGCGACTTTTTCATATTCCCAAAACTGAAAAGACTAATGAAAGGAATGCGTTTTGCCACAATTGATGAGATAAAGAACAAGCTGATGGTCATACCGAAAAGCGCATTTCAGAAGTGCTTTAACGATTTGAAGAAGACAAAAAAGATATTGATAAATAAATAAATACTTTTCGAAATAATTCCAAATTCACTTTTTCTTTTGAAAAAACCTGGTAAACACCTCAGAAAAAAGATATTTATATTTACTTATTTTAACTGGTAAAATTGTGATTGTGAATGTTTTTCATTATATATATTTTTGAAATTTTTTTCAAATAATAAATAGAAACATCTATTAAAAGGAAGAAAAAAAAACAATAACTTTGCTTTATCTTGAGCAATCTTCCATCACTTTCTTATGTCTATGTATTTTGTTATAGAAACAAACTATTATAAAATGATATTGATCTTTTATTCAATGAAATGATAGGAAATTGCCCCATAACAGGTAAAGTAAATAAATAAAAGTTTTCTAAAAAAAAATAAACCTTTTGACTTTTCTCTTTAAATAAAAGACAAGTTAGTTGGAAGATTATTGCTGAGATCTTATCTTTATTTCTCTTGATAGATTGTAAAAAAGTGAATACATAATAGTATAAATTGTAAATATATAAAAGTATTTAAATATTTATTATTTTATTAGTAGGTTCTGTTTGTTTAGTTTCTCGATATTATACTTCTATTGCATCTATATATTTAAGAGACAGTTCTATCACATACTCCTCCAAAACGACTTATGCGATTTGGGCCATTCCAATGCCATTGGATAGCCCTCGGGCTAATCTATTAATAGCGTGAAATTCATTGGAAAACAATAAATACTTTTTGAGAAAAGTGGAAAAATATTTTTTTTCTTACTTTTTATTATTTTTGACATAATTTGTGACGTCACATCCAGTGCCTTTTATATCTTATAATATTTTTCAATCTTTTGCGTTTCAATTTCTTTACGTGTGAGGGGTCTCACACTTGTCCACTAATATATAATTAATTTATTGATTAAATTAAAATATATTTTAAATAAAAACACAAAATGAAATGAATGTTTTATGTAATATACGGATTGAAACAAAATGGATGAAAACCTTTTACATACAGACTTTCAACCAAATACTATGTACCACTCGGGGGTAGAGCGGGCGGAGCGTCTAGGTGTGAAGTGCGCCGAAGGTTAATTATAAAAATGAGCTGTGGCCAGGCACAGAATCGAACGATGATTTGAACTAAACATTATCATATATATATATAAATTATAAAAAAAAAATATTTTTAAAACTTGAATTATTATATATATATTATCTTGGTTTTTATTTTTAGTTTAATTACTAATTTATTAATTACTATTATATTTTAAGTAAAAAATTTCCGACAATGAATATAAAATTAATACTTTGTAATCTTTCACTTCCGGTTTCACTAAAAGTTGATGAATTCATCATACTGATGCATTAAGGAAGTATACCAAATTTTATCAAAATCCGTTCAAGCTGTACATGTGTATATAGACACACTACGGACAGAAGGACAGATATCATGCTAAAAATAATTTTTTCCGTTAACAAAATTCATGATTCGTGTAGATATGTAAAAAAAATCTAAACATGAGAAATTTGGTGTTAAAACAATACCCTCCCTTCCTATCTTCGGTCGGTAAAAATTAATATCCTTTAGTTTAAAAAGTTAAATATAGAACAGTGATTCCCAAACTGTGAGCTTGGGGAGCCGCGAAAAAATTTTCTAATAGTTTTGACATTTCCGATTATTTTTAAAATTTTTTCAATTTGTCAAAAAAAAAGCTCAACCGTTTTCTGGACCAAGCTTTTGAACATTTTGTACTTTTTTCCAAAATTTTTTCAATTTGTATCTAAAATAAAAATAAAAAGGTGAAACGTTTTCTGGGAGCCGCGGAAAAAATGCGATGTATTATGGGAGCCGTATACCGAAAGAGTTTGGGAACCTCTGATATAGAATATAATTGTAGTTGTGTAGTTAATATATATTATTTTTATTTATTTATTATCGATTTCACCCTTCCCCGATTTGGCGATTATATATATATATATATATTCATTTGAATATGAAATTTCAACAACAGATGGTTTTTAAGAAAAATTAAAAATTTTTGTCATTTTTAATTAAGGATTTTCATTGAGATTTATGATTTTATTTAACCTTATCAAGTTAGTGTGTAGTTGAATTGAAAGACCTAACCTTGCTACAGTCATTTGGTCAGGGACAAGAATAAATATAAATAACACTTTTGCGAATTAAAAAAAAAATAGTTAAATAAATAAATAAAAAAATAAAATAACATAAAAATAATATAAGAAAAGACATTAACACAAATCAAACATAAAAATTTTGTACAGAAATTGAACTGAATTGAATTTCTCTTCTTTATGGGTGTGCTACATGAGAGTGGGAGGGGGACGAGGGGGCGTAGTCGGAAGCAGTCCGAAGGGCGCCTAAAAGTGGGTCAGGGGGGCGACGTCTCCAAGTCGCAAGGCCGGTCAGTCACAGGCCCCGGGGCCACACACACACATATATATATATATATATATATATATATATTCAATCTAAACAAGACATTCAAAAACAAGAATTTCAATTTAATTTTTAAATTAAATAGAAATGGATAAAAATATTTTTAAAATAATAATTCCACACAAAATAAAAATTAATTTTAATTACATATATTGTATTGTATAATGATTTTTTTTATTTTTCATCTGTAAATAGATAATATATATATATAATATATTACAATAAATATTCGAAAAACTTGAATTGAAAATCTGGAGTGTCTCCACTCGACTATCTCGCAAATTTGAATTGGATTAATTAACATAATATATTATATTTAAATTAAATTTAATTAATTATAAATTATAAAATTAATAAATAATATTTATTAAACAAGCGCATGTTTGGCTATTTTGTTGATTGCACCACGTCACGTGTTGGCGCGTGAGATTTGCAGTGTAAAAAATTAATTCTGGTACTTTCAGAGATTCAAACAAGCTGAAATTCTCTATATAGCAGTTTTATACAATTTTTAATCATGTGAAAAACTATCAAACATTTATCTTTATTTTTACGGTCACTTTAGAGGAAAAAAAATCCAAACGTTGTACGTAATGACCCTCTTCCGGTTGAGCTACATTTCTCAAAGGTTGATAGCAAACTACGAATTTTGAATAATGCCCGTATACCAAATTTTATGATCCTAGCTCAAACCGTTTTTGCATAATCTTGTTTACATACATACACACATACACATACACACACACAGGCAAATAAAATATATTAGTAACTCTAAGAAATAGAAAATTTTCTTTTGATATTTGGCTTGAATGAGGGAAGAAAAAACAACATTAACATTCTAAAGTTGTATTAAATAGATAAATTTCTAAAATACTCATGTTTTATTATTATTATTATTATTATTATTATTATTTCTTGTAATCTTTCGAAAGAAATTCTTATTTATTTTATTAATTTTATGTATAGTACATATAATAACAACAGTTTCGTTTTTGTTTTTGTTTTTTTTTTTTTTTTTTTTTTTGTGAAACGAAAATGTTAAAATATAATATAATATATATTATAAAATACACAATTATCAATAAATTGAGACAAAAACATAATTTCATGTATGGAAAAGATAAAAATAAATAAAATATACAGATGAAAAGTATTGATAGTAAGAAAGAAAAAACAATATAATAAATACCTGACTATTGCACAATAAAAGTTTTGTTTAATATTTACTTTAAATACGAATAGACACGAATGCAATTAGTAGCCTAACATTTTTTTCTTTAAAAAAAAAATTAATTTTTAAAAGTAATTAAAAATCATTGGATTGACTGTATTAAAAAAGTAATTGAAAATAAATTAAAACAATTTTATGCCATGGCAAGGTTCATTTCGAATATTATATGGAAATTCTCAAACGATGCTGAATCAAATGAATTGCAAAAAAAATTTCTCCATTTAATTAATTATATTAATTTAATGAATTAATTTTTGATAACATAAAAAAATTATTCGATTAAAATAAAATATATTAGAACTTGAATGAGTGAATAAAAAGTACTCCTATTTTTTTTTTATTATAGAAAAACTGTCTGACCTAACATATTATTATTATTATTATTATTATTAGGAATTCAAAAATTACTCATCATTCTCCCTCTCATCATGGCCCGCTCTAGAAGGCGGCAAATCGGGCATTTGTACGGGGCGGAAAATTTAAAGAGCGGCATTTTGTTGATGAATATAATAAATTTTACGAATATAGGGGCGCACTGTAAATGCTTGAGCGGGCGATACTCTCAATTATTATTTAATTAATTATTGATATCTATTATATTTAGTTTACTCATATGGTAACACTAATCTATAATCTTAAGAAGCACAATTTAATTAAAAAAAACAATATTTTTTTTAAATAAAAATATATTTAAAACAAATAGAATTATTAAATTATATTAGAAGTGGTATATAATTTTCTATATTATTTGATACTATTGAGGTTTCCTAATTTGTGTATTATTATAATATTAGCTTTTTCCTATTCTTCATAGAATTATTTTAATTTTTATTATATATGTTATTAAAAATTATTATTATTTTTTTTCATTATAATTTCCAAGGAAATTATTAATGAATTAATCTATACCTGGTTTCCCCCCTTTTTTTATTATCTCGCCAGAGATAGGATTGCGATCATGAAAATTTTCGATGTTGAGATTTTGATGTTTTATGTTTTGAAGGTCCCTGAGTCATTTTCACTAAGGTTGAGATAAATGTATGTGTGTGTATGTGTATATGTTTGTGTATGTAGACAAGATTACGCAAAAACGGTTTGAATCATGAAATATCATGAAATTTATTCAAAATTCGTAGTTTTCTATCAACTTTTGAGAAATGTAGCTCAAATGGAAGAGGGTACCTACCATGATTTCATTTTTTTTCCTCTAAAGTGAACCTAAAAATAAATATATAGGTTTGATAGTTTTTCACATGATTAAAAATTGTATAAAACTGCTATATATAGAATTTCAGCTTAATTGAATCGTTGAAAGTACCGGAATTAATTTTTTAACACTGCAAATCACGCGCCAACACGTGACGTGGTGGCATCAACAAAGAGCCAAACATGCACTGATTTAATAAATATTATTTATTAATTTTAATTTATAATTAATTAAATTTAATTTATTATGTTATTTAAACCAATTCAAATTGCGAGATAGTCGAGTGTCGAATGTTCATATTATTCGATTTTTTAAGAAATTTTTTTTTTTTATTTTTCAATTTGTGGAATATTTTCACTAAATTTTGATTTTTGTTTTCTTTTTCGTTTTTTTTTTTGTTTACTCTGTTTTGATTTAAGTAGTAAAAAACACTTATTTAATAGAGGTTCCAATTAGGCATAGATCTTACAATATGAGAAGATATTTTTATTAATTTCAAATTCGATAAATCGCAATGATCACTAGAGTATTGAAAATTATTTATTATTTCAAATTTTATAAAAATATACAAATATTATATAAATTATTATATGAGAGATATTAAATAAAAATAAAAATATGAAAAAATCCAGTGTTGAAAAGTTGATTAAATGGCAAATGTTTGACCGAAATATTCCTGATTAAATAAATGCAAAGATTCGCGTTGTCATTAATAATTACATATATATATATAGAAAGAGAGGTATATACCTATATATACATCCATACTTTCTAACTATCCATCCTTGAAACTGGTGATCTTCACTTTTGCACTTTAATTTCCACCTACACTCACTTTTTCTTATCTCTCTTTCTCTTTTCTTTGATTAATTAATTAAGTCTTCTAAATGTCAAACTGATAACCATTTGTATAAATATATAATTCATCTGGTAAATCTTTATAAATATTTATATTAATATTTATATAAAAGTACGAATAGGAGTATCAACCAATAGAATCATATTTATTTACATAAAAATCAAAAACTGAAGCAATTTAATAAATGAGTAAAATATATAAATAAAATTGGTGCTAGTTTCACCAAAATGTCATTAATAATAACCAATCGTATTTAAAAATATGTAGTATATTTGTTACTATAAGGCGCCATTGGGTGTGTGGGTAGCGAACCTGCCTCACATTCACATGGTCCCTGGTTCAAGTCCCGGGCCTAGCTGGGGTCTATGGGACGGAGTCAACCCAGCTTACGGGAACAATATTGGGGAAAAGCTACTTGATAGTGCCTTCGATCAAGAAAATCAAGGTAAAGGTTGAGAGGACCTGTTCTACTGATCATAGGACACCTCATTGATATAACCGGCTTGATAGACGTTGTCCGTGAGTAGGACGTACAAAAGTCAGAGGATTTTTTTTTTTTTTGTTTCTATGAAAGACCGAAATGTCGACATTCACATGGTAGCTTGTTGTATGTCGGAAATATTTGCTAAATACTCTTATTTTGGACTTCCACCGGTGAACGTTGACATTCACCATGCTCTGTAATTGGTAAATGTTGAGCATTTCGGAGATTTATATTTTCTATGTCCTTGGCAAATTGAACAAAGGGTATTTATTTATTTATTTGTATCGTTATCTTTCATTTATGCAGTTAGCAAATTCTGTATATCCAGATTGGTCCTTTCAACTGAGCCTTGTTTTTGACTATGATGAGTCTTTCCATGAAATATCTTAACATTTTTCCACTTGGTGCATATTTCGGATATGACATTACTACTAAATTCTCTGATTGCAATATTCTTGGAACACTAAATGTTAAAAATACTGAAAGATCGTGATGCGCTACTTCTTCCGGCCTTCTTTTCAAAGGTCCTGTCTGGACAAACTTAAATGATCCTGATACACCATTATGAACTTATATTTGTCATCTCTGTTTGTCTGCAAATCTATCAGATCAATTTGTCATCTTGAGAACTGAACTCAGAACTGATCATTGGTTTCACAACAATTCCTTTCTTAGGTGCGCTATGTTTCATTTGACATAAATGCAACATTACAACTTCATATATAATCTTTTTGTATTTATTTTGCAACTATTTAAGCATACGTGTTCTTCCTCCTTGGCCTGTTCTGGTGTGAGTTTCATATAGTATACTGAACAATTCCTCGTTGGTGACATAATATACTGTATATTCGTTTCTCCTGGTTTTAATCGTTCAATCAACTTCTTTTCATCATTAATTTTTAAAACATCAAAAACTTTTAATCGTCTGTAATCCAAAGGTGTTTTGAACTTAGTTTTAGCAGAAACTATCTCTTTTCGACATTCACCAGAGCATTTTTGTTATTGTCAAGAGTGTCTTTCACCGACATATTTGGCGTTTGTTGACATTCACCGGTGATTGTCGACATTCTCCTATTTCGGTATTTCACAGTAACATATTTATAATATATTATAACACATGTATGCTTTTGAAAATTATATTTAAAAATCTGGAGTGACTCCAATCGATTATCTCGCAAAAATTGGATTAATTAACACATATATTATATGTAAATTAAATTTAATTACTTAATTATAAATTATAAATTAATAAATAATATTTATTAAACCAGCGTGTGTTTGATGGCACCACATCACGTGTTGGCGAGTGATTTGGAGTGTTTTACAAAATTAATTCCGGTACTTTCAGCGATTCAATCAAACTGAAATTCTATATATATCAGTTTTATACCATTTTTAATCTTGTGAAAAATTATCAAAAATATATCTTTATTTTTACGGTCACTTTAGAGGAAAAAAAATCAAAACGTGGTAGGTAATGGTCCTATTCCAAATGAGCTTCATTTATCAAAAGTTAATAGAAAACTACGAATTTTAAATAATGCTCGTGTGCCAAATTTCATTATTCTAGCTCAAACCGTTTTTGCGTAATCTTGTCTACACACACATGCACGCACACACACAGAGACAGATATTTTTCTCAACCTTAGTGAAAATGATTCAGGAACCTTCAAAACGTATAAAAACATCAAAATATCGACATCGAAAATTTTCGTGATCGCAATACTATCTCTGGCGAGATAGTAAAAAAGAAGATAAGTTACTTAAAAGTGATTTATGTTCTTTTAAATTATTTGAAATTGTTTCATATATTTTGTCGTTTATTTATTTCAAATAATAATTTTTTAAATTACCGAGCGGCGACTCGGTGATCCAGGTATATCTTATATATAATATTATTTTAAATATGATTATGTGATATTTTACTTAAGCAAATAGAAGAAAAAGAAAAAGATGAGGATTTAGCAAAGCAAATAAAAAAAGAAAATAATACGATCAATTAAATGGATTTCTTATATATGTAACCTGGAGTGTTTGCACTCGACTATCTCGCAATTTGAATTGGATTAAATAACATAATATATTATATTTAAATTAAATTTAATTAATTATAAATTATAAATTAAAATTAATAAATAATATTTATTAAACCAGCGCATGTTCGGCTTATTGTTGATGGCAGCACGAGAAAGTAAAAATTATTTTTTAAAAGAATTTTCATTATATAAAAATTCAAAAAATAAATTATTATTTTATACAACAGAAAAGAACTTAACAAAAATTCAAGTTTGTTTAGACCAGTGTTTCCTAAAGTGGGGCCCCCGCCCCAGAGGAGGCAATTTGATTGTAAAGCGGGGCATTTCGAAAATAGACTCGACAAGAGTAACCCTTTTTTAATATTAAAAATTATGTATATGTTAGATAGGGGGTCATAAGAATTTTGAAAGGTCTCATTTGAAAAAAGGTTGGGAAACACTGGTTTAGACAATTCAAAATAAAAACTTTTTTTACAACGCAAAGAAATTTCTAAACACAATTTTAATAAAAATATCAAATAATTTCTAGATTTGACATTCGCGGTGTTCAAGTTTATTTTTCCTATCTTTATTTTTTTAATTAAATTTATTATTTATAAAAATATATTTCTTTATGTGTGTATTTTGATTACTAAAAATCCACATTAATACTTTCATTAATTAAGGATCTTAACTAAAATATATGAAATAAATAAAAAAAAATATTAAAGTATGTATATTTTATAGTAGCATTATTTTAGTACGAAATAACCAATTTTATTTTGAGATTTCAATGATAGAATGAAAAAGAAATTTTATTTCTATTTCTACTAGATTATAATATTAATTATAATATATTTTATAATTAGATGGAAAAATAAAAATATATTAATTATGTAAATCACTTTTGGAAAGCTTTTACCATCGTTGAAATAAATTGTTTTTACTTTCAAACGCCGTAAAATAAGAAAAATAAATAAATAACTATAATAGACAATATAAAAGTAAAGATTTGATAAATTAAATCATTAATAATAATAAAAAAAAAGTTATCAAATGAATTCATTATACATTTGAAATGTAATCAACTCCATTCCATCCAACCATATATATATATATATATATATAATAATATATAATAAATAAATATGAAATGTTATTAATTATTTACCGTTACTCCTATAACTGCATGTCCACACAAGCATGTATTCGAATCCACTATTAAATGAATACTAACAAAATATAAATATAAATAAAGATCTTTTTTTACTTTTAATTTTTTTTTCAAGGAGGTGTCTTATCGTTTCTCGAAAAAATAAATAAATAATAATAATAGATAATTTAGCCACTTGAAATGTTCTGGAAAGAACCGTTTGTTTGTTTATAGAAATAATTACTATATATAAAGAAATATATATTAGAGAAAAGAATTATTTTAGTAAATAATTTCAAATGATTTTTATTCCAATAAATTATATTTTTTTTTTAATTTTAATATTAAATTATTATTAAATAAAAGAAAAAATAACATTTATTTTATTATTATAATAATTAATATAAATACGTAGATATATATCTATCAAATAGAAAAAAATAAGAATAAAACAATTCCAATGATGTAAATAGATTGAGTTTCCAAATTAATTTTCAAAATATAATTATAATATGTATTATAAAATTATTTATCCATCGAGCAGTGATCATTGGTGTATTAGGAGGGGAACGCGGGGGAACCACGTTCCCTTACCATTTTTTCAGTACCGGAACGCGTTCCAGTACTTTTTCATGTCCCGACAACTCCCACTTAAATCTACTGTTAGAATTTCTTTTTTTGTGTTTATTAATACACTGGCAGTGATGTATTGATAAAAAAGAAGTAAGAGAACGTATAGTGGGAGTAAAAAAAATTCCTATTTTCAGCAAACTATTTTTTTCCATATAAGTTTTTATTTTTCCTTATTCGTACTATACAAAATATTAACGTACACAAAAAAAGAAATTCTAATAGAAGATTTAAGTGGAAGTTGTCGGGATATAAAAAAGTGCTGGAACGCGTTCCGGTTCTGAGAAAAAGGTAAGGGAACGTGGTTCCCCCGCGTTCCTCTCCCAATACACCACTGCTATCGAGATAATATAAAGAATGTATGAACAGTTTTTAAATATTTATTTTAAATCTGTCTCTCCCCCTCTTTCCCTCCCTACACATTTATATTATGCCTGTATAGAATTAATTATTAATTCAGAGAGTCATATTATATCATTATATATATATATATATTTATAAATCAATAAATCAATATTCAACTCTTTAGTCAAGTAAATTTCTGAATTTATTTCCACGTTATATTAATTAAAATTAATAACGAAGAATTTTCAATTTATCACGGGCAGATAGTAACGGGAGATTTTAAAAAAAATTAGCTGGAGTGTCTCCAATCGACTATCTCGAAATTTGAATTGAATTAAATAACATAATATATTATATTTAAATTAAATTTAATTAATTATCAATTATAAATTAATAAAATAATAAATAATATTTATTAAACCAGCGCATGTTTGGCTCTTTGTAATGGCACCACGTTACGTGTTGGCGCGTGATTTGCAGTGTTAAAAAATTAATTCTGGTACTTTCAGCGATTCAATCAAGCTGAAATTCTATATATAGCAGTTTTATACAATTTTTAATCATGTGAAAAATTATCAAACATATTTCTTTATTTTTACGGTCACTTTAGATAAAAAAAAATCAAAACGTTGAAGGTCTTCTTCCAGTTGAGCTACATTTCTCAAAAGTTGATAGAAAACTACGAATTTTGAATAATGTCAGTATACCAAATTTCTTCATTCTAGCTCAAACCGTTTTTGTGTAATCTTGTCCACATACATACACACACACAGAGAGAGACATTTTTCTCAACCTTAGTGAAAATGATTCAGGAACCTTCAAAACGTAAAAAAACATCAAAATCTCAACATCGAAAATTTTTGTGATCGCAATACTATCTCTGGCGAAATAGTAATTATGTATAAAAATTTTTAGAACCAGTTAATCTGTAAAATCTCGTAAACAGGATGAGGCCGGGAAAAATTTTATAAAAAAAATTTTTTCTTTAGAATTAATCAAGGAATCCACAGGTAAAGTTTCATCCAAATCTCTGGAGATTGCCGTTTTGTAAATAATTAGCAATTTTTAATTTGAAACTTAATTCTAATATACAATTATAATTTACGGTGTATGTAAATATAAATTGATAATCATATTTCATTTGGTTCATTTGAAGATTGTTTATTACAAAATAGTATTTATCGTAAATAAATTGCATAGAAATAGTGATATCAATGTAATCTCATTGGAATTTTACAAAATAGAATTATTCAGCAGCACTTAGTATGATGTAAGCATCATTCCACAATATACAAGTAATGTCCAATGATGATGACGATGTCGTCCTCGATTTCATTTAAAGATGCAGGCAAAAAAAAAATACTTCCTACTACGCCCGCACACACACACAAACACACATACATACACAGTTAGATTTTATTTCATTTGATTCTTACAACATTATTATGAGAGAATACCAACACACACATTCGATTACTATCAATGGAAATTAATGAAGAGTTCTCCTTTGGAATTTATGTCTCTCATACACAAACACACACACACACACAACTACATTGATGTTTATTTGTTTTGTTTTGTTTTTATCTAAAAACGATAATACATTGTACAAGTTTTTGAAATTCACCATTAAATATAAAATAAGCTGGAGTGTCTCCACTCGAATTTCTTACAAATTTGAATTGGATTAATTAACATAATATATTATATTAAAATTAAATTTAATTAATTATAAATTAAAATTAATAAATGATATTTATTAAATCAGCGCATGTTTGGATCTTTGTTAATGGCATCACGTCACGTGTTGGCGCGTGATTTGCAGTGTTAAAAAATTAATTCCAGTACTTTCAGCGATTCAATCAAGCTGAAATTCTATATATAGCAGTTTTATACAATTTTTAATCATGTGAAAAATTATCAAACATATTTCTTTATTTTTACGGTCACTTTAGAGGAAAAAAAATCAAAACGTTGTAGGTAATGACTCTCTTCCGTTTGAGCTACATTTCTCAAAAGTTGATAGAAAACTATGAATTTTGAATAATGCCCGTATAACATATTTTATGATCTGGCAAGATAGTAAAAAAGTATTTCAACTGCATGTATATAAATTACTCATTGGTTATTTGTATGTTTGAGTTACACATTATTTTTTTATTTATGTTTATTTATGTTATTTATTTTAAAGAAAATGTGATATCTAGGTTATCTGATGTGTAATCATAAAAATACTGTTAATGTATTAATTGTATATATACATTTTATTTTTTATCCATTTTTAATTACCACCATTTCACAACGATACTATTCTATTATTACAATCGATTTTCTAAATAACGTTTGCATAAAACCTACCTATAGATGAACGTACTACTATATATGTAGTACATATAGTAAATTGATTTGTAAATAATCATATTTAAATGGTCAAATAATATTTTATTTATTTTAACTATTTCAATTATCTGCTCAATAATTATTCTTTAATTAGACAAAACTTTTATTAAGGTTACTTCTTTTTTTTTTTTTTTTTTTTTTGTAAGCTGATTTCAAAGTTTAAAAGAAGTTAGTTCTATTTAAAACTTCGATAAATTCAAAATATCAAACCCAATTAAAAAAGTATCCATTATAAAAGTATAATCATTAAGAATCCAGAAAATAATTTATTCAAAAACGATAATGGAGAATAGGGCGTATGAAGTAGAAATTCGTATCCCAATTCATGGATTTACAAAAATTCACTATTTTCCATTTTCTTCTCCAATCACGAGGTAGTCTGGTATAAATGGATGTCTAACAAAAACTAGAAGACCCAGCTGGTTCAAATTTCGACACGTGCCGGCTGATAGTACTCTGCTGACAGAAGCAGTGTTGCCATTTCATTTAAGAGATGGGAAATTCAAAAAGTCACATACTTATTGACCTGCCCTCGTATATATTTTCATATGTACATTATGTCAAAAAAGGACCGGGAATTGTTCATTTAAAAAGTGCGGGCCACACATAAGGGACAAAATAAATTTTAATGATTGAACAATTATTTTGCGTTTTATTAAACAATATCCGGTACTTTTTTGACAGAATGTATATGTATATTGTTACGTAATCAATGAAGTTCTGAATATAAAAAGATTAAAAAGCACTGGTCTAAATCAAAAAATAAATTTCAATATGGATTAAAATTAATAATACCACATTATGTGTATACACTGAAATTTATAAAATATTATTGTATTTTAATTGTACAATATTATTTTTCAAATTAAATTTTGATTTTTTTTTTGATATTGATATTCATTGTGGGACATATATTATGTTTATTTAAATCATAGGTTCCCAAACTTTTTTGTGTCGTAGATCCCTTGCCATGTTTCTCGGTTTTGGGTACACCCCCTAAATTGATTTTGATTTTTTATAAAAAAATTTTACCCTTTTTTTAGAGCCTAATTGAAAAATCAAAAATGTCATGTCGGGAAAAACGATTTACCTTTTTTTTAGAGACATATTTAAAAAAAAAATCAAAAAATCCATGTCGGAAAACAATTTACCTTTTTTGTAGAGTCGGGAAAACACGTAGACCCCCATTTTCATTTCATGGTACTCCAAATTTGTTATTCGCTGCCGTAGACTCCCTGGAGGTTAAAAAAGACCCCAGGGTCTATATAGACCACTTAGGGAACCTATGATTTAAATTTTAAAATTGTCTACAAGAAACTTCTTCTGACTTGCACTAAAAAACTTGTAATATCAAATATTATTACATGTAATCCTTTCAATTTTCTAGTAAATAATTTTACAATAATATAATTATAATTATATACATATTTTTATTTATGAAAAAAATTGAAAATTTTATACCTATAAATCTAATCTATCTTTATAATTTTTTTTTAATGATTATTTTTTATTTTTTGGAATGTAGTTTTCTAAATTTAAACCCGATTAAATGTAACAAGAATTTATTTAAATAAATAAAATAAACAAAAACGCTATCTATTACAAAAAAAAAAACAATCTTCTTGAAACATTTTTCCCATATATGACTCTAATAAAATTTTACAGTACCAGTATTCTCCTATTATCTCGTTCTTAGTAGCTATATTTTTAAATTTCATTTCATGAAAATGTCTACCTTTGAAAAGATAATATACTAGTATATTATTTTAATTGATTAATTAATCCTCAATAAATAAAAAAGAAAAGCAAAGAAAAAAAGAAATACACTCATCTTTGAAAAAATTCTTTAAATTAAAATATATGCATTTTTTTTTATTTGATAAGAAAACCAGTTTATTTAAATATAACTGAAATATGTATGTTGTATATATAAAGTGCTAAGAAAATTTATAATTTCAAATCAGGTTAAAAAGAATGTTAAAATATTTTAAATAGTTAAAATATTTTTTTTTTTAATTTAATATACTAAAATGTTATTCAATATATAAATTTTATTAAGAATTTGTAAAACAAAAATATTTTAAAATTTTAAAAGAAATATCTATTTTATTTTTTCATTCTTTTTTTTTTTATTTTGTTATAAATTCAAAATTTACTTAAAGATAGGGTGACCAAACGTCCCGTTTTTTCCCGGGATTGTCCCCTTTTCTGTCCCGGCGTCCCGAAAAATGTCTTCGGGGCAGCCTATTGTCCCGTTTTTTTTAAACATTTAGGACATTTCGTACTTTTTTTCAAAATTTTTTCAATTTGATACTAAAAAAAAGGTAAAACGTTTTTGGGACTAGGCTCTTAAACATTTCCGATTTTCTAAATTTTTTCAATATGGTTCTTAAAAAAAAAAAAAAAAGTAGAATTTCCCGGTTTAGTGTTTTCAAAATATGGTCACCCTACTTAAAGATCATATAAATAAAGAAATGTAAGCGTTTGTATTAAATATGTATAGGTATATTAATTATAAATAAAAGTATAGAAATATTTATACTGTAAAATTTATTCCTTTCTTATATAAATAATCAAAAAACAAAAATTAAATTTTGAACAGTGATGAAAATATGAATAATAAAAAATTCAGAGAATTTAAAATTATGTTAGAAATTACAAGACCTTCATTCATATCTATATTTTGTAATCAATTTATTAAGAAAAATAAAAAAAATAATAATAAGTAATATTCTTAATACAAATGTTAATTTAGAAATAATTATGAAATTTTCTTATAAAATGAATGAATCATATAAGATTTTAAATATTTAGAAAGTTTAAACTATTATTAATATCTATATAAATTGAATATTTCATAGAAAAATTTTAAGATTCATTGTTTCATACTTGAAATATTTTCCAAAAAAAAAAATCTGATTGTTTTGCATGTGAAATTCAAATTGTGTCAGAGAAACTAAAAAAAAAGAAAAAGAACAAGAAAAGAAACATACTCTAAAACAGTGATTCTCAACCACTGTACCGCGTCACTTTATGTCAAAATGTGCCGCCAAATTATTACAAATGTAAAGAGGCTCTTAAACATTTCCGACTTTTTTTTCTAAATTATTTCAATTTGGTGGTAAAAAAATAGGTAAACTGTTTTTGGGTCCACTTTTTTCTCAATATGGTAAACTTTTACACTTATCTTTTTCTTTGTGTGCCGCCAAATTTTTAAACCGTTAAAAGTGTGCCGCGGTAAAAAAAAAAGGTTGAGAATCACTGCTCTAAAAAGTCCATAATATATAATTATTCATTTTTTTTGTTTATTAATTCATGATGATTAAAATTAGAAGAAATTTTATTTAATTGATAAAAATATTTAAAGTAACTGTGGAATTCTTTTAATTTATAATTTATTTCGTTCTCTGATGAGTATAACTTTGAAAAAATTAATTAATATTTGTCCCTTAGTTTTTAATTATTAATTCATTTATCATTTCCAACTCGACAAAAAAAAAAGATTTTTATCCTCTTATTCGATCCTTTTTCTCATAACATTAGCACTTATATTCATTCTAATCGATATGAAAATTTGTTAATTTATTTTCTCCTCCATTAGCATCCTATTTTTTTTATGTTACCTGGCTGGAATGTTAATTAATGAATGGATGGTTGAATGTTTCAGTGGCAAGATTCAGTTCAGGTTGGCATGTGGGATCTGCAGACATTCATGCCCCTTATCGTGCCTTCTCCAGGCACAAAATCCATGCACGTCTTGGCGCCTGGATTGGCTTGACACATGTCAACGTCACTTTGACAGGTAAACAAGTCCTCTCTATTTATCCAGTTAATATCTGTTTATATTTATTTCAACACCATCACACCACCAATAACAGTGATCTGAGCTCAATCGACGATGAATACTCACGAATTTTGAGTAATAAAAGATAAACATTTATTTATCTATTTATTTATCTATTTATTTATTTACAAATTCAATAAATCATTTTCATAACTAAATATGCATTTTGACACTACTAGATTTATATCAAAAATATATAAACACAGTTTAGTTTATATAAATATATTTAATTTCAAATTTTATAGTAAAACCTGATGGAAAAGTGAATATTAAACATATCAATTTATTTAAATTGTAATAAAATTTAAAAATGTATTTTTTTTTTTTGAGCTAATTTTTTCGTTTTATAAATTGTAAATTTTCATTTTCATTATATTTTTAAATAATAATAGACTTAATATTTTTAATGACCGCACAATGCTGAGAATCTAAAGTTTTTTGCATATCTTTTCGTTTCATGACATCAAGAATTGTGACGTTATAGATTTAAAATTGGCTCAATCGATTACTATGAAGTTACATCACATTATTCTTATATACTTCTATTTGAACATAAGCTATACATTTTATTAATATATAATCAATAACCGCAGAAATTAATTTATAAAAATTTATATAATATAGTACTCCTTGTTATTCATTCAGAGCCTCTCGTGGCTCTGTGAAGAATTTCGGACAATGAATACAAAATTAATAATGCTAGTAATTCCCATTATCTTAAATTATTTTTTATTTTTATTTTATTTGATTATTTTTTCTTTTCTATTTAAAAATGAAGGGTATAAATTTTATCCATGAATAATTAAAAAAAAAAAATTATTTTTTTAATGTATTACCAAGTCAAATATTTTTAAGACGTCAATTATAAAATAATTATCTTTGTTTTTATTTTTAGTTTAATTACTTATTTAATTATTAAAAAGTATTGGTTTTTATGAGTAAAAATAATTGATGTTGATAGGCATGCGCATGTTTGGCTCTTTGTTGATGGCTCCAAGTCACGTGTTAGCGCGTGAGATTTGAAGTGTTAAATAATTAATTCTGGTACTTTCAGCTATTCAATCAAGCTGAAATTCGATAGATAACAATTTTATACAATTTTTAATCAAGTGAAAAATTATCAAACATATATCTTTATTTTTACGGTCACTTTAGAAGAAAAAAAATCAAAACGTTGTAGGTAATGATCCTCTTCCGGATGAGCTACATTTCTGAAAAGTTGATAGAAAACTATGAATTTTGAATAATTCCCATGTACCAAATTTCATCATTCTATCTCAAACCGTTTTCGCGTAATCTTGGTGAAAATGATTCTGGAACCTTCAAAACATATAAAAACATCAAAATTTTTGTGATCGCAATACTATCTCTGGCGAGATAGTAAAAACAGTAACCATTGATTCTCCCAATAAAATTGATTTCATTTACTGAACAATCATATTCTAAATTATTCTAAATTATGAAAATAAAATAAATAAATCAAAACTAATTCCCCCGAAGAGCAATCGTTTTGCCTTCCATCTTGAAAAAAAATAATCTTCTTCATTCTTCATAATGAGTTGGTAAATTATTTTCTTTTTGTTCATGCATCTGCATTGGGTCATTCTGTAATATCATACTGCATTTCACTATTCAATTCAATGTTCATTAAATCAGATGCACTTCGATTTGGCAAATTCATACCGAAATTGGCAATGACAATGCAAAGATCCTCAATTGTAATCAATGCTTCATTGTACATAGCATTACTGAATTTAATACATATACAAATTCAATTAAATATATGGTCAATCAATGAATCTTTGTGTTTGCTTGGCCATGGAAACATGTAGTCTTTATACTATAAAATAAAATATATTTAAACTTAAGTGTGGATGAATAATAATTATTTTATTAAAGATTGAAAATGTATATACTTACACAAGATAAATATATACGAGTATATTTGTATTTATATGAAAAGTGTGAACAAATAATAGAAGGAATTGAAAAATTGATATTTATATAAAAATGTAAGTAAATTAATAAAAATAATCTACAAATTTTATATAATTTATGTAAATTTTTATTACTGAAAAAATAATTTTTATATATAGTTATGATGACAATGACAAGTGTAAATGGATCATGTGATTTAAGCTTCTTAGTCTTTATCTTCTTCATTTTCTTGTTTAAAATTAATTTACATTATTTATAAAATAAAATTTAACAAAAACATTCGATAATGATTGAAATATTTTTATATATTTTAAAATTTCGTCATATATATATACTACATGGGCTGAAAAGTCCCGGGATTTTTCAATAGGTGACGCCACTAGAAAATGAACATGACTCATTTCGAGAGGCTCATCTGTCATCAGTTTATGTATGATTTATCATGACATTTCGTCCATTAGTTTAGTAGCGTCACTCAAACTACAGTCGTTTGAGTGACGCTACTAAAGCTGTACGACTGTAGCTTGTAAACTAATGGACGAAATGTCATGATACTTCATACATAAACTAGAGACAGATGAGCCTTTCGAAATGAGTCATGTTCATTTTCTAGTGGCGTCACCTATTGAAAAATCTCATGACTTTTCAACCCATGTAGTATATACAAGATATAAAAGAATTTTAAACATTTCTAATGTTATCCTATATAACTATATATACTACATTTAACATAAAATATATTTATTAATTAATAAATACTTATCATTTATACTTAGATAAGTATAGTATTATTGTAAAAAAAAAAAAAAAAAATTATAATTTTAACATAACATCTTATTCTCTAATTAAATAGGATATATAAAATATATTTAATAAATATTTTCAGGTGTATTTCCGATTAATGGCTCGTCGTCTATTTCAACGGGTGATGTTGATTTTAATGAGCGATTTCATTGGACAGCGCCAGGCGAAATGGGAGAATCTTATCGCGCTGGTCTGGCACGAGGTTTGCCTTTCCCTATTTTGACTGTAGCCGAATATCTTGCATTCGGTCAGGAAGGTTTCGCATGGGGTGCCCATTATCGTGCTGCTGGATATTATACCAGTGTACTTTTATGGACAGCTTTCGCAGCTTGGCTGGCAATGAATGTTCTCCTAGCAGTCGTACCAAGGTATCTCAAATATAATTACACACAAATAACAACAAACACTACTACTAATACTATAATATATTACATTAATTGTTAATTAAATTTATATTAATTAAATATGGAACAAATTTAATAAAAATTATTATTATTATTATTATTCTTACTCATAGAAATTACTTTATTTGTATAAGTAATTGAATTTGAAATTTATTATTATATAATAATATAATATGATTTTATGGGCAAATAATAATAATAATATGATTTTGTGGGAAAACTTTCGAACATTTTCGATTATTTCTCAATTTTCTTCAATATGGCTCTAAAAAAAAGGGTCAGATGATTTTTTAGATGCTCTGCAACATTTCCGATGGGGGGCGATGAAAATTATGATTGAAAATTTGGCCGTGAATATGAAAAAGGTTGAGAAACACTGCTTTATATATATTTACATCATCTCGTAGAATACATATATTATTATTGTTTTGACCGGGAGCTTAGCCGCGAGGTTATAGTGACCGGTCCGCCGAGTCGAGTTCGAGGGTTCAAACCTCGCCAAGTGCATCGATATATAAATATAAAATATAAATATAAAAATAAAAAATAATAAACAAATCTGAGAAAGCTGGCTAAATGGAGATATATTCCGAAAGAGCCAAAAAAAAAAATTATTGTTTATGGTATCATTTTTTTTTTTTAGATACGGTGCCTATGCTATGGCAGTGACAGGATTCATTCTCCTATCCACCGTTGGTGTCTATTATTGGTTGATCCCTTCCACACCGCTTGTCATCCATTTGGAGGGTGCAGAGTTACGTTTCCATCTCGGATGGGCATTCTACGCCATTGCCATTGGTGGTTGTGTGTGCGTTGCTGTAGGTCTTCTGGTCGCTTGTCTGGACTGGGCCTATCCCAATCGATTCTCCACGATACTAGAACTCGACTACGATACTCCTTACGATCGACATATCATATTAGCCAAAGTAATATTTCTTACCAAATTCTTCTTCTTTCTTCCCCAGCAAATATATCCATGTCTCATCTATCCTCTCAAACCAAAAAATAATTTTATTTTTAACTTAGTTTAAAAAAATATCTTGAAATATAACGAAAATCACAAAATTTATCAAGTGTAACATTATTATCATCCATGAAAGTCTTTGACTCGGGTTCAATCCCCGGGCTTGGTAAATATGGAGGGAAATTCTGATATTGATCAAACAACACCTCTACCCCACTCTGTCCTTTCAATTGAAATAATTAAAATTCAATCAATGATTAAATTTTCAATTTAAAATCTTTCAGCCCGTGATAACAAATCGAACTCGAGCGGCTCCTCCACCACCTTTGAATGGAATCGAAAACGCTGCTTTTATAGATTCAAGCATAGAAGATGCACCAAAAAGTCCCTGGAGATTTCCTGCAGTACATCGACCACTTCGTAGGCAGGTATCGACTTCCTCTTCGATAAATAGCAGCGGACCGCCACCGCATCCACTACATGAGCCACTCAGGTATTATCTTCCTATAATAATATCATTACAATAGAAATTAAATAAATACATATTTTGAAATATAATTTTTTCTAATTATTTATAAATTCCATATAATATTCAAATAAAAAATCAATTAGAAAGAAAAATGTATAGAAATAATTATGATATTGGTATTTTATTAATGGTTACAAGAAGTACACGTAGATGGGTGCCCCTGCAATATAGGCAATCATCTAAACATCCAATCTTTTTGGAATTAAGATTCGCAAAAGAAATAATTTAAATACTTCCGTTCTATTTTATGTATTCTTAGCAATTACCTATCTACTATAATATAAATACAGTGGTAGCTCGACATACGAGTGCCCCAACATACGAGTGTTTTGAGATACGAGCCGCCAACCGACCGATATTTTGCTTTGAGATACGAGCAAGATTTGAGATACGAGCACCCCGTGACGATGCACATGGCACCAATTTGCCCCCGCATTTCTAATTTTAAGACACAAAGCACATGTTCCGCAAATGCTTTGAAGTGACGGATAGTACAAACCTGACCCTTCGAGAGTTTTGGAAACACCATTTTAACATAGTGACATGTCTAAGAATTATTGATCAGGCCTGGCTGGGTGTCACAAAAAGAACATTAATTTCTGCATGGGAAAAGCTATGGCCTGACGCTGTAACTGAAAGGATCATTGCAGAATCTGAATCTCAAGTGTCAGAAATAGAAGAGATTGTTTCTTTGGGAAAATCTTTGGGTCTAGAAGTAGATGAAAATGATGTAAACGAACTCGTCGAGCAACATTTTGAGGAGCTTACAACTGAAGAGTTACAAAACCTACAAACACAGAATGATGTTGTGACCCAAGAAAACATAGTTTCTGAAGAGCCGCCAGAAACAGAAAATGTTATCTCTTCAAAATAAATTAAAGAGATCCTAGGAATGTGGGAGAAAATTGTTAAATTTGTAGATAAAAACCACCCCGAAAAGGTTGCAACTGGTCGGGCTTCGGATTATTTAACGAAACCTGTCTCAATCATTTTCGCAATACCCTGAAGGGGAGGAAAAAACAAACTTCCTTAGACAATTTTGTAAAACGCTTTGCAGAACAAGATGAGCAAGGGGAGGCGAAAAAAGCAAAGACAAGCGATGATATTTAAGTTTTTTTTTTAAATTCTTCTTATTTTTATTTATTTAAATGTTACCATTATTTTTGTTGTTTTTAAATAAATGTTCCTTCTCATAAAGACATTTGTTTGATTCAAAATAGCATACAAAAAACAAAACTAAGGTGATTTTTGGTGACTGGAACGGATTAAAAGCTTTTCTATTAGTTTTAATGGCGCGAAGTGCTTTGGGATACGAACAATTTGAGATACGAGCAAGGTCTTGGAACGAATTAAGCTCGTATGTCGAGGTACCACTGTAATATATTTTTTAATTTTTTAAAATTCAATATTAATTATTACTTAATAAAATTAATTATTTTCCAACATCGAAACGTGTATTTTATTTGGAATTTTAAAATTAACTATATTGTGCAGCATACACATAGTACAGTGATTCTCAACGTTTTTTTTTTTACCGCGGCACGCTTTTAATGGTTTAACAATTTGACGACACACAAAGAAAAAGATAAGTGTAAAAGTTTACCATATTGAAAAAAGTGGTCCCAAAAACGGTTTACCTTTTTTTTAGAAGCATATTGGAAAAATTTTGAAAAAAAGTCGGAAATGTTTAAGAGCCTCATAATCTCGCGGCACAGTGGTTGAGAATCACTGACATAGTAGATAGTATACGTATATAGATAAATACATCTTACCAAAAATTCCATGGAAATTTATAACTTACCTTATCTTAAAATTTAAATATTTCAAAATTTATTGCTATAAACAAAGAATAAAAAAAGGAAAGATTATTTAATAAAAAAATTTACTTGTTTGTAGATTTTTTTTTAATTAAATTTTATTATATTTTCAGGCGTAAACCAGCGTTACAACAAGAAGTGGCTTTATGGTGATTTTAAAATTAGTTGTTTTTTTTTTTAATCAATTACAATGATGGAAGCAAATGCGTGTTTGCGTATCGTGTGACTGTGAGTGTTTATAATAAACTCTAAAGTGTTAGTGCCCACGTGAAGCGTATAGTGAAGAGTGAATGAATACATTTTTTAAAATATAATTTAAAGAAAAATGAAAGATATTTAAAATAAAACAATTGTGCGTGCTTAAATGTAATTTTTTTTTAATGATATATATATATATATATATATATCATTAAAAACGTACGTATATATATATATAGTATAATAGTAATTGTATTTACAAACAAAAATTTATGTAAATATTCTCTTAGTGTATTTCACAATAAAACAAAACAAAATGAAAAGATGGCAATTTAATTTATACATATATTTTTAAAAATAGAACAATTAATATCGTTATTTAGACAATCATAAGAAACTGTGAATATTTGGCTATTTTATAATAAATATGAAATGTGATATCGATTCAATTAAAAATATTTATAATAAAATAACAAAAGTAGCCAAATTATTTATTTATTTAAATCTTAATGTTGTATATACTATAATATTATGAAATCAATTTATTTTTTATGTAAAATAGCAAAAAAAATTGTATATACATATGTAGAGTATTTAATAAATAATTTTTTTTTGTTTTAAAAAATTATAATTTTTGATAAATACTCCTACCTTTATTTTTAATTTATTAATGATTTTCATTTTTTATATTCAGAGAGATAATAAGATAATTATATTGTATAAAATTATAGGTATACAAGTTTTATACAAATTATATATAATAGAGAGAGAGAGAGAGAGAGAGAGAAGAGAGAAAGAAAGACAGATAATATATAACAATAATACATAAAATTTGAATTTTACATTTCAACACCAAATTTTATATTTATAATTTTTATAATAATCATTTTTTTCTGAATCAATATACTATTTAATATTACATTCTCTTGAATTGCATTATTAGGTTTATCTTTTAAGTATTGCAGACTTAAGTAATTTGTAATAATTAACCTACATTCAAAGTTTCAGTGCGATAGGTGTAATTTTTATACATAATGAACTGTCAAATTCAAAGACAACCTTCCTTTTAAATAAAAAATTGAACAAAATTTATTTATTTATCGATTTGTTTTTATAATTTTTTATTATAAATAAATAAAGAACATTTATGTAATTAATTACCTATAATTAATATATATATATATATATTGAAATATTTAACAAATATAATATTATTATATAGTCATTTGAATTCATTTACAATCACAATCTTATAATATGATTTTTAAATATGTTTTTTTATTTATTTTTGTTTTTATTCTCTAAAAAATTAATAGCCAATTATTTGCAGTTTCAGTTTAAACAAATATTCAAATACAAAAAGAGAACCGGAACATTTTTAACATGTATTAGATATAATATATTATGTAAATGTTTAATTCTATATGTTTTAAATAAAATATTTTTGTATTTACTATTTACATTTTTTTTTTATTTATTTTTTTTTTTTCAAAGGAGAGAAAATCAAAATAACAAATGCGATACAGAATTGGAATTATTTATGTTTTGCTTGTTATTAAATAATAATAATAATATATATAATACAAATATATTTATTAATAAACAATTAGAATTTTCAATTCTAATAAATTTTCAACTACATTTTGTGAAAATATAATTTTTGTGTCTAAATGGATGTTCTTTTATATATATATACATATTTTATTATTTTTTTTTTTAAATAATAAAAAATAAATTTCTAGATTGTCACTGGCTTAAATTTTTTTTTTTTTATTATAATATGATAGAGCAAAATATAAATATAATTTTGTTTTTTATTTTTTTTTTTATTTATTATAAATATTTTTAGCGAAGATATATTTATATAAATAAATAAATAAATATATATATGTATTCTATATAATCATATAGAAAATTTTTTATAATAAAGCTTGTTTTCTAAGCTAATCTAATAAATATTTTCTATATTTCGGATACTATTTAAAAGACAGATTATGAAAATATAAGATTATCTTTGCTACTTGCTTAATCAAACTGAAATTTATTGAAAAAATAATATAATATATAGCTAATGATTAAGAAATTTTGAGCTTAAAATGGATATACACATGTAGAATTTATTAAAACGAAATAGTGCATTTACAATGAATATTTCACTGAATAATAAATGCAAATTAGAATTTTATTAAAATAATATATGCATAATATAATAGTAATAAATTGTTATTATTTTAAAGAATTTTGAAGATATTTACATTAGAATTAATTATATTATTATAATAAATGAATACATATTCAAATTTTGTATTATTCAATCATTATTTTTGATAATTAAATCTATATTAAATTTTTTATTTAACTAATTTCATTTTTCTGAGTGATTTAAATAATAATAATAATAATAATAATAATAATATTTTTGTAAAATTGTCATAATTCCATATTCAAGTGATTTAGCTATTTGTTGTATTATTTAAAAAAAAAATAATATTTTAATTTGAATTTACTTTGTATTAATTTAATTTACTATCAATTCTACTGCAATTAAATTATTTATTAAATTAACATGGAGTATATGTATGAATTTATTTTTATATCCTTTATTTTTAAAAAGTATACTATAAACCAGTGATTCTCAACCTTTTTTTTTACCGCGGCACACTTTTAAAGATTAGAAAAGAAATTGAAAAAAAGTCGAAAAAGTTTAAGAGCCTGATCGCATAAACATTTTACCTTTTTTTACATACATATAAAATAAATAAGTACTTTTTTTTAATTTCAACTTTACATTTGTAAAATTCCCGCGGCACAGTGGTTGAGAATCACTGCTATAAACACTCGTCATACTTGTTACATTTTATTTATTTATTATATTTTATTTTTTGAAAATGTTAATATTCTTAATATTAAAATAATTCACAACCACTTTATTCAATTCCCATTATTTTTCTTTTCCTTTATAATTTACTTATCATGATCAATATTTAATTTATTTTTGTAATCTATTCATCAAGTTTATGTTAAAATATAAATTTATATTTATTAGATAAAATCAGTGGTGTATTGGTAGGGGAACGACGTTCCCTTACCTTTTTTCAGAACCGGAACGCGTTCCATTATATTTTCATATCCCGACAACTCCCACTTAAATCTACTGATATAATTTCTTTTTTTGTTTTGTAAATATTTTGTATAGTAAGAATAAGAAAAAATAAAAACTTATATGGAAAAAAAACGACTTTTTTTGCTCCCACTATGCGTTCCCTTACTTCTTTTTTTTACCAATACATCACTGGATAAAATCAAATTTTCTTATTGTAATATTAATTAGCTAAAGTCTTTATACTTATTATATATAATTGGTTAAATATGTAAAATAGTAATAATATATTTTCCTTACTTTAATTTATTATTGTCAATTATATTAAGAAAAATGTTGCTTTTGATGGTATTCATTATTTATTTTAAGGTTAATAAATTTGCGAAAAGTATAAATATACCTATACAAGAAGATTACCCATTCAATTCATCTAATTCTCAACAAAGATATGAAAAAGAAAAGTTCTTCTCCTTCCTCTTCTTCTTCTTTTTCTATTAAGACAAAACTTTATGGGGTAATCTTCACACCCATCGATACTTCAATTTTAATGTCAACAATCACATCTTTCCCTTTAATTAAACTTTAAGAATTTTTTTTTTTTTTAAATTGAATTATAGATTATTTTTTTAATTGAATATCAAGAATTTATACAGATTTTTCAATGAAATCTGCCAATAATTTTCCAAAGATAATGAGCACATTTAAATAATTATCTACAACTAGAGAAATTTTTAATTTTAATGTTCTAATTATTTGGATAAATTTTAATGTGGTAAACTGAAAAATAAAAATTTGAAGTGTTTCAAATTTAATTCTTTTTTAAAAAAATCAAGAATTTTTTATTTATATTTATATTTAGAGAGAGTATTAAAATACCAAACAAAATTTTATAACAAATAATCCAAGTTCTTTCTATTGATATAATATTACATAGATATTATTATATTAATAATATTATTATTATTATTAATTAATTTTAAAATAATAATGTATTATTACAATTTTTCAATTATTTTTAAATAACATTTTTTTATAAGAATATTATTAGGAGTATTATTTTATTATTTTTGATATAAGAATATTTAGTTGCCTAACTACTAAAAAGAAATATTTAATTATTAAGACTATCTTATTGATAGTTAGAATATATAATATTATTTAAAAAAATTTAAATCATATTAATATATATATATTCTTCTTCTTCTTAAGGTGCCATCTCCCTTCGGAGTTTGGCCATCATCATGACTAGGATAGCCTTAGAAGCTGCTCAGCCATATTTTACTTGGAAATATTAATGCGGTGGTTTCCCGTTGCCTTCCGCATGTATAGAACCAGGAACTGACAATTCCTGGAGCCGGAGGCAGCTGATATTAAATTGAATTTATTAGAAAAATTTGTTCTTAGTTTGAATCGAACACCGACTTCTTGTGTAGAAAATTGCTACGCTACACTCTCGGATAGCTGCCTCCTATATATATATAACTATATAAGTAAATTTTAAGTGTAATTTTTTTTAAATTAATAAAGATATATATAATATTTGTATATAAATAAATAACAATTTTATAACAATATAGTTTAGTAACAATTTATCTAATGGATAATATTATTTGATTCTAGAATCTAAAAAAATAAATATTTAATTTAAAAAAAATAATTTTAATTAAAAATAAATACTTTATTTATCTATCATAAAACTTATAATGTAGTTATGTATAATATACATATATATATATATATTATTATTATTACTTTTATCTCTTAGCTTTAATAGTAACAAATATGGCGAATGTTATCATACTTTTCAATATTTATGTAAATGGTTAGTATTAACAAGTTCATCAATTATTATTATTATTATTATTATTAAATAGTTTTTTTTTTTTGGAAATTGTGATAAAATAATTTTTAAAATAAAGAAAGCATCATTTATGCAATTTTACTTTAATTTTCTTTATCTGTTTATTTGTTTATTTAATTGATTTATTCTTAGCTAAAGTATATATATATAATTATGTATTTATATAATTCTAATTGTTTATTAATAATTAAGTAATAGTTTCTATATTATTTTGTTTTTCTAAATTTGATTTTATTTATTTTTTTTTTTTAAATTTATTTATAATTATGTAATCTCACTTGTGTTTGAAATTCTTGTATTGATCTGAAAATAGGAAGAGTTCAAAATCCAATACATTCAAATTAAACTAGAATAAGCAGATCAATATATGCAATTTTTTAATATCCAATGAAAATAAGAAAAAATTAGAAACACAAAGTTGAATTTCCAAAAAATGGAATCTTAAAATGCAATACAATATTTGATTGATTTAGAGGAAGACTTAATATCACTAGAGAAAGATAAGAATATACATTTATTAAGTATATACATATAGAATATAATAATATAATATATATTTATATATAATTCTACTATTATGGGCGGCGTGTTTTTTTTTTTTTAATTTATCTTCAATGTACTTCAAATTATAATTATAAATATTATTGTAATTTATATTAAATTATTATTATTATTATTATTATAAAAATTAAATTAATTAAATAAACATTTTTTTGGTATATGTTTGTGGGTGGGTGTATTTCATATGTTTTCATATTTTATTGAAAAGCTGTGTTTAGTTTGAATAAATACTAAAAAGTGCAACTCTCGATATAAGAAAGTATAACTTAAGTAGTTAAATATTATATTATTTATATAAGTTATAAATACTAAGATAAAAATCTATGTTCGACATATTAATGTCAAATTGTTGTTGTTGTATTTGGTGTTATTTATTTTTATTTTATAGATTGAGTTATGAATATAAATATGTACGAATGTAATAGTAGATAAATAGAATTATAGAATGGCTAAATTAGAAAATGAAAAAAAAATTATATATATATATATATTATGAAAAATTATTTCTTGGTTATTTTCATGTTTGTGTGAATTTCCATCTAAAAAAATTACATTGAAAATGGCACCGAAATGGACACCGAAACGCCGAGACCCAAATCTCACATAAAGATAGGAAAATAACCAAGAAATAATTTTTCATGATTAAAAACTTTCACGGAAGTCTAAATGAATATATATATATATTTAAAGAGAGAGAGAGTGAGAGAGAGAAAGATTATTGATGATGAAAAGAAAGATAGAGAAATATATTAATACTTGTATTATAAATAAAAAGATTTCATAATTTTTATATATTTTATATTATTATAATATATTTATACTTATATATATATATATATATATATATATATATTATAATTTTGATATTTTTTTTTTATTGAAAAGGTTTTGTTTTGTTTCTCAATTTTTTTTGATTTGAATATACTCAGGAATTTTATATTATATTTAATATTAATTTAAAACTTAATTATAATCTTTATCACCCGAATAGTCCAGTTCAAAAATATTTTTAATATATAAAAAATCAATAAATAATTACGAAATAACAAAAAAAATAAAATAAACTTTAATAATTTAATTTCATTAATATTTTTATTTTTTTTTTATCTTTAATAATAATATATTAAAGTCATTCAAAGAGTTTCAATTATGACATCAAACAGAGAAATAAATAAAAATTAAACATTAATAAATTCACAATAAACTTTATAAACTCTTGAATTTATAAAGATTATATTATGCAGGTGTAAATATAAAAAAAAATAATTGATTAACTCAAATGTTATGATATGATTTCAATAAAATAAAAATCAATTAAACATTGTAATTACTAATATTTTAATATTAGAATTTTAAAAAATAAATATAAAAATATTGAAAATAATATAGAATTTCATTTGAAAAGAAAAATAAATAAAATTTTAATAAATTATTTTAAGGTTTAAGAAAGTTAAAATAAATGTTGCTTATATCAATTTTAAAAAAAATAATACAAATTGTCATTATATTTTAATAAAATGGTGGTAAAATTTGGATTAATGTTTAAATGTAAAATCTAATCAAAACAAATGTTAATCGAAACTTTTTAGATTTCCATGATCTTAATTTAGTTAGTTGAAAAGATTAAAAGATTAAAGTTAACTAAACTCTCTGTTTTTTTTTACTCATCAACATTAAACAAATAAAAAATTTCTAAAACATATTTTTTCTTAATCAAACGATTCTGTAGAAAATATATATAATACGAGGCCTGTTCAAAAGAAAAGGTGAATTTTTAATTTTCGAGGGCTGTGTACATTCGATTACCGAAAATAATTTTTTTTTTATATTGGTACACATATGCTTCTCATATGTTGAAATTATTAGACATTTAGGATTAGTAGTGTGTTTTTGGCAAATAAAAAAGTTAGTCTCGTTTTTGTGTGTTCTTCGATTTTTTACTTAAAAAAAAATATGGAATACTACAAGGAAGTTATACAAGGTTTGCGTGAAGCAATACGGCTCAAACAATCGGAATTGTGGGAAAACAAATCATGGATTCTGCATCACGATAATGCTCCAGCTCACACATCATTGCTTGTTCGTGATTTTTTGGCAAAAAACAACATCGTAATCATTTATTAATCACCGTATTCACCATATTTGGCTCCCTGATACTTTTTTCTATTCCCAAAACTGAAGAGACCAATGAAAGGAAAGCGTTTTGCCACAATTGATGAGATATGTAAAAAATCGAATATCCCACAAACGTTTTCCATTTGTCAAAAACAAACTACTAATCCAAAATGGCTGATAATTTCAACAAAAAACAAAAAAAAAAAAATCGATAATCGAATGTATATAGCCCGTGAAAACTCATAATTCACCTTTTCTTTTGTCCAGACCTCGTATATAAATTGTAATTTATTCAATATGATTTTTTTTAGAGAAAAAAATTCAAAATTCTTCTTGTCATATCACTCACTCATTCAGTATGGATTATAATTTTATTTATCCACACTATAATCCTCTTTTTCTCTCTCTTATTCTCTCTAACTCACTCTTTTTATCTCTCTCTCACTCTCTCTCTGTGTGTGTATCTCTCCCACTTTAATTAAAGAGAATATTTTTTCATAAACTTTTGTTTACATTTGAAAATTTTGTTTATAAATGATCTATCTACCACAGCGAATAATTGTCTGACATGATTCAACACACAAGAAGGCGTAGAGTTCAAATATTGATTTGATTCTATGAACAGAAACCATTTGGCGTCGGTCAAAAGGTATACAAAAATTTTATCTTTTCTTTTAAATTTTTTGTTAGTTTAAATCAATTTTCTATCTTTTGAATGAATGTGTAGTGAATAAATGAATGAGTCCACTTATTTCAATTTCCATCTCAATTTCAATGAGTTAGAATATAAATCGAGAAAGATAGATTAAATATTAAAACATTAAATTAAACTTAACCCAATAAAATTAATAAATATTTTTCCACTCTTTATTATCTAAATAATTTAAGATTGTAGGTTCAATATTAACAGATTTAATATTTACATAATATTGTTATGTGATGCAGAGATTATGATAAGTGGAAATTTTTTTTTCTTTAAATAAATGAAAATTAAATTTTACATAAATTTATCATTATGTTATTATTTTTTGTTTACTCGTGCACCATATACATAATTCTTATGTATCTATTCTACTTATTTCAATTTTATCTTTATTATTTCCTTTGTTTTCTTTTTATTTAAAATCGATGATTATTTTATGGTTATTAAAATTTTCATTTTAAAATAAATGAAAAAATTTAAATAATTTACTTTTGATTTTATTTTTGACTTGGAATGCTTTTTTCAGTCAAGATATTCTGCATCATTTGAATAATTTTATAAATTTGTTTCTACATTATAATTTATATATATATATATATATATACGAGGGTGGGGTGAAAAGTTTCCGGCCTGACCAAGAAAAACGATGTTTTTAAATTTTTTTTTTTGCTTTATTTTTCAACATTCAAGATAGCTGAAACCTGTACGATATCAGCTGAACATGTGCGAAATATTTTGCACAACCATTTGAACATGCAAAGCTGTGTGCAACGTGTGTTTCGCGTTTGCTAACGTTAGACCAAAAACAGCTTCGAAAAACCATTTCTACCGAAAATTTGGCGCTGTAGGCGTAATCCAAACGAATTTTTGCGTCGATTCATAACTGTTGATGAGACTTAAATTAAATTAAAATAAATTAAATTAAATTAACTAAAATTAGAACACCGTTATGAGAAATGTATCAGTATTGATGGAGATTATGTTGAAAAATAAAGAGAAAAAAAATTTAAAAACATCGTCAGGCCGGAAACTTTTCACCCCACCCTCGTATATAGTATATAATTATTATTTTCATAAGCTCCAATCATATATGTAGGTATATGTTATATTTACAATTTCTTTTGATTGATTTATCGTTTTATAGATAATTATAATCATTTATTTTTATAATTTTGGAATGGAGGGATGATTAAAAACAATATTTGTTTTGAAATTTGATTTTTTTTTTCGTTTTTTTTTTTTTTTTTTTTATTTTTTTATTTTTTTTTTATTATTTAAGAAAATTCCTTCATTTTCATCAATTTTTCATTTAATAATAAATAATTTCTGAAAAATTTAACATGTTAATTATAATTATTTGATTTATTTGATGTATATTTAAACTTTAAACTTTAACTAGTAGTACACTATTTCTAATTATTATTTATATATGTATATATATATATATACAAGATAAGGATATATATATATATATATATATATTGATCAGTCTTTTAGATTAATTTATATTATAATAAAATGATCGATTTATTTGTTATTCGATTTATTTATTAAAAAAATAAAACAGAAAAATTTTAAAAATAATTTTAATAAATATTGTCTCATCTTAAAAATATTATCAACACTATCTTTTAATACAAGTAATAAATACTATGTTAGTATACTAAATAAAAACGGAAATTTAATATTGTACTTATAAAGTAAACTTTTCTCATTCTATAATAAAAGATTTTAATTTTATCTGTATTCAATTAAGAAAAAATCAGCAATAATAATAGAAAAAATATCTCTATTCAGGAGAAGATAAGGATAAATACGTGGGTAATTCATAAAGTAGGCTCCTTTTTGGAATTAAGACAAAAGTAGTGCAGGAAAATGTTTTTTATTATATACATTTGAAAGAGCAACTAAAATACTATTTTTTACATAATCGTCAAAAAAGTTGAGACATTTATTGTAGCGATGAACGAGCTTCGAAATTCCTTCCTTATAGAAATCCGCCGCCTGAGTGTACCATTATTTTTGTGCCAGGGGGGTACCAAAGCTTCTGACAAGGGTCAGCGAATGGCTGCCTCTTTATCATTTTTGGAGGCCTACGAGTACCACGATGATTCATTCCTTGATCGAATCGTAACGGGAGACGAGAATTGGGTAAAACACGTGACGTGCCGTGAATGACTGGCTCAACATTCAGGCGGCGGATTTCTATGAGGAAGGAATTTCGAAGCTCGTTCATCGCTACGATAAATGTCTCAACTTTTTTGACGATTATGTAGAAAAATAGTTTTAAGTTGCTCTTTCAAATGTATATAATAAAAAACAATTTTCTGTACTAGTTTTGTCTTAATTCCAAAACGTAACCTATTGTGTAAATTGCTCTTGTATAAATGGTAAGTATTAATCACTTTAGGTTGATTATTTGCTTGCATGTAGCCAAAAAATCAAAACCTTACTACATTTTGTTCATCCTTAGTCTTAGTAGTTACCATATAATCATCCCAACTAATGCCAAAAATTATTATTTTTATTTTTTAATAATAATTAATTAATGTTATTTTTGTTTTTATAGAATATATGCTTTTGGAATATATAATTTTTTAAATTGTTTTTTTTCTTATTACTATTATTATTATTATTTAAATCTGTACAATTAAAGATTTGGATAAATTCAATTTGAATAAAAATTTTTTATATTCTTTTTCTTAAATTAATTGTTTGTTTACATTAATAATACTTATTATTTAAAACAAAACAATTATTTTTATTAATTGTTAAAAATAATAACAGAAAAATTTGAAAAATAAAGGAATTTTTTTTTTTTTTTTTTTTTTTTTGTTTACTTGTGTAAATATAATTTTTTTTTTTTATCATATAAATTTATATTTCTTTATTTTCAATTTTAATTTATTAATTTATTAATAAATATATTTATAGGTAACTTTTATTACATTAAGGGAGGGAAGCTGATTGTTCTTATATTAATATTTTTTTTTTGATCTTAATATATAATTTTTAAAATCATACCATTTTATATGTAATATATATATATTGATCCAATTCGTTTTGATTAATTTTTTTTTTTTTTATTAAAAGATAATATTTTATAATATATATATATTTTCTTTTTATTTATTTTAATATATTAATTCAGTGTTATTAAATTAATTATATATATAGATTGATAGATAGAGATAGATAGAGAGAGAGAGAGAGGGGGAAAGAGAGAAAGAAAAATGTATTCTTGAAATATAGAGATTATTGTTGGAACAAACCTTTTTGATGATAATAATCCAATGAAGCATGATTAAAAGGAAGGAAAAATTAAAATATTATATTAAACTAATAAAATTTTCAATCTATTCCTTGATTTTATAATTCTAAATGTTTTCAACAAGAAATTAATTAATAATTCAAATCATTATGTAATAATTTTTTGAAAATATTACTAAAACTTGGTTTTTTCTTTAAAAAAATTTCTTATAGTGAATGAATTAAATTTAAAATTTTATATATTATAAATAAAAGCTAATTCTAAATTGAATCTCAATCCTTTTCAATTATTCAACTTTATTATTATATACAATATATTAAATTAATTGGTAATTATTTAGTCTAACCGATGTATGATGGATTTGGATAATCATTACATAATGATACTTTATCAGTAGATTCCTTTTTTGATTCCAAACAAACTTTCCTTAAGCAGTATGTGGGGGTCGCTTCTAGTTTATGAGATAAAAATTATTAAAATTTGCATATAAATCCATTGATATTCTATTTATCTACCATGTTTTATTGATTTTGCCACCAGGGGGCTCCACTATTTTTATTTTTTTTTTTTTGGTTTGGATATAAGAAGATTAAAAAATTAATTAATTAAATAATTTTCTTATATCCAAACCTAAAATTAGTGAATAAATTAATAATTAGTGAATTAGTCAATAAAACATTATTAAATGGCTGCTCATTCATGACTAGTTTATCTGTCAAACTTTAATAATTTTTTATCTCCTAAACTAGAAGCCACCCCCACATACTACTAGGAAAGTTTGTTTGGAATCAAAAAAGGAATCCACTGGTAAAATTTTATCCAAATCCATCATACATAGGTTAGAGTAAACAATTACCAATTAATTGAAATTTAATTATAGATTAGTCGTTATTTTATGGTAGAATATGAAATTAGAATAATTTTCAATCACTTACCTTATACTATAATTAATGGATTTAATTTATCATCTTGGAGAGTGGAGGAGTACAGTGTCCACTCTGTCCGATTGTAGTGTGGTCACACACGAATGCAACTGATGGTTACGAGGACTTTGTAAACGTATCCTCTCACTACAGATAGGACCACGACGGCGGGACGTTAAATATCGCTTTATCCAAATGAGTGGAGCACGTCGTCCAACCCGACGCCAAGACAAACAAACCCCTTTCAAGGAATCAATCAGAAAGAAACATTTTGAAAGAGAAAAAAAAAACATTTTTTTTTTTTTATTTTAAATCGATTACTTACCAATGACAGTCCAAACAAAAGCGATAGGCCATCCAACAGCCAAAGGACCACCAATGAGAATTGCATTCATTAGAAATGATCCGATGGCAATGAAGAAAACGAACCAAGAGAAAGGCGTGGGTGAGATTGGATGTTGCAGTTTGGGGTAGCATCGGGTGCCAAGGAAAGAGGCTACACTGACACTAATAAAGACAAGAAATGCTAGCAGAGGCCAAACGGTGAAGTTGTTGACAGTAGCCGAGGCCAGGAAGGCACTTGTACCGGCCACAGCGAGAGAAATCAAACCCAGCAATCGCAAGAGATTGCTGCGACGTCGGGACGCTGCAGCAATATTTTGCCAAGAGACGGAAGTGGTCGTTGAGGGTGGAAGAATCTGTTTAATTCAACAGACAAACCAAAATTAAAATTAAATTATTCTATTTTCAATCAAATCCAGAAGTGAATTTGAATATGATCTACCTATATATACGTAATTGAGCGAGTATGTAGTTTAAAATTGAATTTAATTAATTTATAGGATTAGTGAAATTGATAAGAATATCATATATATATATATATGGTAATTTTTTAAAAAGCTTCAGGGATTTGGATGATACTTTGCCAATGGAATCCTTTTTTAATACCAAAGTAACTTTCCTTATGCAATCTTTCTCGGTCTCTTCTAGTTTACGAGATAAAATTTGTTTAAGTTTGACAGATTAGCTGGTATAGCCGAGATATATTGCACGAATGCTTCAGGGATTTGAATGAAACTTTGCCAATGAATTCCTTTTTTAATTCCAAAGAAAATTTTCTTATGCAATATATCTCGGCTATACCAGCTAATCTGTCAAACTTAAAAATTTGTTTTCTCGTAAACTAGAAGAGACCGAGAAAGATTGCATAAGAAAAGTTTCTTTGGAATTAAAAAAGGAATTCACTGGCAAAGTAACATTCAAATCCCTGAAGCTTCTCGTTTTGTAAACAATTACCATATATATACATATAATGTTAATGTTAATACTGATGACAAATCAATGAAATAAGAGAATAATAAAATATGTAATGAAGAATTTAATAATTCTGAGATACAGAAAATATACTCCCATTGTATTTAGAGAACATAAAAATAAAAACAATAATAATATATCTATTTGTTAAATAGAAGTGTAAAAATATAGCTGCGTTTCATTCTCAGAAAAAATAAAAAAAAAAGATTTATTTCAAATGCGTTGTTCAGTTAATCTCCTCTCTCCTTTCCGCTATTGATTTATATGGCTTCACATACATTTATATAAGTATATATATATATATATATATATATAAAAGTTTTTTCCAAACTAATGTACTCCTATAAATTCCTTTCCCTTTGTTTTCTGTTTAAACTTTACCAATATAATTTAACTGTATGTGTTTAAAAAAACAAAAAACAAAAAAATAGAAATTTCTAAATAATAAAATAAATTAAGATTATTTTAAAAAAAAATCTATAATATTATTCCAATTATTATGTAATTTTTATTAAGATATTATATATATATATATATATATATATATATATATATATATTATATGTTTACAATAATTTAATTTCTCGATGGTTATTGATTTCTTTTTCTTTTAAGTTTTCTTTCTCTAAATTGGCTTAAGCTTGTTCAACTGGAAATAATTGAATTATGGCCATCATCGATTGGTTGGAGTTGAATAAAAAGGGAGATGATCGAAGTTGGGGGTGGTAAGAGAGAGAGAGAGAGATAAGGATGGTACTGGAGGATTTCTTTTTTCTTTTTCACTTACATGAACTCGTTGACGATATTCGGCCACGAACGCATCAATGTCTGTTTCTGAGGAACTTGGTTCTTCGTCAAATTCTAATTCTTCTTCATCCTACAAGATTAAAAAAAAATTAATATATCTTATTTTATTAAACTAGCAAAAATTGTATGTATATATATATTTTGAAGGATTTTTTTGAAATTCACACCATAGATAATAATTATAAAAAAAAATCGATCTGTATTGGTTTCAGACTCGGGAAAAATCATCTTAATTAGGTTTTACTTAATTTAAAAAAAGAAATTTAAATGACGTCAGCAACTACGCCAGACAGTGCTTCTTTAAATAAAAAATATTATAAATGTGGTGCCCCATACAACAAATAGATGGCGCCGTGCCAACCTGCCAAGGACGATAATAATATAATGGAGATAATGTATATAGTTTAGATATTGTGAAACAATAAATTGAGTTATGACTCCAAATCTTCGGCAATGATTTACTAGTCCTTTTCCAACATCCTACATCCACCACACATATATACATGTCCGCCACAATAAATTTAAATAAAATTAAGAAATATATATTATGTTATATCCACAGGCTATACTTTTCTGTCTTTCAGTGCATTAATACGTACGTTTAAGGGCTGCATGTTTTATGACTAGGGCTTACAATACCAGGATCTCGGGATCCCGAATACCGGGATCCCGGACGATTTTTGTCCGGTATTAAAAACCGGTATTTATGTAAAAATACCGGTATTTTGGTATTACGAATTTACGAATTTACAAAATGTGTATGATTTTTTAATGACAATAGTGCCAAGTGTGGAATCAGAAAGAGCTTTTTCGGCCGCTGGTTATATTTGTACGAAAATTCGGATCTCGCTTGATGATGAAACGCATAATTCGTTGTGTTTTTTAAGAGCAAACTTTAATAAACAAAACGCAAGTTATTAATATTAAATACTTTCAATTTATATTTTTATATTTTTTACTTCTTTAATTATATTTAATTCTTTAATTATATAATACCATACGAGCCTATTATATGTAAAATGTAACATAGAATTTAATATTTACTTTATTTTACTTGCACGTTTTTTTTGTATATATCTACTCCTACTCTCTATGTAATAAAATAAATAATATCTACTCATTTCAGAACAATATTTATTGGATTTCATATATTATTTGTTCAAAAGTCAATAAAACAACTGAGGTAAGTAGAAATATAGCTAGTAAATTTATTATTAATAATACCGGTATTAATACCGGTATCCCGGTATTTCAAATTTCAAATACCAAATACCGGTATTCAGATTTTAGTTCGGTATTGTAAGCCCTATTTATGACTATTTTTTTTTTAATTTATGTTCTTTGAAATTAATTGATCGGCGCCTCATGCTATAAATGGATTAAGTAAATATTTCAAATTTTATCAAAATCCGTTGAGCCGTTCAAGCTGTACACGTCTATACGGGTACACAGCGGACAAACGGACAGACATCATGCTAAAAATATTTTTTTATTTTGTTAACAAACTGCATGATTCGTAGAGATCTGTAAAAAGCTCCACCTGTGAAATTTGATGTTTCCTCTCGTCGGTCGGTAAAAAATGAATTGTGATAAGACAATATTAGGCCAGGTGTTCAAATCCGCCACCAGAAGGCAATCGGACATTTGGATTCTGGGGCTCCGGACAGACAATAATATTCTATATTATTCTCTATTTTTTTCATTTTTTATTATTTTCAAATCAAGAATCTTACGAATTTTGAGAAATACTCATTTGATAACTGAATAAGCCATTTCGAATCCCATGTGCACAAAAATAATAAATGCTACTCCGAGAGGGCAGTCCTTCTGTTCCAACATACATGCCTTATCTCTTTTCCACTTCCTTGACTTTCCCCCTCCTCTCCTGTTCTGAGTCCTGATGTGTTTCCAGCCATTTTGGCCACTTGTTTACCTGCCTTTGAACTGAGGAAGTCATTTTACCCCTTCTGAGCGGCGTTGAGCCTGCTTTCTCCTTCATTTCCATTTGGTGGATTGATCAACGGCAAAGAGTGTTTGTTTGAAGAGTTTGATACCACCATCTGAATACCCTCATCCTCTTCCTTTCTATATTGTATTCCTTTACTTACTTCATTCCCTGCAAGAGCTATCTTTGATCGACCACGGCCATCTTACCAGAACATCGAGGCTTTAGTTGAAGAAGCTTGTAGCTTCTCCGAGAGAAGCAGCGTCTCAGTTCTGTGCATTGGACGCGTGGCATGATTGAAATTCGGGCTCTATTAACCTGGTTTGATCTATTTCATACTGTTTATGTGTATATAGTTTCTGTTTTAATCAATATATTAATTAGTTTAAATAAAAAGCCCAGAAAAGAATATATTTGAGTGTACTTTCCTTATACCAAATATCACGATCCATTACCTTTCGTTTAGAGTCAAAACCCTATCTCTCTTCAGGTTATTTTCGAGAGAAAATAGCTTGTAATAATTCCAACGACAATAAGAATCTCTTTCTGAGAAATTCGAAGTTCGAGCTGGGATTATTACGTTAATGGATTATACAATAACATAAAATAAAATAAAATAAATGGACATTTTTACGTATTTTTATTACTTTGTTTACTACCATTATTCCAAGACATTAAATTTATTTCAACCTGTAAGATAAGTTTTCGTAGAGATAACAGAAGAAAAACATTTATTCGTTTTACTTTTAATTACTTTTAATTTTGAAATTTACACATTAAATTTTCTAATCATGTTAATATAATAAACAAGTAAATTAGAAAAAGTAGTAAACACCTTGAAATATAAAATGAAAAATTAAAATTATATTCACTTAATAATATTAATAATAATTAATAGATTATAATATAGGTATTGTAAAATTTTCAATGATTGTTTGAAATGAATGATATACATATAACAAAGAAAGGAAGATCGTAGAGACAGTAGAGATTATCTTATAAATTAATAATTTCCAGAAATTAAAATTAAATTTAGCAATTATTCTACTTGATGAAAAACATATATTATTACTGACCGACGATGGGAAGGGAAGGTATTGTAGTCACACCAAATTTCACATGTGGAGATTTTTTACATATCTCCACGAATCATGCATTTTGTTAATTAAAAAAGTATTTTCAGCATAATGTATGTCCGTCTGTCCGTTGTGTACCCGTATAGACGTGTACAGCTTGAACGGCTCAAAGGATTTTGATAAAATTTGGTATATTTAATTAATATAAATATATCCGGAAACCGGAAGGGGTAGTTTACAAAGTATTAATTTTATATTCACTGTCGGAAATTTTTCACTTAAAATATAGTAGTAATTAATCATTGAGTAATTAAACTAAAAATAAAAACCAAGATAATATAATTTAGTCATTTTATTTCAAGTTTTAAAAATATTTTTTTTTATACTTTATATAATGTTGTTTGGAAATTAATTTATTTCAAATCGTCACCAGCTCATTTTTTAAATTTTGAATAATTCTTATCTAACTATAAGATATTTTAAATAATAGAAACAAAATGTTAATAAGAAAATGGAAATTATATTATTTATTTTATGTTGATTTTTACCTCTTGTTCTTCATCTTCAGTGAGTTCGGAGGCTACATCCGATGAGGCCAACGTAGCAAGAGTAGCCGTGGACGGAGAGTGCATCACTCGTGACAGATGCTCTTCGTTCACCAATTGATTGGGAATTGTATTTAATCCCGTTTTTAAATTTGCAACAATCAATGAAGATTTATTATTAGCTAAAGGATTTTCTACAACTTTATTCCTTGGGGAAGTGGATGTCGAAACATTCATGGACGGCATGATTGTGGACGAATTTCGGGATCTTAAAATAACAGAAAAATGAATATTCAATCTTTTTTTTTTATCTTTATTTTAAAAATGAATTATGATAATTAGTATCAGAAAACATACTTATCAATAAACCGTGGAGGGGGTGGATCTGGTGGCCGGCTACGATCTCTGGTTATAGCCCAGGCGGCACAGAGATGTTCCATCAAGGGTCCAATTGCTACGATTTGAACCAAAAGTTTTAATGGAAAAAGACAGGCAGAAATTCCGACAAGGAATCCTACAGCAAAAGCAGAACCCAGTGGAGTGCCTAGTGACCCCGGAGACCAGGACACCAGCCATCTATTACCATCATACAATTCATACAATTAAACAAAAAACAAACATCTACTCTTAAAAATTTTAATATACATAATTAACTATAGACTTTGTTTTTTGTAGGTATATCTTTGAACTTACTTGGGTAATAAATTCCAGTCATCTCCTGCCAATGCTAAAACAAGCCCATGTGCATGGGGAGTAATGTCCACAAGGGCAATTGCTAATCCAGAAACGGCAACTATTGCTATGGTTAATCTGGCTGCTGGCAAATCACGCAGTTCAAGAACTTGCGCAAGAATTACCTAAAAATTTATTCTGAAATAATTTTCTAAAGAATTTAAAATAAAAAAAAATAACAAATTTTAATAATCTTTGATAATAAGTTATTGAAATATTAAAAACAAGTAATAAAAATTTGTATTTCAAAATATAGTAAAAAAAATACATAATAAAATAATATATATGTATATATATAATAGGTGCTTGCATGTATTTTGATCAGCAACATCTATTGGTGAAGATGAGAAGTATCAATGCAAACAAATTATCTTAACTATTAAATTCGACAGTTTTGATATTTCTCTACATGAAGTAACAGTTTTCCAATTAGTATTATTGAGTTATTGAGTGTATATAGACGCTAATCATAGAATACACAAAAATCATTACTTTTGTTGTTTGATTTGAAGAAATTCATCAAACACCTTTAGAAACGGTGATGCTCCTCCGTCATATGTCAATAATCAGTTTTGGTTTCATTTAAAATTGTTGATTTTGATGTCAATGAAAAAGAACAGCCTGGAGGATCAAAAAAGTTCGAAGACAATGAATTTCAAGACTTATTTGACAAGAATCCAGCTCCAACTCTCAAAAAACTTGCAGACAGCTTAGTAGTTGATGGATCAACTGTTTCGAGACGTTTGCATGTAATGGGAAAGATCCAAAAGGAGGAAAAATGGCTATCATACAAATTGACTGAAAATACCATTTCGACATACCGGTTTCATTGTTTGCCAGCAAAAAATAGAAAAGTTTTCTGTGGCATATTGTGACCGACGATAAAAAGTGGATTGACAATCCCAAGCGCAAAATGGGGAAGTCCAAGATAGCCATCTACATCGACACCGAATATTCATGTCCATAAAGTCTTGCTGGGCATGTGGTGGGATCAGCAAGGTGTAGTGAATTACGAACTTCTAAAACCTAATGACACTGTACCTCTAGATGTTTACTGACGTCAAGTGATCAAACGACCTATTGTTGCACAAAACAACCAGCAATAGCGAGTAACTGACGCAGAGTCATCCCCTTGCATGACAACGCTCGGCCACACTTTGAAAGAGTTGTGAATAAGACACTGTTGCAGCTCGAACGGAAAGTTTTGCCGCGTACCCAGCGTACTCACCGGAGATAGTGCCTTCTGATCAGATGGATGCAGCATTGCTCCGAAATGCTGAAGAGGTGTGAAAAGGGATCGATGATTGGTTCGCTGCCAAATTAACATCGTTCTTTCGACACGGTATCGCCATGTTGCAAGAAAGATGGAAAATATTTTGATAAATGTCTTTTTAAAGTGAAAAAATGATCAAAATACATACAAGCACTTAATATTATGATTTGATTTTGAGATTATATGAACATTATTAAAATGTTGATTTACTTCTGAATTTTGAAGAGCTTCTTGATCTGTCGCTAAAAGTGCAATTAATAGAACTACAAGTCCATGGGCAAGAAGACATAGAGTGCAGGAGACAGAGACTGTTGTCCATTGTCTAAAACTTTTTTGAGAGGATTGTGATGTACGAAAAGTCCGAGCGGCACGTTCCACACCAATAAAACCATAACGCATCACTGCAGCACCACCTAATATACAATTATCCATTAATTCATTAAATCTATCTGTATTAGAAATGATTTTTTAAGTAAAGATTGTACCTAGAATAGCGGATAAAGAATGTTTCCAACTTGTATCATTTGTATCTAGAACTGATGTGAAAGCAGCGGCATCTGTTCTTAAAGATGGTGTCCAATCTGCTAAATCGGAGATTCTAACTACAGTCGATGCTGTTAATATTCCAAGACATGTGATCACACAACCTAGTAAAAGTCCTCTTAACGCCCCACTCATCTAAAAATGAATTATTATTTATTTCAATAACAAAAAAAAAAAATAAAAAAAATAAAAATAATGCCAATTTTTTAATAAATGAATCAAAATTTTCACCTCCAATCCGAAAGCAAAAAGTGTAGCTGTAGCAAGGGCGATGCCCAGTGCTACCAAATCAGGAATATGTTGATGATTGATGCTTGTGAAATGATCCAGAATCCAAGCTCTAGCCCTTCCGCCACCTACATAGTCCATAAGAGCCGACATTGCTCTACAACAAGTGGCTGCAGCAGCAAGGTGTCCCAAAAGGACAAACCAGGCGGCAACCAATCGGGGTGAGGATTGCTGTGCAGAAGACAATGGAACTGATGATGAATTGATGTTACTCTGTTGCTGGTGGTGACAATAATGAAGTTGATGCTGATTGAAACCATCCAATGAACGTTCTTGACATATTGCTTAAAAAAAATAAAATAAATAAATTAAAAGATTTTTTTAAAAGTTTTCTATATAATGATAAGTTTCATTTATTTAATTTTTATAATGTTTATAATTTTTATAATTTTTACTATTTCGCCAGAGGTAGTATTGCGACACGAAAATTTTCGATGTTGATATTTTAATGGTTTTATACGTTTTGAAGGTTGCTGAATCATTTTCACTAAGGTTGAGAAAAATGTCTCTCTCTCTCTCTCTGTGTGTGTGTATGTAGACAAGATTACGCAAAAACGGTTTAAGCTAAAATAATGAAATTTGGTATACGGGCATTATTCAAAATTCGTAGTTTTCTATCAACTTTTAAAAAATGTAACTCAACCGGAAGAGGGTCATTACCTACCACGTTTTCATTTTTTTTTCTCTAAAGTGACCGTTAAAATAAAGATATATGTTTGATAATTTTTCACATGATTAAAAATTGTATAAAACTGCTATATATAGAATTTCAGAATGATTGAATCGCTGAAAGTACTAGAATTAATTTTTTAACACTGCAAATCTCACGCGCCAACACGTGACGTGGTGTCATCAACAAAGACCCAAAACATGCGCTATTTTAATAAATATTGTTTATTAATTTTAATTTATAATTTAATTTAAATATAATATATGTTATTTAATCCAATTCAAATTGCGAAATAGTCGAGTGGAGACACTCCAGCTAATTTTTTTTTTGTTAATAATTTAATTCACTATAATTTCATAATAGTTTTGAGTTTATCATTACAGTCTAAATTTAAAAATAATTTTAAATATTAATAATATAAGCTTAGTTTGAATTCTACTACTACTTTATATGAAAAGATTCTTGACCAAATTTTAATGAAATACAGTTATTAAAAAAATTATTAATTAATATTATTAATAAAATTATTACAGGGAAAAATTCTTATATACTCTGTAAATTATTTAAATTACCTACTTACTACGCCTCCGGGAGGTAAGATAAATTGTTTTTTATAATTTGAAATTTTTCATGATTCTAAAATACTATTATAAACATTAATCATTCTCTCTTTTGACTTTCATGACAAGTACTACCAAAAAATATTAAATCTATTTTTTTAATTTTCATTTGTGTATAATCTATACAGAGTCTACAGCTACACCATCCTATATTGTCTAAAAGTCGATTTATTTATACTAATATTCATGATGGTATTTATCTTGAAACACGAACATTCTGTTATAATTTTTTTTTTTTCATAATATATAAAAATAAATAAATAGGAATAATGTACATATTACACAATCATAAAAAAATAATAGCTTTTTGTAATAAATTAATAAAAAAAAAAAAACTTTTAATCAAAAATTACCTAAAAAATAGAAAATAAAATATTAATTTAACCTTGGATCTTATCCTTTACATATGCCCAACAAAAAAATGTATAGAAAATATAAAATATAATAAACATGGTAAATATAAATATAAATATAACATTGTATTAACATCAATCATTTAAATTCACAAATTTTAAAAATCCGTATTTGATTATTACAGTGTCATCAACTTTCAATATACGTTTCAAATTTGAGCAGAATTGCTCAACTAGAAGTGGGTTAAAATCCAATTACAATTTTTTAACATTACAGACCCACAGACTTGAATAGTGAAGTTAATAAAAAGCGTATGAAAATAAATATTGATCCTGAAAATTTTTTTTTTCTTTTTTTATTATTATTATTATTATTTTAAAATTCAATTTACTTACCAAATTCACAATAATTACAATAATGTTTGTTATGTTTAACGTTATGACTCAAAATTACTGAAAGTACAAGTCTTGTTGGCCATTTCTGCTCTAAACTAAACTAAATGATATTTTTACCTGCTAATAGGTAATCTTTAAATTCAAATTTAAAAACAATTTATATAACCACGGGGAGAATTTACTTATAGTGTCATTGAAATTTATTATTTATTTTTTTCAATATTGAAATTCTTTTGTTTTTTTTTTTTTTTTGTATTTTTTGTATTCGTAATTTATAAGTAACATTTAGGCAGCAACGACAACAGCTGTTTACATCATTAATGCCCCTAATGCATGCTGAGAATGGTTCTTTAAAGATTGCTTGCTTGGGTCTCTTCAATTTCACATATGGGTGATTACAAGGTAGTTGTAGACTTTACTAATTAATTGCTCTATAATAATAATAATAATAATAATTACATATTAAAAACTAAAAGTTAAACTTAAATGACACTCAATCTATGAATTATATATATATATATATAACTATCTATAATAATGTATAAGGACTTTGAATTATTATTAAATCAATAAATACGCGTACCATGTTATTTAATAAGTCAGCGTGAAATGATATTATAAGGAGAAAAATCAAATATGTATATACAAAAAAAAAAAAGAAAAAAATTAATTGAATTTAATTTGATGTATTAGATTATCTTTATTATTTATATAATAAATAATATATATTTATTTGTTTTTTGAAATATCTAATTTAAAATTAATTATTTTAAAAAAATGAATATAAATTTGAATCAATATACACCCTCCATTCCAAAAGAAACCGAACTTTTAAAAAAAATAGTACCACTAATGCCATCTGTTTTAATATTTTACCCGTAGATGGCTTAGTCCCTCATTGATAACTGGTATAAATTTCATGACATTTGGATTCATACAACAAAAGTTATTGCGTTTCAAATGTCAGTGTGTTTTGTACATCGGTCGGAAAATGAGTTTCAAACAAAGAGCTGCAATTGATTTTTGTGTTAAACTTGGTAAAACTTTTACTGAAACGCACCAAATGCTACAAAATGCATATGGTGATGATTGTCTATTGGAATGGGGGGTGTATATATAAAGGTATATTTTATAAGTTTTATATATTTTTGAATTATAATATTAAGTTTATTAATTTTTTTGTGAATAATTATGTAAAGTATATAATTTATAATTTTATATTAAAAAAAGAATAAGAATATATAATATATATATGTATGTAAATGAAGAGCTTGGTAAGCCATTTTCGGGTGATTTATTTAGTCCTTTATGACTGTGTCAACATTTTCAAGTCAAGTCTGAGAGGAGTGCGACCCGACTTTCAATGACTCCCGTCCATCATCTTACACGGCATCAACCAAATGAGGAAACTACAAGAAGGAATCGTCTTACTGAATACAAAATAAATGATATTCTTTCCCCCAACCCACACTCAACTCCCACATCTCTTGGTTTATCAATACATACATACACTTATTATACATATAAATAAATAACTTTCTGTATTACTTTTGAATTAATCGATTTTTAATTGATTGAAGAATGGAGTACAATATGAACATAAGAGTCACTACAAAAGCATCGATTCGTTTAAAATAGAATTCATAGAATTTATATTTTCAATTTTTAATTTAAACAAAAAATGAAAATAATTGGAATAAGAAGAAGAAGAAGAAAATAATTGAGATTGGTACAATTTATAATATTATATCTATTTTTATTCCAAGGTAAATTATTATATCAAATTATTTTTATTAAAAAGAAGTATATTATAATTTTTGGTCAACTAACTAACTGTGTAACATTATTCGATTTAAAAAAAAAGTATTTGTAAATATAATTGACTATAATTATTGAGATTATAGATTAGGAAATTATCTGAAAAATTTTATGGACTCAGATTCTACAACGCCAGCAGCGTTCATGACGTCATGAATTCTGCAACCTCGTCACTAAATTGATTATAAAAGACAGACGATTATGATCAGTTCTTAGTTAACTCACGTTATAGCCGGAGGCTCTGCCATATTGACCAGGGATTCTTTGGAATCACCTGCATTTGTTATCTATTCATTTATAATCGCTATATTGTGACACAAAACAATATATTCATATTGTATTATTTCCAGCGATCCATTTGCCTGATCAGCTGCATAACCGTGCTAACAAGCATAATCCTATTATAAATATAATTGTAATTAATATAATTATTACAATAAATAGAAACTTAAAAAGTAAAAATTACTTTTTCATTAAAACTTTCAACTAGAGCTTAGTCGGTAGGACATTCCACTACCACTGACTAGAGCTATAAACCTTGTTTTAAAAACGCTAAAGTTGGCCATGCGACTTAAATTTGTTAATTTGAAATAAAAAATAAAAAAAAAGAAATTTCATCATTTCAGGAATATGTTCTGATATAATGTAAAAGTAAGTAATAATTCTCTATTTCATTTATTTAAGATTCACTTATTTAAGAAATACTTACATATTTTATTATTAAACTAGGTACTTTTACGTTTAAAGTAAAGATACTTTTGGTAAACTTTGATGTTCTTGAACATAGATAAGTTGAAGAACAACACCATTCAAATAGAAATAGCTCTCTCTCTCTCTCTGTGTTTTTGACAAAAGTTGCCTAGGGGGATGTTTTCCCTTTGAAGGGCGTATTCCAAAGTCTACTTTCAAACGGAACAGCACCCCATCATCCATCCTTTATCCACTTCCGTCGCTTTCACTAATAAATTAGAATATTGCCACGTTCAAGGTAAATTATTTTATCTTATGCCACTAATCTAAAATCAAATATTAATATTAATTAAGACAATCAGGTCAATGATTTTCATCCCATTACCAAGATAGTGAATTGCTTTATTAAATGCAAATTGCAAGTAATAGGTGATACGTTTTATTTTTCTATTACTCGTAATGTAAATGAAACTAATTAGCAATACGAATAGAATGAGTTTCCGGCTCTTGTTCCAAATAGGCGTGCATTTTATTGATCATTCTATAAAAGACGGAAATGAGAAAAACGAAAGGAAAATAATAACCAGACTGTTTTAATTTAAAAATTTAAATGAAACAAGTTTATTAAAAAAAAAATTGTAGTTTCAATTTTACTTAATAATAAAAATAGTGTAATTGTATTATATATTTTTTTTTCATTAGACATTTTTAATTAGTGTGTGAATTTATAATTAGATTATTAGAACATATAAACACTTTGTAGGTTATTGGTTAACTGTGTTAACGAGTGATCTTGGGTTCAGACAGTTGGAATCTCTGCAAAGACTTAACTCAGCCTCTGGGATTGAAATTGGGAAGCTATTTGATAAAAAGTAGCGGATCAGATGAAGAAAATCAAAGTAATGGTTCTACCGATTAATCATAGGACACCTTAATTAATACAGATGACTTAATAGGCACTGTCTTTGAGAAGGAAAAATTAATAAATGTAGAACAGTTTCCAGAACGCTAAAACCTATGGATTTTATGGAACAAAAAAACAAACAAAAAAAAAAACTAGAAAAGAGACAGACATATGTATAGTCTAAAGTAGGTGTGGGCAAAAGTCGGCCCGCGGGCCGGATCCGGCTCTTTTGCTTATTTTATCCGGCCCGCTGCAAAAGTTTGGCTCTTATTTCGATCTTTCATTCAATATGGCCCTTAAAAAAAAAGATAAATTTTTTTTACAAATGTCCCGGTTTGGTGTTTTCGAAATATGGTCCTCCGGCCCGGAAGACATTTTGAAAGTAAAGTCTAATGATTATAAATATGGGATATTACAAAGACCAGTAAAAATAATCTTATGAGGTCGACATCCGAATAAAAATGCAAATAGAAAGGAATATAAACAGAGTGATAAATTAGCTGGAGTGTCTCCACTCGACTATCTCGCAATTTGAATTGGATTAAATAACATAATATATTATATTTAAATTAAATTTAATTAATTATAAATTATAAATAATAAATAATAAATATTAAACCAGCGCATGTTTGGCTTTTTGTTGATGGCACCACGTCACGTGTTGGCGCGTGAGATTTGCAGTGTTAAAAAATTAATTCTGGTAATTTCAGCGAATCAATCAAGCTGAAATTCTATATATAGCAGTTTTATACAATTATTAATCATGTGAAAAATTATCAAACATATTTTTATTTTTACGGTCACTTTAGAGGAAAAAAAATCAAAACGTTGTAGGTAATGACCCTCTTCCGGTTGAGCTACATTTCTCAAAAGTTGATAGAAAACTACGAATTTTGAATAATGTCCATGTACCAAATTTCATCATTCTAGCTCAAACCGTTTTTGCGTAATCTTGCCTACATACATACACACACACACACACACACACAGACATTTTTCTCAACCTTAGTGAAAATGATTCAGGAACCTTCAAAACGTATAAAAACATCAAAATCTCAACATCGAAAATTTTCGTGATCGCAATACTATCTCTGGCGAGATAGTAAAAATAAACAGCTAATTTGATTTGATCTTGTAAAACATATGAACCCTGATTGATGGCCCAATTAATACTAAAAAGAAGAAAGAGGCTATAACAAAGAAGGAAATGACAAGATGATATCAACGAAGGGAGAAAAACTGGAATCAGGAAACGAAGAGAAGGTAACAACTGAGGAAATACTATAAAATTTGAATTAATTTTGTAAAAAAGTCAGGTTAGTTTAATATATATATATATATATATATAATTATATAATTATTTTATAAAACATGTGAATTTTAAATCGAGGTTACAATCGGGTAACACATGTTATCATGCAGTAATGGGGCTTATCTCAACAAAATTATTATCAAAGGGGATCAAAAATTAAAATATATAAAACAATTATTTTTCCGGTTATATTGATCTTGGGAGATGAGAGTAAATTTAGAATAGGATTCTTTATGGGCCAAAGAAAGAAGAAGTCACCGGGGAATGGTGGAGACTGCATAACGAGGAATTGCATGACCTCTATGCATCTCCAGAAATAGTTAGAATAATAAAATCGTAAAAACTGTTATGTGGCACAGGAAAAAATGGCAAAAAAATATATTGGTGGGGAGACCGATTGGGCCGAAACGTTCGCTTGGACGCGGTGGGTGGATAATGAAGGAAAGGACGTGAGGGAGATGGGAGAGGATAGGAGTAAACTTCTAAAAGTTTTAAAATTTCACATGATAAAACGAGTTAAGTTTTAATAAACAAATAATTCAGAGATATTATATGTATAATTTAATATCAAAAGAATATTATGAATAAAAGTTTAGTAGTCTTATATATATATATAGATAAATTAATTAGGAGCTATGGAAATTAAAGACTATATTGTAGAAGAGAAATTATTAATAAATTAAATAATAAAATCAAGAATAAAAGACTAAAGACTGAATATATTTGAACATTCAAAAATAAAGAAAATAAAAATTGAAAATAAATCAAATTATTCATAGTTTTTATATATGAAATGATTTTAGAAATGTGGTTGCTGCGTCCAAGAACTTTCGCCAGAGATAGTATTGCGATCACGAAAATTTTCGATGTTGAGATTTTGATGTTTTTATACGTTTTGAAGGTTCCTGAATCATTTTCACTAAGGTTGAGAAAAATGTCTCTGTGTGTGTGTATGTGTGTATGTGTGTATGTGTGTGTGTATGTATGTAGGCAAGATTACGCAAAAACGGTTTGAGCTAGAATGATGAAATTTGGTACATGGACATTATTCAAAATTCATAGTTGTCTATCAACTTTTCAGAAATGTAGCTCAACCGGAAGAGGGTCATTACCTACAACGTTTTGATTTTTTTTCCTTAAAAAGTGACCGTAAAAATAAAGATATATGTTTGATAATTTTTCACATGATTAATAATTGTATAAAACTGCTATATATAGAATTTCAGCTTGATTGATTAGCTGAAATTACCAGAATTAATTTTTTAACACTGCAAATCTCACGCGCCAACACGTGACGTGGTGCCATCAACAAAAAGCCAAACATGCGCTGGTTTAATATTTATTATTTATTATTTATAATTTATAATTAATTAAATTTAATTTAAATATAATATATTATGTTATTTAATCCAATTCAAATTGCGAGATAATCGAGTGGAGACACTCCAGCTAAGTTTAAATAATAATAACAATTTAAAATTAAAAAAATATATTCTCTATTAATTACTATTATTTCTAACTTTTTTCTTCCTTTTTATGGAATCAAATATCTAGTTTAAGAATTGTAGAACATATTTAAAATAAAAAAAATAAATTAATTATGATTATTTCAATATTATATACTCTGTTTTTGAATATACAGACGAGAAATGAAAGTTACAAAAGAAATATAAAGTTAACTAGCGGGCCGCACAATTTTTCACGGTGGGCCGCATGCGGCCCGAAGGCCGCGGGTGGGCCAGGCCTGGTTTAAGTTGTAGAAGATAATAAGAGATACTTTTATTTATGAACTGAAAATTTAATCTTTTAATTATATACTATAAAATTCACACATAGGGTATATGTATGATTGAGATTTTGGTCTCTTCTCTCTCTCTCCATCTCTCAATTAAATTTAAAAGAAAAATCTTTCTATTTGGATTCTACGTATAAGAAATAATACACTATTTTCTATTTTTTTTTTATGTGGATTAAGATTATTTTCGAAAGATTTCAGAGAATGTGCTTCGAATACGAACAAAAAAAAACACATTATCAGACGTTTAAATCAAGTGCAAAGGGACAATCACCTTTTTATTGAGGAAGAAGGTTGGAAGTGAAGGAGGGCGGAGAGAGAGAGAGAGAGGGGAGGGAAAAGAACGGACTCGGGGGATGAAATTAAAGATCAAGATAATCTTGCCACTCTGTATTTCAAGTCACGCATTCGCCATTAATAGAAAAGTTTATTTCATGTTTGAAATAATTGTCCAATTGAAAAAAAAAAATAATTTAAATTTTTTTCTTTTGTTTTAAAAAAGAGGAGAAACTACATCTATGCATAACTACATATCTAAATAATATTATCAAAATAATATCAATTTATTGAAAAAAAAAAAGAATTTTAAAAATTATAAAATATTGATTTGTAAAATAATATCTAAATCTCTAAATAAAATACAATTTATAATATTATAATATGCTTATATATAATAAATATAATCTCTAATCAACGGTCTATATATTGATTATATGTCATAAATACTATAAAACTATGTATTAGTACAAATTTTTCTGTAAAAAATAATAATAATATATAATCATTGAATATATACATATATATTGATAATCGGACCAGTATCACAATGACATTATTATTTTAATGATTTATTAAAGAGAATAAAATCCATTAATACTATAGGTAGTTGGTAATATGTATAAGAAATACTTTTATATACCTTATATGGTATGTAGGCATTATTATTTTTATTCTTGTCATTAATATGTTAAATATCCATGTGTATATGTACCACATTTGTCAAATTGAATTATAAAAATATCATTTTTTTCAATTTAAATTTTAATATAATCTTTTATATATATTACTATCAGATTTATCAGGGATATAATCACGTATTTTTGTGAGATTGTTTTCTCAACGTTTCGGTATCCATTTTGGCGCCATTTTCAAGAGATTATTTAGGTGGGAATATTTTTGGGATTCTGGGTCTTAGTCTGTGTGACCAAGGGTTAATATCGGGATTTTGGGTTGATAGGTTGGATGGTTTTGTACTCACTGCGTTGCTGTGGAGCTCCGAAGAATCCTGGGCAATCCTGAGACTGGCACACGTCCGCACTGGACAACAGCCCGAGGCTGACTGTACAAAACCACCCAACCTATCAACCCAAAATCCCCATATTAACCCTTGATTGGGTGATTTTGTACAGTCAGCCTCGGGCTGTTGTCCAGTGCGGACGTGTGCCAGTCTCAGGATTGCCCAGGATTCTTCGGAGCTCCACAGCAACGCAGTGAGTACAAAACCACCCAAAGAGAAACATATGTGTACCAACATAACAAAAAAAAAAATTTCGATAATCGAATGTACGCGAAAATTCTAAAATTCATCATTCCTTTTGAACAAACCTCGTATACAAACTAGAGTGACTCAACATGTGACGGGAGCCCGAAATGTTATAAATTACATTTTTATTTCCTTACTCGTTTTTATGCATATGGTTTAGAATTCAATTCCTACAATTCTTTTTGCTTGGTCTAAACCTATTTTGATTTGGTCATTAAGAAAAAAGGTAACATCTATTTGAGTGTCTGTTTTTGAATTGATAAGATAGATCTTTTTTGTTATTTTTTAATAACTTGTTTTGAAAACATAACACGATCTTTTAAAGTTTTAGTAAATTGTTTCTAAATGTTCAGTTATATTTATTAAATCATTATTAAATCAACTTTTATCATTTTACTCAAATGAATATGATGAAAGATTTTTAATAGATTCATCTATAATAATAGAGTAGAATTTGAAAAAATTGAAGATAGTAAAATTATAGTTTCTTTGAATATGATTATAAATACAAAATAAAAAAAAAAAAATTTACAACTTCATTTGGTACTTGATATATCATGCTTTTTTGGTCAGTACAGTGATTCTTAACCTTTTTTTTACCGCGGCACACTTTTAACGGTTTAAAAATTTGGCGACACACAAAGAAAAAGATAAGAGTAAAAGTTTACCATATTGAAAAAAAGTGGTCCCTTTTTTTTAGAACCATATTGAAAAAATTTAGAAAAAAAGTTTAAGATCCTCGTAATCTCTTTGTATGTGTATTGGACGAATCACCTTGTGACGATTTGTTATATGATCAAGAAAAGATAGTTGCTTAAAAGTCCAACCTACTAAATAAATACTAGTAAATTTTTATCATTTGATTTGTTTTGGAATATCATTATATCAAATAAAGGGTTGAATAATCCTCCTTTCAAAAGAGTACTTACTGCTAGTCGTGATTTTCCTAGTATTGTTCGAATTATATAAGATAATATAAACGATTGGTTTCAACAAGCCTTTATTATTATTATTATTATTATTATTATAGTACTCAATTGTGGGAATCATATTTTATTATTTTCTATATAATATATATATATATATTATAATTATAAACGTATATTTTTAGTAAAAAATAATTATATAATATTATTAAACTTATCTATTATTTATTTATTTATTATTTATTAAATAGTTAGTTAAATTAAAATTAATTCAAATTATTTGTATTTATTTCTCTCTCTAGGGCTTAAAAGATATTTAACTTGACAGCAATCGATCTCATTTTATACGCTTTTTTATAAACTTCACTATTTTGTCTGTCTGTCTGTAATGATAAAAATTTGTGATTGAATTTTAACTCACTTCTAGTTGAGTGATTTCGCTCAAATTTAAAACGTATATTGTAAGTCGATGATACTGCAATAATAAAAAAAAAATATTTTTAATTTTTCCAAAATACGGATTTTTTTTAAAAATTTCTGAATTTAAATGATTGATGTTAATACAATATTATATTGATGTTTACAATTTTTATATTTTCTATACATTTTCTAAAATATGCTTGTGTTATCCTGTAATTCAGTGCAGTATGCCGATGGCCCTAGTAATTTCTTGAAGTTTCTAATATATGTTTAACAGATGTATAACAGATTTAAATAGTAGTCAATAGTTCAATGTTTTATATATGACAAGCAACAATAAAATATTAAATAAAAACTAAAAACTTGAAAATAACAAAATAAATATAAAAATATTAAATTCTTTACCTACTACTTATGTTCAATTGCGCCCCACGCTTTTTTGTTGGGCATATGTAAAGGATAATATTCAAGGTTTAATAAATATTTTACTTTCTATTTTGGAGGGTATTTTTGATTAAAAATCGTGTACATATATTAAAAAGTTTTTTTTTATTAATTTTTACCGACCGACGATAGTAAGGGAGGTATTGTTTTCACACCAAATTTCACATGTGGAGATTTTTACATATCTCCACGAATCATGCATTTTCCTAACAGAAAAAAGTATTTTTAGCATGATGTCTGTCCGTCCGTCCGTCTGTCTGTCTGTCCGTCCGTCCGTATAGATGTGTACAGCCTGAACGGCTGAACGGATTTTGATGAAATTTGGTATATTTACTTAATGCATCAGTGGGATGAATTGATCAAATTTTGGTGCAAATCCGTGAACCGGAAGTGGTAGTAATAGCGATCGACGATAGGAAGGGAAGGGTTATTTTCACACCAAATTTCACATGAGGAGATTTTTTTATATATCACCACGAATCATGCACTTTGTATTGGTTTTATCCTCGGGAAAATCATATTTATTAGTTTTTTCTTGATTTAAAATTATATGACGTCATCCAGCCATTCATGACGTCACAGCCTTGTCTTACATATAAATATATACATATATTATAAATAAAATAAAATTAAAAATATTTATGTTATATGCCTATATGTTTTTTATTACATTAATAGATATATTAAAATTATTTGAAATTGTTTTTGTAGCTGGAAATTAATTTACTTCAAACCGTCGGTCGGTTCGGACCTGGCCACAGGTCAACTTATTTAATCTTAAATTTCTCTTCTCTCCTTATTAATTTTGCTTGTTCTTAAGCAGTGGTCGCTAAAGTGGTCTATTAGACCCCCAGGAGTCTATTTATATATAACAGTAGGTGTCGATCTGACTCAAGGGGTCAAATGGGGGTCGATTGGGACTCGAAGGAAAAACAGTTTTTAATACCCAAATCACACATACTTAACTGGGTATGTAAAATTTTAAATTTTTTTATAATTCATTTAATATCATTTTCTTTATAGAAAATAAAATAATAAGCGTATTTATATTTATTCGGGTAAAAAGAAGTAAAATCTCTGTAGCTACTTTTACTTATTGTTTCTAATTTATTAAAAATATTAATATTAATATTTATTAAATATTATTTATTAATAGATAGTTTGATTTTAATTACCTGAAAGGAGATTTAGAAAAATTATATAAGGGTAGATGATCAAAAAAGTTTAGAGGCCCCTGGTGTAAAGTATAATTTAATTGATAGTATGAAAATGATTAAATATTTTTAAATTATTTTTGTTTTTTGTTTTAAAATCAAATAAAGTGGTAGGGTAATGGAACGGACATAGTATCAGAACAAAATGATAGAAAGAGACAAGAATTTCAAGAATCGATCATCAATTTAGATGAAACCAGACAGACATCCATTTGGAATGAAGACATCAGAGAGGATCTCATCAAGACTTAAATTTTGATTATCTGCGGCTTATCTTATCTAGTATAGCACAAGTGAGACGGCCCCAAATTGGAGCTCCTTGATGCAGTCCTTGGATTAAAACGAGCCAATTTCCCAAAATCCAATTTTATCCTTTAAGAGAGCGATTTCGCTGACGACAACGAAATAGTAATTAGAATTTGGTCAGAATGACATTTATAACGAATGTAACAGTAACAAATGATTTATTTCTATTTCATAATCATTATAGTGTAATATATCTATCGAATATATTGAAATGATTTTCTAATCGTTATTACAATAAAGTATTCTCAATCTTTAAAATATATAACTAAATATTATCTATGATTATTGTTATAAATAAAAAAGCGAAACATTTCATTATTCTATAATTCTTCTTTTTGGAAAATACAAAATGAAATCTAATTATATGGTACTCGTATCTAATATTTTTCTGTTAATGATCATAAATAAAAAAATAAATTTCTGCTTTATATTTTATTTATCCTAAGCATAATGAATGATGAATTAATTAATTATTATTTTTCTTTTCCATTAATAGATAAGAAAGAAAAAAAAATGTAAAAAACTGTCACTTTACCGACTGACGATAGGTAGGGAAGGTATTGTTTTCACACCAAATTTCACATGTGGAGTTTTTTTACATATCTCCTCGAATCATGCATTTTATTAACAGAAAGGTGCAGAACCGATTGAAACCGGTTTGAAATAAATTAATTTACAGCTACAGAAAAAATTTCAAATAATTTAGATGTTTACCGAGGATAAAACCAATACAAAGTTCATGATTTGTGGAGATATGTAAAAAAATCTCCGCATGTGAAATTTGGTGTGAAAATAACTCTTCCCTTCCTATCGTCGATCGGTAATACTACCACTTCCGGTTTTCGGATATACACCAAAATTTGATCAATTCATCATACTGATGCATTAAGTAAATACACCAAATTTCATCAAAATCCGTTGAGTCGTTCAAGCTGTACACATCTATACGGACACACAGACGGACGGAAGGACAAACGGACAGACTGAGAGACATCATGCTAAAAATTCTTTTTTCTGTTAAAAAAATGCATAATGCTTGGAGATTTGTAAAAATCTCCACATGTGAAATTTGGTGTGAAAACAATACCTCCCTCGGTCAGTAAAGGAGTATTTTTAGCATGATGTCTGTCCGTCTGTCCGTCTGTCCATTGTGTGTCCGTATAGACTTGTATAGCTCGAACGGCTCAACAAATTTTGATAAAATTATTAATATTTACTTAATGCGTCAGTAGCATGAATTCATCAACAACTTTTTGTGTATATCCGAAAACGGGAAGTAGTAGTTTAAAAAGTATTAATTTTATATTCATTATCGGAAATGTTTTACTTAAAATATAGTAGTAATTAATAATTGAGTAATTAAACTACAAATAAAAACCAAGATAATATAATTTAGTCATTTTAATTCAACTTTTAAAAATTTTTTTTTTTATATATTACTTTATATAATTATATATATATATATATATATATATATATATTTATATAGTGTTGTTTGGAAATTAATTTATTTCATATTGTAGATCGGTTCTGTGCCTGGGCACAGCTCATATTTATATATAGTAACGTACATATATTTCTTGTTCAATCTTTTTATTATAAATCATATTATAATTAAATAACAAAAAATAAAAAAAAGTAATTGAAATTTTTGAATTTTTATCTTTTTCATAAAATTCGAATAATAATATTTTCAATTAGTGACCAAAGATTTTATACTTGTTAAAAATACTAGAGTTATGAGCATGATTTATATAAGTAACATTAAGAAATTATACTCAATACTTAATCATTATTTTATTTTAATTTAAATATAATTACAATAATAATAATATATAATAATAATAATATTAATAATAAATTATATATTTTGAGTTTAATCATCATTTAAAGTCTTTCTCTCTCTCTCTTTGTACCCCCTCCCACTCCTCATCATTTTTTTTTTTTATCTTTAATAAATATTTTTCTAACAGGGATTGGAGAGTAGAGTAAAGGGTTGGATTGGGTTTGGGGAAATGAAACGAGAGCAGTGTGTTTGTTGGTTTCCGTAAAGTCGTCGAGGCCATTCAAAGACAAGAGGCTTAAGACATGTTTCAAGTTTTGGGTCGTCGTTAAGCCTCATCGAGGGTGGGCTTTTTGGGTTGGTGGTTTTTTGGAGGAAAGAGTACGATGGAGAATGAGGTATCTCTCTTTCTCTTTCTCTTTCTCTTTCTCTCTTGTGCTAACAGAACTACACTTGAGCTTACAAAGTTTTCGTCTCAACTGATCCCAATAGGCAGCCAAGCACAGATGTAATATTCCCTTTCGAATGAATTATTTAATCCCATTAATGATACAAAATAATTAAATGGAGTAGATTAATTTACAACAACATTACTAATGAATTTTTAAAAGAATTCATATTTATTTCGTCATAAAATGTTTTCATATCGTTCGTTATTCGAAGAATAAAATTTTAAAATCTATCCTAAAACAGAACAAAACCAACATAAAAATAAGTTGACAGGTTAATTAATTTATTAATAGTTAATTAATTCCCAGCTTCAGAAACAATTTCAAATAATTTAAATGTATCTATTAATGCAATAAAAAACATATGGATATAACATAAATATTTTTAATTTTATTTTATTTATAATATATAAGGAGGCGCTGGCTGTGACATCATGAAGGACTGGACCAATACAAAATGCATAATCCGTGGAGATATATAAAAATCTTCTCATGTGAAAAATTTGGTGTGAAAAAAATACCTCCCTTACTATCGTCTGTCAGTAAAAACATTTCAATTCTTTTAGAAATGTAATCCACATCAATTAATTTCTCTAGAAATTTATAAAATTATTTTTTATTTTAATTTTTAAAATAATTATTAAAAAATAAAAATAAAATTTTTGGAAAAATCTTAATTAATAATTATTCTAATTTTTAAATTAAGTATATATAATCGAAAAATAAATACAATAAATATTATTTAATAATATTGGAGTATTTTTTCAAAGAGAATGTGATCCTTAGTGAACACATATGATTTAATAATTGGAAAACGAAAGAATGATTGTATAACGTATACGAGATTATGTTTTTATGAATATATTTTCATAGAAAGCCAAAATCGCGTATATCCAGCCGCCATCATTTCATTCTCTATCGATCGGGAATTTCCATTTTATTGCATTAAACATAAAAAAAAAAAAAATACAAAACAAAAACCACAGTTTCCGCCACTTCATCATCCCCACCTCTTCTAACACTTAAACCTCCAAAACAACTAAAAATCAAATGAATTATTTAACCGAAAGTACCACAAATAATCATAGAATAAATACATTATAGGTTTTGCCATTTTTAGATGGTTTCAATTTTCTAATCTAAATTATAATAAATAAACGCAATCAATTAATTGCTCAGTATTTTAATAAATTATTGCTCAGTAAAAAATTCCAACTGACCAGTATTTTATTGTTTTTTGCAGGGTAAAATATTTTAAATTGCTCAGTAATTCATACTCAGTAAAATAAATAAAATTGTTCAGTATTTGATGCTCAGTATAATATATAAGGAGGCGCAAGATGTGACGTCATTTACTGCATAGTATAAATTACTGAATGCACAGTAAATTTTCTGTATTATAATATTGATGAATTCCTCCATTGTATTTAATTATTTAAATATATTATTTTAATTAATTTTTTTTTTATTTAAATTAAATTGTTTAACAAAATTATTTAAATATATAAATTAAATATATTTATTTCTGGTATTATATCGCTCAATAAAATATAATGAATTTGTTATCATTTACTTTTTTATGTAGATTTATAATTTAATTTAATTTTGAAATATTGCAATAAGTATTATAATTTTTCATTTTTATTAGAATATTATATTATTATTATTATTATTATATTATATAATTTATATTTTATATATTATATTTAATACAATATTTTTGATTTAACAATTATATAAAAATTTCCACCTTACTCTTTACAACCTCATATGGACGATTTCAGATTTTACTGTGCTTTAATAATTTTTTTTACTTAGCAAAACGTGTTTTTTACTGGGCATTTAGATTTTTACTATATGTATGTATGTAGACAAGATTACGCAAAAACGGTTTGAGCTAGAATAATGAAATTTGGTATACGGGCATTATTCAAAATTCGAAGTTTTCTATCAACTTTTGAGAAATTTAGCTAAACCGGAAGAGGGTCATTACCTACAACGTTTTGATTTTTTTTTCCTCTAAAGTGACCGTAAAAATAAAGATATATGTTTGATAGTTTTTCACATGATTAAAGATTGTATAAAACTGCTATATATAGAATTTAAGCTTAATTGAATCGCTGAAAGTATCAGAATTAATTTTTTAAATTTTTTAACATGTTGATTGCCAATCACGCAACAGCAAGTGAAGTGGTGCCATCAACAAAGAGCCAAACACGCACTGGTTTAATAAATATTAATTTTAATTTATAATTAATTAAATTTAATTTAAATATAATATATGTTAATTAATCCAATTCAAATTTGCGAGTTAGTCGAGTGGAGACTCTCCAGTTTTTTTACTTTGCATTTTGTTTTTTTACTAAGCGTTTAGTTTCTTTACTGGGCATTTAGTTAATTTACTGAGCATTTGTTTTTTTTACTGGGCATTTGGATTTTTTACTGAGTATTTAGTTTTATACTGTGCAATTTTTTTTTCTACTGGGCATTTGAATAATAATATATACTGGGAATGGGTGCTCTGTGTATTATTATAATAATTAGCAATTAATTGGTACACTAAACGCAATAAATTAATAAATAAATATATACTTATACTTATATTTTTATAAATTCAAATCTGAAACGATTCATTATATAAAAATAAGACGTAGTAGATAATAAAATCAATATCAATATTTTTATTAGAATAAAATAATAATTAAATCTATAACAAATAATTTAATAAGCAATTTCATAAATAAATAAATATAAATATTTTTTTTTCCTATTTTATATGAATAGTTTTATATTCGTGTTGTTAGGCAACCACTTTATTTGATATGCCCTATCCATCTATACAAATTAGATATTCTGTTGTGTTGTTATTATAAACAGTGAAGTGAAGTGAATGAATATTTCAAGTGAATCAATAAAATCAATAAACCAATATTTAACTAAATATGTTAAAGAAATATAAAAATAAAATTAAAATATTTATGGATTGTATATTAGTTATAAATAAAAAAAGTTAATATATGCATATGAATATAATGAAAACATTTTGGAATTTTCCATCTCTATTGAAAGCATAAATTTTAATTTAATTTTTTTTTATTAAACTCATTCTTTACATAATAATAACAATAATAATAATAATAATAATATAAATATTTATCTCTGTACTCCTCGAAAGTAGTAAAGTCGTAATAACCACATTCTTCAAATTGTTAGTAAAAAGAGAGCCACCAACATCCATCTTTTATTCTCTCCTAAATCCTTCATGTGCTATATATGTACGAGGCTAGGTCAATAAGTTGGTGATTTTTTTTAAAATGAAATACAGGTTTTTTAAAAAGAATTAATTAATTTTTCAATGTAGTTGAGTTCTATACTCTTCGTCCAAAGTTTATCCAATTTTTTATCCCTTACAAAAATAAGATTTGTCGAGAACATGTTTGGTGCCAATTCATCTATGAATATAAAACGGCGCAAAAACTCTGTTTCAATGATGTTTTTTTCCGCAAAAATAATGCTTAATGGGCACAGGATATTCACTTTTTCCATTTTCTTCTCAAATCACGAGGTAGATTGTTATTAATGGATGTCAAACAAAAACTAAAAGACCCAGCTGGTTCAACTTTTGTCAGGAGTCAACTGATAGTTGCCTGTTGACAGAAGCAGTATTGCCATTTCATTAAAGATAGTCTAGGACTTATTGACATGTCTACACAAAGTTTTCACCAATCTTTTTTCAAGTATCTTCTTAATTGTATGATCCTAACTATATTTTGAGATCCATAAATGTGTGATACGATTTAAAGATAAATATATACCTATTATACATTTAGTAACCTTTCAATTTTTTACTATCTCATGGTTTGAGCTAGAATCATGAAATTTGGTATACGAGCATTATTCAAAATTCGTAGTTTTCTATCAACTTTTGAGAAAAGTAACTCATCCGGAAGTGGGTCATTACTTACAATGTTTTGATTTTTCTTCCTCTAACGTGACCGCAAAAATAAAGATATATGTTTGATAGTTTTTCACATGATTAAAAATTGTATAAAACTGCTATATATAGAATTTCAGCTTGATGGAATCGCTGAAAGTCCCGGAATTAATTTTTTAACACTACAAATCACGCGCCAACACGTGACGTGGTGCCAGCAATAAAGAGTCAAACATGTGCTGGTTTAATAAATATTATTTATTAATTTTAATTTATAATTTATAATTAATTAAATTTAATTTAAATATAATATATTATGTTAATTAATCCAAATCAAATTTGCGAGATAGTCGAGTGGAGACACTCCAGATTTTTTTTAAAAAAAAATGAAGATAAGAGATATAAAAATGTTATTTTTATAAATAAAATAAAGGATGAAGATACAGATTTTAATATATAAATAAAAAAAAATTTAAATGTAAATTATTCGGGCTCCAATAAATGAAGGTAAACACGATAGGACAAGAAAATTGAAAAAAAAAAATGAAATAGATGATTGATTGTTATACTAGTATGTAATATATAAGTAACATATAGATTCATCCACTTTTTAAATGTGAAATGAAATGAATTTACTTAATTTTTATTGGTTGTTTGTATCTTTTTATAAATATCAAATGTTTATCAAATATATTAAATTAATATTGAATTATTTTAATTAAAGAGCATTTCTTATAAATTAAAAACCTTGAATTTTCATTTATTTATTTATTAAAAATTTATTTTCAATCTTTAAAAAAAAAAACAAAAAAAAAATTAATTATTTTTGTTCTTAAACAACCAAACAAACAAGATGTGTTTCAATAATTCATGAAAATTGAATTAGAAAATTGTTTAATCAATTTAACTTGCATAAATATTCAATTTATTGATTTATATTTATAATATATTAAAGCAAATAAAAACAAACGAAAAAAATTCTTTGTTTAATAGAAAATGAATATGGAATAAAATATAGAAGATGAATTTAAATAATTATTTAGAATTTCAATAAATAATAAAAAAAACTTAAAATATGAGATTATAAAGCGTTGAGGTGATTATTAAAATAATAGGAACAATATATTTTCCAATATACATATTGGAGACGTTGTTAAAAAGTTGAAACGGAATCATTTTTTGAATAATTATAAATTTGAAAAAAAAAATTATAATTTTAGCTATATTTATCTTATTATACTAGCAAAAATTATATATATATTTGTATATTTTTGAGATATTAGAACCGCTCTAAGGTTTTTTTTTGAAATTCACACCATAGATCAGGAGTGTCAAAAATGCGGCACCGGGCCGCATTCGGCCCAAAACCCTTCGAAATGCGGCCCAAACACAAATTATGAAAATTTCGACTTTTTTTGTGTCTCTTGACACGCGATCAAATTTCGCCTTTATTTGAAAAATTTTCAATTTATAAGATCAGGCTTTGACCCTATGTGCGGCTCAGTAAAACCAAAACCCCTTCGACCTGCGGCCCAAACACAAATTATGAAAATTTCGACTTTTTTTTAAATTATTTATAGAGTATTTTTTTGGCCTACGAATGGTTATAGTTTAGACATCCCTGTCATAGATTTTTATTTAATTTCGAAATAAAATTAAAAATAATTATTTTAATAATATTTTATTATAGAATAAAATTACGAAATATATTTATTAATCACTCACCAAAAAAAAAAAAAATATCCGTGAAGTTAGCAACATAATAACACACATGGACAATTATAAATTAAGAAAGTTTAAGTAAATTGTTGAATAAATTTGATATAATAATATTAAATAAATTATATTATATTAAGTAAAATGTTTTTTATATTAAATTATAAATAATATAAATGATATTTGTGAATATTATAAATTAGAAGAAAAAAATATAACCTCCTTTCGTAATTAAAATATAGACAAGTACAGGTGTCAATATAATTTCAGAATTTATATTATTATCAGTAGTGATCCTAGCGAACTAATTATATAAACATATACGAGTATATTTAATATAGGGCTTACAATACCGGGATCTCGGGATCCCGAATACCGGGATCCCGGACGATTTTTGTCCGGTATTAAAAACCGGTATTTATGTAAAAATACCGGTATTTTGGTATTACGAATTTACGAATTTACAAAATGTGTATGATTTTTTAATGACAATAGTGCCGACAAGTGTAGAATCAGAAAGAGCTTTTTCGGCCGTTGGTTATATTTGTACGAAAATTCGGTCCTCGCCTGATGATGAAACGCTTGATTCGTTATGTTTTTTAAGAGCAAACTTTAATAAACAAAATGCAAGTTATTAATATTAAATACTTTCAATTTATATTTTTATATTTTTTACTTCTTTAATTATATATTTATTTAATTCTTTAATTACATAATACCATACGAGTCTATTATATGTAAAATGAAACATAGAATTTAATATTTACTTTATTTTACTTGCACGTATTTTTGTATCTATCTACTCCTACTCTCGATGTAATAAAATAAATAATATCTACTCATTTCAGAACAATATTTATTGGATTTCATATATTATTTGTTAAAAAGTTAATATAACAACTGAGGTAAGTAGAAATATAGTTAGTAAATTTATTATTAATAATACCGGTATTAATACCGGTATCCCGGTATTTCAAATTTCAAATACCAAATACCGGTATTCAGATTTTAGTTCGGTATTGTAAGCCCTAATTTAATATAGGATCAAATATTTTATCAACTAAATTTGAATATATTTTTCGTTTTAAAATGAAAATCAAGTTATTTTAATTAATTTATATCATTTTAGGAAACAAATTTTTGATGCGTCAGAAAACCCATTTAACAATTGTAATAAATAATTAAAAAATTGTAAAATTTTTAAAGTTTATAATAATAAATTGTATAAATTTTTTTATAGGGTCGAGCGATAGGATAGCTCGGTGTTCCAGGCACTATACGTACTTTTTATAATATTTATTAAATTTACCTATCTATATAGTATATTTATTATATTAGAAAAACGAATTTAATGAAATTATAAAATAATTTCTTTTTTTTTTTGAGAATCGAATAGTTTATTTTAGCATAATGTAAATAATAATACCATATACATACAAGTATAATACACGTTTAATAAATGTCTTTAATTTAAATCAAGATTTATGATAACATTATAATTGGCGGGAGAAGATTATTTATGCACCTTGTGCGAATGTTATTTAGCATTTAACCAGACGGCACACGACCTCTAATCTCTTTGGAAACAAATGCTTGCTAGTTATAATTATTATCCACCCAGCTGGCTGGATGGCTGACTTGCTGGCTGGCACTCTTGCATCTGATATCTACGTACTATATTTCTAGGTTTCACGCTGTTAAATGGATAAACTGACCCTTAGAATCTACTCTCGACTAATCAATGATTTCTCATTAACTAAACTCAATCAAAATCATATTACTCTTCAATATTAATTATACGTATGAATATTTCATTAAAATAGACGATACGTGCAAATTACAATTTTAAAAAATTGATTTATGTAAATTATAAATAATTATACAAAAAAATATAATTATTATAAATATATATATCTTATTTTATTATATTGTATATATATATATTATATTTGTATTAAACCACTCGATGATTTTAGCCTCGGGGAAAATTTTCTTTATTAGTTTTTACTATCTCGCCAGAGATAGTATTGCGATCATGAAAATTTTCGATGTTGAGATTTTTATGTTTTTATACGTTTTGAAGGTCCCTGAGTCATTTTCACTACACACGGTTTGAGTTAGAATCGTGAAATTTGGTATACGGGTATTATTCAAAATTTATAGTTTTATATCAACTTTTGAGAAATGTAGATCAACCGGAAGAGGTTCATTACCTACAACGTTTTGATTTTTTTCCTCTAAAGTGACCGTAAAAAAAAATATATGTTTGATAGTTTTACACGTGATTAAAAATTATATAAAACTGCTATATATAGAATTTGAGCTTGATTGAATCGCTGAAAGTACCAACACGTGACGTGGTGCCATCAACAAAGAGTCAAACACGCGCTGGTTTAATAAATATTATTTATTAATTTTAATTTATAATTTATATAATTAATTAAATAAAATTTAAATATAATATATTATGTTATTTAATCCAATTCAAATTGCGAGATAGTCGAGTGGAGACACTCCAGCTTATTTCTTAATTCAAAATTGGAAATTTGAATAACGTCAGCAACTACGTCAGAAAGCGCTTCCTTAAATACAAAATATTATAAATAAAACAAAATTAAAAATATTTATTTTAATAATATTTTGTAATCAAATTAAGAAATATATATTATGTTATATCCACAGGCTATACTTGTCTATCATTCAGTGCATTAATACGTACTTAAGGGCTGTATGTTTTATGACTATTTTTTATTTTAATTTGTTCTATTAACTTATTTGAAATTGTTTCATATATTTTTTCGTTTATTTATTTTAAATAATAATCTTAATCTTAAATATTTAAAGTTAATAAGGAATAATTTTTTTAAAGTACTGAGCGGCTGCTCGGTGAACCAGGAATTATGTATACTCGTTATTATTAAGATGAATGTTTGCATTGCACATTGGAGTTTTTTCATATTTCGAAATGATTTTTAATAATTTTTTAAACAACAACCATATTTTTCGTCGATAAACATAAAATGCACTCGATACTTTCTGAACCTTGCATTGATTTCAGAAATTGATTAATTCATATATAAATAAATCAACAATTCATAAACATGCATAAAAAAAAAATTAATGATGTTAAAAAATACATCTGATTATTATAAGTATTCATCATTTAAATGGATTGCTGCCTAAATGGGGTAAAGGTGTTCTATGATCAGTAAAACGGACCCTCTCAACATTTATCTTGATTTTCTTTAATAGAATAAAATGGATTATTTAAAACAGATCCATCTATATGATATGGAATATACCATAAACCTACATAAAATTAAACATTAATACAAGTATCCAGCATTGAACAAATTTATTGTTGAACAAATGAACCAATAAAATTTTATAATTAAAAAAAAATCCTTCTTTTGTTTAAAAATAAATTTACTTATCAATCAACTTTAAATTTAATTATTATTTATCAATAGAAATGTTTTTAAAAATATAGACATTAAGACAGTGGTTCTCAACCTTTATTTTTTTACCGCGGCACACTTTTTAGAAAAAGATAAATGTAAAAGTTTACGATATTTAAGAAAAGTGGTCCCAAAAACGGTTTATCATTTGTTTTTTTAGAACCATATTGAAAAAATTTAGAAAAAAGCCGGAAATGTTTAAGAGCCTCATAATCTCACGGCACATTAAACAGTGGTTGAGAATCACTGCATTAAGATATAATTTTAAAATTTAATTTATTGCTAAAAAAAAACAATTCGTTAGAATCAATCAATTTTTTTATCTTTTTTTTTTTATCTTCCTTAGGGAACTATTTTAATTAATCATCCCCCTTGTCGATGGTTAACAGAATTCAATTGAATAGCTATCTAAGAAGAAAATGTGATGATGAAGTAAACCCTCCCCCCCTCCCTGACTTTTAATAATTGGAGCAAGTTTGTGAAAGCGCAAGGCTTAAAGACTAATGAATGTTGATAGGAGATCATATTTTTTTCACAACTTGACTTGGAATGAAAAAAAAAACATGGCAAACGTATTTTTTTTTTCAAGTTCTTGCCCATCAAGAGAGCTGAGAGTAAAAGCTTTTAATTAATTGCGCTTTTTTTATGTGCTTCTTTATTTGTTTAAAACGATTATTCAAGGAAGATCTAAAAAAAAAAAAATAAAAAAAATACACATTTGTCGAGTGAAAGTTGGTAAATTTTGTGTTTATTTATCCAATTTTATTTTTTTTTTCTTTCTTTCTTTTCCTCTTTTTCATCCCCATTCTATTCTGCTGTTTTTTTTTCTTTTAAAAGTCTAGTGAAAAATCTTTTATGTACGCGAAGGAGTACTTTTGAATAGAATACGAAATGAGAGAGAGAGAGAGAAAGGAGAGGAGGAAGAATTTCCCTATCTTGTTCGCGCATCTAATTTTCTATTATAAAATAATATATTCTTCAAATAAGAGGAAACTCACAGTCAAGTGGGGTCATAGAGAAGAAATAACAGAGCATTGCTAAATGGATTCAAATCTAAATAAAATATTCTATTCAACTGGGCAGTTATTGAAAAGTAAATACTTTGATTTCTTTTAGTTCAAACTTTTTTACTTTTTTTTTTCTTTTTCTTTTTTCTATTAAAAAGAAAATAAAAGTCTTTTGATATTCGTATATCAAAAAGAGAATCATTTTAAGAATATTTATTTATTTATTTACTAATATTATTATATAACCCAGTGATTCTCAACCTTTTTTTACCGCGGCACACTTTTAACGGTTTAAAAATTTGGCGGCACATAAAGAAAAAGATAAGATTCCAAAAACATTTTCGCCTTTTTTTTAGAACCATATTGAAAAAAATTGAAAAATAAGTTGGAAATGTTTAAGAGCCTCTTTACATTTGTAAAATTTGGCGGCAAATTTGGAAAATCTTGCGGCACACAACAGTGGGTGAGAATCACTGATATAACCTTTCAGTAACACAACCATTTTAAATTTGTCTTTAATAAATATTTAATAAAAGAATAATAATTCTAATTTTTTTTTCTCTTTTCAAATTAAATTAATTAATAAATAAATTGAACTGAACGAAAATGATTAAAAATCTAAAGATAATAATTAACCAAAAGAAAAAAAAAAAACAATACTTTAATTAGAATTCTACTCATTTTTTTTTTAACTTTGATAATATTTATTATAAAATATCTACTAAATATGAAAATATATACTTTTGGTTTTCAACAAATAAGAAAATTTTGAAATAAAAAAAAATTGCATTTTTGTTATACCTCTTCTACTAAATTTTTTTTGTAATTAAAAATCGAATCATATCCAAAACTTTAATTAATTTGCCTTTTTTTTGAGACTAAAATTTCATAAATCAAATAGGGTAAATGTACCAGTAGATGACACTTGTACATTTAATCAGTGATGCATTGGTAAAATAAGAAGTAAAGGAACGCATAGTGGGAGCAAAAACGTCCTATTTTCAGCAAACTATTTTTTTTCCATATGTTTTTATTTTTTCTTAGTCTTACTATACAAAATATTAACAAACATAAAAAATAAATTCTAACAGTAGATTTAAGTGGGAGTTGTCGGGTCATGAAAAAGTACTGGAACGCGTTCCGGTTCTGTAAAAAGGTAAGGGAACGTCGTTCACCCGCGTTCCCTTTCCAATACACCACTGCATTTAATATCGGATAATAAGACTTATATCTGTCTAAACATTTCTAAATGTATGTTATATGAAAGTAATTCGTTCTTCTCTATTGAAGATGTGTAAATATAAAAGTTTTGAGTCACCGTCTAAGTAAACGGCACTACAATTACTTTTTCTAGAAGCGTACAAATGGATATTTCATTATTTTGTTCTTCGTTCTTAAGGAGGTAATTTTTATTTTTATTTTTGTTATTTAGTATTGACATTAATATATATTATTATTATTATTATTATTATTATTTGCGTTTGGACCATCTAGGACAGAGGTTCTTAAACTGTGGTCCGCGGACCCCTGGGAGTCCGCGAAGCCTTTACTGGGGGTCCGCAAAGCCATCGTACAGGTGCACGAGAAAATTATGAGTCAGTTAAAACTTTATTTAATATAAAAGGAGCGATGGGATGGCTTTGTGAGGAAACAGAGATCAAATACCCAAATTCAACGAAATGTGCAAGAAAACTATTGCTACCGTTTCCATCTTCATATTTAGCTGAATTTTCATTCTTCAATATTATAATTTCTAATAAAATGTGTTCTACAATATGCAAAAAAATCGTTATTCACCAATCACTGTTAGAAATATTCAACATATATCCTTGTTCTTATGAGATCGTAAATCAGAAATTAACTAGTAAAATGACGTAAAGTACCTAAAGTTGGGATGGGGTCGGTCAAAAAAAATTTCTCCAAGTGGGGGTTCGCGGAGTACATAAGTTTAAGAACCTCTGATCTAGGATCACGCAAAGCTCCCATTTTTCTGTAGAATTCTCTTCAGTTGTTAGTTTTGAGAATTTTCTTACTTTTAATTGTTCTTATGAATTTTCTTTCGGTGTTAACTTCATTCTTCATTCTTCTTTTTGTGTGATCGTGAAAATAACGCCCGGTTGCCGCCTGGTGAAGGGTGGATTGGGACCACCTGGAATATTATTGTTATTTTCATCACGCGCGCGATCCATTGTTACGTCTGGTTGCTTATTTTTGAAGTAATCCTGCTGGAGCAGGGTTATATAGAACCAGGCCTGTCAGTTCCTGGAGCGGGAGGCAGCTGATGTTAAATTGAATTTATTAGAAAAATTTGTTCTTAGTTGGAATCGAACGCCGACTTCATGGGTAGAAAATTGCCAATATACACTCTCGGCCAAGCTGCCTCCTAATATTATTAATTGAATGTCCATATTATCTAATTTAAAGAGTGTCAACTACTGGTGCCTTTAGATTCTATAATGTAGAAAAAGATATCAAATATTTCTCATAAAGTTGTCCTTATAGTGTTTATTACTGGTACATTCACCTTGCCACAATGAAAATCTTTGTAGAAAAATTGATTTAAAATTAGATTATTTTTGAATAAGTAATGATAGTCCTTAACATAATTTAAATATTCAATAATTTCAAAATTTTAAAACATAAATTTGTTTCTAAAATATAGGTAGAAAACAAAGCATACAATATTATCATATCCCTTCTCTCCCAGTTTCAATATTAAAATTAACCTCTTTTTTTAAGTTTCTATAAAAGTAAAACGATTTCGATGCCTAAAATTGATTATTTCACCTTTCAAAAGTTTTTCTAAATATTTTTTTTTATACCATTTTATATTAATTAATTAAAGAATTCCTCGCTAGCTCAATAATAAGCCAATTAACTCTATTCATTTACAGTGCTAAATTCTCTTAATCTTGATTGCTAATTAAACTTGAGAAATCTGTTTTTTTTAAGACTTGAATAACTCATTTAAATAATCACCCCCATATTAAAATATATATGAATCTTGCTTATCTCCCTACCAAAAGTCTCAAAACTTTAATCATCTAGTTAAAAGGGGAGAGACGTTAAGTAAAATTAAGGACTAATTTTCATCTCCTCCCTCTCTACTTGGTTCAAATATAATAGGTGCATTTATTATTTGGCTTTTCAAGACGTCGCCCGCCCAATTTATGTAACAATTTTTTTTTTTAAACCTTAAAACAAAATTAAATAGATCAAAAGATAATTAAATTACTTAAATTTTTAATAAGTATACCTCCAGTTGGGTAATTGAAAGAATATCATAAATATATTTCATCCAAAACATTTTTGATCTATTAAATCTAAACTAAACCTTGTCTAATTTTTTGTTAAAAAATGTACATTTATTATTAATTCGCCTGAGTATATCTTATAGTAAGGACAGTTCCTATCAGGTCAGCGGTTTGTTGCCTAAGGGGAGCAGAGGCGTTGTATGATCCTCTCAACCTTTATCTTGATTTTTTTGGTCAGGGTCCGCTACTTTTTATTTTAATTTACTCTCTTTTTTAATATATATTGAGTAAATTACGTATTAATGAAATTCTGTAAATTTTAATGTTTTACATTAAGTGTAAATAGACAATATTTATCTAATATAAAAGATTTACGTGTGCGTTATCAAAACTAATTATAATCTTTATAGTAGGGTTAATACTCTTACCCCTTTTTATTAATTAAACAAACTTATAGTAGATAACAAAAATTTAAGATTCATAACATTTATATATTACTCCAACATGATAATTGATATTGATAATATCAATTAAGAAAAAAACTTTTAATAGATCGTGTAACAAATAATTAAACTCTGCCACTTAATTCATTCTATTTTATTTTTTTATTCTTCCTCCTCTTTATATATTTTAGGGATAAAAATGCAATAACTTAATTAAACTTGAGCTCATCTTTTGGTCCGAGAAGAACAAGATGAAGAAGATCAGTCATTTGAAATGAAATTGAAAAGAACGTAGCAAAAGAGAAAAAAAAAGTGGGACTGAATGGGCTTTAAGCTGATAAAAGTTCCCCATTGGATGGGAGGAAAGCAAAAAGTAAAAAAAACGTGGATGTCGAAAGAGCATACGCAGAAGGAAGGTTCATTGGACCGTAACAAGCCAGAGAGCAGATTTACGGTTATGGTAAATGAACCCTGAAATACTAAGGAAAACATCGTATTTCGCCACACGTACATATTTCGTCCAACTCACATACACAGAGAGAGAGAGGGGGGGGAGAAGAAAAGAGAGGGGGGAGAGGTGGATTAATAGTACTAAAAAAAACACGGTTACACTTTTTCCACCTCATAATAATTATTATTATTGTTATTATAAAATAAAAACGCATCTGGCATTATTAAAAATTTAATTAAAAAGTAAAATATTATAAATAATATTAAATTGGAAATTTATTATTAGCGGAAGGAAAAATAGAATAGCTTTGTTGTGTGTTGTATTAAAACAAATCTCAAAATCAATAAAATATAATGTTGTGAAATATTAATTAAGATATTTAATATTTGCGAGACTGGAAATTTAAATAAATAGACTGGGTCAATTATTATTATGCATTTTTTTATATGTGACGAAATATAAAAACTTCCTATTGAATGAAATCATCCCATTTGTAAGAAGAAGTATACCTCGATTATTTTGAATTTTGTCTTAGAAATTTAAAAGTTTAATTAAAATCACCATCAAATATACGAAAACAAAAGTACATAAATACAATTTCAAATAAATTATTTAGAGATTATTATGTTTAATCTTATAACTATGTTTTTTTTTTATTAATTTATATAAATTATCATAAAAGCGCCACTGGGTGAGAAGCTAGCGTCGCTGTCTCACATTCACGTGGTTCACATTACTTATTTATTACTTTATACTCATCAATATTGGTTGCAGTATGGTTTCAATTCAATGTTAAAATATCTACAATATTGTTAACGCCAAATGAAATTTCCTTCTCATTTGATTATTTAAAATAATGAAAGTTCTACTAGTACTGGTGCACTGTATATGAGGTCTGTTCAAAAGAAAAGGTGAATTTTGAATTATTTCGAAAAGTATTTATTTATTCATCAAAATCCATTTTGTCCTCTTCAAAATAATCCTCCCCCAGATATAATGCAGTTATGCCAGCGCCTCTTCCAATCATTGAAGCACTTCTAAAATGCGCTTTTCGGTATCACCATCAGCTAGTTCTTAGATTCCGACTTTATCTCATCAATTGTGCCAAAAGGCTTTCCTTTCATTAGCATCTTCAGTTTTGAGAATAGGAAACAGTCACAGGGAGCCAAATCTGATGAATAAGGTGGTTGAGGCTTGATTACGGTGTTGTTTTTGGCCAAAAAATCATAAACAAGCAATGATGTGTGAGCTAGTGCATTACCATGATGCCGAAACCATGATTTGTTTTTCCACAATTTCGATCGTTTGAGCCGTATTGCTGCATAACTTCCTTGTAGTATTCCTTATTAACAGTACAACCTGTTGGCAAGAACTCTTGATGCACCACGCCATTGTAATCGAAGAAAACAGTGAGCAAAACCATCACATTGGATCGAACTTGGCGTGCCTATGTAAAGCACTTGTTCCACTTTAAACAATCACAAACAAGCAATGATGTGTGAGCTGGTGCATTCTCATGATCCAGAATCCATGATTTGTACATTTTTTTGAAACAAAGTAGACTCGCCGAATGCCACAGTTAACATTTTAAGTGCGTTGGAGCATTTTTAACGCAAAATTTAATACAGATTCTTAGAACCATTTTTTAAATACAAAATCGAAGAACACACAAATACGTGACTAACTTTTTCAGTTGTCAAAAACAAACTACTAATCCAAAATGGCGAATAATGTCAACATATGAGAAACATATGTGTACCAACATCAGAAAAAAAAAAATCGATAATCGAATGTACTCAGCCTGCGAAAATTCAAAATTCTACTTTTCTTTTGAACAGACCTAGGATATGTACCAGATCTCTATCAGTTTAGTATCTTTTTTTTAAATTAAATGTCATCGTTATATTTTAATTATAGAGATAATTGATTAATTAATTAATTTCATTTTTAAATTCTATGATTGGTAATATTATACGATATCATCTTCCAATTTGGTCCATTTTGAATGTATCTTTGTCTTTTGTTTAACAACAAAAGAAATTCAAATCTCTCTTCTTAAGTTATCTAAAAGTTTTTTCTTCAAAGCTCACTCAGTTGATAAATCTAATGAAAGTACCTCACTTGATTGTACAAAAGAATTTCCATTTCAATTCCAAAGAACAATTTTACAAGCTCGAAACAAAATAAAAATAAAACGAGATTTTTTTTCTTTTTTCTTTAATAATCCCTCTATCCAAGATATATTATATATAAACAATAATTGTGTATATTTTGTTTATTTATTAGATTAAAGAATAAGGTTGAAAAAAATTGAGACAAGTAAAGTAAAAAAAACAAACAAACAAATGATTAAAGAGAAGGAGATACAAAAGCTTAGACCATAAGTTTCGACCCATTCTGTCTTTAATCCTAATAAATATATATATAGATATATATATTTATCTATATATATATTAAAATTCAATAACAGTTATATAACAGTTATAATAAGTATTTTAAAGAAATAAAATTACTTTTAATTATTATTATATAATCAAATATATATTTATATATTGATAATTTTCGAAAATTTAAATTGATGTTAAAATCGGCTAACGCCTATTATCATGCAGAAAAAGGGATTATCTTGTCAAAATTATTATCAAAAGGAATCTAAATTAAAATGTATAAAAAAATTATTTTTCTTGTATTATATGGGGCATGGTTTATGACTTTATGAGACGAGAGTAGATTTAGAGTATTTGAGAATAAGATTCTTCGCAGCGTTTATGGGCCAAAGAAAGATGAGTTCACCAGGGAATGGCGGAGACTGCATAACGAGGAATTGCATGACCTCTATGCATCTCCAGATATAGTTAAGGCTATAAAATCGAGAAGGTTGCGACTGGCAGGATAAGTGGCTAGAATGGGAGAAGAAAGAATGGCGAAAAATATATTTGTGAACTTTCGATATGCGATTGGAAAAAGTCCAGTTGGAAGACCAATAGGCCGTGTGTGGGATATGTAGGAAGGAACGTGAGAGAGATGGGAGAGGGTAGAAGTTGGATGGGGTTGTGGTTCAGGATAGGGACACTTGGTGAAGTGTGGTTGATGTGGCCAAGATCTTTTGAGTTTCGTAGAGTCACAGAGATAGATAAGTATTTACTATCTCTCGTTTTATATACTAGATAATAAACTATTTTTAGAAATTGTAAAATTTTATACATGCTTATCAATTTTTAAAGTCCAATTAATCTCTCTCCATTCATCATCAAATTTTTAAATTTTATTTTCAATAAAATATAATGAAAATTTAAGGGAAATCAATCATTTTTACTATCTCGTCACAGATATTATTGCGATCACGAAAATTTTCGATGTTGAGATTTTGATGTTTTTATACGTTTTGAAGGTTCCTTTTCATTTTCACTAAGGTTGAGATAAATTTCAAAACGGTTTGAGCTAGAATCATGAAATTTGGTACATGGGCATTATTCAAAATTCGTAGTTTTCTATCAACTTTTGAGTAATGTAGCTCAACCGGAAGAGCGTCATTACCTACAACGTTTTGATTTTTTTCCTCTAAAGTGACCGTAAAAATAAAGAGATATGTTTGATAATTTTTAACATAATTAAAAGTTGTATAAAACTGCTATATATAGAATTTCAGCTTGATTGGATCGCTGAAAGTACCAGAATTAATTTTTTATCACTGCAAATCTCACGTGCCAGTACGTGGCGTGGTGCCATCAACAAAGAGTCAAAAACGCGCTGGTTGAATAAATATTATTTATTAATTTTAATTTATAATTTATATAATTAATTAAATTTAATTTAAATATAATATATTATGTTATTTAATACAATTGAAATTGCGAAATAGTCGAGTGGAGACACTCCAACTAATTTGATCTGAGACAGTTTAGTTTTTATCTATAAATAAAATCTGCATATCTCTTCGTGTCTCTCTTTGTCACACACACCAATATAAAATAATATATAAATTACTTTTAATTAATTGATGTTCTATTCTATTTTTTTTCTTCTCGGGTTGAATGAACAAGTTGGCGTACCCTAACCACTCCCGGGGCAACATTAGCATGCTTTTTATTATTAATTCACACCCCATAAAGGGTGTGGAAAAAAATATACATTTCTCTCATTAAAAAGAAATTTATATAACTTATGGGAAGAGGGGGATGAGAGAGATGATGAAGAGGACAGGGATGACATCAAGAAGGAGGAGTTGTAGTCTCTTCCACTCAACTGTCGAGAATTGTTGTCTTTAATGATGTGAGCGTTGTTGTTGTTGTTTTTGTTATCAATGCTTTGAAGAAGAACTGATATGATACACTTGAATCAATTGGAATAAAAACATTTAAAGGATAATTGTCAAAAACAAGTTAATCATTTCTATGCAATGGATTTACTTATATAAAGTTATTAATAAAATGATCAATCAATAAAAAAAAAACATAAAGTAAAATCATGTTTATCAATTTTTAATTATTTTAATAAAAATTTGTGTTTGAAATTAATTTGAAAAAAAAAATAAATTTAATTCAATTTTTAAAATAATATTATATATAATTGCTGGAAATATAATGCGCCATTGGGTGTGTGGGTAGCGAACCTGCCTCATATTCATATGGTCCCGGGTTCAAGTCCCGGGCATGGCATGGGAATTTCCCTTGTAATTTCTATAGAGAGAATTATATAAAATAATATATAATATAATAAAATATTATACATAGATTGCACGTCTCTGGTAAAAAAAGAAAAAACAAACAAAACATCAACATAATTATTAATAGATAATAGATATGTAGTGAAAGGCACCATTGGGTGTGTGGGTAGAGAACCTGCCTCACATTCACATGGTCCCGGATTCAAGTCCCGTCCCATTTCCCTAGCTGAGGTCTATGGGACGGAGTCAACCCAGCCTCCGGGAACAACATTGGAGAAAAGCTACTTGATAGCGCCTCCGATCAATAAAATCAAGATAAAGGTTGAGAGGACCCGTTCTACTGATCATAGGACACGGTGTTGTCCTTGCGTAGGACGAACAAAGTCAAGAGGTTTTTTTTTTGTTGAAAATATATTTCTAATATATAGATAGTAGATATATTTCTAGTTCAATTGTAGTTCAATATAGAGTATAATCAAAAAGATAATGTTAAAGCGCCTGTCAGTTAAATTTGTTTGCCATTTACTTACATAATATATAAATGATTTAATAGTCTAAATCAGGGGTTCCCAAAGTTTTTGGTAGCCGGGCCAATTTAGTATACCCCAAAATACTTGCGGACCAAAAAAAAGGAGTCACCTATATTAAATAAGTAATAATTAAACGTTAATTTTTTATTTGTATTTTTTTATTAATTTACCACATTTAATATACATATAATTTTATTATCTACCTATTTTGCTATTTTATTTTGTCTAATTAAAATTAATATTAATAAAAATATAAACTATCAGATTGATTTCACGGGCCGCATTCAAAGGGTTCGCTGGCCGCACTTTGGGAACCCCTGGTCTAAATAAATCTTAACCTTTTTTTAAGATTTTTTTAATATATATAATTATTTTTTGTATAATTTGTAAAAATATGATTATTTTTTTTTCTTATAATTATTATAAGAAATATTAATATATTAAAACATTGTAAGATTATTTTAAAGTTTAATTCTTCATTTATTAAATAAAAAAAAACGATTTGAAATAAATTAATTTCTAAACATTATACAAGTATATAAAGCATAAATAAAATATATTTTTAAAAATTGAATTAAAATGACTAAATTATATTATCTTGGTTTTTATTTTTAGTTTAATTACTTAATTACTAATTACTACTATATTTAAAGTGAAAAATTTTCGACAATGTATATAAAATTAATACATTGTAAACTACCACTTTCGGTTTCCAGATATACACCAAAAGTTGATGAATTAATGCTACTGATGCATTAAGTAAATTTACCAAATTTTATCAAAATTTGTTGAGCCGTTCAAGCTGTACACGTCTATATGGACACAAAATGGGCAAATGGACGGATGGACAGACATTATGCTAAAAATACTTTTTTCTGTTAACAAAATGCATGATTCGTGGAGATATGTAAAAATCTGTGAAAACAATACCTTCCCTTCCTATCGTTAGGGTGTCCATTTGAAAACACCAAATCGGGACATTTTACCTTTTTTTTTAAAAAAATTTTGAAAAAAGTACGAAATGTCCTAAATATTTCAAAAAACGGGACAATAGGCTGTCCCGAAGACTTTTTTCGGGGCACCGGGACAGTGCACCTAAAAACGGGACAATCTCGGAAAAACGGGACGTTTGGTCACCCTACCTATCGTCGGTCGGTAAAAATACCATTATAAATTAATTTGTTTAAATATGAAAAATGTCCATATACGTTCTTCCAAAGAGAAACTCAAACGATTAGTAACTCAACTTTTGAAATTCAATACAAGACAATGCATACACAATGGTAATGTCATTGATCCAGCTTCTCATTCCTGTTTTCTGTCATCCCTTTTGCCCATTAAAACTTATTTCATCTAATGAATAGTTTCCAAATGTTTTGTTTTTGCCCCACATCCCCTTTTTCCCTTTCTTCCCTTCCTTCCTTTCCTTCACTTCCATTTCTCTTCCCTTTCCTCTTCTTCCACTTCTTACATTCTATTAAATTAAAATACCAATTTGAATGGTGGTTGGTGGTTTCTTTTCAATCCTTGCACTGCCCGAAAGCTTAACGAGTTGTTCCCTTTGATTTCTAGGGTTCTGAAATGATTACACCAATTTCTATAGAAACAAGTTTTTGACTTTCAGCAAAATACCTAGCTACTCTTACTTATATATTAAAAGATCATATAGTTAAAAAAATATTGAAATTTATCATATTTTTAAAATATTTCATTTCTAGAATTTAATCCTCTTTACGTTTTTTTACATCAGTTTTTTTTTTTTATATTTTTTATTTTTTTTTTTTTTTTGCATAATTATTTTTATTAATGTCATTTCTAATTATATACAATCTAGTATATACCTATATTTTTATATATATATATATATAAAAGATTTTTCACAAAATTCACGTGTTCCTATTCAATAAAGGGACATAAAAAAAAAAATAATAGAATTAAATGAATACGTACGAGAATAATTCGGAAGAAGAAAAAAAAGTTTTCCAGTCAGGAACGAAGATTAATTTCATTGCCACAGAACAAACAATGGCATGAATCTACTTTACAAATAGAAAACCTACTCATTTCATTTAATACTTCCAGTTGGTTGAATTTAGCAAAACAATTATTATTTCGCATCAAGAAACAACATTCAAGATAATTTCAAAATGCCTTGTAAAGGAAACCCTTGATTAGTGTCTGATTAGTTAATAAATCCTTTCGATATATTATTAGTATTACTTATCTATGTAGGTTAGTAGTTATATCAAAACGACACAATCAATTTATCATTAAGTAATTTTTACTGACCGACGATAGTAAGGGAATAAGTTCATTAGTTTTTTCTTAATTTAAAAGTATATGACGTCACCCACCCCTTCATGACATCACATCCAGCACCTCCTTATATATTATAAATATAATATAATTAAAAATATTTATGTTGTATCCATATCTGTTTTTTATTGCATTAATAGATACATTTGAATTATTTGAAATTGTAAATGAATTTTTGGTCAAAAATCACGTTATTCCTTTGCATCATTCGCTCTATTCTCCAAATCGGGTTCCGTGCGACTTCTATCTGTTCCCTAAATTTGGCGATAAAAGGAAAGTGGCACGCATCGATTGAAGCCATTGTGAAGGCGACGACCGACGTCCTAAAGACCATTCTAATAAAGGACATGGAGAAGTCGTTTGACAACTTGTTGGAGCGTGCAAATTTGCGTATCGATGCAAAAGGGGAATACATTGATTAATAAAAATGATTTGTTCCAAAATGTACATTGGTTTTTTGTTTTTTTAAAAAGTTCGGTTTCTTTTGGAATGGAGGGCGTTTATAATTAATTTACTTAAATTAAAATATATTTTAAATAAGAACACAAAACAAATGAATGTTTTAAGTAATATACTGATTGAAACAAAATGGATGAAAACCTTTTACATACAGATTTTCAACCAAATACTATGTAGGGTGACCCAGCCAGTAGTTGAACCCCTTCCAGTAGTTGAACAAATTACCAAAAATCCGCCAAAATCTCAAGAGGAAACATGCTTGGAACGTGAAATTTTATTTTATTTTTAAGTTGTTATGTTGTCACAACTGAAACACCTATCGTCTGCTGCACGTGACTTGAGTACTCAGAGATATTAATTTTTTTCTCAAATGAAATGCTTGTTTTTGCATTCACGACTAGTCTACTGAAAATACGGTAAGTAAAAGTAATCCACGTGCATCCTAGTCATTTTTAGAGATATTTTTACCGAATTGGTCTTAAATTAAAGCTAAAGGACTACATTTTGAAGCATGATATTAAGGTATAGATATTTTTTATTTTTTAGAGCTCTAAACTGACTGTTCAACTAATGGCACTGTTAAAATGCACAAATTCCAGTAATTGAACAGTGGTGAACGTTGCCCGCCATCGAAGATCACCAGACTGTGAATGTTCAATCCCTCTTATACCTTGAATCCCCCTTCCCCAAGGGTAGGCCTGAAGAATTTAGAAAAGTGCAGGGGAAGAGTGGGAGGGTAATATTGAGGCCCGTGAACTGTGTTTCAGTTTTGGAAAAGGCTTCGGAGCAAATGTCTTAATGAAACATAGACAAATGGCCTTTTGTCTGAGTGTATTGAAAAAGAGCCCGAAATTAATCATAATTTTGATGTCTCACCTTCAGCATTGAATGTTAGTGCAATCCAAGCAACACTTTCAAGACAAACGGACTCGCCTAAAGTAAAGTAAAGTAAAACCAGGAATCTGTATGCAGTAACGGGACTCGACTCCCAAAGCAATTTCGTATCAAAAGTTTAAAAAATTTTAAAAATATTTTTAATTTTGTATCTTATATGTATATTGCCGATTGGTGTTTGTTTGAAATAAATAAATAAATAAATATATGTATTATTGTTATTATTATTATTATAATTTAAACATTGAGCAATGTTTGGAATATGAATCAGCATTGTATTGTGTTATGAGTGCTCAAGCTATAGGCCGAGATATTTGTTAAGTCGTTTTGGATGTGTACCTAAACTTAAAATAAAAAAAAACTATGAAATAACGGGTGTTCAATTACTGGAATATCGAGCGTTCAAAAACTGGACATGTCTGTTCAACCACTGGGATAATATCATAAAAAATGTTGTGAATTTTTTTTTGCTTTTTATTTTTCAGTTAAGCACTGTTTAATATTTTTTTTAATAACTACAATAATAAAGCTTTGTTAAAAATCCATTAGCTTAGTTTTACGGCTAATAGTATAGAACTTACAACAGGATCCGTGGTAAACTGGCTTTATTTGTTCAACTACTGGCTGGGTCACCCTATATATATTTTTATTTTAGTGTATAATTATTATTAATTTGTAATACAAAAATGTTCTTGTGTAATAAAAACTAATTTTTATTTTTTTGTCCTTTTTCTTATGAATCAAATGGAGATGATAATAAATCCGAAATGACTCTCTTAAAGATATAAATAAGGACCATGTTCCATGCCGAGGTCAATAAAACTGACACTGACCTATGATCATCTACTATAAAAGCTCTATAAAGTATAATTTACAGTTTCTTTCTGAAATTTCATGTTTTTTTTTCTTTTATATCCAATGGTAAAGTTGAAATTCGAAGAAAGCATTTATATAGTCAACTAGCACATCTTGAGAAAATACTGTTATTCTAATAGTTATTTTGGAAAAATGTTTTATAATGAGAGAATTAATCTCTTTCTCTGATTAAATTTTAGTATATAATTAATATTAGATATTAGATATACTAAGATTTAGATTGTTTAACCCTTTTCACTAAATTTGATCTTTTAATTTTTCAATTACATTATAAAATTCTGTTTTATTTTTTTTTTTTACTTGAACAGATTTTCTAAATTTTTGGATTATGGAATTTTTCTATTTAATTAGTCTTGCTTTATTTCTCTAACACAGTGATCCTCAACCTTTTTTTTTTACCGCAGCACACTTTTAACGGTTTAAAAATTTGGCGGCACACAAAGAAAAAGATAAGTGTAAAAGTTTACCATATTGAAAAAAGCGGTTCATTTTGAAAAAATTTTGAAAAAAAAGTCGGAAATGTTTAAGAGCTTAGTCCCAAAAACGTTTTACCTTTTTTTAGAACCAAATTGAAAACATTTAGAAAAAAAAATTTGGAAATGTTTATGGCCTCTAAAGTGCCGTGGCACAGTGGTTTAGTTGGCGGCACACAAAGAAAAAGTTAAGTGTAAAAGTTTACCATATTGAGAAAAAGTGGTCCCAAAAACGTTTACCTTTTTTTTAGAACCATATTGAAAAAATTTTGAAAAAAAAGTCGGAAATGTTTAAGAGCCTCTAAAGTGCCGTGGCAGAGTGGTTGAGAGTCACTGCTCTAACAGTTAACACATATTTTATTCTTAATAAATTTAATTTCATTATATATTGTCATTATATACTTTATATATATATTTATAAAGTATTTATTATAAATATATATATATATACGTATATAGTTATATGATAAAATACTCTATCATATAATAATAATATAATATTTTAAATTTTAATTTTAATTAAAAGAAAATATTATTAAAATTAAATATGTTCAATTTAAATAATAATAAATTCAGGTAAATTTATTATATTATGATATTGAAAAAAGATATTTTCACTTTCACTCTCGTATAATTCTAAAATCACATTTACTTAATATTTATTTTATTTTTTAAACTTTAAAGTTGATGAAAATTCAGTAAATAACTTAATTTGATTAATATTGCATTTTTTGATTAATATATAAAATAATTTTGTTAATTAAAAAACCGTAAATAAATAAAAAAAAAAATATAGTTCTAAGTCTCTCCAGTTTTTACTTTCGCCTTTTGCTTGTGTTACACGTCGGAGCCACGTCCCAAAAACACGACTAAGAAAATATTACTTTTTAAAAAGAAAAATGAACAAAATAAACATTTAAAAATAAAAATAATATAAAATTATATTATATACATATAAAAAACAATAACATTGTTTAAAACAAAATAAACTATTCAATTAATTTATGAAATTAAAATTTTGTTGTCGTCAGTCAGCTTTCTTGCGACGCAACTTGAAAAAATTGGCCCAATGTTTGCTGAACAGCTATATTTTCAACGTAAAATAAATTTCCTGGTAGCAATTGATATTCGTAGCAACCGTCTGGGACACTTTAAAACTCCTTCCGCTGTCAGGATCGTTTTTTAAAAGAATCTCCATAGCATCATCAATCAAACCCATCGTTTGGAAATTTGTTTGAAGTTTAAATTATATATAAATTTAATAAATAAAATAAATAATAATTAATTAATTATTTAATTCAAATTACAAAATACTCTATAAAATTTGCGATGATCTCACTAGTAAACATTTTTGAAATATTGTTTTGTTACACATTGTATTTAATTTTTCACATAACAATCCACTTAATTTCCCACAAAACATATCACTATGAGGATACTCTGGGATACCCTTCCAGAGAAAAAAAATATAAAGACTCGAACTCAAAACAACGCAACCTCGAAAATCTAACGACGTAGAGTGAAAATTAGCATCAACCAAGCAGCGACGCAACTTGAAAAAAAGAAAACGAAACGACGCAAATCGAGGCTTTGGTACAAGGAGGGGCAGAAAAACCTATCCGATTTCAAAACGTTATAAAATTAAAACCACTCAGCTTGTCAAAAAATTTATTTTATTAACATATCGCAAATTTTATGCCATTTTTAAATTTAAGTTTTGAAAAGCACTTCACAAAAATGTCGTTCTTGGGAGCGGATACACTGCGCCTAGCTCACTGTAGCTTTCCATGACTTTCACCGTCATTTCCACAGGAGGTTTCAAAATCCCTTTCACTTAATTCCTGTGCAACAACCATTTTGTAGGGATGCATTTTGAGGTCCCGGTGCAAAATTCGCCGAATACTGCGGTTGGAAATCGCCAAAGCGAGCGAATGTTTTCGCGCTGAACGACGCGGGGAACGTTCAATCGCGGCTCTCACTTTGGCCACGTTTTCAGGTCTTGTTGCTGTCCTGGGACGTCCAGGCGACTTCTTTTTCAATGCTGAACCCGAAAATTTGACACCCACACTGTAATCGTAGCGTGATGTGGAACAGGATCATGACGCCCGAGTCCGAAATGAATTCGAAAAGCACGTTGTGTAGCAATTATCGAACCGCCGTTTTCGATAAAACGCTCAATAACAAAAGCACTATGTTCACCAGACCAAGGCATGTTGACTAATGACAAATGGCATAAAACTGGCTTTCTAACAGTTTTTACCCCACTACTCTACCTGCTCCCTCTTCTGAGAAAAAGGATAGGTTTTTCTGCCCCACCCTGTATAATTTAAACTCGGGCTCAAAACAACGCAACCTTGAAAATCTAACGGCGCAGAGTGAAAAATGGCATCAACTAACCAGCGACGCAACTTAAAAAAAAAACGCAAAAAGAAACGACGCAAATCGATGCATTGGTATAATTTAAAAAGCTTCCATGTTTTTTTTCCAATAACCTAGTTAATTAAAGTAAAATTATTTTAAATATGTATATATACAATCTTTTCCTTCCCTCAACCTCTCCTCCCTCCAACCTCATTCCCATACAATCTAGTATTATTATAATTAATGATGAAACCTTTATGTATAGATTTCTTATTAGTAGATAGCGTTGATTTATGTAAAATTGATTAGATACCTATATTTTTTTTACATTGTGAATTAACTTAATGGAAGTTGTTCTTTTTTTTCTGGAGGGTAGAAAACTTCTTCTTCATTGTATAAATTCATTGAGGAAATAAAGATTTGAAAAACAGGATCGTTACAGCGAGAAACCATAAAACAAACATTATTTTATATATTTTATTATTTGTTTTTTTTTCTCCTTTAATATATGATGAATGTTTTATTTTATGGTACCCTTTCAAAATGCTCTTCCCACCATTCGCCCCATCCCCGTGCTTCCAATCTTCATCCAAACGCTGGTCCTTTGGTTTGAATGGGTGATTCGGAACTTTGCCTATCAATAACTTCCAAACAGATAAACCGATTTGCTGGAGGCCACGAATCAGATCCTTTTTTCTTTTTATATCCCTTTCTTTTTTTTTCTATCCATTTCTTTTCCTTACCGTTATCAAAAAAAAAGAAAAATTCAATAATTCTTTTATATATATATATTTCTTAAGTACTTAAAAGATATTCTTATAAAAAATTCAGAATAGTATTAAATTTTAATTTTTTATTTATCGAATCAATTAATAATAAAGCCAAGAGTTTCTAATCAATATATAGAATTTCCGTCGTATGTATGTATGTATGAAATGTCTGTAAGATTATGAAGTTAGATACAAATTTAGAATTTTACAATTTACAATTTTTTTAGAATTTAAAATAAAAAAAAAAATTGAAATACAAATTGAAATATTTTAATTTGTGATATTAATATTATTTTTTATCATAAAAGAGAATTTATTAAACATAATAAACATGAAAAGAAATCAATCAAAATTATTAATTTGTTACTAACTTCATTTTCAAATTTTGTTTTGTTATTATTAAATATTGAACATTAAATATTAAACATTACGACGATTTGAATAAAGTTAGTAATTTAAACATTGTGTCGTTTTGTATTTGAAACAAAATTTTCTATAAATTATTATTATTAATAAATATCATGCGGCTAGAAGTCGCCTGTCCCTCTAATTGTACGAAGTAAGAAGTTTTATGCTGTTTTATTTTTTTTTAAATGTTATAATTATAATAAACCTATTATTCTTCTTCGTTGTCGATAACTTCCTATCGGAAGTGTCGTGGCCCTAATAACTCCACAGGAGTCATAGGGTGTTCATGGGAAAATTTGACCGAAGTGGTTTCCCCTTGCCTTCTTCGGCATTTATGTAACTACATATATACTATTATTATTTCTTTTGAATTCGTGTTTATTATCAATATATATAATTTCCGTCGTATGTATGTATGTCTGTAACTTTATGAAGTTAGATATAAATTTAGAATTTTACACACACAATTTTTTAGAATTTAAAATAAAAGAAAAATGGAAATACAAATAGAAATATTCTAAATTTTGATATTAATATTATTTTTTATCATAAAAGAGAATTTATTAAACATTAAAACATGAAAAGAAATCAATCAAAATTATTAATTTGATACTAATTTCACTTTAAAATTTTGTTTTGTTATTATTAAATATTGAAAAAAAACATTACGACCATTTGAATAAAGTTATTAATTTAAACATTGTGTTGTTTCGTAAGTATTTGAAAACAATTTTTTATAAATTATTATTATTAATCAATCTCGTGCGGCTAGAAGTCGCCTGTCCCTCTAAGAAGAGTTTTATGCCGCCTGCAGCATATGATACCGGAAACGGCTAGTTATAATTCTAATCTTTATTATTCGTAAAAACAAAAACAAACAAACAAAAAGAAAATTAAATAACTTATTCCATTCATACAAAAACCAAATGGTATTATATATTTAATATCTATATTTACCGACCGACGATAGTAAGGGAGGTATTGTTTTCACACCAAATTTCACATGTGGAGATTTTTACATATCTCCACGAATCATGCATTTTCTAAACAGAAAAAAGTATTTTTAGCATGATGTCTGTCCGTCCGTATAGATGTGTACAGCCTGAACGGCTCAACCGATTTTGATGAAATTTGGTATATTTACTTAATGCATCAGTGGGATGAATTGATCAACTTTTGGTGCAATTCCGGAAACCGGAAGTGGTAGTATTAGCGATCGACGATAGGAAGGAAAGGGTTATTTTCACACCAAAGGAGATTTTTTTATATATCACCACGAATCATGCACTTTGTATTGGTTTTATCCTCGGGAAAATCATATTTATTAGTTTTTTCTTGATTTAAAATTATATGACGTCATCCAGCCATTTATGACATCACAGCCCGGTCTTGCATATATATTATAAATAAAATAAAATTAAAAATGTTTATATTTATTATTTATGTTTCCATATCTGTTTTTTATTACATTAATAGATATATTAAAATTATTTGAAATTGTTTCTGTAGCTAGAAATTAATTTACTTCAAACCGTCGGTCGGTTCGGACCTGGCCACAGGTCAACTTATTTTTTTAAGATTTAATAATGAGTTGAATGTTTTTTTTATTGTTAATCAATCAAAATTATATTACATTTTTTTTGTTTAATTAACATAATGTAACTCTGATGAAAATAATTCGAAAATGGTAATTATAGAAGGGAATGATAAGGATTTAACTTGATATTATCTATCATCAGACAAAATGACAATTAAGCGAAATTTAAACTCGATTGGATTGACGATTCTGCTGTTGGATAAGGGGCTTTAATTGGAATGTCATTTGTAATTTCACTGTAGTTTGTGATTCTCTAATAATTATTGATTATTGATATACAATTTTGATTTTAAAGTTGAGTTTAAATGAATTTCATTCAGTGAAGCGTACATTTCAAACAAAACAAAAATAATGAATGAAACAAATGCATCGACTAAATAGAAGTAAAAAAAAAAAGAAATAATTGAGAGAGAGAGAAATTTTTTATTTAAAAAAAAAAATAAAAAAATAAAATAGAATTTCAGTATTTCTATCAAACATTTTTAAAAAGATTTAAAGTTTATTAAAAACACAGATACAAAAAAAAACCAAAAAAAAAATAGTGTGTTTTTTATTGAATTTATTGTAATTGTAATATTGAAAATTTACATTTTTCTTTATTGATAAATTAATAAAAAATTATCAACATTATTAGTATTATTTTTTATAAAAAACATCATTTTTACTATCTCGCCAGAGATAGTATTGCGATCACAAAAATTTTGAATGTCGAGATTTTGATGTTTTTATACGTTTTGAAGGTTCCTGAATCATTTTCACTAAGGTTGACAAAAATGTCTCTGTGTGTGTGTGTATGTAGACAAGATTACGGAAAAACGGTTTGAGCTAGAATCATGAAATTTGGTACATGGGCATTATTCAAAATTTGTAGTTTTCTATCAACATTTAAAAAATGTAGCTCAACCGGTCATTACCTACCACGTTTTTATTTTTTTTCCTCTAAATTGACTGTAAAAATGAAAATACATGTTTGATAGTTTTTCACATGATTAAAAATTGTATAAAACTGCTATATATAAAATTTCAGCTTGATTGAGTCGCTGAAAGTACCGGAAATTTTTTTTTAACACTGCAAATCTCACGCACCAGCGCGTGTCGTGGTGCCATCAACAATGAGCCAAACACGCGCGGGTTTAATAAATATTATTTATTGATTTTAATTTATAATTTAATTAATTAAATTTAATTTAAATATAATATATGTTATTTAATTCAATTCATATTGCGAGATAGTCGAGTGGAGACGTTTTTGGGACTAGGCTCTTAAACATTTTAAAATTTTTTCAATATGGTTCTAAAAAAAGGGTAAACCACTTTTATTCAATATGGTAAACTTTTACACTTGTCTTTTTCTTTGTGTGCCGCCAAATTTTTAAAATGTGCCGCGGTAAAAAATAAAGACTGAGAACCACTGACTTAAGGGGTTCAATGATTCAGTAACTGATAATGTATTTTATTTTTGTCAAAAAATAATGATAAAAGTTAATTTCAGTTAAAAGCAGTTGAAAACAAATTCTATTTCATAAATTTGCGCAACTCACGAAAATATAGTATTAAGTCAGTCTTCTTTTTTCAATAAAATGTTATCAGTGAAAATTATGTTTAAAAACCTTAATTCATATTATCGGATAGAATAAAATTTTAATTAATTTTCAAATATAGAAAAAATTTAATTTAACTATAATATATTATGTTATTTAATCCAATTCAAATTGCGAGATAGTCAAGTGGAGACACTCCAGATTTTTTCAATTTTTATAAATTGTAATTTTTTGTTTAGAAAAGATTATAAAGTCATATATAAATTTTAATTTCAATTGAATGAGATGGAATTTTTGGAACAAGAAAAAAGATATAAGCGATTTTTCGCTCTAGACAAAATGTGACCGTCATACATTCATCCTTTCAACTTCAATGACTGATGTTTTTATTCTCCTTTCACATTCTGGTAATATTCTCCTTTTCCTTTTCAGTTTTTCAATGTCCGTTTATTTTTTTTTTTTTTTTTTTTTGGCGTAACTCTCTGTCTCTCTCTGTCACTCTCTCTAGTTAAACGTATGTAAAGAAAAGTCATAAACAGAAGATAGTAGAAGTTAGGTTATGTTGAATGAAAAAGTTGAAAAGAGAGTAAAAGTGAACTACTATCAAAGTCGGATGGTTTTTCTTTCCTAAAGAGGAAATAAAATGCTTTTCATTTTTTATTATTTTAAGTGAAAATTTCACAATTTTAACTTTTCCATAATGCAAAATTATTGTTTATTTTTTTAAGTTTTTTTTTAAATCACTTTTTAATTATCATGTATTATTTAATCAATAAATACATAACCCATATACATAATGTAAAATATTTTATTTTATATATATATCTCACTTAATAATCTTTTTTAATATTCTATAATTTAGACAAAATCTGGAGTGTCTCCTCTCGACTATCTCGCAAATTTGAATTAAATTAATTAACATATATTATATTTAAATTAAATTTAATTTATTATAAATTAAAATAATATAATATTTATTAAACCATTATTATTGCTCTTTGTTGATGACACCACGACACGTGCTGGCGTGTGATTGGCAGTAAACGTTTTAAAAAATCTAAAAAATTAATTCCGGTACTTTCAGCGATTTAATCAAACTAACTGAAATTCTATATTTAGCAGTTTTATAAAATTTTTAATCATGTGGAAAACTATCAAACATATATCTTTATTTTTATTGTCAGTTATGAGGAAAAAAGATGAAAACGTGGTAGGTAATTATTCTCTTCCGAATGAGTGACATTCCTATGAATTTGGAATAATGCGCGTGTACCAAATTTCATTATTCTAGCACAAACCGTTTTTGCGTAATCTTATCTACATACACACACAGACATTTTTCTCAACCTTACTGAAAATAACTCAGGGACCTTTAAAACGTATAAAATCATCAAAATTTTCGTGGCGAGATAGTAAAAACAATAATAATATAATTTAGTTATTATAATTGTCATTTAAAAATATTTTTCACTTTATAAAACACTAAAAAAATAATTTAATTTTTTTTTTATTAATCTTGTATAAAATTTACTTATACTCTTTACTTTTAAATGAAAAAGAAGAAATATTCAAATATATTAAGAATAAATAAAAATTAATTGAAGATAAATATATGATCTAAATATTTTATTAAATTAATTAAAATAAATAATTTATAGGTAATAAATTATTTAATTGAAATGATATTTGAATATTAGAATATTGAGCTGTAATTTCTTAGAAATCGGTTCAGGCAATTTTAAGTCTAAAAAGTCAGAACTTTTTGGACAGACATACATACAGAGAGGTTCTGAAGTAGAATTACTTTTATCACACAGTTATTTGCAATATCCATTTTACAATGGGCATATTTTTAAAATAGAATATTTAGCGCTTTTTTAATGTGTATATACGAGGTATGTGTAAAATGTTCGGTGAATGGTATAATAAAAACATTAAAAAGAGAATGTTAATTGTAAATACCTTTATTAACCTTCACTTGCCACAACCCACTTCAACGTTTGTATAACGCTTGAAAACTGTTGGAGAAATCTTGATGTGGAATCGTTCTCAGAGTAGCCGTCACAACGTTCAGGCCGGCAATCCATAAGCAAGACAACAACAGAAAACACTGAACGTGTACGAGAGATGCTAACAAAAGATCGGCGATTGACTCTGCGATTAATAGCAGAAGAATTGGGTATTAACAAAGACACAGTAAGTAGTGTTTTTTGGTGTCCTGCTTGTGGATTGCCGGCCTGAACGTTGTGACGGCTACTCTGAGAACGATTCCACATCAAGACTTCTCCAACAGTTTTCAAGCGTTATACGATCCTTGTCAGAACTGTGTTGTGGCTAGTGGAGAGTATTTTGAAGGTTAATAAAGGTATTTTTTACAATTAACATTCTCTTTTTAATGTTTTTATTATACCATTCACCGAACTTTTTAGACACTCCTCGTATATATATATATTTCAATATCCTCATTAATAAAGGTAAATAACTGTAAAGTATATTAGTTTTAAATTAAAATTTTAGTATGTTATTTCAAAGATATAATAATAATAATATAATAAAAATACAGTCAAATTTCACTATATATAAATACATTTTTAATTAACCTATAACAAAAATGTATTTATATTTATTTATTAATTTATTTGAAAATAAAAGAGACAAACAATAATTTTACATGAAATAGAATAACTTTTTCTTTTTTCAAAATTTCAGTTATTAATTTTATTAAAAAAAAATGTTTTATATTTCACAATTTAGATTAGAATTTATTTTATAAACGAGAATTTAATTTCAAATAAAATCCTAATTTTAAATGTTTAAAGCTTATGGGGTTTAATATATAAATTTTCTTTGGTCCGATTAATATGCAATTTCTACTCACTCTCTCTCTCTTTCTTGTGGGTATCGTTTATTTAAAATTATTATCATCCTTTGTAGAGCTCTTCCTCATCCACTAAATCCTTGAGCTTATTGTTTGGAATTGTAGTTTATTAAAGAAAAGAAGGAGAGAGAGAGAGAAGTGCAGCTTCATTTGCATTTATCTCGCTGCAAACAACTCTACAAAAGCTAATATACATACAAACGTACAAATGTGTTTTCCTAGTAACGTTTCATACTTGTTTTGAGGCACTAGATTTATGCTAATTTGAAAAAATAAAAACAAAAAAATGACTTAAAGGATAAAAAGAGTTTTTTTTCAAATAATAGTAGAAAAACCTTTTCAACATGTAATAAAATCACTTAAATATAATCAATTATATTTTATAATTAGTAAAATTAAAAAAATAAAATTAGTCTAATACAATAAATTAATATTTTATCATTAGAAATTGTATACAAGGTTTCTTTTAAAAAAACGTGAATTTTGAATTATTTCGAAAATATTTATTTATTCATCAATATCCATTTTGTTCCCTTTAAAGTAATTTCCCTCAGATATAATGCACTTATGCCAGCGCTTCTTCCAATCGTCGAAGCACATTTGAAATGCGCTTTTCGGAATGGCCATCAGCTCATTCTTCGATTCCGACTTTATGCCATCACTTGTGCCAAAACGCATACCTTTCATTGGTCTCATCAGTTTTTTTAGAATAGGAAAAAGTCATAAGGAGCCAAATCTGGTGAATACGGTAGTTGAGGTTGATGATTATGTTGTTGTATTTGACAAAAAAATCACAAACAAGCAACGATGTGTGAGCTGATGCAAGGTGTCTAAAACAAACTACTAATCCAAAATGGCTGATAATGACAACATAACAAAAAAAAATGATAATCGAATGTACCCAACCCGAGAAAATTCTAAATTCTACTTTTCTTTTGAACAGACCACCTATATAAAATGTATTGTATTATTAATAGTAATAGTCAATAATATTAAAGAAAATGCTTGTATTATTATTTTTATTATTAATTTTTTTTAAACTAACGATAAGGTATAAAACACTGTTAATTTATTTGATTTGATTTGATATCACCTGGATGGTGGTTATTGGTTGTTTTTATTATTGTTTATTTTATTGTGATTGGTCATGATTGTGGTCACCCAAGTGCACATCTGTTTACGCTTTTAAATAGTCCCCAATGGGGTTAGTATTTTGAATGTATTTTGTTCTGTGAAATTCCATTGGCTTGCAGGTGTTCAAGTGTGGTTGCTTTTCCTCCCCCCTCTTCATCCCTCTTTCTTCTCTCCCTTCCTCCTCTGCCTATGCTGTTGCAAAATGAACATGTCGGTAAATGTGTCAGAATCACATCGCAAAGAGATCCTTCCTTCTTGGGCTCTTGGGAATTATATAAATTCAAATCTCTCTTAGAGAAGAGATATTCATTAATTTCACAGTGTCATTTTACTTAACATGGAAGAAGATAAATAACATTTAAAAAATAAACGAATGGTTAAACAACTAAAAAATACTCTTGATTGTTTTTCCATTCAAATTTAAAATTCTTTATAAACTTTAAATATTAATATATTTTAAAATTTAAATATAAGTACTCACCGGTCGTTCATTAAAAAAAAATATTCCTTATTATCGGGTTTGGCTGATAATATTAATATCTAGTTCACCGAGCCGCCGCTTGGTACTTTAAAAATATTATTCCTTATTAACTATGAATATTTAAGATTAAAATTATTATTTAAAATATTTATAATATTTTGTATTTAAGGAAGCGCTTTCTGATGACATTTTAATGTACTATTTTAAATTAAGAAAACACTAACAAAGATGATTTTTCCTGAGACTGAAACCAATACAGATCGATTTTTCTTTATAAAAATTATCTATGGTGTAAATTTCAAATAAATCCTTCGAGTGGTTTAATATTTCAAAAATACAAATATATATATATATATATATATATAATTTATGCTAGTATAATAATATAAGATAAGATACATATACTGGTACGTATGTAAGCAATAAAATAAATGTTTTTATTTGAAGATGAAAAAATACATTGTAAATTATATAATAGTATAAAAGTATATATCTTTATAAAAAAATGACTTTCAATGTTTTCCCCCTTCTCTCGCCATTGACTGAATGCTGACTCGTCGTAGAATAAAAATTGTTTTTTTTTTAATTTGATTGTCCCTCTTATATAAATACTAATATTCTAATAAGGTTTCATTTTAATTTATTTATAGACAGTATATACTACTCGTATAATATGTTGTAGTATGTTCTCGTATAATTATGATATAAATAGATTCATTTAAAAAATAATTATTTTAAATGAAGAAAATAGAAAAATAATTGCATAATCGTAATTTTAAACATAATCAGAATTTAAATTAAATAATATAAATTATTCATATTCATATTATAATAATGAGTAGATAATGATTTAGTGTTTTGTTAGTCTCTTTAAAAAATGTGTACTTATAAATAATATATATATATATATATATATATATATATATTGGAGAGGTGAAACTGCCCAACTACAAAAGAATAAGAAAAAATGCCTCGAATTGTGGAAAAACAAGTCATGGGTTTCTCTAACAAGTGAATTGACTGTCAAGACGATACTAGCCAAGTACAACATCCCAGTCTTGGACCATCCGTCTTATTCACCTGATTTTGCACCATGCCATTAACTGTTTCCCAAGGTCAAAATTACATTAAAAGGAACAAGATTTCAGTCCGGTGAAACTGTGAAAGCAAAAACGTCACTCGTCATGAAGAAGCTTACAGATGAAGACTTTCAGCACTTTTTCATATAATGGAAAATTCGAATGGAGCTTTGTAGGAGTGTATATTGAAGGTGATAATAACTAAAAATGTATAAATTAAAAATAAAATGATTAGCAGCAATAGCAGTCTCATTATTTTATAGCCACACTCGAATATATTTATTTATTTATTATATTATCAATAGACAATCTTTTTAATAAATAAATTTCATAATTTCTTATTCTTTGCGTTTTACGTTTTAATATAATAAAGTGTACACACTGAAAACAACAACTATTTATATGAATATCAATAAATTTAAATTTAAAAATGAAATATCATTTATATTTTTTTTTTTTAAGAAATATGATTTTAAAACAAATTTAATTAAAACTAAGTGGATTTTTTGGTTAAATAAATCAAAAGCTTATGTGATTAACAAGTAACTTAATGTAGATAAATTACTTTTATTTTTTAATTCAAATATAAAATAATCATAAAATATATTTAGTAGAATTTTAACATGAACATTATCACTTATTATTAATGGGTTTTTTTCGTTTTTGTTTTTTTTTTTAAATTTAAGTAAAATAATAGAATAATATAATGTTTGAATCTAATTATAAGACAATGGTGTAAGCATAGGGTCTCCTCCTAGACAACAAGTATGTCGCATTTGCACAAATACAATATCAGTAGAGTAGAGTAGAGTAGAGTAGAGGAAAACATGGATAGGAATGCTTGGCATTCCAATCTTACCAAGGGACAACAGAAAGCCAAACTTAACCCACGCTATCATATTAATGACAAACACACCATAAGAGAATGGTAATATATTAAATATTCGTTATTTTATGGATTTTATGGGCAATTCAATCACCACCCACCACCATTGGACACTAAACATCAACGAGTGTTATCTGATATAAAAACATTTCGGTTACAAAAAGAGATTAAACATTTAAATTGTACTTGTTCGGGTTCTTTGTTATGTATTCGGTATATATAAATCATAAAAAAATTATAGCTGGAGTGTCTCCACTCGACTATCTCTCAAATTTGAATTGGATTAAATAACATAATATATTATAGTTAAATTAAATTTAATTAATTATAAATTATAAATTAAAATTAATAAATCATATTTATTAAACCAACGCGTGTTTGGCTCTTTGTTGATAGGACCACGTTACGTGTTGGCGCGTGAGATTTGCAGTGTTAAAAAATTAATTCTGGTACTTTCAGCGATTCAATCAAGCTGAAATTCTATATATAGCAGTTTTATACAATTTTTAGGTAATGACCCTCTCCCAGTTGAGCTACATTTCTCAAAATTTGATAGAAAACTACGAATTTTGAATAATGCCCTTATACCAAATTTCATGATTCTAGCTCTAACCGTTTTTCGTAATCTTCTCTACATACACACACACAGACATTTTTCTCAACCTTAGTGAAAATGATTCAGGAACCTTCAAAACGTAAAAAAACATAAAAATCTCAACATCGAAAATTTCTTGATCGCTATACTATCTATGGCGAGATAGTAAAAGCTTATAAATATTATTAATTTTATAGTAGAGGCAGATCAGAGTCATCATGTAATATCCATGATAATCATGATTCAATCATGATTATACGACGATTATATTAGTACTAGCCGTTCCCTGCAACATATGCTGCTCTCTGGATGCATAAAATACTTCTTAGAGGGACAGGCGACTTCTAGCCGCACGAGATTCATCAGAATTACATTATGTTAATTAAACAAAAAAAATATAATATAATTTTGATTGATTAACAATAAAAAAAACATTCAACTCATTTTCAAATCTTAAAAAAAAATATAGATATTATAGATTGCCATTTGGTTTTTATGAATGGAATAAGTTATTTAAATATTTTTTTTGTTTGTTTGTTTTTGTTTTTACGAATTATAAAGATTAGAATTATAACTAGCCGTTTCTGGTATCATATGCTGCCGCCGGCATAAAACTCTTCTTAAAGGGACAGGCGACTTCTAGCCGCACGAGATTGATTAATAATAATAATTTATAAAAAAATTATGTTTCAAATACTTACAAAACAACCCAATGTTTAAATTAATAACTTTATTCAAATTGTCGTAATGTTTTTTTCCTCAATATTTAATAATAACGAAACAAAATTTTAAAATGAAGTTAGTAACAAATTAACAATTTTGATTGATTTCTTTTCATGTTTATTATTTTTAATAAATTCTTTTTTATGATAAAAAATAATATTAATATCAAAAATTAGAATATTTCAATTTGTATTTCAATTTTTCTTTTATTTTAAATTCTAAAAAAATTGTAAATGATAACTTCATAATGTTACCGACATTTCATACATACATACATACGACGGAAATTATATTTGTTGATAATAAACACAAATTCAAAAGAAATAATAATAGTATATATGTAGTTACATATAATAGGTTTATTATAATTATGCCATTTAAAAAAAAATAAATAAATAAAATATAAATTATCAATTAAGCAATTGTAAATGTTTAAAGTATCAGTCTCTTCATTTTGACGAAGAAATTCACAAAAATGGTATGAAATCTTAGTAATTTATTTATTTAAAATACCCATGAGACATTTTACCTAATAAATAATGTAGAGATAATAAAAAAAAATAAAATTTGAAAACAAATTAACCCACATGAATCACAGAGATACAAATCCAATAGGATTATGTAGAAACTTACTTGACACTAAAAACCAAATAAAAAGAATAGAAAGGGAAGGGGAAATAACTAGATTAGTAAAAGATCATTGACTCTGTTAAAATAATAAGATGATGATATGTATTTGAGAGTGTTTTTAGTGGCAAATTCTCACGTATGGGAAAATCTACTAACGTTTAATTTGATCCAAGAGAACAAACACAGTAGTGGTGTAGTGGATTACTCACAAATACATGAAATGTTTTCATTAGTGCTTATTCTCGAATTGGGTATACAGTTTGCAGTAAATTTCGACAGATTTTACGTGTTCACAGATGAGCAACTTTATAATGATGCGTTATTCAACAGAAATGGAAACATACTTCTTTCCCTTATCATAAGATTTTATAAAATTCTATAAAATATAGATATTGTAAATATATTTTCCAATCATAGAGATACATACATATTTTCCAATACTCAATCACTAAAAAATCATTTATATTTGATTAACCCTCACAAATATTTTATTGTATAAACTAAATTATAAATGAAAATAAGCTGGAGTGTCTCCACTCGACTATCTCGCAATTTGAACTGGATTAAATAACATAATATATTATATTTAAATTAAATTAAATTTAATTAATTATATAAATTATAAATTAAAATTAATAAATAATATTTATTAAACCAGCGCATGTGTGGATCTTTGTTGATGGCACCACGTCACGTGTTGGCACGTGATTTACAGTGTTAAAAAATTAATTCTGATACTTTTAGCGATTCAATCATTCTGAAATTCTATATATAGCAGTTTTATACAATTTTTAATAATGTAAAAAACTATCAAACATATATCTTTATTTTTACGGTCACTTTAGAGGAAAAAAAATCAAAACGTTGTAGGTCATGACTCTCTTCCGGTTGAGCTACATTTCTCAAAAGTTGATAGAAAACAACGAATTTTAAATAATGCCCGTATACCAAATTTCATGATTCTAGCTCAAACTGTTTTTGTGTAATTTTGTCTACATACATACACACATACACACACAGAGAGAGACATTTTTCTCAACCTTAGTGAAAATGATTCAGGAACCTTCAAAACTTATAAAAACATCAAAATCTCGACATCGAAAATTTTCGTGATCGCAATACTATCTCTGGGGAGATGGTAAAAATGTTTTCATAAATCATTTAGAATTTGTCAATTGATTGCTATATATATATATATATATATATATGAGTAGCATCTATATAATGTAGTGAATTAAGTAAATTAGTAATAAAGAGATCGATAGAAATAAATGATTTAAAAATGATTAATGTCTCGTGTGTGGAATTGAGTGTGTTATATGGTACGTAAACGAGTTTTTTTTATTATTTTTTTTTTAATTACTTCGTTTGCAAATTAAATCATAGGAATGATGATGTGATTTTTTAATTTGACCAAATATATCAATAGAAAATATACATATACATTTTTTTTCAATTAAAATAGAGATAAAAACAAAAAGAAGAAAAATGAAAAATCAATAATTTTCATTATGATTTTGATATAATAAATACTTGAAGATTTTTTTTTTATATTCATTTTTTTTTCTCTTTTATATATATATTCAGAGAAACTTTCTTATATCGTGATAAATTCAAGTATGAGCCTAAAATTTTGATGAAAATTTAATAGAAAGTGCATAATTAATTAATTACAATCATTTCTATCGATGATAAATGATAAATTTTTCATTCATTTGTAATTGTTTTTAATGGAATGTTATTTTATATTTATTATGGTCGTCTTATCAGAAGTAGTAAAAATTTATATATTATCAAGATTCTATAGGTTCCCAAAGTGGTCTATATAGACCCTTTTTGGTCTAATTCAACCACTAAGGGAATAACAAATTTTGGGGTACATGAAATGAAAATGGGGTCTATGGGGGTCTACGTGTTTTCCCGGCCCTAAAAAAAGGTAAATTGTTTTTCCGACATGGCTCTTAAAACATTTTTGACTTTTCAATAAGGCTTTAAAAAAAGGGTAAAATTTTTTTATAAAAAATCAAAATCAATTTAGTGGGTCTACCCAAAACCGAAAAATATGGCAAGGAGTCTACGACACAAAAAAGTTTGAGAACCTATGATCTAATGAAGTATAGTGAAGAAAAATTCCAGACAATACTGACTTTAATCAAAATCTAGATGATGGGAGCCTTCATTTTATTATTATTATTATTATTATTATTATAGAAATAACAAAAACTTTTCTTAAGATTTTAGTAAAAATCTTTATATAAAAAAAAACATGCTCAATTAAAAACACTCAAAAACGAGTAGTCAGCAGGTAGTAAGTAAACCTAGAACTGTTTTTATTAAAAATATTATTAAACAAATAATATATATATTATATAGTACCTGGTTCACTTTAAAAAAATATTCCTTATGAACTATGAATATTTAAGATTAAAATTATTATTTAAAATAAATAAACTACAAAAATATATGAAACAATTTCAAATAATTTAAAAGAACTTAAACTAAAAAAATAGTCATAAAACGTACGTATCAATGCACTGAAAGACAGAAAAGTATGGCCTGTGGATATAACATAATATATATTTCGTAATTTGATTACAAAAGATTATTAAAATAAATATTTTTAATTTTATTTTATTTATAATATTTTGTATTTGCCCGCATCATTTTGTTTAATTTTAAAATTTGTATTTTAAATTAAAAGAAAAAATTAACAAAGATGATTTTTCCCGAATCCGAAACCTAAACAGATCAATTTTTGTTTCTAAGAATTGTCTAAAGTGTGAATTTCAAAAAAAAAATCCTTAGAGCGGTTTAATATCTCAAAAATACAATTGTAATTATTTTATTTAAGTAAAATTTATTATTATTAATTTGAAATTCCACTAAAAGTATCTTAAAAATTATTGTAATTGTAATTACCATTTTCAAATTTTGTTTTAAAGATTATAAAAATAGTAAATGATTTACAAATTTAATTTTCTTTTTTTCTTTAATTTATTTTATGCATAAATATAAAATATGTAATTTTTATTCTGAAAATTTGTTAATTATGATAAATTGCCATAGATGTATGTAAACTGCTTAGAGTGGGGAGAAAGAGAGAGAAGGGATTTTGTGGTGTATATAGTGGGGAGAGAATGCAACCACAACCACTAGAACATTCTGTCGCAATTTCAAATTGATTATTCAGTCATTTATTAAACGTAAATTAAAAAAAAACGAGCAAATGGATTTATTTATTTATAGAATGTAAGAATCTACTTAATTCATATAAAATGATTTACTTTATAATTTTAGATAAAATTATAAACAGATTATCTTTAAATTTAGTGAGTGGTACATATGTAGATAAATAAAATATATTTCTCTATAGAAAATGTAAAATTGGATGGAGGGTCTCCACTTGACTATATCGCAAATTTGAATCTGATTAAGTAACATATATTATATTTATATAAATTAAAAAATTAATTAAAATTAAATTATAAATTAAAATTAAAAAATAATTTTTATTTGTTTGGCTCTTTGTTGATAGCACCACGTCACGTGCTGGTGCGTGATTGGCAGTCAACGTGTTAAAAAATTTAAAAAATTAATTTCGATACTTTCAGCGATTCAATCAAGTTGAAATTCTATATATAGCAGTTTTCTACAATCATGTTAATTACCCTATTCCGAACGAGCGCCATTTCTCAAAAGTTGATAGAAAACTACGAATTTTTATTAATGCCCGTGTACCAAGTTTCATTATTCTAGCTCAAACCGTTTTTGCATAATCTTGTCTACATACACACACACACACACACACACAGACATTTTCCTCAACCTTAGTGAAAATGACTCAGGGACCTTCAAAACGTATAAAAACATCAAAATCTCGACAGCGAAAATTTTCATTTTCTGGCGAGATAGTAAAAAAATAAAACAAAAAAAAATATTCCTTTATTTTATTAAAATAATAGTAATTTTTTAAGAAATAGTTACATATATCCATATGTATATGTATATATAGTGCTTATGATGCATCCTTAGATAGCTATGTGTTACATTCTATATAATATAAAATGTCAAAGTTAGTTAGGATTTCATCCCTCATAATACTTTTGATTTTGATATCAAGTAGTATAATGTATGTGACATGTGTGACATGTTTTAAAAATTACATTCTACAATATTATATATATATATGAGTCGTTTAAACATCATTTCATAAATTTAAAATATAAAATGTTGAAAAAATCCAAAGAAAAAAACTATAACAAATGATTTCTTCTTGTATCCTTTTGTTAAAATTGATGATAATCCATTTGAAGAATGAGAAATAAATGCGATTAAAGGCATTAGAACTGTCCATTGGGTAGATTAAAAGATTATAGTTGCTGATTCCTTTAAATCATGTCAAGGAAATAAATTTACCAGCTCAATGATGATAATGATAATGATTTTTCTAATAAAGTTAATGTTCACGTCAATTAAATACGATTCCAATAAATTATAATTAATACGCATTTCAAATAAATGATACATTTCTTCACTTATTTTTTTTAGACAATTTAGCATAGAACTAGTTAGGTCATTAGTATTTTTTAGTCTAACAAATAAACAGATAATAGAGTTGGAAATCAATATATATATAAAAAGGTTTTTGTCTGCACATTGCTCAGAATTTAAAATTTTTTGCATATCTTCGCGTTTCATAATCTCTAGAATCCAAAAGTGACTTTAGAATTATTCATGTCTGTCTATCTCTTCAGAAATTCTCACGTTATAGACGCAAAATTGGTTGAACCGATTTCGATAAAATTACATCACAATTTTCTTTCATATCTCTATTTGTTCATAGGCTATAAATTTTATTAATATCTAATCAATAACCGCAGAAATTAATTATTTAAAATTTGATATGTAGACGTTCTTTGTATTGTATTCTTTGCGCTGATGAATGACAACATGTATATATAATCTTAAAAATTAAAAAAGAAATTGTAGTCAGAATGTGAATGTTTTCAGTGTGTTAAATAAGTTAAAAAAGCCAATATGATAAATTGAAATATTGTAAATATTAGAAAAATAAAAATAAATATAAAATTTAAAGAAATTAGCATAATACTAAACTGCTAGTTAGGTCATTAGTATTTTTTAGACTAACAAAAAAAAAGAGATGAGTTGGAAATATATATATATATAATATATTATATATAAAATAAAGTTATCTAAAAGACTAATGATAGAAATTATTTATTTATCAATCTTTTTTTTTTAAAAAAAAATACATTATTTCTTATGATATTCATTTTTCATTCGTTTTCTGTTTAAAACTTTTCAGACAAGAAATAATGTATTTAAATTTTATTATAATAGAAATAGCTACTGCATTCCACAATAGTATTTAAGTACCATAACTAAGACTATAAAAAATTTGCAATATTTTCCATAGGATAAGAAATTATTAATATTATAAAATAAGTAAAAGTTTTGTTTGTTTATTTCAAAGATATTTATTAGTGTTTTTTTTTTTTGGAAATTAATGTTTTATTTTAAATATGGAGAACCATTGACTTTTAAAAAATAGTATTAAACTTGCATTTATAAATATTACTCATAAATTAATTGATATTTAGTAAATTATTCAAAAACCGCCACCATGGAATTTACTTAAAGAGAAAGAGAGAGAGAATTAATATTTAATCCATATATCAGTGATTCTCAACCACTATGCCGCCGCACTTTAGTGTGCGGCGGGATTATGATATTATTATCTTAAACATTTCCGACTTTTTTTTATTAATTTTTTCATTTTGGTTCTAAAAAAAGGTAAACCGTTTTTGGAACCACTTTTTTTCAATATGGTAAATTTTTACACTTATCTTTTTCTTTATGTGCCGCCAAATTTTTAAACTGTTAAAGGTGTGCCGCGGTAAAATAAAAAAAGGGTGAGAATTTCTGCCATATATGAATATACAAAATAAAATGTTTTTTGTTTTTGTGAATTAATTCATTTAATTCATTATATACTCGTACTTATAAATAAAATTTAATTGAATAAATTTTAATAAATTATAACATAATTGATTTTATATATATATATATTGATTATTTTATACTTTTATTTAGGGAATGTTAAATATTTTAAAAAGATATAGCATATATTTATATGTATTATATATATACATATTTATGATTAGAAATTAGGAGATGTATTCGAGTTCATTCATTAGACTGGATTCAATTAAGACTGGCAAACGTTCAAAGTTCACTTTAGAAATTGAAACATATAGATACCTATATTCTTGTATATATATCTAAAACAACCTATATTTACTTATATATTAAATATATATTTACTTATATATTAAATATATATATACTATATATATAAACAAAAGACACAAACCTAATTACCAATTGTTTTCTTTCACTAATTCATTAATAATGTGAATTAAGTATTAATAATATTTTAGACTAATTGAATTGAACTAGTATTAGAATGTGTTTTATTTATTATTATTATTATTATTATTATTTGTTGTTTTTTTTTTTTTGTTTCAACATGTTTATCCTTTAAACTAGAAATTTATCTCTTTTATATTTCTTTCTGAATATAAATATAAACAAACATTTGACAAGTTTCCTTTCTTCCTTTCTTTATTGAAAATTCCATTTTGAAAAAAAATAAATAAAATTAGAATAATTTGAAAAATTATAAGAAATCTAAAAAATCGAAATAATAATAATAATAATATTTAGAAATTATATTATATGTATTAAATAAATTGACATTTCAATTAGTTTTAATGATTTCTAATTTGAATGTAATAAATAATAAATTTATAAAATAAACTAAGAGTGTTGTTATATACTCGTATGTTTAATTTAATAAATTCAATCAAATTTGACAAATAAATAAGTAAGGATGATGATTTTAAGTAATCAGTGTCTCCGCCTGTGAGATAGACAACCAGCAATATCACTAATACATAATTTCAGTTGGAACAATTTAAATTTCAATTTTATTCACTTTCAAATTTTAAATAGAAAGAAAAAAAATCTAGTATAATAAATATTAATTAATATAAATCAGCGGTCGAGGAAATTACCCCAAATGGGGTAAAAATGAAATTTTTGTCAGTAAAAAGTATATATTTTTACTTTGCTATGTTATAAACCTGTTAGTATTTTTACAAATTAAATTTTTAGTTATTGTTTTCTTTTCAAAATTATCATGGGGAGGGGGGGGGGGGCTATAATAGTAAAGATGCTAAAAAGAGGCGATTTTGTTGTTGTTGTTTTTTGCTCTTCACCATGGGGTAATACAACTTGCACAAAAATATTTTGGGGGTATGATTATAAAAGTTCTCCGACCGCTGGTATAAATGTAATAGAAACTGTCTAACTAGAGAATTTAAGAAATTTTTTTTAATATATATATAGGAAATTATTAAATTATTATTATTATTATCATATCAATAGTTTAAAATGAATTATTATATAGTATTATAATACTGTTATTATACTATTACACTATTAGTAATATATACATTTCAATTAAGAATAAGCGTAGAACCGAATTGACTTTTTTTGGAAATTGAGGAATAATTAAATTTTTGAAAAATGTTGTAAAACGAGATATATATCTAAATTGAATAAATTTTTCATTTTTAATTTTACATAGCTTATTTAGTATTATATTATAAAGAGAGAAAGAGAGAAGTAAATAAAAATATTAATAAATAATATTAAATTAATTGTAATTTTTCATTTTATTATTCATTTATTAGTAAATTTATCTTAATCCCAAGCCGTCGTTAATCATCAAAATAAAATAAAATATTGTTCAAAAAAAAAAAAAAACATTAAGGAAAGAATATATAATGGCTAGTAAATAATATATATATATATACTAGTATATATGACGTGTGATTATATCTAAATTTCAAAATCAAAGAAATTCATATCATTAATATCTAATAATATTTTATAAGTCATCAATAAAATAAAATAATAGTGTTTTTGTTTTGTTACTTTATAAATATATAATAGATATTTAATGTAATTGATATTTAAAGAAAAAAACAAAAATTTCAATTTTTTTAAATCTACATATACAATATTATATTTTATTAACTTGAATTTTTGTTTTTTTTTACATGATAATAAATATGAGATGAATATTTAATTGAAATCTTTATTTCCGTATTCATGACACACAGACACACACACACAAATAAAAGTTGATTTTTATTAATAAAAATTCAAAATTTATCTTTATATTTTTATTTGAAAGAATAATAAGAAAAAAAAATGATAAATGTCAGTGATTTATTTTTTATTTTTTTTTTTTTTTGGTATATAATTTGAAATTGTCAGTTGATTTCCTCAATTGAATTTTGATTAGTAAAATGAAAAGTGGAGAATGTGGGAGGGTGAATTGTTAGGGGTAGTGTCGATTGTTTTACCGGCAAGAAGCGCAGCGACAGCGGCGATGACCGCGGCGCAGAGTCCCGCAAGCGGGCAGGGCATTTGTGTTTGTCCTGCGAGCGCAAGTACCCCAAGCGACATGGGCCCCGAGACTAACAGGATCGCTTGAAAAATTGCCCCTAAATTTGCCCGGCAAAAATGCCAAGCAGAATTGGTATTACATCGCATGCTGCAGTCCGGGATGATGGCTATCGGGCCGACTGGGAATCGATCCCGGGGCTTCGTGCGCTCCTCAGGGGTTGCTGACACACTGACCCTCCCCTACCCCAAAAAAGGGAGATTGCGCTTGCGCAATATCGACCCTCCAAGAGCCCCTCCCTTCCAAGATCGGGCAGCCAGGTAGAAAAAGAGAAACGGGAGCGCAATGAGCCAGAATATTAATATTCTCTCACTTAAGCACTGATATACTTTTGCTTTTTCACAAAATTCAGTCAACTACCCCCCCACCCCCACCCCCACCTCCACACCACGTCCTCTTCTCCCTCCTCTCTTTCCTTTTGTCACCCTAATCATTTTAACAATCAGAATGAACAGAATTCTCTCTGATTATTGGTTGACTGGTTAGAGGAAAGGGTTTTTGTTGTCTAAACATATAATATTGTGTGTATGAGGGAGGCTACGAGGGTGGGGTGAAAAGTTTCCGGCCTGACCAAGAAAAACGATGTTTTTAAATTTTTTTTGCTATATTTTTCAACATAATCTCCATCAACATTGATACATTTGTCATAACGATGTTCTAATTTAGTTAATTAATTGAATTAATTAAATTTAATTTAAGTTTCATCAACAGTTATGAATCGATGCAAAAATCCGTTTGCATTACACCTACAGCGCCAAATTGTCGGTAGAAATGGTTTTTCGAAGCAGTTTTTGGACTAACGTTAGCAAACGCAGCACCCACGTTGCACACAGCTTTCCATATTCAAATGGTTGTGCAAAATATTTCGCACACGTTCAGCTGATATCGTACAGGTCTCAGCTATCTTGAATGTTGAAAAATAAAGCAAAAAAAAAATTTAAAAACTCGTTTTTCTTGGTCAGGCCGGAAACTTTTCACCTCGCCCTCGTACTATTACCATTAAAATTAAAATAAGAAATTAATTAATTAATTAAATTGAATTGAAAATTAAATTGGATGTTTTTACAAATTTATTGATTTAATTTCTATAATATTTCTGGTATTATATACTTACAAGAAAAAAAGATAAGTTGACCTGTGGCCAGGTCCGAACCGACCGACGGTTTGAAATAAATTAATTTCCAGCTACAGAAACAATTTCAAATAATTTTAATATATCTATTAATGTAATAAAAAACAGATATGGATAGAACATAAATATTTTTAATTTAATTTTATTTATAATATATAGCTGAAGTAGCCGGCGTTGCCGGCGTTACCCGAGGCTGTGACGTCATATAATTTTAAATTAAGAAAAACATAATGAAGATGATTTTTCCCGAGGATAAAACCAATACATTCGTGGTGATATGTAAAAAAATCTCCTTATGTGAAATTTGGTGCGAAAATAACCCTTCCCTTCTTATAGTCGATCGATAATACTACCACTTCCGGTTTCCGGATTTGCACCAAAAGTTGATCAATTCATCCCACTGATGCATTAAGTAAATATACCAAATTTCATTAAAATCCGTTAAGCCGTTCAGGCTGTACACATCTATACGGACGGACAGACGGACGGACAGACATCATGCTAAAAATACTTTTTTCTGTTAAGAAAATGCATGATTCGTGGAGATATGTAAAAATCTCCACATGTGAAATTTGGTGTGAAAACAATACCTCCCTTACTATCGTCGGTCGGTAAAAAATATATATCGTAGTATAGTAAGTATTTCAAATATATATTTTAATTTTGTGGAATTGTTTAAAATAATTTTGGCTCACTATTGGTTGGTTTAATTAAAATGACAATTAATCTTTGAGTTTGATAATTTTTTTTTTTAATTTCAATTAGGTATATACTCGTAGAAAGACAAAAATTATTTTATTTAATTTATTTTTTTTTTAATGAAATTATATTTTTTAAACATAAATGTTCAAAAAGACACAATAAGATACAACAAAATTATAACTATAATTATAATATAGGATGCAAGTAATATATATATTATATCGATATTTATTTTTACGACCGACGATAGTAAGGGAGGTATTGTTTTCAAACCAAATTTCACATGAGGAGATTTTTTTATATATCACCACGAATCATGCACTTTGTATTGGTTTTATCCTCGGGAAAATCATATTTATTAGTTTTTTCTTAATTTAAAATTATATGACGTCATCCAGCCATTCATGACGTCACAGCCTGGTCTTACATATATATTATAAATAAAATAAAATTATAAATATTTATGTATCCATATCTGTTTTTTATTACATTAATAGATATATTAAAATTATTTGAAATTGTTTCTGTAGCTGGAAATTAATTTACTTCAAATCGTCGGTCGGTTCGGACCTGGCCACAGGTCAACTTATTTATTTTTATTTTTTATATTTTATTTTTATATTTTTATATTTTATTTTTATATTTTTATATATAATATATAATTATGGAAACATGATGAATTAAATGATATACGATATGCCCATTAAATATATGTAGAGTTTAAGTAAAATGAAATGTTTTATTCCATATACGAGATTTTACAATAGAATAATTTTGAATCATGATTGAAATTAATAAAGTTAACAAATATACTAGAAAAATTAAAATTTCTCTAATTATCTTAAAATAAACATTAAAAAAAATAAGAAATAAAGAAAATGGTGTAAAAAATAAAATATAAATTCTATTTTCTTTATGAAATGAATATATAAATAACAATATTTTTGGGTTAATTAATTAATTTAATATGTTAAATAAAAAAATATATATATTTCTTTTCAAAAAAATATTCCATTAATTATTTTTTAGATAGTCTTTGTCAGTGATTCTCAGCCTTTTTTTTTTACCGCGACACACTTTTAACGGTTTAAACATTTGGCGGCACACAAAGAAAAAGATAAGTGTAAAGTTTACCATATTGAAAAAAATGTGGTCCCCAAAACGGTTTACCTTTTTTTATAGAACCAAATTGGAAACATTTATAAAAAAAAGTCGGAAATGTTTAAGAGCCTCATAATCCCGCGGCACAGTGGTTGAGAATCACTGATATATGGATTAAATGTTAATTCTCTCTCTCTCTCTTTAAGTAAATTCCATGGTGGTGGTTTTTGTATAATTTAATAAATATCAATTAATTTATGAGTAATATTTATAAATGCAAGTTTAATACTATTTAAGCACAGAAAGAAAAAGATAAGTGTAAAAGTTATTTACTTATTTACCATATTGAAAAAAAGTCGAAAATGTTTAAGAGTCTGATCGCAAAAAACATTTTACCTTTTTACATATAAAATAAATAAGTACTTTTTCTTAATTTGAAATTTACATTTGTAAAATTTGGCGGTACATTTTGAAAAGCTCGCAGCAGACAAAAGTGCCGCGGGACAGTTGTATAGTGACGGAAAAAATGTAAACGCCATGTAGTGTTATTGTCGGGTAATCAACCATTTGAAAAGGTTATTTTCCAGCAACAACCCCCCTCCCACGTTATCAACATTATTATTATTATTATTTTTATCAAAATAATATAGTTTTCAAAATAATTAGAAATAGATGATAGATAAACAAATGATAGAATAGTTGATTTAACATTATAAGTTGTAAAGTGTTTTTTTTTATTTACTTTATTTTTTCCATATATTAAATTATTGATATTTTCTTAATAGAAATATTTTTAATTATAAATTATAAGAATCCTTTCATCTTTTAAATAACTTCCAATAAACATTAAATTAGACATTTTTACTATCTCGCCAAAAAAATTTTCGATGTTGAGATTTTGATGTTTTTATACGTTTTGAAGATTCCTGAATTATTTTCACTAAGGTTGAGAAAAATGTCTGTGTGTGTGTAGACAAGATTATGCAAAAACGGTTTGAGCTGGAATCATGAAATTTGGTATACGGGCATTATTCAAAATTCGTAGTTTTCTATCATCTTTTGAGAAATGTAGCTCAACCGGAAGTGGGTCATTACCTACAACTTTTTGATTTTTTTTCCTCTAAAGTGACCGTAGAAATAAAGATATATGTTTGATAATTTTTCACGTGATTAAAAATTATATAAAACTGCTATATATAGAATTTCAGCTTGATTGAATGAATTAATTTTTTAAATCTCACGCGCCAACACGTGACGTGGTTCCATCAACAAAGAGCCAAACATGCCCTGGTTTAATAAATATTATTTATTAATTTTTTATTTATAATTTAATTAATTTAATTTAATTTAAATTAATATATGTTATTTAATCCAATTCAAATTTGCGATGATAGTCAAGTGGAGACACTCCAGTTAATTTTTATCTAATCAGATTTAATAAAATATTTTCTATTTTTTTCTTTCCAATCATTTTAATTCTATTCTTAATTATCAGCATCTTCTTTATTCTATTTTCAATGGAGCATTTCAATTCTTAAAATCCCGAACTAGGCCCCTCTTTATTTATTACGCCTTTCCGAAGATAAAGAACGTTTATATACGTTTGAAAAATAAAGCTTCGAAAATTCGAATATGTATCTGACATAGAAATATAGGCCGTGTGGAGCGCATCTGGAAACAAACCGCATCATTTATTTTATTACTCGCGCTGCCAGGAAAATATCGTAACCAGGCTTCTGTCGATGAATGAATGGAATGATGGACCTCCAGAAGAAATGATTGAAAAAAAAACACCCACACACCATCCCTTTCCTTACTAAATTAATAAATCACCATTTGATTTGCTTATAAACTTAATCGATAAATTAAATTTAATAAAATTTATCTTATTTTTACCGGCCGACGATAGTAAGGCAGGTATTGTTTTCACACCAAATTTCACATACCTCCACGAATCATGCATTCTCTTAACCGAAAAAAGTATTTTTAGCATGATGTCGGTCCGTCCGTCTGTCCATCCGTCCGTCTGTCCATCCGTCCATCTGTCCGTCTGACCGTCCGTATAGATGTGAACAGCTTGAACGGCTCAACGGATTTTGATAAAATTTGAAATATTTACTTAATGCATCAGTGGCATGAATTCATCAACTTTTGGTGTATATCCGAAAAGCGGAAGTGGTAGTATTACCGATCGATGATAGGAAGGAAAGGGTTATTTTCACAGCAAATTTTTCACATGAAGAGATTTTTTACATCTCCACGAATCATGCACTTTGTTCACAGATAAAAAAGTATTTTTAGCACGATATCTGTCCGTCTGTTCCACTGTCCGTCCTTCTTCCTTTAAAATATAGTAGTGATAAATAATTGATTAGTTAAACTAAAAATAAAAACTAAGATAATATAATTTAGTCATTTTAATTCAAGTTCTAAAAATATTTTTTAATTCTTTATATATATTTATAAATAATGTTGTTTGGGAATTAATTTATTTTAAATCGTCGGTCCTGTGCCTGGCCAGAGGTCAACAAGTCCATGACTCTTTAAATGAAATGCAGGTTTTTGAATAAAAAATTATTTTCTTTTTCAAACGTAGTCTCTTTCGAGGTCGATTCACAACGTCCAACGTTTCTCCAATTTTTTTTATCCCTTTTCAAAAATAAGATTTGTTGATGATATCAAAATAAGAATTTGTTTGTGAGATGATTTCATCGTTGGAGTCAAATCTCTTTCCGTCGAGCCATTTCTTCAGGTTTGGAAATAAGAAAAAGTCACTCGGGGCTAAATACGGAGAATAGGGCGGATGAGAGAGCAATTTATATTTAATTTCATGGATTTTCATGGAAATTCTCGAGGCAGTCTGCTATTAATGGATGTCAAACAAAAACTAAAAAACCCAATTGGTTCAAATTTCGACAGGAATCAGCTGATAGTTGCCTGCTGACAGGGGAGCAGTTATGCCATTTCATTTAAGAGACAAGAAATTCAAAAAGTCACGGACTTATTGACCTATCCTCATACTTTGTTTATCTGTTATTAATCTAAATACTCAAATATTAATTATTTGGAAAAATCATGACATATTTTTTTCAAATGTGATTTCTTTATATATATATATATATATATATAATGATAGATAGAGGGCCGGAGGCAGGGTAGCCGAGAGCGTAGGAGACCAACTTTCCACGCAAGAGAAGTCGGCGTTCGATTCCAACTAAGAACAAAAATTTTCAATTTAATTTAACATCAGCTGCCTCCGGCAAGCCCCACCATGGATGTCACCTTGTCGTGTTGGGGGGCTTCGACTTAACTAAGAACATCCACGTCTCGGAGATGAGACTAGCAATCTACTCAAGAGACGCAAATCACAATTGCTCAAAGAACCACACACAGCCTCGAAAATTGGAATGATTAACACATTGACGACACGGCAACGAACCTATTACGGCAAATGGGTTAAGATTAGCCGTAAAAATGGAACGAACACGTAGGAAGAGCCAAGGCGGAAGGGCTCTTGAGAATATAGCCCGGGATGGAAGGCCAGCAACACAATAGACCAAGCCACCGAAAAAATGGGCTGACTCCTGGGCGTACTCTTCCCAAAAAAAAAGACCTGAGGATAGTGAAGAAGAACAGGCCTTAGGCCTATAATAGAAGAAGAAGAAGAAGAAGAAGATAGAGGGCCGATGTTTAGACTTCAAGATTCTACAGTATCAAAAATGATTGTTGAGTAACTAACAAGATGTTTGACGTCATCAATGTCAACTGGATGAAAAAACAAAAACAAAAAACAAATTTGCTTTTAGAATTATAAAGTTGAGTTGTTTTTTCACTTAAGAACAATGATACTGTGTCACGTTATATATAATATACCTAGGTATTTACTTAAGCTTCATACGTTCTGAAGCCTGTTTCCCTACTTTTTGTCATAAATTTTAAAATAATCTTTTTCACTCATATTCCCAAAAATAAAACAGATCTTTCTATTTTGATGAGTGTAATTAAGCCGAATTTACAAGCATGAAATCATGCGATTTTTACAAAAATGGGAAAATATCATTCTGATTTAATTAATTAATTTTTTAATTTTCAGATATCCAAACCGAACTTAAAAAAACTCGAAAATTAACGAAGCCCTCTAGCGGCCAAATGAATAAAATATGGTAGCTAAATTGATTGTCAGTGGATTTATATGCAAATTTTAATAATTTTTATCTCGGAAACTATAAGTAACCGAACCATTTGCTAATTTAAGAATCACTTGGAATTAATAATTGTATCCACTGGTATAGTTTTATCCAAATTACTGAAGCTTCCGTTTTTGTAAACAATTAACAATCCTTATATACAATATCATAAAATTAAAAAATAATCTACCTGATTTTCATTAAAATATTATTAACTAAAAATGAATTGAAGACATTGAAGTTAAGATCATTCCATTTAAAAAAAGACCAAATAAAAAAAGAGTTGATAAGATTTACTCAAGAGAATAGAATATTTGCTACCAAAAAAAGATGATATAATGGTTTTGAAATGGAACAAGGATTCCCATAGGAATTCAATGTTAACCTTGTTCATATCAAAAAAAAAAAAAAAGTTTTTTTTTCTTTTAGGAATTCTCCACGTGACTAATAAATCCATTAAATTTTTAAAATGTTTTACGAATTTTTGATTACTTTTCTAAAGAGAATATTCCCTTTGGAACTATTTTTTATAACTAATGAATTTCGAAATTATTTCAAAGTAACTCTCTATGTTGACAATATTATTTATGTTACATATGTTTAAATATTTTAAAGTTATTACAATATGGGCAGGACACGTGGCTAGAATGGGAGAGGAAAGAATGCCAAAGGGTGTATTGATGGGGGAGACCGATTGGAAGATCAAGGAAGCTGTGGATGGAAAATGTAGAGCAGGGGTCGGTAAATTTAGGAAAGGGCCAAATATAAATATTTTAAAAATTTGGGGGCCGGACGTGTTAGAATATATATTTTACTGTCCTAACGAAGAATCTAATAAAAAACTAAATTTTAAATTAATTAATTAATTAAATAATAAATTTTGCATTAATATGATGAATGTAATTGTTTTTTTTTTTAGATATTTTCATCATAAATGGGTACACGTGCAAATGGTCATCTGTTAATAATGATCTGTATTTCTATTTTTTGTATACTTCATTTTCGAAAATGTCTTTTCACATTGGTATATACTTCAAAATACAGAAATAAACCTTCGTGCATATGATTTTAATTGAAATTGAAATTCTTAGAAAGATATTCATAGAATTGTGTTAGATCCATAACTTTGAACTTCGTTTTTAGTGTGTCATCATTTTGTGGATCAATAACTTCCAACTGAAGTTCTGACCGAAGTTGGTCAATCGTACACTCAAATGGAAAATTTATTTTGCATTTGTATAAAAAATCACAATATTTATCCGCGGGTCAGATAAAAATAGATGACGGGCCGGATTTGGCCCGCGGGCCGTAGTTTGCCAACCCCTGATGTAAAGAGATACCCAGACGTTTTAGAATATATATTTTACTGTCCTATCGAAGGGAGTTGGATGGTTATAGCTCAGTATAGGGACACTTGGAGAAATGTGGATGCTGAGGCCAAGAACTTTTATGTTTCGTAGAGCCAAAGTGAGAGATAATTAAATAGATAGAGTCATTACAATTATTCTATTTAAACTTTGTATAACGTTGCATTATAAAAAAATAAGTTGACCTGTAGCCAGGTTTGAAGTAAATTAATTTCCAGCTATAGAAACAATTTCAAATAATTTTAATATATCTATTAATGTAATAAAAAACAGATATGGACATAACATAAATATTTTTAATTTTATAATATATATGTAAGACAAGGCTGTGACGTCATATAATTTTAAATTAAGAAAAAACTAATAAAGATGATTTTTCTCAAGAATAAAACCAATACAAAGTGCATGATTCGTGGTGATATAGAAAAACATCTCCTAATGTGAAATTTGGTGTGATCGCTAATACTACCACTTCCGGTTTCCGGATTTGCACCAAAAGTTGATCAATTCATCATACTGATGCATTAAGTAAATATACCAAATTTCATCAAAATCTGTTGAGCCGTTCAGGCTGTACACATCTATACGGACGGATGGACAGACGGAGAGACATCATGCTAAAAATACTTTTTTCTGTTTAGAAAATGCATGATTGGTGGAGATATGTAAAAATCTCCACATGTGAAATTTGGTGTGAAAACAATACCTCCCTTACTATCGTCGGTCGATAAAAATTTAATTTAATTTTAATTTATAATTAAATTAATATATGTTATTTAATCCAATTCAAATTTGCGAGATAGTCGAGTGGAGACACTCCAGATTTTTTTCTTGTAAAGTGACCGTAAAAATAAAGATATATGTTTGGTAAATTTTAACATGATTGAAAATTGTATAAAACTGCTATATATAGAATTTCAGCTTGATTGAATCGCTGAATGTATGAATGAATAAAATATGCTAGCTAAATTGAATGTAAGTGGATTTATATGCAAATTTTAATCATTTTTATCTGGGAAACTATAAGTGACAAACCATTTGCTAATTTAAAAAAATGTATCCACTGGTATAGTTTTATCCAAATCACTGAAGCTTCCGTTTTTGTAAACAATTAACAATCCTTATATACAATATCATAAAATTAAAATTAAAAAATAACGAATATAAAAACACAAATATCTGTAAAGTTATTTATTAAATGAATTGAAAATTTTATATTTTTTTTTATTTTTTTGTACTAATTACTTAATTCATTTTATTAAATAAAATAAAAATATTTATTATTAAGAGTGACGATTTATCTTTTAATTTTATATACCTACTATCTAACACTCTCTTTTATTTTATTTTATTTTATATTTATATTGTGAAATACGATTTGTGTGCTTTGCATACGAAATCTTCTCTTTAATATTTTTTTTTTTAAGATAATTCAATATTTTTATTGGCATATGAAAAAAAGAAAAAAAATGTATATACGCATAAATTTAAGTGAAAGTATTTACTCGTATTTTCAGCCTTTTGGCAGTTCTAAGTAATAAGTTATTTTACTTTTTTTTATATTTGACAGCTGATTTAATAAAAGAAAGAAAAAATATTGAAATAAAATGAAAATGGATTAGATTGATTTTTATTTTTCATTTAAAATTTTGGATAAAGATTTATTAAATAATACAAATCTATCTATCTATAACAGTGATTCTCAACCACTTTAGTGTGCCGCGAGATTATGAGGCTCTTAAACATTTCCGACTTTTTTTTCTAAATTTTTTTCAATTTGGTTCTAAAAAAAAGGTAAACCATTTTTGGTACCAAAATGGTAAACTTGAACACTTTCTTTGAGTGCCGTAAAATTTTTGAACCGTTAAAAGTGTGCCGCGGTAAAAAAAAGGTTGAGAATCACTGATCTATAATATATACTTATTTATAATTTTTTTTTGTGGTAGAATCCAAATGTTCATAAAATTTTTAGTAATTAAAAATCATTTATCTTGATCATAAGATTTTGAATATAATGAATGAGAAATTAAGTATAAATAAATAATTATATAAGGATTAATTTCTTTATTAATGATAAAAATAATCTGGAGTGTCTCCACTCGACTATCTCGTAAATTTGAATTGGATTAAATAACATAATATATTATATTTAAATTAAATTTAATTAATTATAAATTATAAATTAAAATTAATAAATAATATTTATACGTTGTAGGTAATGACCCTCTTCCGGTTGAGCTACATTTCTCAAAAGTTGATAGAAAACTACGAATTTTGAATAATGCCCATGTACCAACTTTCATGATTCTAGTTCAAATCGTTTTTGAGTAATCTTGTCTACATACACACACACAGACATTTTTCTCAACCTTAGTGAAAATGACGCAGGGACCTTCAAAACGTATAAAAACATCAAAATCTCAACATCGAAAATTTTCGTGATCGCAATACTATCTGTAGTAAAAAATGGAGAAGATAAATATAGCGACAAGATAATGATAGTATTGATTGTCCCATTGACTACTACTACTATAGAGAAAAAAGATTGACATGCCAAAAAGCTATATTATATAGTAAAATAGATTTGTTTCTGTTTGTTTTTGAATATTATCTATGATTTAAAGTTAATATAGGTTTGTAACAAATATATATTAAATAGGTCAATAGAAATCCATTATTTTAATGGAAAATTCAACACTTTATTTAATATGTTTTGTGTTGTCTAATTTAGGTAAAATATATACCGTTTTTTTTTATTTATTAAGGGAATTTTTATTAAAAGACCACATTATTTGTATAAAATTATTTATTAAATTAAAATAATTGTACAACGTTTCAAATGCTGATTCTGCAGTCGTTTTCAAGTAACCGTACGCTAATATCACTGCCTATATAAGAGGTGACGTGTCCCAACATGCATCAGTCCGCTTGAATCGGAGCAAGCGTACGGTTACTTGAAAACGACTGCAGAATAAGCAGTTGAAACGTTGTACAATTATTTTAATTTAATAAATAATTTTATACAAATAATGTGGTCTTTTAATAAAAATTCCCTTAATAAATATATATATATAACCACAAAAGCTTTAATAAATACATATATACCGTTTTGTTGGATAATTTGTTGCCATATTAAAAGTAACTTCAAAATGCCTCTCTCATAGAAATATTTTTCCTTATTGGCGAAAAACTCTAATAATCGATTTTTATTTCATTTTCTTTTGATTCCAATTTCTTATCACACAGAAAGTTTTGCAATGCGAGAAAAAGGTGGTCATCGCTTGGTGCCAAGTCCGGATTATATGGTGGATGCATTAAAATTTTCCAACCAAACTCTAAGAGTTTCTGGTGAGTGACTACAGTCGTGTCTGGCCTGGGGTTGTCCTGATGGAATACAACACCTCTTCTGTTTGCCAATTATGGCCGTTTTTGCTCAATCGCTAGCTTCAAACGGTTCAGTGTATGGCCATGCAGAAACAACTCATATAATAAATTATTTTTTTCCAGTCCCATCAAATACACAATAGAACCTTTCTGGCCAGTAATTCTCGTTTGGCCATCGATTGAGCTGCTTCACTGCGCTTTAACCACGATCGTTTTCGCACAACATCGTCATATGTGACCCATTTTTCATCTCCAGTCACCATCCGTTTAAGAAATCGGTCGATTTAATTTCGTTTGGCCAAGGCTTCGGAGATTGAAATTCAATCCAGCATGTTTTTTGATATTAATTGGTGTGGTACCCAAACATCAAGCTTCTTTTTGAATCCAAATTTGTGTAAATGGTTTAAAACTGTTTTATTGTCAATCTTTAGCATCTGGGCGATTCAGATCGACTTTGAATATTTCTGTGTTTGGCCTTTGCGAAAAAAAAATGCCTGAACGGAATCGACAAAACCAAAATTGCAATTAATTGGCTGTTACACTGTCGGCACCATAAACAGCATTCGTAATTTCAGCCGCCTGGCCTACGCCACTATCAAAGAAAGACCGTAAAATGTACTGAATTTTCTCTTTGTTGACTTTGATTTTTAACTCTCTGTAACTCACAACTGAATGGACGCAACAAAAAACAACAAAAGAATGTTTTTTAGTGTGAAATGTCATGTCACAGTAACAACGAGCATAACTTTGAAATTTTGTTTGATCAATACTCTTAGAGTTACAAGCATCTACCGATAAAATGATAGATTTCTTTTTTCCCAACCTATTAAATTTCTATAAAAATGAATAACCTATTGTATAAAAATTCTTAAAATTAATTTAACTTTAAAAATTGAAAATTTTATCAATTTTTTTTAGTTGTAATCAAGAGAGTAAATAAGTAGTAGTATTATTTAAAAAATTAGCTGGAGTGTCTCCACTCGACTATCTCGCAAATTTGAATTGGATTAAATAACATAATATGTTATATTTAACTTAAATTAAATTAATTATAAATTATAAATTAAAATTAATAAATAATATTTATTAAACCAGCGCATATTTAGCTCTTTATTGATGCGACCACGTCACGTGTTGGCGCGAGAGATTTGCACTGTTAAAAAATTAATTCTGGTACTTTCAGGGATTCAATCAAGCTGAAATTCTATATATAGCAGTTTTATACAATCTAAATTATCAAACATATATCTTTATTTCTACGGTCACTTTAAAGGAAAAAAAATCAAAATGTTGTAGGTAATGACCCTCTTCCGGTTGAGCTACATTTCTCAAAAGTTGAGAGAAAACTACGAATTTTGAATAATGACCATGTACCAAATTTCATGATTCTAGCTCAAACCGTTTTTGAGTAATCTTGTCTACATACACACACACACACAGACATTTTTCTCAACCTTAGTGAAAATGATTCAAGAACTTTGAAACGTATAAAAACACCAAAATCTCAACATTGAAAATTTTCTGGCGACATAGTATAAAATTAAATATAAAATATTAAAGTATAATATTAATTCTGAAATAGATTAAGAAAGTGAATTAGATATATTAAAATAAAAAAAAAAAATATAAATAAATTTTGATGTGTGTTTTCAACATTAAAGTTATCTTATAAGAAAATTTTCTAAATTTATATAGTAATTCTCCAATGAATGTCTCTTTAAAATCGCCTGTTCAGAGGTCACTCTTGAGATAATAGGTTTATCTCAGACGAGCGAGTCATTTGTCATCTGCAGTTGTCGAGACACATTCCATTTTTTTCCCCTTTCGAATAATTGATTTGCATCCAATTGGTAAGGTAAGCATCACTTTCTATTATATATAGCATCATTATATAATAATTAATTGATAATATTTTATAAGTATATATTGAATAATATTAATAATAATAATAATAATATAATAATTATTTCTCATCAATGATACAATTTTATTTTATCAGAACATTATTTATTTTTAACAGAAACCACTTTAATTATTATTATTATTATTATATTTATTTTTGTACATAAATTAATTTTTTTTTTGGATTATCTAAATATTATATAGTAATAATTCAAGGAAAAAATTCATTTATTATGGATTAATTTGAGTTTATATTTTTCTATCATTAGTATTTAAAATAAAAATCTGGAGTGTCTCCACTCGACTATCTTTCAAATTTGAATTGGTGTAAATAACGTATATTATATTTAAATTAAATTTAATTAATTATAAATTATATTTAATTTATAATTTATAATTCATATTTATTAAGACAGCGAGTCTTTGGCTCTTTGTTGATGGCACCAGGTCACGTGCTGGCGCGTGATTTGCAATGTTAAAAAATTAATTCCGTTACTTCCAGCGATTCAATCAAGCTGAAATTTTATATATAGCAGTTTTATACAATTTTTAATCATGTGATTTACTATCAAACATATATTTTTATTTTTACGGTCACTTTAGAGGAAAAAAAATCAAAAGGTGGTAGGTAATGACCCTCTTCCGGTTGAGCTACATTTCTCAAAAGTTGATAGAAAACTAAAAATTTTGAATAATGCCCATGTACCAAATTTCATGATTCTAGCTCAAACCGTTTTTTACGTAATCTTGTTTACATACATACACACATACAAACACACATACACTTACACACACACACACAGAGAGACATTTTTCTCAACCTTAGTGAAAATGACGCAGGGACCTTCAAAACGTATAAAAACATCGAAACTTTTCTGGGCGAGATAGTAAAAATAACAATATTACAAAAGAACAAATATTTTTTTTCAGAAAAAGTATATTTTATTTCATTATAAATTATAAATAAATAATTTTATATAATGTATATATATTCTTTTAAATTATATAAATTTATATTTAAATAAGTAAAAATAGTCGTGTTAAAAATATCAACGAGCAAGGATTTATTTTTAAAATTCAATGACAATTTATATTGGTAAGTTTCTAACTACCAATAACCATAGTTTATACATCGAATGAGTAGATCTGTTATATATAACCTTGATAGAAAATAAATATTATTATTAACTCTTGAATTACATACAAATTTATAAAATAAAGTTTACCAAAAAATTAAAACTTAATTATATATTTTTATTTGACAAATATTATAGAAATTTTGCTTTATAAACTATTAATAAAGATAATTTATATTTTATTTTTTGAATAAATAATAAAATTAAGTAATTATATCTACATATATCTATCTATCTCTCTGTCTTCGCCATTCCCCGGTGACTTCATCTTTCTTTGGCTCATAAATACTTCGCAGAATCCTATTCTCAAATACTCTAAATCTACTCTCGTCTTCTAAGGTCATGGACCATGCCTCAAACCCATATTAAAAAAACCGGCCAAATACTTGTTTTATATATTCTAATTTTTATCTCATTTGATAATAATTTAACGCAATAAGCCTCTTTACTGACTGATAACTGGAGTTTCCCGATTGCAACCTCGCTTTAAATTCTTCTCGAATATTATTATCCTTCGTGATTAAAGAACCTAAGTATTTAAATTTTTCTACATATTCAATTTCTACATTTTGTATATTAAGACTTTGTGTGTTAATACTATTCCTCTCTGTTACTTAATATTTTGTCTTATCACTATTAATTTCTAGCCCCACCTCTTTTCATACTTCGATTAATTTTTCTACGCTATTTTTAATTGTAATTGCCGAATCTCCTATTATATTTAAGTCGTCTGCGTAACCTAATACTTGATTTTTTTTTGTTTAATTGGATTCTGAGATTCTTATAAAATAACTTTAATGTTGAAACACACATCAAAATTTATTTAATTTTTTTTTTTTTTAATATATCTAATTCACTTTGTTCATCAATTTCAGAATTAATATTATACTTTAATATTTTATATTTAATTTTATACTATGTCTCCAGAAAATTTTCGATGTTGAGATTTTGATGTTTTTAAACGTTTTCAATCATTTTCACTAAGGTTGAGAAAAATGTCGCTCTCTGTGTGTATGTGTGTATGTGTGTATGTATGTAGACAAAATTACACAAAAATGCTTTGAGTTAGAAACATGAAATTTGGTATACGGGCATTATTCAAAATTCGTAGTTCTATATCAACTTTTGAGAAACTGGAAGGGGGTCATTACTTAAAACGTTTTGATTTTTCTTCCTCTAACGTGACCGTAAAAATAAAGATATATGTTTGATAGTTTTTCACATGATTGAAAATTGTATAAAACTGCTATATATAGAATTTCAGCTTGATGGAATCGCTGAAAGTACCGGAATTAATTTTTTAACATGTTAACTAGCAATCACGCGCCAACTCGTGACGTGGTGCCATCAACAAAGAGCCAAACGCGCTTGTTTAATAAATATTATTTATTAATTTTAATTTGTAATTTATAATTAATTAAATTTAAATATAATATATTATGTTAATTAATCCAATTCAAATTGCGAGATAGTCGAGTGGAGACACTCCAGCTTATTGTTTCGAAAATTCAATGTACCCTGATTTATCCAACACTGTTCGGAACTTTAATAGACACACTTTAAGGGATATACTTAAAGTTCCCCATTAATGTTGCCTATTGATATTTCATCTTGAACTTCATTTTCCTGTAATATGTGTAACTTTCCAAAACTATACCCCCTAAAATAATTGATTTCACTAGTTTGCACCAATAACAGCCACCTGAGATATAATAATTTCCCACCATACTTTATTACGACGTACTCGTCGACACATTTCCATCTCCACATTCTCCATGTTTGACGAGGATTCAACCCACACATTTCCTCCAGATGAATCATTGTCCCAATGACAGCCACTTAAATAACTCAACAACATAAACAACGAAACATAAAAAGCCGCTATAAATCATAACCTACACTACTCACTAAAATCATAAGAAATTTTAAGCCTATAAAATTTACGTATAAGATAAAAGTTATAAATATAGATGAAAATGTTTGAGTTGTTGTTATGTATGAGCATAAAAACACATACTTTAAATGTTTCAAATTCTCCTAAACTAATATTGTGATTCTATAAACAACGCAATAAATCACCATGTGACAATAGAAACATCAAATATACGATTTATATCAAATTCATCGATAATAATCAATACCCATAACATTATTGGTGGCACTTTATATATATCAGGGGTGTCTAAATTGCGACCCAAACGCAAATTATGAAAATATTTAAATTTTTTCAATATGGTTCTAAAAATAAAAAAAAAAAGTTAAAATGATTTTGGGATTACTTTTAAATATTTCCGACTTGTTTAAATTTTTCAATATGGTTCTAAGAAAAAAAAATGGTAAAATGATAGATATTTATGTGCGGCCCAGCATATTTTTATATTTTTTTTTTTTTTGCAATGTGCCCCTCGAATGGTCATATTTTAGACATCCCTGATTTAATATATATATATATATATAGGATAAAAAAATAGATGAGATAAAGAAATTAATTGAATTTCATTTAATTAAGTATATTATATATGGACCATTGATAAAATTTAAACTTGAAATGTGTTATTATTAAAAAATTTAATAGGAAATAACGTATTAGTCTAAAATTTCAATGATAAAATGAAAGAAAATCAAGAAATGTACAAAAAACTTGATAATTTATAATTTAATTAATTAAAATTTTAAAATTTAAAGTTAATTTCTTTAAGCGTGGGTTTTAGAAGACAATGGAATGATAAATAAAATCCCTTATTTATAGTAGGTATTTGATTGAGCACGAAATATTTAAGATTTTTTTAGTACAAAATAACCGAGTTTATTTTGAGATTTCAATGATAGAATGAAAACAAATTTTATCTATTTCTACTAGATTATAATATTAATTATAATATATTTTATATTTAGATAGAAAAATAAAAATATATTAATTATGTAAATTACTTTTGGAAAACTTTTACCATCGTTGAAATAAATTGTTTTTACTTTTAAACGCGAAAAATAAGAAAAAAAAAATAAATAACTATAATAGACAATATAAAAGTAAAGATTTGATAAATTAAATTATTAATAATAATAAAAAAAAGTTATCAAATGAATTCATTATACATTTGAAATGTAATTAACTCCATTCCATCCAATCATATATATATAATAATAATAATATATAATAAATAAATATAAAATGTTATTAATTATTTACCATTACTATAATTGCATGTCCACAGGCATGTATTCGAATTCACTATTAAATGTATACTAACAAAATATAAATTTAAATATAAATATGTTCTTTTTTTTATTTCATTTATTTTTCAAGGAGGTCTCTTATCGTTTCTCGAAAAAAAAATAATTTAGTCACTTTAAATGTTCTAGAAAGACCCATTTTATACTTATAGAAATCATTACTATATATAATATATATAAACAAATATATTTATATATATTAAAAAAGAATTATATTAGTAAATTATTTCAAATGATTTACTAATATAATGCGAATATATTAGAATATTATTCAAATAGATTACCTTTTTGTTATTTAATTTTAATATTAAATTATTTTAAAGTAAAAGAAAAAAAAACATTTATTTTATATTATTATACTAATTAATATAAATAAATATAAAATAAATCTATCAAATATAATAAAATAAATAAAACAATTCCAATGATGTAAATAGATTGAGTTTCCAAATTAATTTCAAAAAATATAATTATAATATGTATATATTATAAAATTATTTATCTATCGAGCAGTGATCATTGTGGTGTATTGGGAGGAAAAGCGGGGGAACGACGTTCCCGTACCTTTTTTCAGAACCGGAATGCGTTCCAGTACATTTTCATGTCCCGACAACTCCCACTTATATCTACTATTAGAATTTCTTTTTTTTGTGTTCGTTAATATATTTTGTATAGTAAAAAAGAAAAATAAAAACTTAAATGGAAAAATAGTTTGCTGAAAATAGGACTTTTTTTTGCTCCCGCTATGCGTTCCCTTACTTCTTATTTTACCAATACATCACTGACTATATACTATATAGATAGTATATAAATTATATTATGAAATATAATCTTAAAATTTAAATTTAAATCTTAAGAATTGAAAGCAATTGGTGGTAAAAAATTTTTTTCTTTAAATTATATATATGATTATCAATGATGGCTGTTTTAAATTTTTCAAAATTAATTAATTAATTATGTTTTAATCCTCTATCAGAACAAAAAAAACTTTACTAAAGACAAATGACATCGTGTCTATTCAGATATTGTACGAGATACCTTGTTTAAAGGTGTTTCAACAGGAATAATAAATATTTTAAAACATTATATTATATATGAATTACCTTATTTTTATACAATAAAAAAAGATAAAGGGAACTAATATAAATATATATGGAAAAATAAATCTGAATTTTGTTTTATTTCCACTGTTAACTGTAACACCTACCTCCCTATAAAAGAAATGTATATATTCTATAGCCACTACTGTTAAATATTTAGAATAAATTAAAATAAATTTCCAAAATATTAAAATGTATTAATCTTTACAAAAACTATTTTCTTTTTTTTTAATTGAGTAAATTACATATAATATATATATATATATATATATAAGTATAAATTTACATATTATATATTATATATATATATATATAAATATCTTAAATTAAATTAAATTAATTAATGATGGAAGAATGATGCAATAAAAGATTTTAATTAAAGTATATGCTTGTGTACAAAATCTAGGATTTTTTGTTCAATTTTATAATACTAATTAGTATATTTTGTAATAAATTGCATTTAAGATTTTATAAATTATCATTAATAATAATAAAGTTATCAAATGAATTAATTATGCATTTGAAATTTAATCAAATCCTTATATATATATCGAATATATAATGATATATAATAAATAAATATGAAATGTTATTAATTATTTACCATTACTCCTATAACTGCATGTCCACACAAGCATGTATTCGAATCCACTATTAAATGAATACTAACAAAATATAAATATAAATAAAGATAAGATATTTTTTTACTTTTAATTTTTTTTTTTTCAAGGAGGTGTCTTATCGTTTCTCGAGAAAAAAAATAAATAATAAATAATAATAAATAATTTATCCACTTGAAATGCTCTGGAAAGACCCGTTTGTTTGTTTATAGAAATAATAACTATATATATTAGAAAATAATTATTTTAGTAAATTATTTCAAATTATTTTTATTCGAATATATTACATTTCTTTCATTTAATTTTAATATTAAATTATTATAAAAGAAAAGAAAAAAAACATTTATTTTATTATTATATTAATTAATATAAATACATAGATCTATATTTATCAAATAGAAAAAAAATTAAACAATTCCAATGATTTTCAACTTCAAACTTAGATAAATAAGTTGACCTGTGGCCAGGCGCAGAACTGGGCGACGGTTTGAAATAAATTAATTTCAAGCTACAGAAACAATTTCAAATAATTTAAATGTATTTATTAATGCAATAAAAACAGAAATGGATATAACATAAATATTTTTAATTTTATTTTATTTATAATATATAAATAGGAGCTAGCTGTGACGTCATGAAGGGCTGGATGACGTCATATAATTTAAAATTAAAAAAAACTAATGAAGATGATTTTTCCAGAGAATAAAACCAATACAAATTACATGATTCGTGGAGATATGTAAAAATCTCCTCATGTGAAATTTGGTGTAAAAATAACCCTTCCCGTCGAACAATAATACTATCACTTCCAGTTTCCCGATATACACCAAAAGTTGATCAATTCATCATAATGATGCATTAAGTAAATATACCAAATTTCATCAAAATCCGTTGAGCCGTTCAAGCTGTACATATCTATACGGACGAATGGACAGACGGACAGACATCATGCTAAAAATACTTTTTTAGGTTAAGAAAATGCATGATTCGTGGAGATATGTAAAAACCTCCACATGTGAAATTTGGTTTGAAAACAATACCTCCCTTACTATCGTCGGTCGGTAAAAATGTCAATTTTTTTTTTTTTTTTAAGTTAGTTTAATTAAAAATTATTTGCATATAATTTAATTTTATCTTAATTATTTATTAAATTTCTTCTTAATAGTATTTATTAAATCATTATCAAATTCCTATTAATTTTCATTATCCAAATATTATTCATTTTTTGAACAAATTAAACTTGTAAAACAATTTATAAAATGACAATATTCTGAAGAATCCGTTGATATCAAAAGTTAAACTGTTAAAGTAACTCAAATAAATAAATTTTAAAATTCTCTCGAATATCTACTGTTTTTACTATCTAGCCAGATCACGAAAATTTTCGATGTTGAAATGTTGAAAAATTTTTCCTCTAAACTGACCGTAAAAATAAAGATAGATGTTTTATTTTTTTTCTTATAATTAAAAATTGTATAAAACTGCTATATATAGAATTTCAGCTTGATTGAATCGCTGAAAGTACCGGAATTTTTTAAATTCTGACTTAAAAATGAAGGAAAAGGTTTTAAATTTAAATTTAAATACAATACTATACTGCAAATTTAAATTTTTAATTAATTAATTAATTATTCCAATTAATTATACTTAATTTATAATTTAATTAATTAAATTTAATTTAAATATAATATATATTAATTAATTCAATTCAAATTTGCGAGATAGTAGATCGGAGACACTCCAGATTTTTATCAAATATTATAATGTTATTTTATTAAAATATCAAATAAAAAAAAAGGACAATAAAAAGTAAAATTTTATAAAAATTATATATATTCAAGTTTTTCTAATATTTTATTTGTTTCAATTGATTAATTATAATTTATTTAATTAATAAAATAAAAAATAGATTAACTAAATTTTAAATATATATTAGAATTATATATATATATATATACATAAAGATACTTTTTGAGTTGTGTATTCCAATAAGTTTTATCTTGCAACTTATTCTTCAATATATAAGTTTCAAAAGTAAAGTTTCTTAGTTGGTTGTTCGATCAATTCAAGCCCGGTTGCCTCCATTTAGAATTTCAACTTTAGAATAGAAAAAGCTTTACAAAACTCAAGCATTCACCTCATTCGTAGAAATGTAATTATTATCATACAAGAAATGATGTAAGAAAATCAATGATTAGATTAATGAATGATAATTAAATCGCGTTTGACTTTTGAATAATATATTTTTTTTATTTATTAAATAAATAAATTCTATATCGATAATATTATCATTTTCATATTGTCACTAAATACATACATAAATATTTTCTTGATTATTTTTTTATTTTTTTTATTTTTATGGTAAAATCTCAAAAAAGGTTAAGTAATTATTTTTATTTTTTTGTTTTCATATTAAATTCAATTAATTTTAATATAGATATTTAATAAAATGTTATGATCGATTTTTAAAATTACTATGTAAACAGAAAAGGGATAATTTTTATAAGAGATATGATACTATAAATAAAAATAAAAAATAAATTTTACCATGCTTTTCACATAATCTGATTTGGTAAGGGTTTTATACAAAATGGTTTTTGGAAAGGTAACAATAACAATGCATTACCTGTATTGATTAAATTCAAAATTCACACTTATAGTAAAATAGACTATTATACTTGACCTTTTGGAAAGGAGTAATTTTCCTCACATGTGTTCACAGCCTTGAAATTGACCCCTCTTCATCAACTACCCATTAACTTAAATTAATATAAATAAGCTGTCGTTGAAACAGACAGTTAAGTTCAATATCATAATTAACGCCAATTTCATAACTCTAACTTTTTACTAAAAAATTATAGATAAACTTGATATATAAACATTGAATAATAATATTAATTTAATTTAATTTGATTGATTTATTTGTTTTATGAGGTTTTCGCTTTAATTTTATTATTTATTTTTATAGACCATATATTTATAGTTGTCCTCCTCCATCAGAAGAAACTTATCTATTTATGTGACGCTAAAAAATTCGAAAATTATTAGCCGCAACAAACACATACTATTCCATGTCCTGAGCCACCTCATCCAACTCCTATTCTCTCCCAACTTCTCCTTTAGACTGTTTCCTCTCTACACACCATTTAGTCTCCCCACAACGGACCAAATTTCTTCTTAGTCTTTCTCACTCTTTCTATTCACATGATTCGACAATCAACAAAATATTGAATTTACATTTGATTTATTCTTTATTTTAAAATTTAAACAAATCAAATTTCTTTTATTTTAATTTATATACGATTTAATTTAAACTGAATTATGCTCTTTGCTAAAAGAAATATTGAATGTTCTTAGCAAGATTGATATTCTTCTAAAATTATAAGGTATTTATAAATTGTCTTTTAGGCTATCTTTACGTTTCATAACCTGTAGAATTAAAAAGTGAAGAATTAAAATTAAAATTTCATGTCCGTCATCTTAATGTTTGTCTATTTGGAAAATTGTAATGTTATAATCTCAAAATTGACTGAACCAATTATAATAAAATTACATTATAATATTCTTAAATATCTCAATTTGAACATACAAGTAGGTTATCAATTTTATCAATATCGAATCAATAAACGCACAAATTAAAAATTTAAATAATCCTTCATGTTGTTCACTCAAAGCCTTTAGTAAGCTTATCCATTCATTCATTTTTGACACTGAAAAAAATATTAATAATTCTAGCAATTCCCATACATGAATTAATGATAATATTAACATTTAAATTTTTATATTTAAATTTCAATTATTCATATAAAAAAACCTCTAACTTTTGTACGTCCTAAGCAAGGACAACGCCTATCAAGTCAGTTATATCAATGAGGTGTCCTATGATCAGTAGAACGGGTCCTCTCCACCTTTACCTTGATTTTCTTGATCGGAGGCGCTATTTTTTTATCAAGTAGCAATTCCCCAATGTTGATCCCGGAGGCTGGATTGACTCCGTCCCATGGACCCCAGCTAGAGAAATTCCCTTGCCAGGCCCGGGACTTGAACCCGGGACCATGTGAATGTGAGAGAGCGAGGCTAGGCGTGAGACCAATGGCGCCTCTTTTATTCATATATCATTTCAATTAAATAATTTATTCAATAAATTCTAATTTTAATTTATTTAATAAAATTCATATATTTATCTTAAATTATTATTTTATTTGAATATTTCATTATTTCTATTTATAGTAAAAACATACGCTATTTTAGTGTCTTAGACCTGATACCAGAAAAGCCAAGCTCGGTCGCAGAAAAATTCAGCTAGGTCGCAACAAAAATTGTAAAGACAAAAACATATTATTACATCAGTGAGTCTCTAAAAATATTGCAGAAGTGTGTTCATTTTCCCCCTTAATTCACTCGAACTTTTTTCTTTTTCATTTTGATTTATAATAGATTATTCAATTTAAATTTTTTGTTTTTTCATTTTTTAAAACTTAATTTTTTATTTTCAATATACTTTATTAAAATTTTATACTATATTATACTGCTTAAAACATTTTTTGTTAAATATATTTTGAAAGAGGATAGTCAATGGCAGCGCCCGCTCTAGCAATTACGGCGCCCCGGGCAAATAAATAAATTGGCGCCCCTATATATTCGTAAAATGGATACAAATATATTTAAACTACTGTATGTATCGATTGAAAAGTGACATATATTCAAATGATTGTATTTATTTATGTTTTTATTATATAATTTTTATTATAACAATTTTTGTGTATGAACTTATCAAACAAATAACTTAATTTTTAATAAATAATAAATAATTTTGTAAATTAGTGTTTTTAATGAAAATTGTTCAATTTTATATTATGAATTGTTCGGCGAGTGTGATATAAATAAAATTTAATGTAAATACCTATAATAACAAAAGAGGAGAAATGATTAGGGTAGGGTTTTAACTTGGTTGGGATGTAGATGAAAGTAATCGTTGCGTTTTGTTGTTTGCTGTGTGCTCGATGCAGTTTCAATACGTGAAACAAATAATGAAATAATAGAGAAACAAACACAATCAAATGCAAAAGAAAAAGACATTACTCACTACTTTAATAGTCTGCGATAGACTGACTGACTAACATAATATATATCTATTCTATTTTAAATAATAAATAATCAGAGTTCAAAATCTCCTCTTAGAAAAAATATTTTCTTTTACTAATCGGATTATCTTGTTTATTTATTTTTTTTAAATAAAGTTTCTAAATGAATCACTGAAAATGCAGTTTCAACATCATGCAGTTACATTTTTTGCTAGGCACAAAAAAGAAGAACTTTCTGTGTCAATGAAAAGGGAATCTACTACGACAACCCCATGGATTAGTCATGGAGAAAAAATATTTTGCGTTTCGGAATATTCATGCGCACCCAGTATACTCACCAGACATAGCGCCCCCTAATTACCACTTGTTCAAATCAATGCATTGATTGATTGGTACACGGTTTCGAAATGCTGAAAAAGTGCGAAAATGAATCGATGATTGGTTCGCTCCTAAACCAATAAAATGATGGGAAATATTTAAATTAATGTATATTGTAACAATTTTTCTGAATAAATGCCTTTTTAAAATGAAAAATTATCAGAATACATACAAGCACCTATATATATATTTATCTATATATATAGAAAATAATTAAATTTATCTTTATATTCTAATCTTTTTATAAAAGCGCGTTGTTAATATGTCGCGAAATATTTAATAAATCTTTTTCCCGTTGATTATCTTGATTTTGTTGCAAGGCGTGGCACCACAATACTATAACTATATTAATAGGATGGTATTCTGATTTCAATCTCATATTCTATTTTAAAAAAATATTATTCTATCTTAAAAATAATATTTTCTTGTAAATATTTCTTAAACATGTTTTTCTCCTTTCTATGTAATATGTAAATAATAAATAATTAGTATAAAATAATAAATAATTGTAGTAAAAGTATAATGGGGTCAATTTACATTTAAATATAATATAATAATATAATATTATAAAAGCAACAACTATATAATTTTTATTCTCAACTTGAAATTGCTTTGAGATTTCTATTTGAAATTCACCTTTTATGGAGTCTTTTTATCAGAAGAATTGATCTTTCAAAGAATTATTTTCTCGCAAACTCATTTTAATAAATAAACTCAAATAACAAATAAATAAACGATATTAAAATAAATGGCAAACACACTTACATGCTTACATACATACAGACAGACAGACATGAAAAATTAAAATTACTTTTGGATTTTCCAGGTTATGAAACATGGAGTTGAAATCTATATCTAATAAATATTAGAGAAAAACTTCTATTTTTCGAAAAAAAAGAAAGAAAAAAAGGCTATTCCCAAAACTGAAGAGATAATTGAAAGTAAATTGATGAAATAAGTAATAAGAAAAAGTCACAGGGAGCCAAATCTGGTGTAAACGGTGGTTGAGGCATGATCACGGTGTTGTTTTTGGCAAGAAAAATCACAAACAACCAATGATGTGTGAGCTGGTGCATTATCGTGATCCAGAATCCGTGATTTGTTTTTTCACAATTCCGATCGTTTGAACCGTATTGCTTCACGCAAACGTTGCATAACTTCCTTGTAGTATTCCTTGTTTCTTCTTAAGTAAAAAATCAAAGAACACACAAAACGTGACTAATAAATTAATAAACTACTACTAATAAACATTATTTTTGAGACGCCGAATGCCTCAAACAACATTTTAAGTGCGTTGGAGCACTTTATTCCAATTTTAACTCAAAATTTATACAGATTCTTTGATTCACATTCTTTTTTTAAATAAAAAATTGAAGAACACACAAAAACGTGATTCACTTTTTCAATTGTCAAAAACAAACTACGAATCCAAAATGGTTGATAATGTCAACATATGAGAAACATATGTGTACCAACATAACAAAAAAAAAATTTGATAATCGAATGTACACAGCCTGAGAAAATTCAAAATTTTTCTTTTGAACAGGCCTCGTACTCACATTATTTAAAGATTTCTCTCTCTCAAATTCATTGTATGGTAATATTTCAATTATTATTATTATTAGTGAACTAAATAAATCAAGATATTTGATTTACATTTAAGAAGCAATTTTAATAGAATAATAGTCATAAATTATTTTTTCAATCTTTTTCCAGTGTTTTTAAAATATTTTATTTATTATGAATTATAAATAAATGGTAGTGTTTTATCATGGAAATATTAATATGCTTTTTGAATAACAAATTAACTTGAAATTCACTTTATTACATTTTTTAAAGAGCGATTAAGGTTATACATAATTTCAATGAATATGGGAATGTGAAAAGGATGGCTTTTAAAATTCCGTTCACGCTTCGTGGCCTTCTCAATGCAATTGATTTAAGTGAATGCACACCCCCATCCCTTTGCACATATCACACATTATTATTATTATTATTATTATTATTATTAGAATTATTAACATTTAAAAATCCTCGAGTCTTTTTAGTGTCAGTTAACTTTCCCTTATCCCAATTTTTTTTTACTATCGCAATCACGAAAATTTTCGATGTTGAGATTTTGATGTTTTTATACGTTTTGAAGGTTCCTCAATCATTTTCACTAAGTTTGAGAAAAATGTGTATGTGTGTGTATCTGCGTGTGTATATGTGTATATAAATCAAGATTACGTAAAAAACGGTTTGGTATCGGTCATCGAATTTGGTACATGGGCATTATTCAAAATTTGTAGTTTTCTATCAATTTTTGAGAAATGTAGCTCAACCGGAAGAGGGTCATTACCTACAACGTTTTGATTTTTTTCCTCTAAAGTGAACGTAAAAATAAAGATATAGGTTTGATAGTTTTTCACTTGATTAAAAATTGTATAAAACTGCTATATATAGAATTTCAGCTTGATTGAATCGATGAAAGTACCAGAATTAATTTTTTAACACTGCAAATCACGCGCCAGCACGTGGCGTGGTGCCATCAACAAAGAGCCACTGGTGGTGGTTTAATAAATATTATTTATTAATTTTAATTTATAATTTATAATTAATTAAATTTAATTTAAATATTAATCCAATTCAAATTGCGAGATAGTCGAGTGGAGACACTCCAGCTTATTTATTTTCGTGAGGATGAAACTCAACAGTGCGTTGGAGAAGGAATTCATCCTAACTCTCAACATCCTTTATTTTTGCTTTATGGTATTAGGACTTTTCTGACAATATAGCAAGTTTGAAGCATAACTGCTTTTTGGATAGATGATCGAAAGTTTAACCGATAATTCTAACACCTTTAAATTATCTTTAAGTTTTACTGGAGTAATTTATTTCTTCAACTGACATTACAATTGTAACTATCCTAATCAATTTCCATATTTTTCGCACTCAGTTTTTGTAATGTTGTGGAATAAAGGAATTCCCACCTCTATCATCGATGCCATTTTCTTTTTTTTTTTATCAATCAACAGAAGGTAAGGGCGATTATACGATAATCGGAGATTTTATCGAGTATTATAGATTTTTCCAAAACAAGAGATGAGAGTTAAATTCTAAAAATGTGGAAGATGAGTTCTGTAATAAAAATTAGGTTGTATTTAAGGGAAATTTCTATGTGAAAGATTTTTGTCATTTAGTAATGTCTACTAGTCTATAGTCAAGGAGGTATAAGTTGGTGCATTGTTCGACCTCCACCCTTGGCCAAGCAATTCCCGCGCTTGTCCCTACCATCCCTATAAAACACACCACACTACTTTATTGTTTGATTCTCTGTTTGGTAGGTCGTGCTATTAATGTGTTCTCTATGCTGTTTTTTTATATTTTTTTCTCTTTTGAGTAGTTAGTTTTAAATCTGTGTTGTTTTTTGTATTATTAATTTAAAAGTCCCGCCTCTCCTGCTCCCACCGCTCATGCACCAACTCTTACCTCGCCGACTATAGTGTATTACATCCACCCATGAGATGTTCTATTGTTTCCACATCTTCCCCACACCTCCTGGCATCGGTCGGCAATGTCCAGCTTTTTACTATCTCGACAGAGATAGTATTGCGATCACGAAAATTTTCGATGTTGAGATTTTGATGTTTTTATATGTTTTGAAAGTGTCTGAATCATTTTCACTAAGGTTGAGAAAAATGTCTGTGTGTGTATGTATGTGTGTGTGTGTGTGTGTGTGTGTGTGTGTATGTATGTAGACAAGATTACCCAATAACGGTTTGAGCTAGAATAATGAAATTTGGTATACGGGCATTATTCAAAATTCGTAGTTTTCTATCAACTTTTGAGAAATGTAGCTCAACCGGAAGAGGGTCATTTTACCTTCGCTATTTTTTTCCTCTAAAGTGACCATAAAAATAAAGATATATATTTGATAGTTTTTCATATGATTAAAAATTGTATAAAACTGCTATATATAGAATTTTAGCTTGATTGAATCGCTGAAAGCACCAGAATTAATTTTTTGACACTACAAATCTTACCCTCAAACACGTGAAATAAACAGCCAAACACTCACTGTTTTAATAAATATTATTTATTAATTTTAATTTATAATTTAAATATAATATATTTGTGTTAATCAATCTAATTAAAATTCAAATTTGCGAGATAGTCGAATGGAGACACTCCAGATTTTTTACATAATTGAGGCTTCAAATTGTATGATCATAAATTACCTTGATTAAATGTTGGAGAGAATAATCCTTTTTAAACAATCACTTATCGACTTTGGGATCACTCAATGGGGTGGGATATTTCTCAGGGAGTATAATATTTTTCCTGTCTGCAACATTTTATTTAGACAGTTTGAGTTTATTACTATTATTATTGATTTTTATAAAATTTTTCATTTAAATATAACGCATAGTTTAATAAGTGTTTATTTACTATGAAATTAGTTCTAGAGAAAAAACATTTATTTATTTTTCATTATTTAAGTATTATACGAGTACTTATACAATATATCTACATATTTAGATAAAATTCAATATATGTAGTTATAAATTGATTTTTTCACAAATATCTTATCTTATTATGCTAGCTAAAATTGTATATATCTATCTATTTATCTATATATATTGGTTCTCAAAAACCGCTCTAACGATTTTTTTCAAATTCACACTAGATATAGTATTTATAAAGAAAAATTAAGTTTTATTGATGATATCTCTTGAAACATACAGCTTCATTATTAATTTCTTAATTGAAAATTATATATGGAAAACGTCAAAATTGGCATCCATTTTTATTTGTATTAATATTTTTTTTTATTTAAAATATTTTAAAATTTATTATTTAATTTCGAAATAAAATTAAAAATATTTATTTTTAATAAAATATATATAGATATTTATTAATCTCTCTCAAAAAAAAAAAAATAAATAAAAAACATCAAATACTGCTAAGACAGTAAAAAAATGACAATTTTTTATCTAAATATATATAGTACAGAGGCTAAAGTGATGTTTTAACGAGTGGATTTCGTCGGTTCGAAACTCGCCGGGTGAATCGTTATTTAAAAATGAAAATAATGATTTTGTTATTTTTTTTTCTTTTTATCTATTGTTTACTTTTTAATAAATTACTATTTTATATTTATTTATTCATTGTTCTTTTATTAATTAAGTTTTAGATAGTTATATAATTTTTAATATTTTTTCAATAAAATATTATTTAATATATTTATTAATATTATTTTATTTATTATTATTGAGTACCCGAAGTTCCATTCATTTTAATCAGATTGATGCAATGATGCAACAGTTAATAATTGTAATATTGTAATAAATTTCTATCTTGAAAATTGTTACATATTATTCAGGATATTTTAAAAACAATTTCTTTCTTTAATTAATTTTCATTTTTTCTATAAGTCAGATATATTTCCAAATATTAAATAATTTTTGAAGTGAAAACTTCTTTAACGGCGTTGAGCACTTTTGCGGGATGGGGAAAAAGTATAGAACTCGCGTGATCGTGACCAACACCATGAAGCTAGCACATTACGTCTGCTTTCAAATTTCTTATAACAGAGCGCGAAATTTGAATTGTCATTAGAACTGTTTTATAATTCTTATCTCTAACATATAAATATATATTTATTATGTAAAGTTCATTTCATATATACATATATAATCAAAATTATACGAAATGAACTTCACATAATAAATATATATTTTATGTTAGAGATAAGAATTATAAAACAGTTCGTATTGCAATATTTTAAACAAAGTTGTGTATTTATATATATATAAATATAAGTTACAAATTTGTTTAAAATATATGTTTAAAATAATATATAAGTTATATATATATATACATGCATATGAAATTCATCTTTCTCGTGAAATAGCGCGAATTTCGTCTGTTTTAAAATTTCTTACGCAGAAGTTTTCACTTCTGTCGGCCAGTCCCACGACTGCCAATTTTGCTTTTTTAATTCCGAAAAGCTGCAAAGCACGTTTTTTTGTCTTTAGTTTGTTTTATAACCACTTGGGGCGCTAAACAGTTTTTCAAAAAAACACTATAGAAAAAAAATATATGTACCTATATATTATATATTTATGTATTATTGAGGAGCACAAGTTCATTAATTTTAATCAGATTGATGCAAATGTGTAACATTTAATAATTGTAATAAATAATTAAAGAATTGTGTATCAATATTTTTTAAAGGGTAGAGCGAGAGCTCGGTGTCCCAGGTATTAATATTACCAGCCAAATCCAATAATAATGAATCATTTTTTTTAACTTAAGTACCGAGCCGAGGCTCGGGGTCCCGGTACTAATACTTATACAAATATAAAATAATAATGGTACAGACGATATAATAACACAATTATGTAGATTACACATATATTTATTTTATATAATTATAAGATTTGTGTAGTAATTATAATCCAAGTCTAATAAATTATTCAGGGTCTAATTAATATATGCCAAATAGATATAACAATATTCTTAATATTATTATTTTTATTATTTTTAGATATTAATTTATAATATTAATTAATAATAATTTTCGTTTATATTTTTTAAAAAAGTTGAACTCTTTAATGTGGAAAATTCCTAATCTTAACCAAAATCTATCTAATATACATATTCCTAATTTAGATATAATTTATATATAATAATATCAAAGAATTTGATATAATATTCTATTAAAATTGAATTTAACTAATCCTATTTTAATATAGTATATTGAAATAGGATTAGTATATTGGATATACCATTTATATAACTATAAATACTATGTATATAAAAGAACAAAATAATTTTTTTTTCCGACCGATGATAGGAAGAGAAGGTATAGTTTTCACACCAAATTTCACATGTACCAATTTTTACATATAGCTTAAACGGCTCAACGGATTTTGATAAAATTTGGAATATTTAATAAATGCAACAGAAGCATGAATTCATCAATTTTTGGTGTATATCCAAAAACCGGAAGTGATAGTTTACAAAGTTTTGATTTTATATTCATTGTCGGAAATTTTTCACTTAAAATATAGTAGTAATTAATAATTGAGTATTTAAACTAAAAATAAAACCCAAGATAATATAATTTAGTCATTTTAATTCAAATTTTAAAAATATTTTTTTTTATATTTTTTATATATATAATGTTGTTTGAAAATTTATTTATTTCAAATCGTCGCTCGGTTCTGTGCTTGGCCACAGCTCTCATTATTTTATTATTAATATTAAATAACTTAATTTTATTTATTTATAATATTTTTATAAAAAAGAAAAATTACTAAAGCCATTTCCAAGAAAAAAGAAAGACAAATAATCATTTCTGCTCATATAATAAAATAAAATAAATAGATAAAGTATATAGTCGTTGGTCCCCTTAAGCAATTGCTAGCAATCTTTAATGCATATCTGGGTAAATTGCGGAACAATCTGTGTCAAATTAGCTTTGCAGATGACTATGAACATTTTGATGAATAAACAAAAAAAAGCATTTTCTTATGACATTTTTAATAAGCGCTTTAAAAAAAAAATCCTAAAAAATACATTTATTGGCCCCCCTGTTATAGTTATTCTATAGTGATTATACAACCATACAACAAACGATTCATAACCATAGTTAACAGTTCAATTTTTAAAATAAAAATCTCTTATTATTTGTGTTTTAGTTATAGGGGGCCAATGACTGCCTCGGGGCCAACGACTGTATACTTTACTCTAAATTTGATATTAATATAGATAGATATATAAATTTATTAAATTTATTGTTTCTTTTGTGATTTATATTAAAAAAATAAAATAAAATAATAACTAAATAAAAATCAATATATATATATATATATAATAAATAGATTAAAATAAATCGTTGGTTGAAAGCTTGCTCGTTATATTCAAATTTAAATGTAATTACTTTCATTTTATTCAATCCTCATCCACCCACCCATCCTCTTCACCCCCCCCCCTCTCGCTCTAGCCTCTTCTAATTCTCTCTCGTTCTTTCGCTTTGTCTCTTCACGCGCGAAATGAAGTTAATTCATTAAATATAAAAGCATCATTAACGACGGATTATTATTATCTCTTCTTCGTGGCTCAATCTGGCTATAATTAATAATATTAGAAATTATATGAGGGCGCAGTTGAGGAGACTTGGTTTCGTCAAGAGATAAGCGTAATGCAATAAGAACTAAAAAAAATATCTTTTTATATAATATATATATATATATATATTAAGAAAGAAAGAAAGAAAAAAAAACGAGTTCCGTCATTTTGAGGTTGTGTTGGCTGCTTCTTCTTCTTCGATTGAATGGTTATCGATTCTCAATTTTCAAATAAACAACCGTTGAATCCAATTAGTTTTCAACATAAGAAAGTTTTTTCCCAATTTTAATTCAACTCCGTAATGAGAGATTTATTCGTAATCGTAGAGAAAAGAAACGAAAGCCTTTTTTTCCAAATTGCTTAGAAATAGAATTTCAATCTATTGTAAATAGGTAGAAACTAATTATAATTAATCACACAAATATTTATTATTTCTTATTTTAGAATTGAATTTTAAAAATAAACATCATAATATCAAGTACCAGGTTCACCGAGCCGCCCCATTCGGCACTTTAAAAAAATTATTCTTTCTGAACTATGAATATTTAAGATTAAGATTATTATTTAAAATAAATAAACGACAAAATATAGGAAACAATTTCAAATAATTTAAAAGAACATAAATTAATAAGTTGACCTGTGGCCAGGTCCGAACCGACCGACGGTTTGAAATAAATTAATTTCCAGCTACAGAAACAATTTCAAATAATTTTTATATATCTATTAATGTAATAAAAAACAGATATGGATATAACATAAATATTTTTAATTTAATTTTATTTATAATATATAGCTGAAGTAGCCGGCGTTGCCGGCGTTACCCGAGGCTGTGACGTCATATAATTTTAAATTAAGAAAAACATAATGAAGATGATTTTTCCCGAGGATAAAGCCAATACATTCGTGGTGATATGTAAAAAAATCTCCTTATGTGAAATTTGGTGCGAAAATAACCCTTCCCTTCTTATCGTCGATCGCTAATACTACCACTTCCGGTTTCCGGATTTGCACCAAAAGTTGATCAATTCATCCCACTGATGCATTAAGTAAATATACCAAATTTCATCAAAATTGGTTGAGCCTTTCAGGCTGTACACATCTATACGGACGGACGGACAGACGGACGGACAGACATCATGCTAAAAATACTTTTTTCTGTTTAGAAAATGCATGATTCGTGGAGATATGTAAAAATCTCCACATGTGAAATTTGGTGTGAAAACAATACCTCCCTTACTATCGTCGGTCGGTAAAAAAGAATAAACATAAAACTTACATTTTTATTAAGACCTTTTCCCTTTTGCAATGTAACAAAAATAAAATAAATAAATAAATACAAAAATAAAATAATAATTATATACATTATATAAAGTTATTTTTTAAAATTTTATTGACAAACAAAATATTAACGATAAATACATGCATTTCTACACTAATTGCTGAAAATAATTTAACTAAATCTTATAATAAAAATTTTTAAATAAGCAATAATATAATAATATTATTCCTATAATAATATTTTGCATTTTTAATTTTGTTATTTAAAATAATTAAAGAGTGCATAATATTTACCATAAGAATATTTTAAATAATTAAAGTAATATAATAAATAAATGCAAATTACAAGTTAAAAAGTTTTTACATGAATCTGTGTTACACATATAAGTACTAATATTTTTTGAAATATTTATATATAAGTATATGACTGTAGTATAGCTTGAACGGCTTAACTGATTTTGATAAAATTTGGTATATTTACTTAATGCATCAGTTGCATGAATTCATCAACTTTTAGTGTATATAAGTGGTAGTTTACAAAATATTAATTTTATATTCATTGTCAGAAATTTTTTACTTTAAAATATAGTAGTAATTAATAATTGAGTAATTAAACTAAAAATAAAACCCAAGATAATATAATTTAGTCATTTTAATTCAAATTTTAAAAATATTTTATTTTTTATACTTTATATATATAATGTTGTTTGGAAATTAATTTATTTCAAATCGTCGGTCGGTTCTGTGCCTGGACACAGCTTATTTAAATAGAAAATATAAAAGTTAAATTATTAAAATCAAATTAAATTCAAAAATAAAACTAAATGAATTAATTTAAATTTAAAATTAAAAGTAATTGAAGTTAATTTATGTTTTTATAATTTTTATATAAGTAGGTATATAAAGATTCCAAGTGCAACGTGTGGAAGTCAGAGCATAAAAGATTTTTTCAAGCCTTTCAAGATGTTAATTTCCTTATAAATGGGACTCAATTAAATATTTATTTTCTTTAACTTTTATTTATTTATTAATGTTTTTTTTGCTTTAAGAAATATATTAAAAGCATGACATATGACTGAAATACTAAAACAACTTAAATCCTTGTTGTTGAGTATGATATAGATTTTATAAAATTCATATCTAGGTTTTTTTTGATTAGATATTGTTAAAATTTATATTTTATGTTCTCTTCTTTTATCTACCAAATACACATACAAAATTTCATACAATTCCGTCAAGCTGTTTCGGAAAAGTAGGTGTACTACTAAAACCGTGATAAAAGAATCATATGAATGATTAAACCTTAATTGGTAAACATTTACAATTGTATTATTTTTAAATTCTGTGCAATGTATATATATATAAAAAGCGCCACAGGGTGTGATGGCTAGCGTCGCTGATTCACATTCTCGTGGTCTCGGGTTCAAGTCCCGGGCCTGGCAAGGGAATTTCTCTAGCTGACGTCTATGGGATGGAGTCAACCCAGCCTCCGGGATCAACATTGGGAAGCTACTTGATAAAAACTAGCGCCTTCTATCAAGAAAATCAAGGTAAAAGTTGATAAGACCCGTTCTACTGATCATAGGACACCTCATTGATAGAACCGACTTGATAGGCGTTGTCCTTGAGTAGGACGTACAAGTCAGAGGTTTATATATATATATATATATACAGAGTGAGAGAGATCAATGAAAATCGTTTTATTAAAAAGATTAATATTCAAATAATATGATTTTAACGATTCTGTTAATTCATTCAATGGACTGAAATACATTGGAACATTTTGGTTAAACTAACAAAAATAATCGCACCCTTTTATTACATTTAATGAAATACTTACATAATTATATTACAATTCATTTTAATTGAACTTATTTAACCTGTTTACTATCTAAAATCAATAAAAATAGTTTTAATTTTTAGGTAGATAAATAACCTAAGTGATAGTTATTTGGTCCAAGCCATTAGTAGGATCCATTAACTGTATTTATATAAAGTAGGTAACATTAAAGTTATTTTAAAAGCTTAATTATTTTTTTTTTTTTTTTTTTTTTTTGCTGTCTTTTATGAAAAGTAAATAACAAACAGAATTTTAACTCAAACTAATATGTACATATTATACATGGAGGTAAATTTTAATTGATTTTCAAAAGATATTTAATTATTTACTTTCATAATTAAAATGCATTATCTACCATGGATGGTTAACTCAACAAAAGTGAATCGGCTTAGAAAGGAGGAAGGATGTTCATTATAATAATAATAATAATAATATTGTCTGATAATAATTATTGAAGATGAAAATATAATTTTAAAGATTTATTACTTATATTATATTATATTACTAAAAATGAGGTTATTTTTTTTTTTTTGAAAATAAATTAAAAACTTTGTATCTCAAAGTTCCAAGTTAAACTTTTTCTTCATTTTGCCTGTTAAGTTTGGTAAAGGAAAGCAAACATGAAATATGCTTGGAATGTTCAAATGACAAACATTGAAAGTATTTATTTTTTTTTTAGTTTGAAAAATGAAAATGAGAGAAAGAAAGAAAAAAAGTCAAAAAATTAATATTTAAATTATGTTGAATATTTAAAATATTAATTTTTTTTTTTTTAAAAAAAACAAGAATGTTTTTCTAATGTTTAATGAATTAATTAAAAAAATAAATGAAAAAGACAAAGAAAAACAAAACATCGTTGTAGAAATTAATTTCAGCAAAATTGTACATTATCTCTTACTACGTTACTGAACTTTAAAGATTTTGGTCGCGGCAACCACATTCCTCCAATAAACGATTACTTCCTAAACCATGTTTCTCGCTGTTATACATATCTCATACTAAAGTTTAATTCGAGAGTCTACTTCGAAAGCTCATTAACATATATATACCCAATTATTTATTTCCCGATGGTAAAATTATACCTGGATAATAGAAGTTCCAGGGTTAAAATGGATAATGTAGTAGTAGTAGTAGTAGTAGTAGTAGTAGTAGTAGCTATTTAATGTTAGATTTGTAGTTTCAAAATGAAATATTTTGGGGCTTATTTTGTATTTATAATTTCCAGCTTCTAAACCACTTACAGACTAAATCAAACATATCGTTTCTCGTTTCACAAAAAGATCATAGGGTAGTTTTTTTTAAACCTTTAGGAAATCATAGATCGGGCACTGACTATTACGGGCTTGTTTCAATTGTGGGACGTCCTTTTCGAAAGTTAAACTGAAATTGTGTCAGCCCTCCACTCGCTATAAAGCACTCCAATTTATTGAATATTAATTACTCCAACAACTTATCTACGGAATCCAGAAAACAAATTGGGCGAGAAGATGATGGGCGTGACGTCCTTGTTATGTCCCTAACTGACTTGATTTAGTACAGGGATGGGCAAACTTTTTTAGGATGCGGTCTACTTCTAATTTTTTTACAATAAGTCGGTCCACCAGATATTTATTAAAATAATAATAATAAACAATGTGGTATAAATGTACATAGGTAACTAAAAAAATAGAATAAGAAAGGAACTTAGGTATATATTTCAAACAAAATTTAAAGATTATAAAAGTATAAAAATATCAAGTTCATAAGAAATATTCTGATTCGAATTATTATTTAAGATAAAGTCATGTGATATTGTCCGCATTAGAAGATTTACACTGCATATCCTCTGCTAATTTAGTAAATCTTGGTGTATAACTGCCAGTCTTGTACTACATTCGAGGTGATTGTCTGTAAGACGGGAGCGATATTTTGATTTAATTATATTCATCGTAGAAAATGCAGATTCACATAGGTAGGTAGAGCCAAAGAACGATGTTAAATTTAATGCGAGACCTTTTAAATTAGGATACTTAACTTCGTCCATTAAATTCCAAAAAATATTTGTAGGATCTGAATTATGTGCTTTTAAAATTATGTCATTTTGAAGAAGAAGAACTTCATCTTCCTCAATAGTTATAGAAAACAATTCGTTTATATTTTTGGTTATTTCTTCCCCGAGTAATGGAATTTTTTATATGCTAAGGAGTAGTTTAAGTAAAAAAGGCAATGAGTAAAGGCGATCACTTTAAAATGACTCGGCGGTCCACCAGTCGATCGCGATCGACTTAATGCCCATCTCTGATATAGTAGATATTGAAATAAAAAAAAAATAGAATCTTTAGTATAACGACAGATTACTTAACCATCCCAATCCCAAAACTCTTAAGAACATTTGAGAAATACACTTAAAAGACTCAAACCACATAATGTGACAAGATGCACAACGAAGTAAACCCAAAGTAGGTACCCTAATATATATTAAATATTATATTATAGGTTAATTAAAAACATATCCTATTGTATCCTTTTTACTATCTCGCCAGAGATAGTATTGCGTTCAGGAAAATTTTCGATGTTGAGATTTTAATGTTTTTATACGTTTTGAAGGTTCCTGAATCATTTTCACTGAGGTTGAGAAAAATGTCTGTGTATATGTGTGTGTGTATATAGACAAGATTACGCAAAAATGGTTTGAGCTAGAATAATGAAATTTGGTATTCAAAATTCGTAGTTTTCTATCAACTTTTGAGAAATGTAGCTCAACCGATAGAGGGTCATTACCTACAACGTGTTCATCTTGTTTTCCTCTAAAATGACCGTAAAAATAAAGATTTTATTAAATAAGTTAAAGAAAGGGTATGTTAGTAATACATAATTAAAAATTAAAATGAACTTCAATTAAGAAGATACATTTCTTTTTAATTCGACTCAATTGAAAAAATTATTTCAAAATTTCCATGTAATAATTTACTTTATAAAATAAATAAACTATTTAAATATTTATTTTATTTTTTTTTTCAGATTCCACCGAATATGACAATAGTAATAAGAGGAAATCGAATACTATGTTCAGATAATAATATTCAGCCAGCAGAAATTTGGATTGAAAATGGAATTATCCAGAATATTAATATAGAAGGTAAGAAATATTTTTTTTTCTTAATATTAAAGATTTAAAATTATCTTCTCAATTTTAAGATTTCTAATTATATAAGGTAAAATCGAGGGATATGACGCACAATTTGTTTTTTGCCAAATACAAATGCTAATTCCTTGGTAATGACATTATTATTGGTGTTACTGGTACCAAGGAATACTATTTGGTACTTGTAGCATAAATTTCAGCTTTATTCTTAAAATAAGATATACTAAAATTTACAAAAAAGTCAACTTTTCAGTAGCATCCCTAACACCAATATCCTTATTGCGAAGCTGGTGTGAGGGATATTGCTTATGGGAAACAATCAGTAAAACAAAAATAAAAACTCATAATGTTTAATTAGGTAAGTTTTAAGAATTAAAAGAGTACATAACATAAATAATATATTTACTCAAAACTGGGACTATGATAATTTCATATCCCTCGCACATTCAATGTGTCATATCACTCACTCGATACAATTTTAGATAAAGACTTGCAAATAGTAAACTATGAGGAATATGTGAATAAATAAGTCTTAATATTAGTTTTAAAGAAAGAATGTGTAAAAACGTAGAATACAGTATACTTACAAAAATTGTAAAAGAAAACAATTATGAACGTTTGGATTAAATATGATCTAATTTCACATGTCATGTTATTCAAGACGTTGGACAAAACATATCCTCCCTAAACTACAGTTGGCTTATAACTAAGGTAGACACGTTTGAGTTGGCCAGTGCTTTTTCTTCGCCAAAAGGCCTCTCTTTCGAGATATAGAAAACACGTCATATCTCTCGGTTTTATCTTGTGTAATTAATAGATATAAATCTAAATCTTTTTTTTTTGTTTTTGTTTTTCTAATTTATATATAAATTATTTTAAATCTTAAATTGCTTCTAAATATTAAATTATTTTTTGTTTATATTAAACTAATCTTTAAGTCATTTTTTTTTGTATTATTTATTCTTTAGATCAGGGATGAGCAACCCGCGGCCCGCGGGCCGCATGCGGCCCTTTAAATATTTTTCTGAGGCCCGCCGAGCATTTCTAAAATAGAATTTTATTATGCGTCTCGATTATTTATAAACAATAATAACTTGTTATTTATTATATTGTTAATAAATATTTTTAATATATTTTTTATTAATAATAATAATTTATTTATTAATTTTTCTCTCATCAATAAATGAATTATAATGTTATGTTAGTAGTAGTCGCCAATTTATAAATCGGATACTATACAATTCGGGATTCAATCTGAGATTCATCGAAAGAAGTATAGTGTGTGTAAATTTGTGTGTAATTTGACAGATTAAAACATGATTTATGTAAAAGTATACTTCTTTCGAGTTAGTTTGAATTGCGAATACATAGACGAGTACAGTACAGTACCAATAATTAAATTAATCAATTTTATAAAGTCGCGCGGGTTAAATCACCGTGAATTTAAAGAATTCCTGAACAATTTGGAAACTGAATATGGCGACGTGGCTTTCAATTCCAAAGTACGTTGGCTTAGTAGAGGTGCAATGCTAAAAAGAGTATACGCCTTGAAAAGTGAAATACCATTGTTCTTGGATATGAAGGAATATGCCTTTCCTCATTTTGGAGATAAAGAATGGATATGCGATTTTGCGTTTCTTATCGACATAATTCAGCATCTCGGTGATCTTAATGTGGAACTTCAAGGCAAAGGACAGTTTATTCACAATTTGTATGATAAAATTCAAGGTTTTGAGCGCAAATTAAAATTGTGGAAATAGCATCTTTTGCAGAATGTGTCTCACTTTCCATATTTAGAAAAAGAAAACGTTACTATTTCTCAAAAATACGTACAATATATAGACATTTTAATCAACGAATTTCAATTACGATTCCAAATGTTCAAAGCTGAGAAGATAGCGGTTTCCATGAAAATGTTTTTTCGCCATTTAATATCGATGTGGATACAGTTCCTGAAAATTTTCAAATGGAAGTGATTAACATACAGAATAATACCGATTTAAAAAATTTATTTTTCTCAGTAAATATCGATAATTTTTATAAATCTTATGTGAGCCCTGAGAAATTTCCGCATTTGACGAAAAATGCAAAGCAAATGATGTCTCTTTTCGGAAGTACGTATGTATGCGAACAATTATTTTCAACCATGAAATTAATAAAAAATGACCACCGATCAAGACTGAGTGATGCTCGATTAGAAAGCTGAATACGTGTAGCTACTTCATCAATACCGGCTGATATTTATCAGCTTATATCGAAAAAGCAGTGCCAAATTTCTCATTAAAGTTTTCAATTAAATTAGTTTTTCTGTTCTTCTTCTATTTGTTTTTATTTTGCATTAACATTTATATACACTTATAATATACACTTATAATTATATAAAATATTTACGTTTTTAAATTTTGAATTTTTGTTCTTTTCTTGTCGCATTAAAATTGATAAATGAAATATTTACTTTTTTTAATTTTGTATTTTTATATTATTATGTTTATTAGTATATATATAAAGCTTTGTAAATTATTAGTAAGTGCGGCCCGCCACAAAATTTTAAAATTTAAATTGGCCCGTGGATTAAAAAGGTTGCTCACCCCTGCTTTAGATCGTTTGTGGTTTAATATACTTAAACAATTCTGTTTTGTTATGAAATCTTTTCAAAATTCAAATTTTCTTTCATTTTCTCTAGTGTATAATTGTAATAAAGAAAGAAGTTGCTGCAAACTATTTTTATTTTCAACCAAAAAACACAACAACATTTACGTAGATACACAATTTGTCGACATTTATTATTGAAATTGCTAATATAATTTCGGGTATATACTAGAAATAAAATAATAACAATATTACAAATTGGAGTTATTATAATATTCAATTGTTTTTGATTAAATAATATTCAAATAATATTTTTTTAAATTGAATTATTAAATATAAAGAATCTAATTGTATATGTAGTATATATATATACGAGGTGTGTCTAAAAAGTTCGGTGAATTGTATGATAAAGACATAAAAAGAGAATGTTAATTGTATAAATACCTTTATTAATCTTCAAAATACTCTCCACTTGCCACAACCCACTTCTGACAACGTTCGTATAACGCTTGAAAACTGTAGGAGGAGTCTTGATGTGGAATCGTTCTCAGAGTAGTGGTCACAACGTTCAGGTCGGCAATCCACAAGCAGGACACCAGAAAACACTATTCACTGTGTCTTTGCTAATACCCAATTCAATCGCCAATCTTTTGATAGAATCTCTCGTACACGTTCAGTGTTTTTTGGTGTCCTGCTTGTGGATTGCCGACCTGAACGTTGTGACGGCTACTCTGAGAACGATTCCTCATCAAGACTTCAAAAGTTTTCAAGCGTTATACGAACGTTGTCAGAAGTGGGTTGTGGCTATTGGAGAGTATTTTGAAGGTTTTTTGTTTTTTATTGTTTTTTTTTTAATTATATAAATTTACAAGCTGTTACAAAATAACATTAAATAAATTGTTTGTTTATAAGGTTGTTTGAAGGTTAATCAAGGTATTTACAATCAAGATTCTCGTTTTATATTTTTATCATACCATTCAAAGAACTTTTTAGACACACCTCGTAAATATCATATACAATAAATTGAAAAGTCATATGAGGTCTACGACATAAACCACTTTATTGATTGAGGGTTTAGATTTTTGATTAATCAATAATACAAAAAATCATAAATGATTTTCATAATTAATTTACCTACCTTATTAGGAGAATGAAAATTATTAAATTTTCATTTAAAATATTCCATATTTTATATTTATTTAATTTTACAATATCATATTATATGTGTTTAATGTTGCATTGAATTTTAATTTGATTAGTAATATGATAAAATGAAAACAAGTTAAGAATTAATTTGAAATTATTATAATTATCTCATAGCGTATCAATTCTAATTAATACATTTTGGAAATGTCACAGATAAGAATCTTGAATAGTTGAAGTTCACTAATCTATTTTCTAGAATTTAATTTCAACCGGCTTAATTTAGTCCAATCGTCGAATCATTAAATTCTGTTGGATTATCGTTTCACTGTTCTGATTGGGGTAAGGTTATGTGACAGCGAAATCGACTGCCCTTTCCCCATTCACTCACTCACAATGTCGCCTGCCATTACAATTAATCCTACTTCAACATTCTTAGCATTTATTAATAAAATATTAGGATTGATTTTGTGTAAAAGGATCCTTTCTAATCCGTTTTTAAAATATTGGATTCACTTTAGATCACCATACAATATATACTATCTTAATTTCAAATGAAAGCTGGAGTGTCTCCACTCGCCTATCTCGCAAATTTGAATTGGATTAAATAACATAATATATTATATTTAAAATAAATTTAATGAATTATATATTATATGACGCGTGAGATTTGCAGTGTTAAAAAATTAATTCAGGTACTTTCAGCGATTCAATCAAGCTGAAATTCTATATATAGCAGTTTTATACAATTCTTAATCATGTGAAAAATTATCAAACATAGATCTTTATTTTTACGGTCACTTTAGGAAAAAAAATCAAAACATTGTAGGTAATGACCCTTTTCCGGTTTTTGAGCTACATTTCTCAAAAATTGATAGAAAACTACGAATTTTGAATAATGCCCCTGTACCAAATTTCATGGACGTTTTGAGTAATCTTGTCTACATACACATACACACACACACACAGACAGACATTTTTCTCAACCTTAGTGAAAATGATTCAGGAACCTTCAAAACGTATAAAAACCTCAAAATCTCAACATCAAAAATTGTCGTGATCGCAATATTATCTCTGGCGAGATAGTAAAAAGTTGAATTTTGTTACAAAATCGAAAATTGTTACAATATAGTTACATATATTTATATAACATTTAAATTTGTTTAAGATTTGTTTTTTATGTATCTGATTCGGGAAAAAATTAAAAATTAATCTTTAATATTTAGTTAATCTCTATCCAAAGTTTCAGTTCAATAGGAGGTGTGTTCAAAAGAAAAGGTGAATTTTTAATTAATTTATTTCGAAAAGTACTTATTTATTTCTCAATATCCATTTTGTCTTCATCAAAGTAAAATGATTCCCCTCAGATATAATGCACTTATGCCAGCACTTCTTCCAAATATCGAGGCACTTCTTAAATTCGTTTTCGGAATGGCCATCAGCTCGTTATTCGATTCCAATTTTATCTCATCAATGGTGGCAAAACGCTTTCATTTCATTGGTCTCTTCCGTTTTGGGAATAGGAAAAAGACGCCGGGGAACCAAATCTGGTGTAAACGGTGGTTGAGGCATGATTACGGTGTTGTTTTGACAAGAAAAATCACAAACAAGCAATTAGCTGGTGGATTATCGTGATGCAGAATCCATGATTTGTTTTTCCACAATTCCGATCGTTTGAGCCGTGATAGCTTCAAGTAAACGTAGCATAACTTCCTTTAAGTATACCTTATTTTTTTTTTTTTTTTTTTTTTGAAGTAAAAATCGAAAAATACACAAAACGTGACTAACTTTTTCCCCAGTTGTAAAAAATACTAATCCAAAATGGCTGATAATGTCAACATGTGCGTACCAACATAACCTGGTGACAATTCAAAATTCACCTTTTCTTTTGAACAGACCTTGAACATGTAATTTTGTAACCATTATCAATTTAAACTAAATTATATATATCTATTAATTAACTAAATATAGAGTTTAATTTTTATTAAGACACTCTCTGTTTCAGAATGCAAAACTTAAAAAAGACAATCCTTGGTAAGTATTATAGTAGGAAATTTAGATGGTCGAATGATCGTATCTTTAATTATACTTAGATATAATTTTAAAACGCATAAAAAATTTGAAGAATGATTATAGATATTGCCATTAATCTATTTTGATGTCTTTTAGATGGCGTCTAAAATATTTTACCTTTGTATAAACATAATCAATGATATGACATATTATTTTATTATGTAAATTTTTTTATGATTACCAAAATACTTAATAAAAGTTAATTTTTTAATTATACTTAACATACATATATACCAGATATAAGTATATATCGTTATTTTGTTATAATGTATTCATTTATTTACATCATATATATATATATATTTATTTGAAGGCGCCATTGGGTGCCTCACATAAACATGGTCCCGGGTTCAAGTCCCGGGCCTGGCAAGGGAATTTCTCTAGCTGGGGTCTATGGGACGGAGTCAACCCAGCCTCCCGGATCAACATTGGGGAATAGCTACTTGATAAAAAGTAGCGCCTCCGATCAAGAAAATCAAGTTAGAGGTTGAGAGGACCCGTTCTACTGATCATAGAACACCTCATTGATAGAACCGACTTGATAGGTGTCCTTGCGTAGGACGTACAAAGTTTTATATATATATATATGTATATATATTTAAGGGAGTATTGGTATACATATAGAAAATGATATATTAGTTATATAGGGGTATAATAAAAACTTGCAATTTTTATTATTAGACATTTCAACTAAATTTTATTTTAATTGCAAAAATTATAAAAGTTTCAACCATTAAAAATTTCATAGAAATCGAGTTTAATCTTGAAGAAAGTATTACATTAACTTGAAATAATAATTAGCATAAATTTTTTGATAAAATGTTAGAAAGTATGAAAATGTTTTATAAGATTTAAAAATAGTTTGTTTTTGAGTAAGTATCTTGTCTTTTTAATATCTCAGCAGAGATAAATAGTATTGCGATCAGGAAAATTTTCGATGTTGAGATTTTAATGTTTTTATGCGTTTTGAAGGTTCCTGAATCATTTTCACTAAGGTTGAGAAAAATGTCTCTCTCTGTGTGTGTATGTGTGTATGTATATAGACAAAATTACACAAAAACGGTTTGAGCTAGAATCATGAAATTTGGTATACGGGCATTTTTCAAAATTCGTAGTTTTCTATTAACTTTTGAGTAATGTAGCTCAACCGGAAGAGGGTCATTACTTACAACTTTTTGATTTTTTTTCCTCTAAAGTGACCGTAAAAATAAAGATATATGTTTGATAATTTTTCACATTATTAAAAATTGTATAAAACTGCTATATATAGAATTTCAGCTTGATTGAATTGCTGAAAGTACCAGAATTAATTTTTTAACATTGCAAATCTCACGCGCCAACACGTGACGTGGTTCCATCAACAACGAACCAAACACGCGCTGGTTTAATAAATATTATTTATTAATTTTAATTTATAATTAATTTAATTTAATTTAAATATAATATATTATGTTATTTAATCCAATTCAAATTTGCGAGATAGTCGAGTAGAAACACTCCAGCTTACTTTTTTTTTTATTTTTTTTTTACTTTTTTTGTTTCTTAAGATCTCTTTATTGAACCTTCGATAAGGACGAATGATAAAACCTTGAATTGGTCGTTTCAAGAGGGACAGACAAAAGTCGTTCCATCAAGACCCCAATAGTCTTAAATGATGGAGTCTTTCTGCTAGCCTCTCCCCATCATCACCCTTCATAATCCGGTTTAGTTTAGTTCGAGGTTGGAAATCTTTTAAAGTAAACATCTCTTGCGTAGAGTTACTTTGGACACGTAAACTTGCTTTTCGTTGCCGCTAATCGATAAAGACACCCCCACTAACGCCTTTTGAGTTGTCACACCCGGATACGTCCCCCTCCTCCAAACACTTCGGACCCATATGCTATTCAAGTTTTTGTGTTCATCAAACAAATTCACTTATTAATAAGAAAATATATATAATTTTACTATTAATAATAATAATCATTTTCATTTGAATTAAATTTTCCTTAAATCAGTAATATCAATAATTCTCAAAGGGAAAATACTGCGAAGAGACAAAGCCGCAGGGGAATTGTGCAATTGTGAATTCGATTATATATAACATATTACATGTTATACGAAATAATTAAATAATTAACCATTTAAAATTCAAATATTTTCCATTTTTTACCGACCGACGATAGGAAGGGAAAGTATTGTTTTCACACATTTTGTTTTTACATATCTCCACAAATCATACAATTTCTGAACAGAAAAAAAGTATTTTTATCATGCATCATGTCTGTCCGTCTGTCCATCTGTCCGTTGTGTCCGTTTAGTCGCATACAGTTTGAACGGCTCAATGGATTTAAAGAAAATTTAGTATATTTACTTAGTGCAACGGTAGCATGAAATCATCAACTTTTGGTATATATCCGAAGTAGTTTACATACAAAGTATTAATATTATATTCATTGTCGGAAATTTTTCAATTAAAATTAGTAATAATTAATAATTGAGTAATTAAACTAAAAATAAAAACCAAGGTAATATAATTTAGTTATTTTTATTCAAGTTTTAAAAATATTTCTTTTTTTGATACTTTATATATACATATATAGTATCTGGTTCACTGAACCGCCGCTCGGTCATTATAAAAAAATTTTCCTTATTATCCTATTTGGCTGGTAATATTAATACCTGGTGTTCACCGAGACTAAAAGAATATTAATTAAAAAAAATAGTCATAAAATATACCCCTTAAATGAAATGAAAGACAGAAAAGTATGGCCTGTGGATAAAACATAATATATATTTCGTAATTTGATTTGATTTATATTTATAATATTTTGTATTTAGAAAGAGCTGTCTGACGTAGTTGTTGACATCATTTAAATTTCCAATTTTAAATTAATAAAAACTAATAAAGATGATTTGTGGCTGAAACCAAAACAGATCGATTTTTATTTATAAAAATTATCTAAGGTGTGAATTTCAAAAAAATTCTTTCCAGTGGTTTAATACATATATATTTATATATATCGCTAGTAGATATGATAACATATATATATATATATATATATATATAATGTTGTTTGGAAATTTTAAATTAAATTACTTAAATTAAATTAAACAATATAATAAAAAAATTAATTTAATTAAAATTATAAATATTCTGTTCAAATTGTTATGTATTCTTTTTAGATTGTATATTTTTTTTTGTTTTGTTTTTTATATAATTATTCTGAAAATTTAAAACTGTTCTAATATTTAATTAAACGATCTTGATATAATTTAAAATATTCTATTTTCGATACTCGACATGAAAGTTGGTTAATTAGTTCATCTCTCAAATTTATTCAAATATGTACAGGGATTAAATGTTCAATAAATTAATTAGCTCGACGTTTTTGAATACAACTCTTAAATAAATATGAAAACAAGGATTTAAACGATAAATTAAATTGAAAATTTGATGAGAAAATAAACGTTAATGGAAAGTGAGTGATGATGGAGGAAAAGGAGAAGCAAAAGGGAGATAAGTAAAAGTGAAAGTTTCTAATATGTATTTAACAAAAATGATATGTTGAATATTTATCAAAAAAAATAATTAAAATATTAATATATATATAAATATATTTAATTTAGATATATGATAACAAAATAATGGATACATAATAACAGATAAATCAATTGTATAGGGGAAAGTTGGATTGTTGATCCTGTAGGATTAAAAAGTTAAAAATTGGTACTTGCAAGGATTTTATTTTTGTTCTGTTGGTGAAATTGGATACCAACCATGATATTTACTAAATCTTATTTACTTAATCTATCCTGTAATAATTTGTTGATTTTAATTTTGAAAATTTGATTTTTTCATGATTTTTCATCAATTTTAATACTTGTACTTTATTATTTATTACTTATATTTCTGAAATCATCTTCAGAAATACTTTTGCAATGCAACTACCCATCCAAGAAGTTGAATGACTGTCGGCAGTTTTCTTAAGTTCCCCGAGCACTTCATTCGTTCATTTAGTTAAACAAAATGTTGATAGGAAGCATTTAATATTCTTGAACAAACACAAAGAAAACTGTTCTGAAGAGGCTCACCACTACGCCAGGACTATTTTTGTTCCTTTGTAGACCTACTACTCTTAGGCACCATCATATTTATAATAACATTTCATATCTTGGACAAATCACAGAAATAAATGCAAACGGGGCTATAATATAAGCGATGTAAAAAACGGCAGGTTGTGGAAATAGTTAGCAAAAGAAGGTAAAATGTTTTACGAGTGCGATGAAATTTTGCTGGAGTTACCTGACATTTATTCAATTCCATTTCTTGAATAAATTTTTTTCCCATCTACTTCTCTAATTGACAATTATAGCGTATTAAAATATATTTAGTATATAAGGCGCCACACGGTGAGAGGTTAGCGTAGCTGGCTCACATTCCGTGGACTTGGGTTAAAATCCCGGGCCTGGCAAGACAATTTCTATAGCTGGGGTCTATGGAAAGATGTCAACCCAGCCTCCGGGATCAAAATTAAGAAGATACTTGATAAAAAGTAGAAAGTAAAGCTTGATAGAACCCCTAATTGATAGATCCGACTTGACTGGCGTTGCCCTGTCATAGGACGTACAAAAGTCAGAGGTTTTGGGATAGTTGATCCTTGAGGATGAGTTTTTGTTTAACAAATAAAAAAGTCTACCTACATAGGTACAAGTGCGTACAGCGACATATAACGAGGCTACATGGCTATATCTGGTTGAAAAAAGTTTAAATTTATTATCCTGGTTTTAATTACTAAAAAAAAACTAAAATAGGGATCAGAATCAACTATCCCACCTTTCCTTTATAGATAAATATTTTTACTATCAGACTATCACTAATAATATCTGAATTATGTGTAGTTAATAAATAATTGATAATAATAAATTAATTTTCAATTGATTTCGTGATTAGCGAATAATTGAGGGATGATTTACGTTGAGAGAGCTTTGCATAAATATTATGCTGGGTAGTGAATGAATGACAACTGAATCAACATCAACATTGGAGGTCAGACAGAAAAGTGAATAAGAGAGGGAGGGCGGAGTGTCCATGTGTGTGATAATAATTTATAATTATATTATTATATGATTATAAATAAATATAATTATCTTTGTTTTTCTTAATTGTAAAAATTTAAAAAGAATTTTTATTAAAATCATTCGTAAGGTGTGAGTTTCTTTAGTGGGATTTGTGTGATTATAGGACTTTCAAGAGATCTGTCTGTTCTCTCTATCTATTTCTTAATATACTAGTAGAGGTGCCCAAACTTTTCTGGATTGCGGCTCCCTAAATAATCCAATTTTTTCCGAGGCTCCCTTAATACATCCGATTTTTATATAAATTTTTACTCTCCTGAAAAATTGGAAAACTTTTCTTCCCTCCATCGGAAATGTTTCAGAGCATCGCAAAACATCTTTTTTTTTTAGAACAATATTGAAAAAAATTTAAAAATAATCGAAAATGTTCAAAAGTTTGCCCACAAAATCATCTTACCTTTTTTTTAGAACCAAAAATTAAAGTATTAGAAAATTTTTTCACGTCTCCAATTTTGGGAATCACTGTAATAGTATATTAATTTTTATACAAAAGTTTATAAAAAATTTGTTGTTATTTTTTCTCTGTTAATTAGCATAAATTGCAATTATGCCAACATTTGACTATAAATTTAATATTGCATATAATCTTTGGGTTTGAAGAGTAGTTTGAAGTGTAAGTGTAAATATTTGAAAATTGACTGAAATTCTGAAAGACGAGACTTTTTACTATCCTACCAGAGATAGTATTGCAATCATGAAAATTTTCGATGTCGAGATTTTGATGTTTTTATATGTTTTGAAGGTGTCTGAATCATTTTCACCAAGGTTGAAAAAATATCTGTGTGTGTGTGTGTGTGTGTATGTATGTAGACAAGATTACTCAAAAACCGTTTGAGCTAGAATAATGAAATTTGGTATATGGGCATTATTCAAAATTCGTAGTTTTCTATCAACTTTTGAGAAATGTAGCTCAACCAGAAGAGGGCCATTACCTACAACGTTTTGATTTTTTTTTCCTCTAAAGTGACCGTAAAAATAAAGATATATGTTTGATAGTTTTTCACATGATTAAAAATTGTATAAACTGCTATATATAGAATTTCAGCTTGATTGAATCGCTGAAAGTATCGGAATTAATTTTTTTAATTTTTTAACACGTTTACTGCCAATCACATGCCAGCAAGTGACGTGGCACTATCAACAAAGAGCCAAACACGCGCTGGTTTAAAAAATATTTTTTATTAATTTTAATTTATAATTTATTAATTAATTTAATTAAATTTAATTTAAATATAATATATATTTGTGTTAATTAATCCAATTCATATTTTTGCGAGATAGTCGAGTGGAGACGCTCCAGATTTTTTTAAGAGCTTTCATTCAGAAGATTCTTCAAGAAGAATAGCCAACTAATTTCTTTGTGATTATTTCATTTATTATTAAACAAAAAATTCTTATAATCATTTACTATCGACAATCGATTAAATAGTGACACATTCAAATGACTTTTCATATTTTAGAGTCACTTAAATATAAATATTAGTTTTTTATTTTAAAACGTTTATATAAATTATTTATGTTATTTAAAATTCAGTTCTGAAATAAGTTTTCTATCATTATTGGTTATAATATACGATTCTTTTTGTTTTTTGGATTTTTTGACCAAACGTCTAATTTTTTCAATAATTTTTTTTTTCCTTTGATTTGAGTAGCATATGGAAAAAAGACAGGAGGGAAATCTTGAGCTCAGTTCACGTTGGCCAAAAAGTTACTAAACTTGCTAAATGAAAATCTCGAAGAGAGAGGAAGAAGAAGAAGAACGGAGGACAGGAAAATGACAAAAGTCAACGACAAAAAGGAGAGCGAGGGAACTTGAAGAAAGAAGAAGGAACTTGTGGTGATGGTGATGGTGGTGGTGGTGGTGCAAAGAAGAGGAGCACGACATGTTCGGGTTGAAAAGGGGTAGAGAGTAAGAAGCAACTGGAATACTAATAAAACTAATCAAGTGAAAAATTGAATCCCTTTCATTTATTCCTTTCAAATAAAAAATAAAAAAAAAATTGAAAGAAAAAAGTGAAAATTTATATAAAAGAAAAATTAAAAAAAGAAATTTCAAATCGAAAGTAAAATTAGATAATGAAAGGGTGCAAGTTCAAAAAGATGAAAAAAATGTGAATAATAAAAAAAAAAGAAATAAAAAGAAAACAACATCAACTTTAATTGACTATTCTCTGCAACTAGAATATATCTATATACGTGGTCTCTTCAAAAGAAAAGGTGAATTTTGAATTTTCTCGGTCTGTGTACATTCGATTATCGAATTATTTTTTGTTGATACATATATGTTTCTCATATGCTGACATTATCATCCATTTTGGATTAGTAGTTTGTTTTTGACAACTGAAAATGTTAGTTACAATGGTTACAAAATTACATGTTCAAGGTCTCTTCAAAAGAAAAGGTGAATTTTGAATTTTCACCGGGTTATGTTGGTACACATATATGTTGACATTATCAGCCATTTTGGATTAGTATTTTTTACAACTGGAAAATTTAGTCACGTTTTGTGTATTCTTCGATTTTTACTTAAATAAAAAAGGAATACTTAAAGGAAGTTATGTAACGTTGGCGTGAAGCAATCACAGCTCAAACTACAAATCAAATCAAAAAACAAATCACGATAATGCACCAGCTCACATATCATTGCTTTTTTGTGATTTTTTAGCCAAAAACAACACCGTAATCATGCCTCAACCACCATATTCACCAGATTTAGTTCCCTGCAAATTTTTCCTATTCCCAAAACTGAAGAGACCAATGAAAGGAAAGCGTTTTGCCACAATTGATGAGATAAAGTTGGAATAGAAGAACGAACTGATGGCCATTCCGAAAAGCGCATTTCAGAAGTGTTTCGACGATTGGAAGAAACGCTCGCATAAGTGCATTATATCGAAGGGGAATTACTTTACTTTGATGGGAACAAAATGGATATTAAGGAATAAATAAATACTTTTCGAAATACATTAATTCAAAATTCACCTTTTCTTTTGAATAAACCTCGTATATTTAAATTAATTGAATTGAAAAATTAAAATAAAAATATTTAATTATGAAAATATACATGTATAGAACTTAACATAAATCATATTAACATCTAAACAAGATAGAAAATGATTATTTATATATTCTTACATAAATTAATAAAATTTATAATTTTTACTATCACGCCAGAGATAGTATTGCGATCACGAAAATTTTCGATGTTGAGATTTTGATGTTTTTATATGTTTTGAAGGTTCCTGAATCATTTTCACTAAGGTTGAGAAAAATGTGTGTGTGTGTGTAGACAATATTACCCAAAAACGGTTTGAGCTAGAATTATGAAATTGGGTACATGGGCATTATTCAAAATTCGTAGTTTTCTATCAACTTTGGAGAAATGTAGCTCAACCGGAAGAGGGACATTACCTACAATGTTTTGATTGTTTTTCTAAAGTTACCGTAAAAATAAAGATATATGTTTGATAATTGTTCATATGATTAATAATTGTATAAAACTGCTATATATAGAATTTCAGCTTGATTGAATCGCTGAAAGTACCAGAATTAATTTTTTAACACTGCAAATCTCACGCGCCAACACGTGACTTGGTGCTATCAACAAAGTGCCAAACATGCGCTGGTTTAATAAATATTATTTATTAAATTTAATTTATAATTTAATTAATTTAATTTAATTTAAATTAATATATGTTATTTAATAGAATTCAAATTTGCGAGATAGTCGAGAGGAGACACTCCAGCTAATTTTTTATCGATTAATTTCAATATTTAAATCCTAAATGTTATTTATTTATATTATATTAAAAGTTCTTTTCTTATATCCATTTTTCAATAATAATAATAATAATAATAATAATAATAATATAATTTTTTTGATAATTCCAACACTCCAAAAGAATAATGACTGTTCAAATTAAATATAATAAATCTATTTATATAAAAAGCTTTAAATTTAAGGGAGAAATTCCTGTTCCTTCTGGATGATAATCTTCATTTTAACAAACAGTCAGCGTTTTGAACATTAATTTTCTTTCCTTAACTAACCCTTGCCCATTTGTTCCAGGAAATTGAAAAGGATTTCAAATATAAAGACATAACGATACTCACATATATCATTTTTAGAATTTCGTTTGACTTATTTATTTTATTTTAAAATTTCTTATAAATAACTCAGAATTAATCAAATCTTTTGAAATTTTGATATTAAATTTAATTTATATTGTTAATAAATAAAAAAGAAAAACGTTGTAATAAATAAAATAAGAGAAGCCGTTCAATTTCTAATCCATGATACTAATTTTTATCAATTATAACTATCATTATAACTAATAAACATTAGATCAGTGATTCCCTGGGAAGCCGCGAAAAAATTTTCTAATGCTTGAAATTTTTGGTTCTAAAAAAAAATCTGGAGTGTCTCCACTCGGCTATCTCGCAAATTTGAATTGGAATAAATAACATATATTAATTTAAATTAAATTTAATTAAATTAATTAAATTATTAATTAAAATTAATAAATAATATTTCTTAAACCAGCGCATGTTTGGATCTTTGTTGATAGAACCACGTCACGGGTTGGCGCGTGAGATTGGCAGAGTTAAAAAATTAATTCCGGTACTTTCAGCGATTCAATCAAGCTGAAATTCTATATATAGCAGTTTTATACAATTATTAATCATGTGAAAAATTATCAAACATATATCTTTATTTTTACGGTCACTTTAGAGGAAAAAAATCAAAACATTGTAGGTAATGTCCCTCTTCCGGTTGAGCTAAATTTCTCCAAAGTTGATAAAAAACCATGAATTTTGAATAATGCTCGTATACCAAATTTCATCATTCTAGTTAAAACCGTTTTTGCGTAATCTTGGTTACATACATACACACATACACACACAGACATTTTTCTCAACCTTAGTGAAAATGATTCAGGAACCTTCAAAACGTATAAAAACATCAAAATCTCAACATCGATAATTTTCGTGATCACAATAATATCTCTGGCGAATAGTAAAAAAGGTAAGATGATTTTGTGGGCGAACTATTATTTTTAAATTATTTTCAATATTATTTAAAAACAAAGGTCAGATTTCCAATTTTTCAAGAGAGTAAAATATTATATAAAAATCGGATGTATTAAGGGAGCCTCGGAAAAAATCCGATTATTTAGGGAACCGCAAACCAGACTTCAGTTTAAATCGTATTTAAATTAAATTAATTTCCTAACAACATAATATTAATATATATATATATATATATATATATATATATATATCAGATTTCTTTATTTGAAATTTATCTAATTCATCTTGAATTTTTAATGGTAATCCAATGACAATTAAATTAATTTTAGTTTGTTCTGAGATATGAGGGTCCGAATCTATTAAAAGATTTTCTTTCTCAATGCAATAACTTATTATGGAGCCCCCTAGAAATTTAAAATTAAAAGCTTTTCTAACTAGGGACCATCCTCTCTTTTGAAAAGTTAATAAGATTGATTTTTTCCAATCTGCCCATAAATGTAGATTTTTTTTTAGATTTAATTCATACCAATTTTTAGCAATGTCTGCCAAAAAATATTTTAATGCTTGAATTTTTATTGTTTCATTTTGTAGATCGAACCTCAAACATTCTTTTTCAAATTTTTCAATCCATACATCGACATCTTGGTTTTTGCCTAAAAATATTTCTAAATTGAATTTTTTTTCAATATCCTTTAATACGTGGATTGAATTATTTATGTCAATGGTGTTATCAATGTTTGTTAAATTAATAGAATTATTTAATTGTTCTTCAAGCATTTCGTCTTTAAAAATGAAATTATCATCATTGTCTAAATATAATTTCATTATATCTTCATCTAGAGCCACCTTTGGGTTTCTGAAATTCCCGACCCTTGTCATACTTTTACAGGCTGCCTGAATAACGCTTAATTTCATCAGCCTAAGGTGATGAGATTCGTGACGGTACTTTTCAGGAAATAAGTAAGTCAGGGAAGAGCCCTGGAAACTGATAGCGTGGAAGGAAAGAGATCTGGAATATGATAGAAAAGAAGCTTTAAAATTCTCGAATAAGTCAGCTGAAGAAAACAGATTCAGAATAAATAAAAAAAGAAGGGATTATTCATTTAGGAAAAATGACTTAGTTTATGTAGAATTAGGAAATAAATTAAATAGAGACAAGCTAGACAAAATTCGAGACGGGCCGTACAGAGTTATAGAAAGAATATCAAACTCTATATATAAAATAGAAAAGAATAAAAAAAATAAAAAATTTTCCTTATTTCATATTAAAAATCTTTTACCCTTTACAAAATAATGTGACGGTACTTTCTTTTGTGGGGGAGATGTAAGTTCGGGTTTGGCCACGGGAGGGCGTTGGATTGAACAGAGCCAGACACACACGAACAGAAAGAAACAAGCATTCATCATAGAAGCACCTATCCACTATTATTTTGTTATATATTTTTCCCCCTTATGAATTTAACCAAGTTACGCTACCAAGAGACTTGAGATTTGTTTCTCTATACCAGAGGTTCTTAAACTTATGTACTCCGCGGACCCCCACTTGGAGAAATTTTTTTTGACGGACCCCATCCCAACTTTAGGTACTTTACATCATTTTATTAGTTAATTTCTGGCTTACGATCTCATAAGAACAAGGATATATGTTGAATATTTCTAACAGTGATTGGTGAATAACGATTTTTTTGCATATTGTAGAACACATTTTATTAGAAATTATAATATTGAAGAAAGAAAATTCAGCTAAATATGAAGATGGAAACGGTAGCAATAGTTTTCTTGCACATTTCGTTAAATTTGGGTATTTGATCTCTGTTTCCTCACAAAGCCATGCCATCGCTCCTTTTATATTAAATAAAGTTTTAACTGACTCATCATTTTCTCTTGCACCTGTACGATGGCTTCGCGAACCCCCAGGGGTCCGCGGACCACAGTTTAAGAAACTCTGATTTAAAGAATTCTAAATAAATAAATTTGTATAATTACTAAAACTCTACATTTTTCTTTTTCTATCATTCTGACGTTACTAAATTCGAAAGTTCTTGGTTGCAGCAACCACATTCCTCCAACCCTTCCTATTTTAAGTTAACCATCTAATCCCTTCATATTTCCGTCATTTTCTCGTGCACCTGTACGATGGCTTTGCGGACCCCCAGTAAAGTCTTCGCGGACCCCCAGGGGTCCGCGGACCACAGTTTAAGAACCTCTGCTCTATACATTTCAGGTACTAGCTTGGCCATTTTAAAATCAATGTACATATGTAAATAAATATCTCTATACATTTCAGAAACTACATCTCACTTCTTTTATCTCCAAATAAATCCCTCACTTATATATATATATATAAAGTATAAAAAGAATAAAAAAAAAATTATTTTTAAAACTTGAATAAAAATGACTAAATTATATTATCTTGGTTTTTATTATTAGTTTAATTATTCAATTATTAATTATTACTATATTTTTAGTGAAAAATTTCCGACAATGAATATAAAATTAATACTTTGTAAACTACCACTTCCGGTTTTCGGATATATACCAAAAGTTGATGAATTCATGCTACCGATGCATTAAGTAAATATACCAAATTTTCTTAAAATCCATTGAGCCGTTCAAGCTGTACACGACTAAACGAGCACACAACGGACATATGGACAGACATCATGCATGCTAAAAATACTTTTTTCTGTTAACAAAATGTATGATTTGTGGAGATATGTAAAAACAATGTGAGAAAACAATACCTTCCCTTCCTATCATCGGTCGGTAAAAATAAATATTTGATTTTATTTAAATTTTGTATGATTGTGGAGGATTAAATGAGTTTAAAAGGTTAGTTTGAGTTTTATAAATTAAATCAATGAAAACCCATTTTTTTACAGACTTTCAACCAAATAATCTTTATTAATTGGGGGGTACATGGAGCAGAGTATCCTAGTATAAAGATAAAAATAATTCTAAATAATTCAAACAATTTAAAATTAACAATTTATTATTAAATTACAATTATCTCTCGTTAATCAATAAATTTAGGATTCCATTTCTAATTCGCGTTTCGTTCTAACTCTTTTCAGATTTCATTTATCCTGAAAGATTATTACCAGGAGACGATTCGAAGATCAAGGTGATCGAGACTGGTGATTTACTAGTGATGCCCGGCTTGGTAGATTCGCATGTTCACTGTAACGAACCAGGAAGAACGGATTGGGAGGGATTCCGGACCGCTTCGGCTGCAGCAGCCAAAGGGGGAGTCAGCACCATCGTCGACATGCCACTGTAATTTATTAACTACCATCTCTATCTACCTTAGTCCTTTACTTAGATTAAATCAGATGCAATTTATTGATATAAATAAATCAATTTCTTTTACTTTTTTAACCATATACTATAAATATACGATAAAATGAAAATTAAATATATTTGACATTCATTTTTCGTAGAGGGAAAGTCTATGTTGATCGAATTTTCAATTTTTAAATTACATATGTACTCATTAGGTTGAAAAATTATAAAATGTCAAGTTGCTTGAAAATCAAATAAGTAGGTAGGCATATAGAGAGAGTGTAGAAGTATGAAACCGGAATTTCCCTATAGATGGTGCTCGCTATCAGTTTAAAGACTGTAAGACCGCTTCTGTAGCGCCATCTTCTCTCTCTAACAGTTGTCGAAGTTTGTCAACACACAATAACCTAAGTTTTATACACCGGTATATATTTCTATAACCTCAAACATGTCGAGCTTTGTACCTACGAACTATGATTCTGCTATCATTTGAACAAAACTGCTGGAGAATCGCATAGAATGTTTGTTGAAGTATACGGTGAACATTCTCTTGGCAAAACTCAATGCTTTGAGTGTTTTAAAAAATTTAAAAGTAATGATTTTGACGTGAAAATCCACATTTCAAAGGCCTTGATTCTCTTTTCGGATGCATCCGTCAAGATCCAGGCCTCCGCACCGTATAGGAGAGTGGAAAATATGTAAGATTTTATTATTCTCTTTTTTAGCTTCATACTTAGATCTCGACTGCATAATTGGGGCTTCATTTTAATAAATATCGATCTGGCAATTTCGATGCGACATTTTATTTCGAGAGAATGGTCCCAATTTTCGTTGATGGTACAGCCGAAATATTTATATGTTTTCACTCTCTCTATAGGTTGGTTGTGTGCTAAGAGGATTCCCAGGGGTATTGTTCTCTTTGATATGACCATATATTTTGTTTTTAAGGGATTCAGTTCCAGGCCATATCTGCTGCTCGCATCATTTATTTTGTTTAGCAATTCTTGTAGACCTTCGAGACTATTCGCTAAGAGCACAGTATCGTCCGCATAGCGGATGTTATTTAAGATTTCGCCGTTTACTGTGACTCCATGCTGAACGTCTTCCAGTGCTTCTCTGAAGATGTACTCCGAGTATATATTAAAAAGAAGCGGAGACAGAACGCATCCCTGTCTCACTCCTCTTCTTATTTCAGCGGGTTCTGACTCACGCTCTTCTACTCGTATCAGAGCCTTCTGTTTCCAATACAGGTTGCTGATGATCCTAATGTTTTTACCGTCAACATGGATGTTTTTAAGAATTTAGACTAATTTGTTATGCTGGCATTTGTCGAATGCTTTTGAGAAGTCGATAAAGCATGCATACATGTCGCAGTTGACATCTCGGCAACGCTGTCCAAACAGAGCCTCTCTTGTTCCGAGGCCATTTCGAAATCCGGATTGGCTTTCGCTCATATTTTCTTCGCATTTCTTATAGATGCGAGCATGAACAACCCTCAGCAGAATCTTGAGTGCATGGCTCATTATACTTATTGTCCTATAGTTCCCACAGGTTCTTGCGGTGGTCTTTTTGGGGATCATAATGAAGGTAGATGTGTACCAGTCTTCTGGGATTATTCCCGTGTTATAGATCATATTGATCATTCTGGTTAGGACTGTGATACAGCTTTCGTCCATGATTTTTAGCATCTCTACAAGAATTTCGTCTGGGCCCGGCGCTTTGCCGTTTTTAAGAAGGCTTATAGCACGTTTCACTTCGGAGATGGTTATTTCAGGTCCTTCCATTTCTTCGATTTCTGGGTATTGGCGTTGATCATCAGTAAATAGTTTTTTTATATAATTTCTCCATAAATCGAGTTTTTCATTTATGTCCACCACAAGCTTGCCTTCTTCGTCCAAGATATTTCCATTTGTTCTTTTTTGGAAGTTGTAGGTGGCTTCCTTTATCTTTTTGTGGACGTTAAAAACGTCATGTTTTCGTTCCAGGTCTTCTATTTCTTTGCGTTTTGTCGCCATCCAGGTCTCTTTAGCTTCTCGGATTTTTTTACGAATAATCTTGTGAAAATTCCAATAGGCCTGAGGTTCTTTTAATTTTATTTTCCGTCTTTCGTTCATCAGATCTAGTATTTCCTCGGTTATCCATGGGTTTTTGCGTTTTCTTATATCTGATGTTAAAAAGTGTTCTTGAGTCTTTTTTATTGAATTTTTAATATCCCTCCATGTTTGTTGCACTTGTTCTTCGGTATTGATTTCTTTAAAGTTATCGGTAAGTGTTTGTTGGACCGCCGATTTTATTTCTTGATCTTGTAGTTTCCTAGGATCGTTTTTCTTTCGTCTTGGTATTTGGACTAACTTCCTAGGTTTAGCTCGAAGACAACAAACAATTTATTTAATAATTATATCCACTAAATTAGCTCGGTTTTCTCCTTTATCAATAAAATTTTTTTTAACTTCTTTTTTTTCTTCAATATAATTACAAATTTCGCTATTATCAATTACATTATCAATCTCATCTATATCAATGCTTTTGAATAATTTTTTAAATAGGTTTATTATTTCTCTAATTCGATTTCCAAACTCAACGATTGTTTTCGCACCTCTACGGATGCAATACAATATGAAGTTCCGAAGATATTTAATTTTTTGGATTGTGACAATACTTTCTGTATCTCCCGCGCTGTTTGTCCAAAGGTATCCACATATTCTCCTCCTACTACGTTCTTTGTGGCTTCTTGCATTTCGTCCTCCGAAGACGATGTGTATATGGTCTCCGTGATCAAAGGTAACGAATGATGGTCCTCTTCTTCTATTAATTTTCGTTTCTTCGAAGTTGTCACAATTTCTTTTGTGGATGACGAAGGTGTAGAAACTTGTCTCTCCTGTTCCTGTATTATCTCGCTCTTCTCCATCGGAAATAGTATTGGGCCCATACTCACTGTCCAAAGATTAGAAAAGTCTTCTCTTTGTTCTCCCCATGGGGGTGTCTCCTTCCTTAGGCGATTCCGCATCATCACTGGCTTTTGACTGCTCGTCAGACACATTTCCACTACTTTTTTTCGTTTGTTTTGTAGGTGTATTTTGGTTGGTGTCTTCCATATTTTTATTTTTTCAGTTGTTTTTTCAATTATTTCAGTTTTCCAAGCTTTACTACTTATATTACTTTTATGCAAATAAATTTTATTATTTTTATAATTTAGTTCTATGGATTGTACCAATGATCTCAATGGTTCTTGTTCATAAATATTTATTTCGTCCCTTATTTCCTGAAGACTTGAAAGAACATATATATTCTATACATATATATTCTATACATAATCTTCTTGGATGTATATATACTATATCCCCTTTTCTATTTAGAAAATGCGGGCTGTCCTGATACTCAATACTATAGTCCACTCAGTCAAACATCTAAAACAAAATATATTGATTACTCACTCTGTATCGACTTCCATATAATCCAGCTGCAACTTACACTTATCGCAATAATCTTACACTGATTCGATTTGTTAAAAATTGACTTTAAATAGCATTCATAATATTACTAATATTTATATTTTTTGCTTGTACATCTGCTTATAAATGGACCAATGTTATTTTTTATTTTAAACAGACTTCACATCTGGAGTGCACTCATTCGGTATTATTTCCCACGGGAAAATATATATCCGTTTATGTAATGACCTTTAAAATATTTATTAGAGTAAACACCCACGACCCTTATACAGAGTCACCCAGGGACCGGCCTTTACATCCCTCGCAGTCCTTGAGGACTGTCATGACCCGCCGCTCGGTACACGTACCGAGGAAACCGGTACCATATATTAATTAACATTTTTAATTAAAATCAAAGTAGAATAAGATGATATTGAAAATCGATTAATTCATATCTGCTGCTCTTCACAACCATAATTTACATATTATTTATACATATTATACTATACGAGGGTGGGGTGAAAAGTTTCCGGCCTGACCAAGAAAAACGATGTTTTTAAATTTTTTTTTGCTTTATTTTTCAACATTCAAGATAGCTGAGACCTGTACGATGTTAGCTGAACGTGTGCGAAATATTTTGAACAATCATTTGAATATGGAAAGCTGTGTTCAACGTGGGTGCCGCGTTTGTTAACGTTAGACCAAAAACTGCTTCGAAAAACTATTTCTACCGAAAATTTGGCGCTGTAGGCGTAATACAAACGAATATTTGGGTCGATTCTTAACTGTTGATGAGACTTAAATTAAATTAATTAGAACACCGTTATGAGAAATGTATCAGTATTGTTGAAGATTATATTGAAAAATATATCTAAAAAAATTTAAAAACATCGTTTTTCTTGGTCAAGCCGGAAACTTTTCACCCCACCCTCATATAATATACCATATAGTTATGGAAAATTACTTATATTATTAAATTTATCTGATTGTAATTGAAAGTTGGCAATGTTTATGATATCATAAGGATATTGAAATTATTGGTTCAATCCAAATGGGACGGGTATTGGTTTGTTGGTCAATGGCGATGTTTATTCCCTGAATAGAATCTTGAAAATCGTCCTCGACCTCGGTTACCCATTCTAATCGATGAATCGCTTTACTAGTATCTCGCCACTATTCCTTCACTATGGATATTCAATAATAAAAGATTCGATATTTGTTTGTGAAGGAATTCGATACCATCGACAACGACAGTGGCGGCTCTTATCGAAAAAGCACGGTCAGCGAAAGGTCAGACGCATGTCGATTTAGCATTCTGGGGTGGCCTCGTGCCTGACAACAAAGACCAGCTGCGACCCCTTCTTCAAGCGGGGGTTGTTGGTTTCAAAGTAAGGAAAAATTGTTATATTCTCTAGAAAAAGATAAGTAAATAGGATAAAATCAAAAAATCTCAAAAATTCTAAACGAAAAAATTTTAATTATAAAATTAACATAAAAAAAACCTCTGTCTGACTTTTGGTATATACTTACAACCAACGAAAGGACATCATCTATCAAGTCGTAGTAAAGGTGTCCTATGATCAGTGAGAAGGGATCCTCTCATCCTTTATCTTGATTTTCTTGGCCGTAGGCGCTACTTTTTATTTCAAATAGATCCTCATCGTTGATCCCCAAGGCATAGTGTACACCATTTTAATTATTTTCCAATTTCTTTTGATATGGTATATTTTATTATTTAGGGTAAATAAATTATTATTATTTTCATTATTATTATTATTATTATTATTATCTTATGTTATTATACTAGCAAAAATTGTATATATAAATATTTATATATTTTTTTTTTAAATATTAAACAACCGCTCGAAGATGTTTTTGAAATTCACACCATAGATAATTTTTATTTATTTTATTTAAGAAAAATCGATCTGTATTGGTTTCAGCTTCGGTAAAAATCATCTTTATTAGTTTTTTCTTAATTTAAAATATGAAAATTAAATGACGTCAGCAACTACGTCAGACAGCGCTTCCTTAAATACAAAATATTATAAATAAAATTAAATTAAAAATATTTATGTTATATGCATATCTGTCTTTCGGTGCATTATTACGTACTTTTAAATTATTTTGAAATTGTTTCAAAACGTATATTAATTTTTCCTTAATTTAAAATAGGAAATTTACATGATGTCAGCAACTACGTCAGACAGCACTTCTTTAAATAAAAAATATTATAAATATAAATCAAAGCAAATCACGAAATACATTATTATTATTAATATTAATACGTATGTTTAAGGGCTGTATGTTTTATGACTATTTTTTTATTAATTTATGTTCTTTTTGTGAATCAGTTACTTATAGACTTAAATTTCAAGCAAGAGAAAAAACATTTCGATGAATGTGGTTGTAGTAATCAAAAATTTCTGTATCCAATAATTCCATAAGTGTAAATACATGTAAACTAGTATAACCATTATAGACTGAATAAATAAAATGTACATATTTAAGTTTTTAAATTTTAATGTTAAAGTGTTTCATGTGTCCGAGTGGGGTAGATGAATTTCCGAATGTCACTTTGGATCAAATTCAAGATGCATTAACAGAATTGGATGGCACAGGAGGTCTTTTAGCAGTAAGTATACATTAAAATGAAAATTTAAATTATGTTTATTCAAATTACTATATTACTCGTTTGTAGAAATAATTACATTTTTTTTTATTTAAATATTTGTATTAACTACTAAAAGAATATACTACAATGATTATTATTTGTTTTTTAATGATTATTTTAGTTTCACGCAGAATTAGAACCAGAAAAAATTCCTGAAATTACAGGAGATCCGAATGAGTTTAATACATTTGAAAAAAGTCGTTCTTGTGATTGGGAAATCAATGCTGTCACAGAATTAGCAAAAATAATTACAAGTCACACTTACGATCCTATTAAACCAGTTCGGACTCATATCGTTCATGTCTCTTCTGTTGGATGTTTGGATGTTTTGCAAAAATTTATCACAAAAGGTAGAATTAATTTTTAAAAAATTTCTATTAGAATTTTTATAAAATTACACAAGTAGGTCAAAAGATACAAGAAATTGGTGTCTCTCTCGATTCCGATAATACTTTTGTATCCATTCAATGGTGAATGTAATATAATTAATATTAATTCAAATTCATATTAATACGAGGGTGGGGTGAAAAGTTTCCGCCCTGACCAAGAAAAACGATGTTTTGAAATTTTTTTTTTTTTTTTTTTGCTTTTTTTTTACTTTCACGAAAATTATCGATGTTGAGATTTTGATGTTTTTATACGTTTCGAAGGTTCCTGAATCATTTTCACTAAGGTTGAGAAAAATGTCTGTGTGTGTATATGTGTGTGTGTATGTAGACAAGATTACTCAAAAACGGTTTGAGCTAGAATCATGAAATTTAGTACATGGGCATTATTCAAAATTCGTAGTTTTCTATCAATTTTTGAGAAATGTAGCTCAACCGGAAGAGGGTCATTACCTACAACGTTTTGATTTTTTTTCCTCTAAAGTGACCGTAAAAATAAAGATATATGTTTGATAATTTTTCACATAATTAATAATTGTATAAAACTGCTATATATATAATTTCAGCTTGATTAAATCGCTTAAAGAACCAGAATTAATTTTTTAACACTAAATCTCACGCGCCAACACGTGACGTGGTTCCATCAACAAAGAGCTAAACATCCGTTGATTTAATAAGTATTATTTATTAATTTTAATTTATAATTTATAATTTATTAAATTTAATTTAAATATAATATATTATGTTATTTAATCCAATTCAAATTTGCGAGATAGTCGAGTGGAGACACTCCAGATTTTTTAAATATTTTTTTCAAATAAAAATGTCTTTAAGTTCAGAAGACATAAATAATGAATAATTTTGTTTTTACTAGTACCTAGTTATAATAAAAATATAGATCATGTTTTGTTTTGTTTTGTTTATAGAAAACCTTACATTAGAAACTTGTCCTCATTATTTGACATTGAAGTCGGAAGATGTGCCAAGGGGTGCCACCGAATACAAATGTTGTCCACCAATACGTAATCAATCCAATCAGGAACATCTCTGGGAGGCCTTGAAAATGTCCCCAGGAACATATCCAATTAATTGTGTAGTTTCAGATCATTCTCCTTGCACTCCAGAATTGAAAGCAGGAGGAAATTTTCTTGAAGCCTGGGGTGGTATTGCGTCAGTTCAATTGAGATTGAGCCTGTTTTGGACAGAGGTAAATCCTTTAAAACCAGTAACTTTGTTGATCAACAAAGATTATAATACGTTTATATGTTACATACAATAGCAAAGACAAAAACATTGTAATAACCTTCCCCATTATTTTTACTATCTCGCCAGAGAAAATTTTGAGATTTTTGAGATTTTGATGTTTTTATACGTTTTTAAGGTTCCTGAATCATTTTCACTAAGGTTGAGAAAAATGTGGATTGAGCTAGAATGATGAAATTTGGTATATGGGCATTATTCAAAATTCGTAGTTTTCTATCAACTTTTGAGAAATGTAGCTCAACCGGAAGAGGGCCATTACCTACAACGTTTTGATTTTTTTTTTCCTCTAAAGTGAGCGTAATAATAAAGATATATGTTTGATAGTTTTTCACATGATTAAAAATTGTATAAACTGCTATATATAGAATTTCAGCTTGATTGAATCGCTGAAAGTATCGGAATTAATTTTTTAACACTGCAAATCACGAGCCAGCACGTAACGTGGTGTCATCAACAAAGAGCCAAACATGCGCTGGTTTAATAAATATTATTTATTAATTTTAATTTATAATTTAATTAATTTAATTTAATTTAAATTAATATATGTTATTTAATCCAATTCAAATTTGCGAGATAGTCGAGTGGAGACATTCCAGATTTTTTTTCAATTATAAAATTTTATTGGATTTTGATTTTAAAATCATTATATTTCAATTAAAAATAATTTGATACTATGATAATATATTATTAAATTCTATTTATTGTGATTAATTAGAAAATATTTCAATGATAGAAACGGTTTCTGTTATCGTTTTGTTACTCACGCATAGACGGTGAATTATAAAACAATTATTGTTTTATAATTGTTTTTGTCTAAAATAATTATAAATAGTTAGGTAATTGAATATCATACATATGAGGCTGCCTCTCGTTCTCTCTTTCTTTCTCTCTTTCTTTCTCTCTCTCTCTCTCTCTCTGAATATACTAGGTGTGTTCAAAAGAAAAGGTGAATTTTGAATTTTCTCGGGCTGTGTACATTTGATTATCGAAATTTTTTTTGTTATATTGGTAAACTGTAAAATGTTTCTCATATGTTGACATTATCAGCCATTTTGGATTAGTATTTTGTTTTTGACAACTGAAAAAGTTAGTCACGTTTTGTGTGTTCTTCGATTTTTTATTTAAAAAAAAATAAGGAATACTTAAAGGGAGTTATGCAACGTTTGCGTGAAGCAATCACGGCTCAAACGCTCGGAATTGTGGAAAAACAAATCATGGATTCTGTATCCCAATAATGCACCAGCACACACTTCATTGCTTGTTCGTGATTTTTCTTGCCAAAAACATCACCGTAATCATGCCTCAACCACCGTTTACACCAGATTTGGCTCCCTGCGACTTTTTCCTATTCCTAAAACTGAAGAGACCTATGAAAGTAAAGCGTTTTGCCACAATGGATGAGATAAAGTCGGAATCGAAGAACGAGCTGATCGTCATACCGAAAAGCGCATTCCAGAAGTGCTTCGACGATTGGAAAAAGCGCTGACATAAGTGCATTATATCTGAGGGAAATTTCTTTGAAGGGGACAAAATGGATGTTGATGAATAAATAAATACTTTTCGAAATAATTCAAAATTATCCTTTTCTTTTCTTTTTTTTTTGAGATATAACGTATTTCCATCAAGTTCAAATTGGTCATTTCTTGTCGGTAGTAGTGATTAATATTAACCAATATCATCCTATTTCTCCTTTAATTCTGCATCTTCAAACGTTTTTGGCCTACCAGAACGTTCTTTGTCTTGAAATCATAATATATTAATTAAGTGAACTACGTTTCACATGTTCATATAGTTGGAGCATGCTTAGGAATTGATTTTTTTAAAGGGGGGGGGGGGGATTTAATTATTTAAAAAACAAACTAAAAATTTTTTTTTAACATTATTTAAATATTTCATTCTTTTTCTAATAAAATATTGATAGAAAAAAAAAATAATAAGATATAAATTAAATTTTGCTAATATTTAAGAAAGGTAAGGAAAAGTTTTATGACATGTCACCTTTTTTTTAAAAAAAAAATACGATTCAATTTCATAATTGAAACTTTTTTCATTTCTACTTAAACATTTACTTGGTGAAACTTTCAACTTTTAATATAATTTTCATTCTTTAGGCTCGAAAGAGGGGATTTACATTCCAAGATGTGAATCGATTACTTTGCATGGAACCTGCTCGTCTTAGTAATTTGTATCCAAAGAAAGGAGCGATTCAAATTGGATCGGACGCCGATTTTGTCATTTGGGACCCAGATGAAATATATACAGTCAGCAAAGAAGAAATTTTTCATAAACATAAGGTGCTTAAATATTTACATATTTTTCTTTTGTAAAAAAGAATAAAAATATAAATAAGCTGAAATTAGTTTAAATTACCGAATTCATTTATAAAATAATACTTTCTAAATTGCAAATACGAATTAAGTGTTCAATATTACGATTATAAATTATTACCAGACTGATTAAATAGGTACTTGAATATATGGCTTAAATTAGTGATTCTCAACCTGGTGGGTGATCGACATCTTAAAGTGGGCGATTATTTGACTATATGCTTTTGGGGGGCGATAGTTATATTTCGTGGGCAAAATCATTTTGAATACCCTCTTGCAGTGATGCCCGCATTCAAATTACTAAGTATAATATTTAAAAAAAAATAAAAAAGATAAGATGATTTTAAACATTTCCGATTTTTTTTCAAATTTTTTCAATATGACTCTAAGTCAGTGATTCTCAACCTTTTTTTTTACCGCGGCACACAAAGAAAAAGATAAGTGTAAAAGTTTACCATTTTGAAAAAAGTGGTCCCAAAAACAGTTTACCTTTTTTTTAGAACCAAATTGAAAAAATTTAGAAAAAGAATCGGAAATGTTTAAGTGTATCATAATCTCGCGGCACATTTTTGAAAATCTCCGCGGCACAGTGGTTGAGAATCACCCCTTTTATATTATTTCAGAAATGAGTCCGACTAACGAAAAAGGATGCCGACTCCTGACCTAAACCATATACCTACCTTATATTAGAGATTATCATGTAATTTTTATCTGTTAAAATTTATAGGGGGGCGAATTATGAAGCCGGCCTTACGAAATGGGCGTTTGGTCCAAAAAGGTTGAGAAACGCTAGCTTAAATGAAATTCTTTAGATTAATTGAATTTTTTAATTGAGAAGAAATTGAATAATATATTTGAATTCTTCTGATATAATTATTATTATTATAATTTTAATTTGAAAGAATTAAAATAAAAAAATTAATATTTAATCTTTAAATGGCTTATATTAATTAACTAACAAGAACAAAAATTAAATTTAATGAAACGATTTAATATTTCAGATTACTCCGTATTTAGGAATGAAATTACAAGGGGTGGTTAAACGAACCATTTTACGAGGAGTAATTATTTATGAAGAAAATAAAGAAATGCCTCCACCAATTGGTCAACTTATCATTTCAGATTCGATCAAGAAAAACTTAATTTAAATCTTTTAATTATAATAATGATATTCATATTTATTGAATGTTTTTAATATTAAAAAAATCTAATACCTAATAAAAAAATATATATTTCTAATATACCTATATAAAAATATAATTAAATTGAAATATTTTTTTAAAATTAAATATAAATTTATATCACAAACTATATATAATAAGATTAAATTAAATATATTATAAACATGATTTTATGGAGAAGGAATGCTCTTTGCTGACTTGTTAGAGATTTAAAGTGTATTTTATCTATCAGCTATAAGAATGATTGTATATACCTATATTTGTAGTGTATAATAATTTAATTTATAAATAAATATCAAATGTCATTTTTAATTATTCATTTTGACAAAGAATCTCAATTAAATAAATGGAAAGAGATTATTTTTAATGATAAAGTAATATACAGCGTGATTATAAAAGGACTTTACAACTTTGAAAGCACATACATATGTATTGAAATTACTTATAGATATGAGAAAGGTGTCATTTTATTACAAAACACTTCAAGTTAACATATGAGTGTCATTTTGATTCGATGTGACTGCCCTTGGTAATGCTACATACATCTCATCGATAATCAATTTCTTGCCACACTCGTTTCAGCATATCAGTTGTAACTTTGGCAACTGCAGCGTTGATCTGAGGGATTAAAAAGTTTTCCAGCATTACAAGATAAACAATTCCATTGATAGTTTTTTTCCATGAAGAAAATAGAGCCGTACACTTTAAAATAATTGACGGCACAAAAAAACGTTTACTTTTGGACTTTCACGAATGTGTTCAATACTTGCATTTGGATTCTCGCTACCCCAAATTCTACAATTGTGAGGGTTCATCTTGTCATTAACATAAAAAGTCGGTAAAAATTATTTTCTTAAGGAATGTCTCGTCTGCCTCTATCCGTTCAAACATTTCGACACAGAATTCACTACGAGATACCTTATCTAAGTCACTAATTTGTTGCAGTCACATCAAACCAAAATGACAGTCATATGTTAAACTTGAAGTGTTTTGTAATAAAATGACACCTTTCTCAATTCTGTAAGTAATTTCAATAAATATGTATGTGCTTTCAAAGTTGTAAAGTCCTTTTATAATCACCCTGTACAATGCAATAATAAATTAAGTTATGTGTGGATTATATAATATTATAAAATAATTTAAAATTAATTGCATTACTGGAAGGGTTTTTTGTTATACAAAATTATCAGAATTATTTAGCAAAGAATAAAAAAATTAATAATATGTCTATTATTTTAGAGTACAGTTGGAGATTAATTTCAGAGTAGTGGGATGCTTAGTAAAATGTATTGATTGAAAAAGATGAAAGTATATACTATGTTAAATATGGCTAGAATCATACAATCAAGGAGATTAAAATGAACAGGATACATGCGTAATTGGAATGGATGGAAAAAGGCTGGTGAAAAGTTAATTTTTATAGAAATCATTTGGAAAACGACTAGTGATTAGGCCAAAGGTCGCCAAACTTTTTTGATCATCGACCCTTATTAATTTTTCGAAATCTCCATCCACTGGTAATTTTCGGGTAATTAAAATCAAACTATTTATTAGCTTTAATATTTAATAAATCAGAAACAATAAGTAAAGTAGCTACAGATTTTTTCCTTCTTTTCACCCGAATAAATACGAATATATACGTTTATTATTTTATTTTCTATAAAGAAAATAATATTAAGTCAATTATAAACAAATTTAAAATTTTACATACGCATTTAGGTATGTGATTTGGGTATTTTAAAAACTGCTTTTCCTTCGAGTCCCAATCGACCTCCATTCATCTATATCAGGCTTGTCTAAAGTGCGGCCCAAAACCCTTTGAGAAACGCAAATTATGAAAATATTTAAATTTTTTCAATATGGTTCTAAAAAAAAGGTAAAATGATATTTATGTGCGGTCCAGCATAATTTTTTTCTTTGCAATGTGGCCCTCGAATGGCCATAGTTTATACACCCATGGTCTATATAAGTGATTTTCAACCACTGTGCCGCGGCACTTTAGTGTGCCGCGAGATTATGAGGCTCTTAAACATTTCCGCCTTTTTTTTCTATTTGGTTCTAAAAAAATAAAACCGACCACTTTTTTTCAATATGGTAAACTTTTACACTTATCTTTTTCTTTGTGTGCCGCCAAATTTTTAAACCGTTAAAAGTGTGCCGCGGTAAAAAAAAGTTGAGAATCACTGGTCTATATAGATAACTTTGATGACCCCTGGATTAGGCCAAGAACGCGTTAGGTTTTAGATTTAAATAAATTTTGAGGAGATACAAATTGGATACAGGTAGTGGTGGATCTAGCTTTTAGAAAGTCCAGACCTTAAAATACCAAGGGGTATATATATATTTAGAGTTAGAAAACTAATAATTATTATATTTTTCATTAATATCAATAAATAATTAAAAAGAATTAGTAAAATTGTTATTAATTATTTGCCATCACAGAGACATTTAACTTTTGCTGGCTATTTTATTCACTATCCCAGGTAAACTAAAAAAATATATTCTTTTATTTTTAATTTATAGTTTTTCAAAGAATTTGACTAACAGGCTTATCGCTTTTCGAAAGAAAAATATTTTAGCCACACGAATTATTCTCGAGAGACCGGTTTACTAATATTTAAAAAAGTAATATATTAATATTATTAGTAAATTATTTCAAATCATTTCAATTAATAGTTTTTAATAATTTAATTTAAATTTTTAAATTATTTATTATAAAAGTAAAAAAAGAAAAGTTTAAATAAAATATAAATATTATTAATTTTCATTATATATTACATAATATTACATTATTATTATATTATATTATATATATATATAGATATAAAACTATTCAAAAAATTATTTTCAAAGTGAAAATCGATTATTAGTAGATTTCACATTGGAACATTATAAATATATTTTTATTTTAGGCGCCATTAAAATTGTCATTCATAACTGTGTAAACATTGGTTTGATAAATCAAGAAAATTTATAATCAAAATAAAATAACAAGGCGGGATAAACCTTGAATTAACATTTATTTGAACATTTACAAAACTAATTATGAAATAAAATGGAGAAATATTACGAAAATAAATTTGATACATTCGTTCCAAATGCAAAATTTCGATCCCTTGATTTAGCAAATACTTGTGTTTGTATACGAATCTATATTTAATTTTATGATTTTATTATCTCTAATTTCTTTTTTAATAATTCAGCTATCTGAAGAAGCAAAATGTTTTGTTAAAAAAGCATCAGCTGGATATTTAAATATTCTTGAAGAGAAATATTATAAAATTGATCAAAAAGATTATTCCATATATACAGGCTCTTGTGGACTGGCTTTACTTTACTTAAAGCTTTTTAAACTTAGTAATGAACGGGACTTCATTAGGGTAAAAGTTTTAATTAAAAGTATAATTAAATATTATTTTAATACTTCATAGATTTTTTCAATGGAATAATTCATTTTTATTGAAAAAACTAGTCCTACTTTTTATTTAATCTGAGGGGTTTATCATGGAGAAGGAAATTTTATAAACAGGGATTTCTGGTATTTTTATATTAATTCAATAATAATTTTGGAAATGTTTATAATCAGAAAAGAATGAATGGCAAAAAAAATAAAAACAAAAAGGAATCTGCACCAACCATCCAACTTTACAAACTCATTAAAACAATAAGATTTTTAGTTTCATATATTCTATTAGAAAAAGGATTTCTATATATTTCTAGAAATTGATTTATTTAATCATAGAAAATTATAAATATTTTAAGATTTTTTTAGATAAATTCATTGTATAAATATAGAAAGAAATTAAAACTTCCATTATTAAATAATATGAATATGTTTAAGGGAATTTTGTAAATAAAACCACATATTGATATTTTTTATTGTAAATTTGTGAATTTTTTTTTTATTTTTTTGAATAAACTTATAATAAAAATTATCAATATGTGGTTTTTTTTACAAAATTCCCTTATAAATAAAAACAGCCACCAAAGCTTTAATAATTTAATATCTACAAAATATGAATATGTCAATATAAATATCAGTGAATCAATCTTACGATCATTATTACACTTTACCTCTTTAATATTTCACAGATTTAAAAGTAAATAAATACTCAAAATGAATTCTCCGTTTTTTTTATATATTTTGTACATTTGATGTGTATTCTGTAACTAATATATATATAATTGTAGAAACAGTAATTTACTTAGATAGTACTAGTATTATATTAAATATTTTAAGAATAAAAATAATGAAACTTATTAAAGTTAATAAGAAATATTTTTTTTTTAATTATATCTATTTTACAGAAAGCATTAACCGTTGTAACTCCAACTCTTACTCAATTACAAAACCGTAGAATTAGCTTTTTAAATGGAGATGCAGGTCCCCTTGCCTTAGGGGCTGTTCTTAATTATTATAAAGGGGATGTCCAACAATCACTTGATTGTATTGAAAGGTATAAGTACATTTTAATTTATCAAAATATACATATAAAATATTAAACTTCTGACAATAGTATTTTAGAATTTAAATTTCATGAAAAAATAAGAATGGGATTATGTGTAGATAATCATTTTTAAGTTTACTTTAATAATTGTAAGTGATATTTCGCCTTTAGTCTCTAATTTGAAAAAATCGGATCTAAATAGTAAATCTTTTTTAAGCGAATATAAAGTTGAAACTTATATAAGTTTAACCGAAGGCACTCGTTGAAATATATTAATATATTATAAAAACTCAATTTTTGAATCTAAAATATAATGAGAATAATTTTTAAGTAACACTTTCTCAAGTTTTGTATTGATTGATATATTTACTTTATGCGCATTTTGATGCAATTAAAAATTTCATTCATAAAAATAAAAGCGAATCATATTGCAAAAGTAATTTTCAAATTTCTATTCTTCAATATAAAAAATTTTATTTTGTAAAATAATTTTTTCTATTTGTTTATTTATTTACATAAATTTAATTTAAGATTATATACTTTAATTAACATAGTATTTGGTATGTAGCTGGAACCTATATACCCATATATATTTAAATGAAAGTATTGTTTTTTCCCTCATCCACATTCCTCTATTTAATAAATACTCTCATTAGACTTTCATTTTAAAATAGGCTTAAAAATTTAATGCCCCTTGTCCTTCATGAAGATACGTGTAATGAAATTCTTTATGGCAGAGCGGGATATTTATATAGTTTATTATTTGTAAACCATCATTATGAACATGATATAATTGAAAATGATGTCTTAAGAAAAGTTTGTATTTTTTATTATAATAAAATATTATTTTTATCTTTAAATGCAATTAATTAATTCAGTATTGGATCTATTTCAGGTTATTAAAGCAATAATACAATCAGGTCAAAATCTCTCTTATCATATGAAAAGTCTTTGCCCTTTGATGTATGAATGGCATGGAAAAAATTATATTGGTGCTGCACATGGTATTGCAGGAATTTACTATACTCTTCTTTTGGTAAAGATTCTTTTAAAACTGATTGAAGAAATAATTCATCCAATGATTAACATGATTAAATTATTTTCTCTTTTATTTTTACTATTTTTGTTGCTTTACTAAACTCTAGACAAGGAATAAGCTCTTGTATAAAAACAAATTAAAGAATAATACTATTATAAGGGAATTTTGTAAATAAAACCACATATTGATATTTGTTATTGTAAATTTATTCAAAAAAATACACAACGTTTCGATTGCCGACCTCGGCACTGGGCGTTCGGACAGTGCAGTCGCTTGATAACGATTGCAGAAGGTAGCAATCGCAACGTTTTTGTATTTTTTTGAATAAATTTACAATAACAAATATCAATATGTGGTTTTATTTACAAAATTCCCTTATAAATAAAAACAGCCACCAAAGCTTTAATAATTTAAAATATATACCTAAATTCACATTTTTTTCTTCAGTTCTCCTTTGTCTCTTTATAGGCAAAGAAACATTTAAAAGATGAAGAATTATTTATCTTGATCAAACCAAGTATTGATTATTTGATATCATTAAAATTCCCATCTGGGAATTATCCTTCATCTTTAGCTAGTGAAACTGACCGGCTTGTCCAATGGTGCCATGGAAGTCCCGGCATAGTTCAACTTCTGTCTTTGGCTGCTGAAGTAATATTTTTTTTTTATTATTTTAGAAACATAAAATTCTTAAATAAATTATATATTCATATTCAATTTTCAAGGTTTTTAAATCGGAAGTTTATAAGAACGAAGCACTCAGCTGTGGAGAGCATATTTGGCAAAAAGGAATTTTAAAAAAAGGTTATAGCATTTGTCATGGAGTCGCTGGAAATGCTTACGCTTTTCTAAATCTTTATCAGATTACACAGGTTTTTAGACATTATATAAAGTAATCTCTTTTAATATCTATTAAATTTCCATTTATTACCAATCATTAGGATATAATGTACCTTTATCGAGCTTATAAATTTGCTGAATGGTGTTGTTTTTATGGAAAATATCAAGAACATAAACCAGACCGTCCTTACTCTCTATTCGAAGGTTAATTGAATTAAATATTAAATAAGCACTTTTTTAAATTTTATTTTATCTTTTGTTCTAATAAAATATTTCGCTTATTTTTAGGTTTAGCCGGTCCCACATATTTATTAATTGATATTGAAAAACCAGAATGTGCAAAATTTCCTGCATTTGAATTATAAGTTCAATGTTTTTTTAATATCATTAAATTTAATAAACAAAATTTGCAAAACTAAAATAAAATCTTCCTTCATGAATAATTTATTTTTATTTTACAAATATACATAATTTTAGGAAATTACAACTATACATATAAAATTTGTGATTATAAAAAAATAGTTTATTAAAAAACTTAAATTAATTTAAAAATTCACATTGTCACAATATCACCAGCAAAACTCGATTAATAGTTGTAATTTCAAACTATAATTTCTTATTTATCTAATTAATGCTTTCTAAAATTTTATTTTACATGTTCCATAATTTATATAGGTAATATTAATTTTTACATATTTTTCTTAAATGTTATTTTTAGATTTTCAGCTTAATTCGTATTTTTTTAAGACTTATAATATTTAATTTATTTAAAAATGAAAGTATTAAGCTAAATTTTCACTAAATCTTTATTGCTAAAGCGAATTGATATTTTAATTTATTTTCCAGAAACAAAAATTGACGTATTACTAATTACTACAGTTAAAATAAAACTCCTAATTAGGTGAAATTGTTTTTGGCAATATATCTCCAAATGTGAATGCAAAAGCTAATTATTCAATTATTCTATTTATGATATAACACTAATAGAAAAATTTTAATAAAATAAAATTTAATATAAAGATAATGAATATATAAAATAATATTATTCTATTTGGATAAAAAATAGAATAAATAGTATATAGTAAAATATCATCTTTTATTTGTAAAATTAATAAAGAAAATAAGAATTTCCTTTTAATATTTTACAAATTGAAAATTATTTAAGTGACTTTTTAAACACCAAGCATTGATTAAAATTATAGTGTTAATATTGGAAGATGATATTGAATTCAAAGATAGTTATTTTTTCTTTGTTTATAGATAATATTATTGTGCAATAAATAATTGCAATGTTAGATATTATATAATAATAAAAAGGTATTATTACATAATAATAAGTTAGAGATTGCGATATGTGAAATATTAATTATTTGATATATTGATACTGAAGCGTAAAGGATGTTTGTTAAAAATGATCAGCTACTGACTTCACATTTAATCATTTAATATATATGTATTTAATTTTACTCTTAATATAAAAAAAACAAGTAAAAATATAAATATATTGGATTCTAATTGGACGATTAGGCAATAAATTAATTAAAATAGAATATACAATTTAAAAAATATTATTATGTAGTACTAATTGTCAAAACGGAAAAACATTGACAAAAATTTGCATTTATTTAATAATAAAATTGAATCTCATACCATTTCTATACAAGTTTAAAAATAATTTATAATTTTAAAATTCAAATATAAATTATATATATATATTAATAATTTTTTTATAAAAGAAAATTTATGACTTCAAAATTCATAAAATATAAAATATTTTTAACATTAACTATAAATAGAAGAAAAATAAATGTAATTTTCAATAATTAAAATGTAGGAAAATTTATGACCAAAAATATATATAATTTATATAAATGGGGTTATTTTCAGTTTTTAACCAATGTATAAAGTATATATATATATAATAATTTAATTTAGACAACAGAAATTTAGACGACTTTTTACTTTGGGTCATTTTACGTTTGATGTCCTAATTTGTTTCACAGTTTTATTATGTTGTTGATTTTTATTAAAATTTGTTTTTTGTTGATGCTGTTGTTTAAGATGTTCAAGTCCACTTTGTCGTCGATGTTGATAAGTTAATGGCATTGAGAGACGTTTATCTCTTCGATGATAATATTCATTAAAATCCAAACGGCTACTTAATAATTGCAAACTTACATCGGTTTGACTTGCAAGCATTAACATAAACTGACGTACAGTTTCCTAAAAAACAAAGTTATCAATATATTTTTAAAAGGAAAATTTAATAAAAAATAACATCTTATTATAACTACTTGATAAGTTGATGCAAGAAATCGCAATTGATTAAGCAGTGGTGGAAGAAATTCTAATCTTTTTTCCTTTTCTTTTTCTTGAATTTCTTCTGATTTTATATCTGTCCCATATTCTTCTATATATTGTTCAATCTTCTTTCTTTCTTCAACCTCCACTAAAAGACTTTCATGCAATTTGTCCTCACAAGCTTGTAATTGAATAATAATATCGTAAATACAACGCAATTGAACAAGAAGTGGATAAGAACGTTCATCAAGAAAAGTGCCAGCTTTAATTGCCAGCAAAAAATCATTATGAGCTCGAATAATATCATCCAAATACTCTGCTTGGCTCACCTAATGAAAATACAATGATTAAAAATTAATATATTTATTGATAATACATAGTTATTTAGAAAATATTAAACAAAAACCTTTTTAATTAATTGATCCCAAGAGCATTCTAAAACTTCAAAGAGAAAATAATATTGCATTTGATTAATGAAATGAACTAATTCACTTATTAGAAGATTAGATTGTTGCAATGTGGCAGCAGCTTCTAAAAAATTATAATAAAAGTTTTTAATAAAAATTTATTTTTATAGGTAAAGTATTTGAATCTTTTTAAGTAAAAATAATAAGGTAATTAATATAATTAATGATAAATTTAAATTTTTTTAAAAACGTGCCTGGTATCTTATGAGACATTTTGGCACTTGTCGTCTTCCTTTTCCACAATCTTGAAAGGATCCATTCCATTCGTTTGGCTCTCCAGAGAGCATGGAAAAGCATCAAATAAGCTGTTGGATCATCAGCGAGGATTGTGCTTACTGGACCATTAACATGATAATCTAAAGAAAATACATCCCATCCTATATCACCTGGAACCGTCTCCAAAAGTCTCACATCTAGCCTTTCCAGAATATCTTGTTTTTCAAATTGTGCATTGGTAGCTCGTATTGCTGTTTCTAATATCGCAGTTAAATTATGCGGATAAATTTGATTTGCAGGTTTAATAAGTTCAGGCTCGATTAATTCAATGAAATGTCTTAAAAAAATCAGAAATATTCACTTAAAATAATTTTTTCATTTTAAAAACAATATATTTTTTTAAATAAAAAAGTTTACCGGAAGAAGTCACCCTGGCCCAGTAGCATATAACGTCGTAGGGCTTGTAAATGGTCCAGAAATTGATATTGACCATTTAGTACATCCAATACTCTCCTAGAAGTTTCTAAATAAGCTCTTTCCATCATTGCCTCCAGATCGCCGTCATCTGAGAAGAGTGCTTCAACACTAGTTTCATCTAACCGTGCCTTCAGATCAGCTCTACCATTAATTGGAGAATAATCTTGGCATATTTCTCTTAAGAAATTTATATTTTTTCCAATGGCTAAAATTTTCCTGGCTTGATCCATAGGTATAAAGATTGGGAGCATCTCCTTTCGTACATGATATTTTTCATGCCAAAGTCTCTCGCCAGTTACATCATTATTAGCTTTAATAAAAAATTCATTATAAGGATCTTCAAGTTCCCCATCGACAATCCAACGTGAAAGCATCATGAATAAAGGTTTGCATACCTAAAAGGACAACAAATAATTAAATTTAATGATAATAATTGATTGTTATTTTAAATAAACTTACTGCGGTAAGAAGTTGTTTGACGATCAATCTTCTTGTTGGGTCGCCTTGTCTCAAATAGGTATATACTTTACTAGCAAGAGCGCCTCCTCGAGAATCCATACAACCATCACTAATAATTGCAAGCCATTTCATTCGATTTTTTGGCTCTAACCATGAAACTTGCACTTGGCGAAATGTCATTCCAAAGAATTGTTCATTAGATGTCATGCAAGTGGAAGAAGATTCGGAAGAAAGCATATAAATTTGAGGTGAAAAAAGTCCATCTATTTCTTGTTGAAGCTTAAACAAATAATTAATTTTAGTTAAATACTTAATTGGTTCTATAATAATTAAATGAATTTAAATTAATAGAAAAATAGAACGAAAAAATACCCTTGTTTGAAGCAAAGCAACAAATCGATAATATTCTGTAAGTTGTTCACGTAAAGCAGTAACAAGACTTCGGGCAAATTGCCCAGGCTCAATCTGTTTATCTATATTTTCACAATTATTTCGAACACGATTATGCAACCAGCCTAATTCTGCTAAGCGTAGAATATGAAATCGTCGTGATTTATGAATATTAACCTTAAATGAATGAATAACTGTTAATAAATAATCAAGAATGTTCTTGTACTCTCAACAAATGGAATTATTATTTTCACATTTATTCACATTAAATTTAAAACAATATGTATAAAACAAAATAAATGAAAAAACTTTACCTTTGATTCTAAAATATATCCTTTTGTTGCTATATCATATTTGAGAAATTTTCCATCAATTCCTTGTAAACAAAATATGAAATCTTGTAGTAATGCAGTTTCTGATATTTCATTATGAACTAAAAAAAATGAATAAAATAAAAATTATATTTATGTAAATTTCAATATGTGAATAATTTCTTTCTCTTCTTGGAGTTATTTTTTTAGACTTTATAATATAATTATACAAATATGTGGTCTTTTAATAAAAATCACTTTAATAATTATAAAATAAACCACAAAAGTTTTAATAAATACATTAATAATAATATATTTATTTCTTGTATTTAATATAATTTGTATGTGTAAACAAATTTTTTCTGTCATTTTAGTAAATCTATTTTTTCCCTGGCTTAAGCCCTATTCATTTATCTCATACAACATAGATCAATAAGTGTTTCAATAATACGGAAATTAGTTAACATTGCTTTTTTGTAATTAAGTTTTGAATATTCTCTCTTTGATATTCTTGAAATTATAAATATATTATAAAAAGAGACCACGAGATATTAAAAAGTAATTAATTAGAGAAAAGTTAATTTTCTCTTCCCATCCTCTTCTACTAGACTAAGAAACTAAAATTTTTTTTTAATAAAATCTTAATAGGTAAATTAATTTATTATAACTAGAACGAAAATTTGAAATTTATCTTAACAATGTTAAAAGTGAATTAACTATATATTTTTTTTTATTATATATTGTATAACGGTGCTTTTATATATGGCCACTTACAAAATTGGGGTCTAGTACAGATTTTAACTTCTGACGGTGTAGTTGATAATGACAATGATTGAAATGTATCTAAAACCATATAAACTGTTAGGATTATTGTATTCATTAGTATTTTTTTTGAAAAAAAATTTAATTAAAAATTTTATTACTTTGTGAAACTGATTTTTTTGGAGCAATTTCTAATGACATTGGAACTTGAGCAATCGAACTTGTGCTTGGATTTGTTGACAAAGTCTAAAATATAAAAGAAATTATTCTTTTTATTGATCATAATAATAATAAAAATATACTAAAGAATAGTAAATAATAGAAAAAAATTATAGAATAATTCTACCTGCAATTCTTGAGATGTGGTTTCTTTTGCTTGATCAATAACATTTAAAAGTTGAATAAGATTTGATGGAAAGGAGCATGAAGTCGATATTGAGTCAACATTATCTGATACACAAAGTAAAAATTGAAGAACTTCTCTTCGTTTCTTTACTATGGACTGAAATAACAATTTTAGATTGTCAATTGTTTAGAAATAATTAATAATAAATAAAAATAAAACTTACAGTTTTTTGTAGTTTAATACTCTGTTCAAGAAACAATAGACCATCTTTTTCAGAACGAGTTTTTGTAATTTTATCTTTGATTTTTTCAACTATTACAAATTCATCTAAGAGTGTGTCAGAAACTTTTGGCCATTTAGAAAAAATAGATAGAGCTTTAACTAATAAAATTTGACTATTTTCTGAAAAAAAATATTGTTGTTTTTACATAAATATTTACATATCAAGAAAAATATACCTTTATTTTTTCCTGTTAAAAGAAGACATAAACGTTCTAAATAGTGAGCTCTTTCCTTTTCTTGGTCGTTTTTCTTATTTTCTACTTGCATTTTTTCAGCTTAATTAAATAATTGTATATAAGATATAATAAAAATAATATATAATAATCAATTTATCTTAAATACAATCTCAATAAATGAATTGTCATAATTAAATAGAGGGAATTTATCGCGCGGCCATTATTGCGAATGAACTTAGAAACAAATATAGTTATTTTCAAATTATTATCTAATATTAAACTTTCTATTTAGAAAATTTTAATATTATATTATATTAAAATTGTTCATATAAATATATTTAATTGTATTTTTGCTTAGCATTTATATTTTTATATGAAAATAAATAAAATTGGAAAATTGGTTCGTGACTAAGTTCATTCAAAACTGAGAATTTAACTTGGCATAATATATATTTTGATGAATGTATAGAATTTTATTTTCTTATAAAAATTATGGCTGACGATTCAAATGAAGAACATTGGCTTTATGGAGATTCTAATCCAGATGCCGAAAACTCACAAGATAAAAATGAGACAATCCAAATTCAAGAAGATACAAATAATTTTGTTGAAAGATCTCCGGTAAATGAAGAGAATAACGATGCTGATAACCTCAAAGTAAGTGCTTTTAAATTTTATATATTTTAAAATTAATTTAATATGAATTAAATTTTAGCAACCCAATGAAGAGGAACAAGAGGAAATAAATGCAAATCCTGAAGCAGAAGAATCTCGAATGAGTATTGGCGAGGAAGAACAAGCACAAATTCGTCTAGTTACGGGTTCAAGTGAACCTATGGGTAAAGAATTTCTCTTATTAATTTATATTCAGAGCTGTTTTTTAATATTTACATATGTTCAATCAACATATATATTAATAAATTATTGATTTTATTTAATTGGGAAAATATTTTAATTCTGACGAGGGTGATTAGAAAAAACTGAAATAGTTCATAAGTTCCAAAAAATAGATAAATTTTAATTTAAAACAAAATTATTCATTATTTTATTAGAAAAATATTTTATATAAATTTGAAAATTTGATTATGTAAGTAGATATTAAAATAAAATATATTTTGACAAAATAAATAATAAAATTGACATATTGTCAAAAAATTACACTTTTCTGTAAGCTTTTTCAAATTTTTTTACATGATTAAAATGAATATTAACATTTTGGCTACAATTGAAAATATTAATCAAAATAAAATAATCTTTTTGATGACTTCTTTAATATGTTAAAAAATTTCAAAATGATTTCAAAAATATTTTAGATTTAGCCATAAAATAATTATAAAAGAAAGATAACACATTTAAGAGAGTTAAAGATATGTCTGACAGATGAGATCTAAAGGAAAAACTTAATGAGATCTTAATAAATAGTACAGTGAAATAGAAAATTTTTAGGTTTTCTCTTTTTTTTAGGTGGGTCTATAGATAATTCTGCAGCATTAACTGAAAACGGTGATGACGATGATGACGACGACAGTGATGATGATGTTCAAGTTGTTATAGGGGATATAAAAACATCACCTACTTATTCTAGTATTAATATAAAGAGAGGAGGATTATTAACATCTTCAGGAACAGCGGGAAATGAAAAACTTAAGGTATTTCTTTTTTAAAATAAAATAATTCATAAAAATCATATCGATTTGAAATATTTTATAATTTTAAATTTGTAATAAATTATAAAATTATTATAAATATCAATATATTCAAATAGAATTAATATAATTATTTATTTTATTTTATTATAATTTAGCAACCTGGAAAATTCTCAATTGAAGAATTTGAAGCTGTTGGCACAATAAATGGAGTACCTGCGCATGAATTTAATTTAGATTCTATGGAAGATAAACCATGGCGAAAACCTGGAGCAGACATAACAGGTATTTTATGATCTTCTAATATGAACTTATAATTTTTTTTTTATTTAACACGTTCCCGTTGGCATGTACCACCGGTGGCTCATCCCGCCACATAAAATAAATAGACAAATTATGGAGCCGACGGGAACGTGTTAAAATGTCTTTAAAAATCATATTCTAATAAACTTATACAATTTTTTAGATTATTTTAATTATGGCTTTAATGAAGAAACATGGCGAGCTTATTGTGAGCGGCAAAAAAGAATTCGTGTTCACGAATCTGGTGTTGGATTAGCACAATTAGGTAACACTACTACAGCACCCGGTACTAGTAGAGGAATCATTCCAGTGGCAATTACCAATGATAATTCCAAATATTCAGGCTTTCTTGGTCCTAAAAAAGCCGGGCCGCCCCCTGGTCGCAAAATGGCAGGCACAATTGATGTGATAGGTGCAGGTGGATTAGCCTCAAGAAGAGGGTTAGATAAGGGCCAAACACCACCCAAAGAAAATCAAGTGATTCAAGTGATGACAGCTGATCGAAGAGAATATAGTAGGAAGCCCGGATTTCCAGACATGACGGTTCCACCTCCTTTAAGTGGTGGGCCGCCACCTCCAGGAAATGGACCGCCTCCTCCTGGATTTGATATTCCTCCAATTGGAAGTTTTGCTGAAGATTATCCTGGACCAGAATACTTCAACAACGATGATGCTTATTATCATGCCTATGAACCGACGCAGGATTCACAATGGGATCCCACATGGCATCCAACGGGACATCCAGATGTTAAGGTATTAACTCCGCTTGGTGGTGGGGGAGGCTCAGGCACAACAACAGCGTCCGGTATGAACGCTGTTATTGTGCCATTGGGTACCTCCGAGACGTCCAATCAGGATTCACAGGGTTCCGGACGAGCATCCAGCAGAGAACCTGCCGACATGATGATGGGAAGAGGTTCGCCTACCAGCCTTTCCGGTACTGCAGATGCCAGTAATAGCAGCCGTGAGCACCGAAGTAAGGATAGGCACCGTTCCCATCGACATCGATCTCGATCCAGAAGCGGGGAAAGAAGTAGTCGACGCCGTCATAAGTCAAGATCTCGGTCTCCTAGCCATCGCAGTCATAAGAAAAAGAAATCACGGCGTTCCGATCATGAGAAAAAGGAAGAGAGTGAATAAAATTATTGCAAGGGCGTGAGTTTTCTAATTATTAAGAAAAAGATCAAAATATCCATTTTTTAATATAATTCTATTTTTCAATCTCATTACATTTTACATTTTAAAATTATTAAAATTATTAATTAATTTATATTAATATAATAACTCAATTCATAAACTTTAAAAAAAGAATTGGATTTATTTGAATGATTTATAATGCATCTGGGAAATGTATATGAAACTTAGGGCACAATTAAATTGTTATAATACAAAGTGGTATCTATTTGACGAATTTTCTAGAGATTCAAAAGATGTAAATCTTTTATTTTATTTTGAGAAAGATTTAAAATATTACAATTAAATTATAATATAAGAAAACTTAATATATTAATATTTAAAAATAGTTTCAGTAAGAATTTTCTTTTTCTTTTCAGATGCCTTGTGTAAAATGAAATTTTAATTTTTTTTTATAAATAAAATTTAAATTATTGTATATATATAGTTCTTTTTTTAACAAAGAATAAAAAGAAAAATTTCTATAAAAATTTGTTGTATTTTTTTTTTTTTTTTATAAATCCTAAATGAATTTATTTTTCATTTATAAATTGAATCAAAATTGATTATCCAGTATTTTAGATTTATTAAAATTATAAGGTATATTTTATTTCGGAAAAATAAATTTGATATTAAATAAAGCATTGTTTTTAACAAAAATGAGTGAAAATGCAGTACAATATATTTGATTTCTATTTCAATAACTTTTGAAAATGATTTTTTATAATACAATAAATTTTAATTAATAACTAGTTATAAAAATGTAATACTAGTTGTAAATATATAATATAGTGTATATATAAATATATATTCGAATTAAAAAATTTCAAAGTTTAGTCAAAATAATATTTTATAATTAAAACCTATGCTTGATGAAGGATTTTATTAAAAGCATTATAGGATGTTTCAAGATCAAAGACAAGTTGTCGAGCTTGAGAGTCAGTAAGTTCATCAGAAGCACCCATAGATGCAAGAGTATCCAACCAGGATTGTACTTTGGATTTTCCTTCAAAATCAGCCGGTAAAAGAGATAAACGTGCCATTGTGTCATTAAGATCTCGTAAATCTGGATGTAATTCGTCCATTGCACGAATTTCTAAACGTAGTTTATCCATTATGGTTATAAATAGCTGAGAGAAAATGTTTAATAATTAATTTTTAATAAAATAATAATTTGAATTAATTAATATTAAAAAATAAAAACTTACCGATACAATATCAGCAATACATTTACTTGTATTTCCTTTATCATCTTTGATTGTTATTGGCCTATCCTCTTTAATCCTTTCTAATGCAGCTGGACAATCTAACTAATAATAAACAAAGGGAATTTAATAATTAAAAATTTGTAATATCTGGTTATATGAATGTTAAAATTGTGCTGTGATAAAAAGTCATTTTAAATTTTTTTCAAGTATGAAACAAATTCAAAAATAAATTCGAATTGAAATCTTAAAGAAATAAATGAGAGATAAATGTGTGAATTTATTTTCGAAATCTTATAAATTCAAAATAAAACATAACATATATTAATTTGTAATAGGGCAACAAATAAAAATAATTAATGTGTTTTTAAATCCGATTTTTTTTATTTCCGCTAATGTTTAAATATAATAAAATGGGATAAAAAAATACTTAATCATGTAAAACTTGTTATTATCAGATAAAATAAAAAAATGATTGAAAATTATCCTTTATAGTCAACTTTATCAATTGTTCATGGCTATTGTTAAATTTCGATGCTGAAAGGGTTCCAGGCTCTCAGCTAAAAAGGACTGTTTTCTTAATGAGAACAAATGTTTCTATTTATTCATATTACTATGTAGTGAAAAAAATATTAAGAATGAAATTAGACCTGGATGGTAGCTTACAAGATTTAAAATTTAAAGCAAACAAATAAATCCGAATATTTATAATTATAATAAATATTATTAATATTGTTTAAAGGAAGGAGCTTAGCCGAGAGTGTAGCAGCAATTTTCTACACAAGAAGTCGGCGTTCATTCCAACTAAGAACAAATTTTTCTAATAAATTCAATTAAACATCAGCTGCCTCAGGCTCCAGGATCTGTCAGTTCCTGGTTCTATACATGCGGAAGGCAACGGGAAACCACCGCATTAACATTCCCAAGAAAAATCATCATGGCTATCCTAGGCACCTTAAGAAGAAGATTGTTTAATAAAATGATATACTTACTCTATATTTAGTGACAAATGATTCAATCGTATTATATTGATTTTGAACTTGTTTAAATGCTGCTTTATATTGAACAAGCAATTTTGAACAAGCTGCGGTATATTCTTTAGCTGTTACACAATCACGAATATATGCTTTCTCAAGATTCTGAAGGGTAGTAATCACAGCAAATAAATCAGCCAAATTATCATATCTTAAAGAAAAAATAATATCATAATTTTATCCCATATTTTTTTCAATTTTAAATTAATTAATTTACTTCTCTCGTTCTCTTGCATTTCGGAATAATTTAACTTCTTCATAAAGTTCGTGTCGATTAGAATCTAAAACAAAGAAACATTTTCTAGAGGATTTTTATATTTTAATTATTTAAATATTAAAAATGAAGTGAAATGAAGGGGAAAATTTAATTAATTCAATATTTATTAATTAAATATTATACATGATTAGAACAATTTCTCTTAATTCTAATAAAATTAAATTAGTACCTTGTGTTGTCATTGTGTAAATAATATTAATGATACAATGACAGATGAATTTGATTAAAAAAAAGTAAATTGACTCATTGGTAGTCAAATTGTCATGCTGCTCTGGTGAGGTTATTTTGAACATTAAATGGTGCACAATTCAAATAACATGAATGGATTTTTTTTATTTTTATAACTTTTTTCTATTCGACACGAACAAATTTAATTTTATTAATTAATAATTCCATTGATTATCTAATTGTTTTTATTATTAATATTAATTATTATTAGTAAATTTTATATATGAAATAATATTATATATATATATATATATATATATATATATTATATATTGTTTTTGATCTTCTTTTTTTTTGTTATAAGAAAATTTAAATTGCAATATATTTAAAAATATAAATCTATTTTTGATTACTATTATTATTATATTTGAAGATCGAGGCACCTCAGCAACTACGGCCATTTGTGCTTTAAAGAAATCATTCCTTATTGTTTACTATTTGCAAGTCTTTATCACAGACCATCTTTATCTAAAGTTATATCGAATGAGTAATATGCAGGCCCACCCTAACTATAGGGCTAATTGGGCTATAGCCCTAAGGCGCATTTTTTATTGGTTTATATATTTTATCTTATTGTTAAGTTTTATAGTCGCCTCCAACCACGAGTGACATCACTTCAAAGATTTTAATCATGCACATTCAAAATACATATCTGTTTTTCTTATTCATTATATCCGTATAAGCATTAAATAAATAATTATAATAAGAAAACTAACAGCAGCGATAATTGTGCAGTTTGAGAATGTTGTGCGGGCGATATTTTGACATATAACATTTTAAACACAACTTAGTCTAAGTAAAATAATTGACTCAAAAATTGAGTGTACTTTTCCTAACGTGGCCACAGCACTGCGCATTTTTTTAAGTATTGCCACTACAATTTGCAGCGGTGAAAGATCTTTTTCGGCACTGAAAAGGATAAAAAATTATCTGCAATCTTCTTTGAGACAAAGCAAATTAAATGATTGGAGTATTTTGTCCATAGAAAGTGATTTATTTAATAACTTAAATAAGGATGATATTATTTATCAATTTGCAAATAAAAAAGCTAGGAAAATAAATATATAACTTTTTTTTTATACTATATAGCTTGTTTTTGTTCATATAGGTTGTTTTTTAATTTTGCATAAATTTTATGTTTTAAAGAATTATATAGATTTTCAAAATTCATAATTAATAATACTTATGTTTCTTGATTTAATTCCTTTTATGATTTATTTTATTGTATTGGTATAATTATAATAAAGTTACAATTTCTAGTTCGGACACTTTTGTATACCCATCTCGCTCCTACTAACCATTCTGTGTAAAGTCTTATGAAAAGGGCTCAAAATTTTAGGAGCCCACGGGCGCCGAAAATCTTAGAACGGCCCTGGTAATATGACTTATTGAGTGTACGAGGGATATGGCGTTCGTTTTATTTCTGCTTAATAGGAAAAAATTGAACCCGAAACAATTTAGTTTGACGAGGTAAATATTCATAGTCACAGACTTGTGTAAATATATTATTTAAGTTATGTACTCTTTTAATACTTAAAACTTACCTAATTAAATATATAAATCATTTCTACTTTATGAGTTTTTATTTTTATTTTATTTGTAATTTCCCATTAGCAATATCCCTCATACCTGCTCCGCAATATCACCACCCCTGTTAGTGATCTTGCGCAATAGTTGACTTTTTTATTTTTGTAAATTTTAGTAGTTTTTATATTTTAAGAATAAAGATGAAATTTATGCTATGAATATCTAATAATCCTAGGTACCATTAACATGTTTGAGATTTGGTAAAAACCCTAATTGTGCGGCATATCCCTCGATTTTACCTTGATAAGATGATAAGATAATACTTTGATACTATGATAAGAGAGCAATGGGACAAACAGTTAACATCCTGATCGATTTCATTGTTTCAGGGCTTATGCTCTCCCTCCATTTAGGACCCCAATATGGGAAAATTATATTTATTTCTAATTATATCACCAATAAATTATAAATAAGTAATTTTATAATTTTATTGACTGACCTACGATTATTTATTATACAAAAGATAAGACTTGTGAGAAATTTGTCTATGGAGAGACCAATTGGGAAGTTTTATTTTAATAGAAAAATGGAGAATAGAATTTTAGAAATTATAATTAATCTTGATTTAATTTTCCAGCATTTATATATTTATTTTATTGAATAAAATTTTATTTAATATAAATATAAAAATTAACATTTATTGTTAGTTAGAAGCTTCTAGTTCAATATTTTTGTTATTTTCCGATCGAAGACAAAATGTCATTAACTGGGTCAATACTATCATAAAACCAGCAACTCTTCAAGGGATTGAAAGTGAGTGGGTGGGACATTTTTTTTTTTGCTATATTTACATAAGTTTAATCAATATACTTTTGAGATATGACACCATAACTATTATAGAGACTTGTTAATTAATTAATTTAATATAGAATTAAATAAGTCATAGGCATAGTAAAATATTGGTATGATTATTGAATAACAATCAGAGGAAATGGATAGTGACTGACTAATAAAAAAAATATTTAGTTTCTCATGATTATTTATGTAATTAGATAAAAATTTATAGAACAATAATTTTTCAATTGGATGTCTATAAAAATTTATAAAAGATCCTGTGAAATATATATTATATACTAATATATCTAAAAATAACATATTTTAATGTAAGGTTAACGAGAAATATTCAACTCCATATACACATTTATTAGTTATATTAAGGTAACCATTTTTTGAAAACACCAAATCAGGACATTTGGAAAAAATTCGGAAATGTTCATAAGCTTAGTCCAGAAAACGTTTGACCTTTTTTATTATTTTTTTTTAGAGATTAATTGAAAAAACTTTGAAAAAAGTACGAAATGTCCTATATTTCAAAAAACGGGACAGATATCAAAAAGGAGGACAGTTAGGAGGACACTTACAAAAGGAGGACAGAGCTTACAAATAGAGGACTGTCTTCCCTAAAGGAGGAGAAGGAGTTATATATAAATAGTAAAATAATAATAATAATAATAATATTGGAATTAAGGGTAACTATTATAGGGATTTTAGTGATAAAGAGATGAGCACATAAGCTTTAGTTTATCAATAATAATGTTATCAGTTCATTGTGATATGTTATCTTTTGATATAAATATTATTTATTTCTCACATTCTTTAACCAATCCTTAATGTGAAAATAATTATTATTAATATTCACTTTAATAAAGTAGGAGATGAAGGGGGTTAAATAATCTACATGTACGCACACCAAACGTGTAAACACAATTTTATTTATATAAAGTTATCATTTTTAACAAAAATATTAATTGAATGTATTTAAAATAAAATTACATTCAACCAAAAGGAAAATAATAATTAAATTTTCTATATAATTAAGGTGACCATTTTTTGAAAACACCAAATCAGGACATTTTATCTTTTTTTTTTAGAACAAATTGGAAAAATTTAGAAAAAAGTACGAAATGTCCTAAATATTTCAAAAAACGGAACTGATATCAAAAAGAAGGACAGTTAGAAGGACATTACAAAAGAAGGACAGAGCTTACAAATGGAGAACTGTCCTCCCTAAAGGAGGACGGTTGGTCACCTTAATATAATTATAATTTTTGTGGTATTACCTAACATCCTCTCTCCCCCAACACAGATACAATTTATATTTTTTAAGGAGCATAAAGCTAATGAAATTTCTTTATAAATGAACTTCTCTCAAACATTTCTTCACCTATTCGAAACACATGTCCAAACCAACGTAACCTCTCGATTTTATTATTTTTCAATTCCTTAATATGTAATGTAATGTAATCTGCAACATATGAAGTGAATAATGAACTTGATAATCTTAATATTGCAATGCAATAACATTTTTTTGTAATCAATGACCCTGAATTTCCTACAAGCTGTGAACCTCAATTGCTTGTCCAATATAAAGCAGCATTTAAACAAGTTCAAAATCAATATAATACCATTGAATCATTTGTCACTAAATATAGAGTAAATATATCATTTTATTAAACAATCTTCTTCTTAAGGTGCCGTCTCCCTTTCGGAGTTAGGCTATCATCATGACTAGGATAGCCATGATGATTTTTCTTGGGAATGTTTCCCGTTGCCTTCCACATGTATAGAACCAGGAACTGACAGTTCCTGGAGCCAGAGGCAGCTGATGTTTAATTGAATTTATTAGAAAAAATTGTTCTTAGTTGGAATCGAACGCCGACTTCTTGTGTAGAAAATTGCTGCTACACTCTCGGCCAAGCTGCCTCCTTTAAACAATATTAATAATATTTATTCATTTTCTCAGTTTGTTTATAAGTGGAGTTAATCGCTTTGGCTTCTAAGTGTCACATATTTAGGTTTTTTTTTATTTATTAAAAGAAATTTTTTTAAAATTTAGCTTCAATCACTGTAATAAAGGTCATCTTTTGAAAATCTAATGGATAAAATATATTATTTAATTATTATCCAAAAAGATTAAATAAAAAGCTTAATAGTAATATTATTAATAGAGAAAACTTCTTTACACAATAACAACTTTTAATAAAATACATTTTAATTTTGTTCAAAATATTTATAAACAAACTCTTAAGTAATACTTTTCTAAAAAGAAAAACACAACAAAAAAACTATTGTTCTAAATAGGATATGCTTATTTATTAACAAGAAATTTAAGATTTGTTTTTGTTTTGTTTTTTTTTACTTTCTGCTTTATTTATTATTTTATATTTTTTATGTGTTTCATTTCCTTTAGAAAAGAGTGGGGGTCCTGATATAAGATAATGTCTAGGATCCCAAAATGGGTCAAATCGACACTGATAACTAAATAATTGTCCCAGCAAGAGATGAAAAATTCATAAACTATATTTGAATTCCCCACTTGATGAATTGTAAGATATGTAAAATATTTTAAATTATAATAAATATATAGAAAAAATATTTTATCTTTATTTATATTGAAGATTTTTAATTGAAAATAAAATAATAACACAAAAATAAACATTATTATTGTTTTCTACATTAAGATTCTTATCAGATATAATGTCAAGGGAAATTAAAATTATATATTGATTAAACTATACATATTTTGATTTTAATCAAAAATTATTTCTATTATTAGGTGGTATTTTTTTAATAAAATTAATTTAATTATATTTTATATTATTTATTGTGTTCTTTTATACCTTCTAGAAGATTTAACATAGGAACATTGAATAGAAATATTATTTTTAAATTTATTAAAGAAAAAAAAAAAACACGAATACCACACATTTCCAATTGATTTATTTTTTATCTATATTAAATAGTAACTTATTTTCTAGTGGTCAGGTAGTAAGGAGGGATGCAATATCTTCAATGTCTCCCCCGGGACCATCACTATTGACTTGTTCAGGGAGGGGCGCCTTCCAAGGTACTTTCGGTCGATATTTATTATAGACATTCAACACGGTCAGAAATTCGCCAGATGGCTACACGATGCCGGCCAAGTCGAAGACCTTTTGGACAAACTGGAGTCGGTCCGATGACAGCAGCAGAAGCCTTCAGGATGGCCTCTTGCATGTGGCTACCCAGGCATGTCACATCCTCGTCCATACCAATCATGGGGACGTAAATTGGTATGACAGGGGCTCCGTCGGCAGTGGAGAGCAGCTGGTCATGCTCATCTCAGGTCCATCAGGTGGTGGAGCGCCTGGACCTCCTCCAAGGCGTCTCAAAAATAATCTTAATGTGAGTCATGCCTATTAAGTCAGCCTAATTACTTAATCCTTCTGGATAATTAAATTTTACTTGCAAATTTTTTTTAATCCAATCCCTTCGTTATTAAAATAATAATATTTACCTGAATATTTTTTTATTATTTGAACGAAAATTTAAATATCTATTTAAATAAAGTAGATGACATGTTCAATTAAATCAATTGAAAGAGAACACTGTAAATTTCTCCCTTTTCTAAACCATAGCGCCAAGTCTTAATAATAATCTCACACATTTTACATAAATTGAATTCCAATTAAAAAATTATTTATTTATTTTAGTTTATGGACTTTAGTAGAAGAAGCCTGTTTTAATTTTTTTTTTTTTTTAATTTTTAATTAAATGAATATCTATCTAATTTAAAATAATTTTTAGGATTTCAAGAAAGCAAGAAATAAAAATAAAAATAATTTCAAATTTTTCATTATTTTATCTAAATTGTTAATTTATTTCAATGATTTGCAATGATATTTATTATATTTACAATATAACTAATAGTACCGGGACCCCGAGCCTCGGCTCGGTACTTAAGTTAAAAAAAATGATTCATTATTATTGGATTTGGCTGGTAATATTAATACCTGGGACACCGAGCTCTCGCTCCACCCTTTAAAAAATATTGATACACAATTCTTTAATTATTTATTACAATTATTAAATGTTACACATTTGCATCAATCTGATTAAAATTAATGAACTTGTGCTCCTCAATAATACATAAATATATAATATATAGGTACATATATTTTTTTTCTATAGTGTTTTTTTGAAAAACTGTTTAGCGCCCCAAGTGGTTATAAAACAAACTAAAGACAAAAAAACGTGCTTTGCAGCTTTTCGGAATTAAAAAAGCAAAATTGGCAGTCGTGGGACTGGCCGACAGAAGTGAAAACTTCTGCGTAAGAAATTTTAAAACAGACGAAATTCGCGCTATTTCACGAGAAAGATGAATTTCATATGCATGTATATATATATAACTTATATATTATTTTAAACATATATTTTAAACAAATTTGTAACTTATATTTATATATATATAAATACACAACTTTGTTTAAAATATTGCAATACGAACTGTTTTATAATTCTTATCTCTAACATAAAATATATATTTATTATGTGAAGTTCATTTCGTATAATTTTGATTATATATGTATATATGAAATGAACTTTACATAATAAATATATATTTATATGTTAGAGATAATTTATAAAACAGTTCTAATGACAATTCAAATTTCGCGCTCTGTTATAAGAAATTTGAAAGCAGATGGTTTCATGGTGTTGGTCACGATCACGCGAGTTCTATACTTTTTCCCCATCCCGCAAAAGTGCTCAACGCCGCTAAAGAAGTTTTCACTTCAAAAATTATTTAATATTTGGAAATATATCTGACTTATAGAAAAAATGAATATTAATTAAAGAAAGAAATAGTTTTTAAAATATCCTGAATAATATGTAACAATTTTCAAGATAGAAATTTATTACAATATTACAATTATTAACTGTTGCATCATTGCATCAATCTGATTAAAATGAATGGAACTTCGGGTACTCAATAATAATAAATAAAATAATATTAATAAATATATTGAATAATATTTTATTGAAAAAATATTAAAACTTATAAAACTATCTAAAACTTTATTAATAAAAGAACAATGAATAAATAAATATAGAATAGTAATTTATTAAAAAGTAAACAATAGATAAAAAGAAAAAAAAATAACAAAATCATTATTTTCATTTTTAAATAACGATTCACCCGGCGAGTTTCGAACCGACGAAATCCACTCGTTAAAACATCAGTCCAACCGCTGGACTATATGTATTTAGATAAAAAATTGTCATTTTTTTACTGTCTTAGCAGGCAGTATTAAAAATTTTGACGTTTTCCATATAATATATAATTTTCAATTAAGAAATTAATAATGAAGCTGTATGTTTCAAGAGATATCATCAATAAAACTTAATTTTTCTTTATAAATACTATATCTAGTGTGAATTTGAAAAAAATCGTTAGAGCGGTTTTTGAGAACCATGATATATAGATAAATACATATATACAATTTTAGCTAGCATAATAAGATAAGATTTACTATATATATATCTGTTTATTTTTCAAAAAAATTTTTAATTTAATTATTAAAGTTTTGGTGGCTGTTTTTATTTATAAGGGAATTTTGTAATTAAAATCATATATTGATATTTTTTATTATAAATTTATTCAAAAAAATACAAAAAATACACAACGTTTCGATTACTACTTCTGCAGTCGCTTGATAACGATTGCAGAAGTAGCAAAAAACAAATACCAATACATTTCCTGATTTATTTCCTTAATTAGAATATTTATTGAAAGTGAATTAAAAAATAAAACCATATATTGATATTTTCGATTGCAGAAGTAGCAATCGAAACGTTGTGTATTTTTTGTATTTTTTTGAATAAATTTACAATAAATAATATCAATATATGGTTTTATTTTTTAATTCACTTTCAATAAATATTCTAATTAAGGAAATAAATCAGGAAATGTATTGGTATTTGTTTTTTGACTAAATAAAAATACAAATGTTTAGAGAAAATGGTTTCAGGCTCTCCAAAGAACTTTGTAAAAATTAAAATATAAATATTATATTAATTATATTACTCTATTATATATTTTCTATTGTTTTAATTTAAGAGTATTATATATAGTACATTAGGTAAATAATATTTATATGTCTATTGATTTATTCCATTTGATAAGTTATTTTTGTTTGAAAACATTTTCTAAAATATATTTTTATATATGGATATCTAACTTATCTCTCAATAAATAAGTAAATATTTTATAAATAGATCGTATCTGTTTTGTAATAGTGTAAATCATCAAATGAAATCGACTTTTGGAGACCCGTATATTATAATAAGTCCTGACTGTTCATCTCTGCGTGTAACCTTATCTCACGCAATATCAGCCGTTTATTTTTTTCCACCCATTTTTGTGTTGAACTAGAGAAGAAAGGCTATCAAGGAGGTATCTTCATAGGGTCACACACTTGTCCTGCGTGATGCATGTCACTCACTCATTCACTCTCTTTCACTTAGTGTGCTCTTCATTTTATTAAATTACCTTCAATAATTGTGTAAACAAAGTGTTTAAGTGAATTACAAATTCAACCTGGAGAAAATTCCTAATAAAAGGAAATGTTTTTGGTATGTTTTATGGAAATCCTCTAAATGTTGTCAACAGGTAAGTAATTCTACAATTTGAATTTTATTCTTATTTATTATTTAGTTAGATTTAGTAAAATTTGTATAAATAATACTAAAACGAATATTGAATGAACCCATGATTAAACATTTCAAAAGTTAAATTTCCCATCAGATAATTCTCATAGTTGTATAATTTTGACTCATTTTTCCATGAAACAGTTTATTTGCAAGTGTAATAAAATCAGTCCTAGGCTGACCTTTTTCCAATTATATATAACTCTTGAGAATTCATCATTATTCTAATTCTCAACACACCCCCATCCATTAACGACTTAAGAATGGCGTGTAATAATAATACGAGGGTAATTCACAAAGTAAGTTACGTTTTGGAATTAAGACGAAACTAGTACAGGAAAATGTTTTTTATTATATACATTTGAAAGAGCAACTAAAATACATTTTTCTACATAAGCGCCAAAAAATTTGAGACATTTATCGTAGCGATGAACGAGCTTCGAAATTCCTTCCTCATTGAAATCCGCCGTCTGAGTGTTGAAGGAAAAACCTCCCACTTGAAGGTCTGAAGGAGATTCTGTGTGACATTTGCCGTGTGAGGTCGCGCATTGTCATGCAAAAATAACACTTTTGAGCTGAGTTTCCCTCTTCGCTTGTTTTGAATTTCCCTTCTTCGGTTTCGCAATGTTTGAAAATACCTATTAGAGTTTATTGAAGCGCCACGTCCCAGAAAATCGACAAGAACCACACCTTTTCTGTCCCAGAACACTGTTGCCATCAACTTCCTGGCAGACAACATTTGCAAACACTTTCGTGTTTTTTTGGGAGAACACTCAGGCGGCGGATTTCTATGATGTAGAAAAATAGTATTTTAGTTTCTCTTTCAAATGTATATAATAAAAAACATTTTCATGTGCTAGTTTTGTCTTAATTCCAAAACGTAACATACTTTGTGAATTGCCCTCGTAATATTAGTTTTAGGTTTTTGTAATAGATATTAGAAAAAAATATAAATATATATACATAATATGAGTATCTCCTTAAACTTCAATATTTAGAAACAAAATATTTTTTTTTTTTTGGTTTGCCAGGGATGGGTTTTATTTCACCTTTAATGAACCGTTCAGGGGAGGTAAGCCGCTATTTGTTAAATACCTTACATTAAATTTTCAAGTGTATAGTAGATAATACAAAATTTCAAATATAGTAAGATAATTCTAAAATCTTATCTGTATATATGTAAGTATATATAAAATTTTAAGTAAATTTTAATTTAATTTAAATTAATAATTATTGAAATAAAATAATGTTTTTAATTGTAATTTTATATTTAATTCGGATTCATAATAAAAATATTAAAAAAATAGACTAAAGAGAAGAAAATAAATAATGACTTTCAATTTTTTTTTCGATTTCGTTTATCCTAAGAGATTTATAGATAAATTATTTTCAGTTTTTAGAACATTTCCAGAAAGATTTGATTTGTTGAAAATCTTGTTATTTTAGTTTTTTACTATTCTCTTATCTAAATTTCTTTTAGACACATTATTTTTTTCTAATCCAATTGTCCCATTTCCAATCTCTACTAAAAATATAGCTGTACCGAATTGGCTCTATTTCCGGCTTATCAAAAATATCATTTTTATTATTAATTTCAATCCTTCTCATCCCATGCATTCTCCAGTGAAAAAGATGCATCTGGAACAACCCTTTATATTTCTCCCTATTATAAATCAATGCTTTTCAATTTGTAAACATGTAAATATATAGTAAATGAAATTATTATAATTATAGATTTTATTTGTTGTTAAAGAAATAACAGGCACAAAAAATAAATTGGAAAACCAAAAACAAAACATGTATATTCATTTCTTATCAAACTTCTCAATAAATATATTTATAATTCCTTTCCAATTTATAATAATCGTTGTATGATACTTTAATTTATTTAAGATAAAATAAATATGTACAAAGTTGAATGAAGACCTAAATCAGCGGTCGGGGGGCCGGGGCAAATTACCATAAATGGGGTAAAAATGAAACTTTTGTGAGTAAAAAGTATATATTTTTAATTTGCTATTTTATAAATATGTTAGTATTTTTACAAATTAAATTTTTAGTTAGTTTTCTTTTCAAAATTATCTTGGGGGGCTATAATAGGAAAGATGCTAAATAGGAGAGGAGATTTCGTGTTTTTTTTTGCTCTTCACCATGGAGTAATATCAACTTACACAAAAATATTTTGGGGTAATTAAAATTCCCCGATCCCTGACCTAAATAGACAAGAGTTATTCATAGAATAGTGGCGGATTACCCACTAGGCATGTACCTACGTGCCCCGGTTTAAAAGAAGCCAAGAATTTAAAAATATTAAAAATATTTTTTGCAAATAGGTATTAAATTTTTATCTAAAAAATATTTTCTGATTTTTGAATTTATTCACTCAAGAAAGGATTATTTAATTTTTTTTTTAAACGCACAAGTATAAAGTTTAATTTTAAAAATATAAATACTACAAAAAAATTGAAGCTATAAAAATATATACATATAAAAAATCTCTAATTAAAAAAAAAACAATTTAACAATTTTAGTTTAGGTAGAACAATAGAAAATAAATTCATATACAATATGAAGGGGAAGGGGGAGGCAAAGATAAAGTGTCTATAGGCCCCAGAAGCAGAACTTAATCCGCCACTGCATTAGAAAGGTAATTTTTTTAAACTTTAATGTAAAAAAATAAGAATATGGATATTTTAATAATACAAAAGAAAGTGTCATTTTTAAGTTCAAAATAATTTTTATCCCTCCAAAGAAAATATGCCTAATAGATGAGTAGTTATAGTATGGTTTTTACTATAATCTATTAATTATAACGAATGAAAAAACAAGATAATTTTTCATTACTTTTTATTGATCAATAAATTATATATTTATTTATTATGTTCCAATATTATTTTAGATTATTAAGAAAATTGATTCTTAAAAATTATGATAATCAATATATAGGTATTTGTGTAAATTAATTCATATAGGTATATTTACTCAAGTTCAAAAATAATTTAAATGATTGGAAATATAATGAAATGTACTCAAATTAAAGATAATTATTATATGAGATTAATAACATCTATTGGGTGATTCCATGCGAGTGGGTGTGTTAAGGTCAAGCCCATTAACCCAATGAAGAACTCGGTTTGGAATTAGAATAAAAAATTTAAAAAGTTATAATTATAATTATATATATATATATAAGTATGTTCAGGGATTCTGGTAACTAAATCGATTTCGTTCTCTGTAAAGATTTTTATTCAATATTAATTTTTTTTTACATTGATTATTTACAATATTAGAAATATAAATTACCTGTAAAGAAATCGATTCTAAAGTTGATTCTTCCAGATAATTCTTACAAATGCCAAATATAAATTATTAACTAATAATTCTAATTAAAAATTATCCTATTACAATTTATATTCGTCTTTAATCCATTCTAAAATTAGTTAGTTGATTCTTATAAATAATACAAACAATATCACTAACAGATGGCGGTGACTAAAGGGTACTATATAGCAGTGACTTTGTTACATCTCCCCCATCCTCACAAAAAAAAATTAATTAATTTTTTTTTTTTTTTTTTTTTTTTTTTTTACAATTTATAAGGTATTAACTTATTTACATGAATTAATGTGGAATCCTTTCCTTTTTTCTTACAGTCTATTTCATATATTGAGTTTGAAAATTGTCCTATCACATGAAATGGACCCATTCGTATTTGATCCAACTTTCTTCTGTTTATCTTATTTCCTGTTTCAATGTACACTAAATCACCTTTTTTAAATTTTAATTCCTTTCTCCTCTTGTCAATATTAATTTTATTTTTTTGAAAACTAACTAAAGAGTTTTTAATAGCTTCTTCTCTATCTTCTTTTACACTACTTACTCTCGCTAAACTATCTGGTGTTATTTCTGATTTTATTCCATATAATAGATATTTTGGAGCAAAACCTGTCACTGTATGAATTGTTTTGTTATATTCCTCAATGCACTCATTTAATACAATCACCCAAGATCTTTTATTTCCTTCATTTATTTTACATCTTATTCTATTCACAATCGTCTGATTTACACGTTCAACCATTCCATTTGATTCCGGGCAATCTACATCCGTAAAAACTATATTTATGTCTTCGATTTTTACAAAGTTTTTAAATTCTCTAGAATTTATTGCACTATATTGATCGCATAATAATAATTTTATTTTGTTAGGCTTTTCTATTTTTTTAATTAATCTTATATAATCCCGTGCTGATTGTGTCTCCGATGGTACTGCATAAATATATCTGGTTAAATGATCAATCAATAAGTGGAGATATTTTTTTTTAGATCCATTTCCGGCAAATCCTCCTATTGTGTCCATTGAAACTATTTCATATGGTTCTTTAGCTGGGCCTAGTTGTGACAATAAACCAATAACTCTGCCCTTTCTTGACTTATTTAAAATGCAAATTTCACAATTTTTACATATATTATTAATCATTTTATCCATTTTTTTAAAATAATATTGTGGTCTTATTATCTTTATCATTTGTTTTACTCCAATATGTCCATAAATTTTGTGAACTTTCTTGCACAATTCCAAACCTAATCTCTCTGATATATATATTCTAATATTTGCCTTTGTACATTTAAAGTAAATATTACCTTTATAATTTATGTCAATTGACTTTTTTATTTCATGCTCATTTAATTTCTGATCATCTATAATCTCATTCATTGTCACTAAATTCACTACTTCTAAGACATCCTCTTCATTCTCAAAACTTTCTAACACTGGATTTCGAGACAAAGAGTCTGCTTCCACATTTGAGGATCCTGGTGCATACATGATTTTGAAATCATACTGAGACAAATAATGCATAAGATCCCCAAGAGGTTCATCTGTTCTAGCTTTCACACGCAAAGTCTCCAAAGGTTTATGATCTGAGATTATATTAAATTTTCTTCCTATTAACCAGTGTTGCCAGTAAACAATTGCTTCCTTAATAGCCAAACACTCTAGATAAATAGCTTTTCTTTTCTTTTGGCCATTACTCAACTTTTTAGAGAAATATGCAACTGGATGTAGAAAACCATCATCATCAGGCTGTTTAAAGACGGCGCCTAAACCTTCTCCACTTGCATCCGTGTATATGAACACCTCTTTTTTTTCATCATATATTTTTAATATGGGACTCGAACATAAATACTCTTTTATTAATTTAAAAGATTCCTCACATTTACAATCCCATTTGAAATTAACATTTTTTCTTAGTAGATTATGTAATGGTTCCAGGAGTTTCACAGCATTTTCAATGTATTTATAATAAAAATTTACCTTTCCTAAAAATTGTCTTATGTTTTTCTTACTTTTAGGTGTTTCAAATTTTTGTATTGCTATGGGATTGTCCTTGTAAGGCATTATTCTCCCTTTTTCTATAATATGTCCTAAATATTTAACAGCATTCTTTGCAAATATGCATTTTATTAATTTTAATTTGAATCCTTCTCTTTTAATCATATCCAATACTAACTCAATATGTTTCATGTGTTCCTCAAATGTATTTGAAAAGATTAATATATCGTCAATGTAGTTAACACAAAAACTGTCTAATTTATTTCTTCTTAATAAGTTTGAGAGTATCCTTTGAAACACACTACTTGAGATTCTTAATCCGAAAGGTAAAACATTCCACTGCCAATGGCCCTTTTGTGTGACAAACCCTAATTTTTCTCTATCCTTATTTCTTACAGGAATTGACCAGAAAGCCGAGTTTATGTCCAACGCAGAAAACCATGAACAATCGCCTGCTTTTACCATTATATCTTCTATTCTTAAAAACGGTTGACTCTCTGGTACAACTAACTTATTCAATTCCCTGAAATCGCAACACAACCTTTTTCTTCCAGCTTCATCCTTCTTGTATGCCATTGTTACAGGAGCAGCAAAAGGGGAAGATGATTCTTCTATAAGACCTGCCTCCTGTAACCTCTCTACTTGTTTTTCAATTTCCTTCTGATCAGGCAAAGAACTTCTATATGGTTTCTTTGATATATATTTATATTCTCTCAATTTGACCACAGCTTCATAATTTTTTACTTTCCCTGTATCATATTTATCTTTAGCAAATATGTTTTTTTTATTAATTAATAATTTTTTTAATTCATTTCTATTATCCTTATTTAAATGATTTAAATGGGATTCATATTCATCCAAGTCGATGTATTCATTCAAGTTTATTTCTTTATAATCTTTTCTTTTGTATTCAATATTTTTATTTTTATATCTGTCTCTATTATTTTGACTATTTATATTATTATCAATTTCAATATCTTTTATTTCTTTTGTAACATTTCCAATTTTTTGAAATATTTTTAATTCCTCATTTTGTATTAATTTAAATTTTTTTATTCCGTCAAGTCCAAGTAACATGTCATATGAAAAATTATTATTTTTAATTATATAAACATTCAATGTATCCGAAATTTCATTTATCTTCAATTGTAAGTGGGCCCGGCCTTCAACAAAACTTATCCCGTTAATCGTCTTAAATATAATATTTTCCCTTTTTATTTTTTCTTTTATTTCTTTCATAATTACTTTATAATTAATAAGAGATACATTTGAACCCGTATCATATACTGCTTTGATATTTTTATTTTTGTTAATTACTACATTTAATTTTATTAACGGTATTGTTCTGCCGGGGCTTATACGTTTTTTTCATTCGAAACCACCTCTTCCAAACAGTTTATACTAATTTTTTTATCATATATTTTTTTATTAAAACACTTCTCAACTGGATGATATCGGTCTCCTTTTTCCAATCCTTTACATATATAACAAGGAACCTTCTTGACATTTATATCTGTTTTTATTTCATTATTTTTCTTTTTTATTATAGCCCAATCATATTTTCTTAGCATATTAATTAATTTGTTGGTATTTGTCACCTCATCTTTATCTACTATATTCTGAATATGAATGGGTAAACCTACCATAATATGATTTACTTTTGAGGTTTCTGAAATGGAAGGCTCAGCTTCTACTAATAATCTTTCTTTTTTCAGACAGTAATCGATGACCGATTCTCCCATATATCTATATTTATATGCATATCTCACATCAGACCACCCTTTACTCGCATAAACTAATAAGAAGGATTCTCTCCATTCACTCCAATTACTATCAATAATTTTTTTACTGTTAATCCTGTACCAGTCATTGGCATTTCCTTCTAAAAATAATCGCAATGTTTGTATTTTCATGGAATCTATTATTATTTGATGCCTATGACATTCACTTTCAAATGTTTTTATCCATTCTTTAGCATTTTGTTGAATGCCTATGAATTTCTCAATATTAAATTTTTTTTCAATCTCTAATAAATTTATTTTATTCACATAATTATAATCCAGTTTCATCTCTAATGGATTAGATTTTTCTATATTTTCAACAAAAACTTCTTCCAGCATATATCCATCAAATATAAAATTATCTTTTTCATCTAAATATCTTTTTTTTAATTTTTCTGACAATGCAATATTTATGTTTCTGAAATTTCCCTGTTTTAACATACTCTTACATCCTAATTTCACTGTACTTAGCTGAAAGAGGTCCTGATGTTCACTTTCATGCTGGCTCTCCGTTGGGAATGCATATATTTCATCACTGCCCAGAAATTTTATGGTCTTGATTTTATTCACCAATTTTCCTTCTTCAAATTCCTTAACGATGTGAATCTTTATATCAGAAGGCATGTTTCCAATCTTGAAAAGAATCGATTTATAAGTATGTTCAGGGATTCTGGTAACTAAATCGATTTCGTTCTCTGTAAAGATTTTTATTCAATATTAATTTTTTTTTACATTGATTATTTACAATATTAGAAATATAAATTACCTGTAAAGAAATCGATTCTAAAGTTGATTCTTCCAGATAATTCTTACAAATGCCAAATATAAATTATTAACTAATAATTCTAATTAAAAATTATCCTATTACAATTTATATTCGTCTTTAATCCATTCTAAAATTAGTTAGTTGATTCTTATAAATAATACAAACAATATCACTAACAGATGGCGGTGACTAAAGGGTACTATATAGCAGTGACTTTGTTACATATATATATATATATATATATATATATATATGAAAAAAATCTAAAATTATTTTATATTTAAATTTATGAGTTAAACCCAAGGGATTTTTTTAAAATATAAATTCATTTCAAAATAGTACTTTCTGCTAAAATTTTTTACCGACCGACGATAGTAAGGGAGGTATTGTTTTCACACCAAATTTCACATGTGGAGATTTTTACATATCTCCACGAATCATGCATTTTCTTAACAGAAAAAAGTATTTTTAGCATGATGTCTGTCCGTCCGTCTGTCCGTCTGTCCGTCCGTCTGTCCGTCCGTCTGTCCGTCCGTCTGTCCGTCCGTCTGTCCGTCCGTATAGATGTGTACAGCCTGAACGGCTTAACGGATTTTGATGAAATTTGGTATATTTACTTAATGCATCAGTGGGATGAATTGATCAACTTTTGGTGCAAATCCGGAAACCGGAAGTGGTAGTATTAGCGATCGACGATAAGAAGGGAAGGGTTATTTTCGCACCAAATTTCACATGAGGAGATTTTTTTATATATCACCACGAATCATGCACTTTGTATTGGTTTTATCCTCGGGAAAATCATATTTATTAGTTTTTTCTTAATTTAAAATTATATGGCGTCACAGCCTCGGGTAACGCCGGCAACGCCGGCTACTTCAGCTATATATTATAAATAAAATAAAATTAAAAATATTTATGTTATATCCATATCTGTTTTTTATTACATTAATAGATATATTAAAATTATTTGAAATTGTTTCTGTAGCTGGAAATTAATTTATTTCAAACCGTCGGTCGGTTCGGACCTGGCCACAGGTCAACTTATTTTAAAAAGTAAACAATTTTTTTTATTAAAATATGAACTTTGAACTTTTCTTAAAGATCCTATATATAGTTTTCTCTAATTTTTATTTATTTCTACTATATAATCTAGTACAGTGCACTATACTAAAGAAATATTAGTTTCTATAAGATCCAAGTCAAATATATTATCAAAAATTAATTTTAATTAAAAAGGATTTGTTAAGGAAACCAACCGAAGAACTTAATATATTAATTATGAAATCATAAGTATCCGAATTTTAAGGGAGGAATTGTTCTAACTGAATTTTCTTAATTATGTTTCTACTTTTAGTGTCTTATTTTAGAATGTAATTATAATTACTTAATTAAAAAACACAATAACTGTTTCAATTTGATTATTTTTGGATAAGTTTCGTCGATCTATAGTAGAAACCTTAAATATTTCAGAATAAATATTTTGTCTATTCGAAACATTATTTATTGTATATTTTTTGTATTTTTTTTTTTAGTTATACTCTGTTAACTTTGAATATTTGAATCACTAGAAACTGATAATATTGTTTGAAAATATATCTTTCCTACTTTCTAGCCCATAAATATATTTCACATTAATTTATTAGAGCACTTGATACTCAATCTTTTTTTTACCGCTGCATACTTTTAACGGTTTAAAAATTTGGCGACAAACAAAGAAAAAGATAGTGTAAAAGTTTGTCCCAAAAACGGTTTACCTTTTTACCGACCGACGATAGTAAGGGAGGTATTGTTTTCACACCAAATTTCACATGTAGAGATTTTTACATATCTCCACGAATCATGCATTTTCTAAACAGAAAAAAGTAGTTTTAGCATGATGTCTGTCCGTCCGTCCGTCCGTATAGATGTGTACAGCCTGAACGGCTCAACCGATTTTGATGAAATTTGGTATATTTACTTAATGCATCAGTGGGATGAATTGATCAACTTTTGGTGCCCGTGAACCGGAAGTGGTAGTATTAGCGATCTACGATAGGAAGGGAAGGGTTATTTTCACACCAAATTTCACATGAGGAGATTTTTTTATATATCACCACGAATCATGCACTTTGTATTGGTTTTATCCTCGGGAAAATCATATTTATTAGTTTTTTCTTGATTTAAAATTATATGACGTCATCCAGCCATTCATGACGTCACAGCCTGGTCTACATATAAATATATACATATATTATAAATAAAATAAAATTAAAAATATTTGTTATATGCCTATATGTTTTTTATTACATTAATAGATATATTAAAATTATTTGAAATTGTTTCTGTAGCTGGAAATTAATTTACTTCAAACCGTCGGTCGGTTCGGACCTGGCCACAGGTCAACTTATTTACTATCTCGCCAGAGATAGTATTGCGATCACGAAAATTTTCGATGTTGAGATTTTGATGTTTTTATACGTTTTGAAGGTTCCTGAATCATTTTCACTAAGGTTGAGAAAAATGTCTGTGTGTGTGTGTGTGTGTGTGTGTGTGTGTGTGTGTGTGTGTGTGTATGTATGTAGGCAAGATTACGCAAAAACGGTTTGAGCTAGAATGATGCAATTTGGTACATGAGCATTATTCAAAATTCATAGTTTTCTATCAACTTTTGAGAAATGTAGCTCAACCGGAAGAGGGTCATTACCTACAACGTTTTGATTTTTTTTCCTCTAAAGTGACCGTAAAAATAAAGATATATGTTTGATAATTTTTCACATGATTAATAATTGTATAAAACTGCTATATATAGAATTTCAGCTTGATTGAATCGCTGAAAGTACCAGAATTAATTTTTTAACACTGCAAATCTCACGCGCCAACACGTGCCATGGTGCCATCAATAAAAAACCAAACATGCGCTGGTTTAATATTTATTATTTATAATTTATAATTAATTAAATTTAATTTAAATATAATATATTATGTTATTTAATCCAATTCAAATTGCGAGATAGTCGAGTGGAGACACTCCAGCTTATTTTAGAACCATATTGGAAAAATTTAGAAAAAAGTCGGAAATGTTTTAATCTCTGACTCTCACACTAAAGTGCCGCGGCACAGTGGTTGACTGCTTTATTGTATTGTAATATTCTAGATAGGGGTTGATTAGCTGTAATTAGTAGAAAATTTTGGAAAAGAAGTAGTTAATGAAATAATATGATAAATGAAACTCAAAACTTTTCGTTTAAATTCAATAATTATTTTTCTTATTTTAATGTCAGCATAAATTATACAATAGTTTTCTTAGTTGCTTTTAAATTATGACCAAATATATCAGCTATACCAATAACAGTAGAATCAGTTGCATTCAATAAAATTAAGTCAGGATCAAATAGGACCTACACCCTTTCATAACATAGTTCAGTCTTTTTGAAAGTAAAAATGCATTTTCATATTTTGTCCAATTTCATTTAATATCTTTTTTAATAAATAAAATTAATATAATTATTTGAAAATTTTTAAAAATCAAAAATAAATTATAAATAATATATAAATCTCCGAAATTTATTAATATTTATTCGACTTTAAAAGTCTGAATCTTCCTCTTTAAGAATTTCTAATTCTTTCGTATTGTATGTTTGTTTTAAAAAATGTAGATTTATTTTTATTAATATATAAATCAAACTCATACAATATTTGTAAATAACAATGAAGATTCATTAAATGACCTCATGTAATCCATGATTAACTATAAGTTAAAAATAAATATCTGTTTTTGAAGACCATTAAGTGTTTATGTTTCATTTTTCTATGTAATTCAAATGGTGCAGTTTTGATATGAAAAATAAAAACGTGTCTCACAATAGTTGAAATTTATTGAATTTTACATCACTCTTTAAAAAACTTCTATTTAAGTTAAATTTGAAAAAAAAAAATACTTGGAATCTTTAAAACTATTTTATTAGAAAATTAGATTCAATAGCTTTATCATTTGCTCCACATTTAAGTATTTATAGATTAAGTTTTGTTGAAAATTTAAATTTCATATTATATGTATAGTATAATTAATGAAGTTATTTAATTAAATTCAAAATTTATTGAAAATCTTTTACAACATATTTTAATAAAACATAAATACTATTTTTAACATTCTACAATAATTAACAAATGAATCAATTTAATTAAACATTAACTATTATTGTAGAAAGAATATATTTATAAACTCTAATATGTGATAGGCCTAAAAATATCTCAAGATTATTCCATTCTTTAGACTAGAATTTCATTATTAATGGAGAAAAAATTCTCGTTATACTTTTGTTTCTAATAATATATAAATATTATTATTCTTTATAATTAAAGTGCTTACTTTTTATTTCATAGATATAAAATTTAGGAAAATTGGATATTTTATATTAATAAAATTTTATTTTAAAGGAAAATATTTTTTTCGTTCTTTATAATAATTTAATTATATTATATTATATTACTATAATTTAGATTTTTTAAAATAGGCAATTTTTAAATTAATTAGTAAATGAGGATAACGGATCAAGGATTTGATCATCTATTCTTATATATGTCATTTATACTTATATATTTTTTAATTCAATATATATATATATATATATATATTTTAAAATACGACTTTGTTATTTTAAAATAGAAATAATTTAATATAAAAACATTCATAGGATGACATGTATAATCTAAACTGAAAACATTACACTATTTGAAAAATCTCCTGATCTGTCATTTTACAATTTAATTATTAATCTGATCAGCTGATATGTTCTGATAAATAATAAGTTTAAACTTGCGCATTATATATTTATTTATTTTTTAAAATGGTGTATTTATTCACATCCCTATTTAAAAAGAAGGTAATATTACTTTTTCTATTTACGTCGTAAAAAAATTTCAATTAAGCAATTTGAAGCATATCTTTTGCCGTGTAAATATTATTGCTTTATTTATACTATTCTTATATGTATTGACGTTTAATTTATTATTATTATTATTATTATTATTAATTATTATTTAATTTTTTTCTTTCTTGAACGAATAATATTTAGCAGCCGGTGGTAGAGCGAAGGTCCGAATGCAAATATGAATTAGGGCCTGACGAAACAGATTTTGAACTGTGGGATTCGAGGTTTTCATCTCGGGAGGATCCAGACACCGAGGTCGGATTTTCCCATGCCAGGTATTTTTTAAATTCAGGTCAAAACATCTTCCTTCCTAGAAATATCGATCTTTCATCCAGTTGTTATTTACTCCAGTGATGATTTTACTCACTAAGAGATTAAATCACAATAAAAAATTAATTTATATATATCTTTGGTTTATTTTATTAAATCACTGATACTTTCTATCAATTATGAATTTAAATCATAACATAATAGTTTATTTTTATATATAAAAAAATGAAACTTGATTTGTTTTTTTTGATAAATTCTAAATCTCTTTATTCTATATATATATATATATATATTTATATATTACATTTAGATTATTATTATTATATAAAGATATACTTATATATAAAACAAAAGAGAAATTACTTTTGATAAATGAAGGGAAAAATATATGGTATAGTTTCATAGTTTAGTAAGTGTGAGTGTGTGTGTGTGTGTGAACAAAGTAATAAATAATATAGTAGAATAGTATACAACATATGTTGTATACTATATATATAATATATACTATATATTAGATATACACCATATATTATATGGTATCGTTAAGTTTCTGGTACAGATAAATAGGCTATCTTCAACTTGAAGAATACTAAATTATTTTCTTTTAACAATTTTTATGACATAAATACCAAATACAAATAATATATAAATATAATTTTTATAGATTAAATTATAATATAATTTAATCTGTTAATATTTTTTCATTGTTCCAGACTTGGACCTTGTAGCTGGTGTAAACCGTCATGTATTCCAATCACCGTAATTTTGATTTTAATTGTACTTGTCGTCCTCGTGCCTTTGCTCAATCAAACAGAATCTGCTTTCAAAATACCTTCTGTCCATCAACCGATTAACGAAATCTGTTTAGATGATTGCTAGTGAGTTGTCATTCTTTTTATCTTATTTATTATTTAATATTGACAAATTTAGTTTTTTTTTTATCATTGCTATTATAAATCCTAAGACATAAATATAATTAAATGATAAATTTTTAATATATTTTTTTTATATGTCACAGTTGTCCTCCAAACTCATTTAAGCTTTAAGCGATAAAAGAAGCAATAAAAAATATGATCAACGCCTACAATCGATTTTATTGATATTTTGTTCCATTAACTTTATAGGTTAAATAAATTTACATGTCCTTTTATTATTATATTATAATTATAAATACGTACGATTAAACATTTCAATGCAAAACAAGGAAATATCTTTGACTGTACCTTTCTCCAATCTCGTCTCTCACAGCTTCATAAAAAGATGGAAAAAATCAGGAGCGTGTTGCATCTAAATTAATATTTTTGTAGAATTTTCTTCTGTGATCAACAGTGTAGTTGTCATCGTTTTTCTCGCTTAAAAATCCATCTTCCAAATCCCTTGAGAGATTCCTAAGCACTTTTCATTCATTTCCTCCCAAAAATAAATCGATTGCAGGATCCTTTATAAGTTGACATATTTGTTCTTTACTTTCGCCTCACAAATTTTAGGAAATTTTATTCATCCTTTAGATCCACCAACGGAACCATCAACTGTCACTGATATCTTTAAACAACATCCAATCTTTACTTTCTTTAGTATTAATAGTATAATATTATTTCAGCAAAAGAAAATATATAAGAATAGACCTTTTTTAATTCAAAACATGTTCATTATTGTGCAGTGTAACTTTAAAAAGAAGTAATGTTTACATTAGTTAATATTATTCTTAACTCTATAAAAAACATTGAATTATTGGAAGAATTAATATCAATAATAGGAAATATTAAACATTTTCTTAAGAGTTTAGAATATCTATATATAAAAACATCTGGGAATGCATTACTATCAACGAACTTTTATTCATATTTATCATAAAATTGCATAAATAATTCCAATTTATATGATCTTAATATATTGTGAGAAAGATAATGTAGAGAGCAAAAAATCGATCGTTTCATTATAATTATTTTTATAATTTGTAATTAAAAAATTATTATCCCGGGAATTTCCCTAATGTTCCCGGGCATTTTTTTAATGTTTACAATAATGTCTAAACATTTTTTCTTTACAATTTTACATTATAATAACACTAATTACAGTAGTTATAATATAAGGGAAATTTTCAACTTTGACCGCCGATTGGACCATGTTCCCAACCGAATTTTGAAAAACCAAGACCACTTTACAATTACACTTTTTTAAGCTCTACTCGAATCAAAAATCAAAATTTAAAAAATCGAAAATTTTTGGCGTCAGACACACAGACACACAGTCATATATATTTTATAAACGAACTAAAAGTTCATTGAAAAATATATTTTCATGTTTATTTATTATTAACTGTTATTCAAAAGAAAAGTAAACTTAAATAAATAATCTTATCTTATCTTATTTGTAAATATTTTCATCCAACTCCTATTCTCACACAACCCCTTCACATTCCCCTTACAAAGACTGTCCACTGTGTCCTTGATTTACCATCCAGTCAAATCCTTTCAAATTGGTCTCTCCATAATTAAATTTTTTGTTAGTCTTTCCACATCCATTCTAGACATTTGTGTGTGTGTTCCGCCCAACACAACCTCCTCGATTTTAATACCCTAACTAAGTTTGGAGATGCATTGATGTCTCAGTGCAGTCTCAGTGATACCCGATGATCTCATTCTTTTTCAGCGAATAAATGCTACGAAGAATCATCTTATTTTCAAATTCTCTAAATCAGGCATGATCAATTCGCGGTCCGCCAAACAAATTTGTGTGGCCCGCCAAGCATAATAGTACAATATCATTTTATTGGTATCTTAAACTTTTTGGTGGCCACTTGATTACGCCTCACCCCCATATAACATAACCATATATATTTGAATTTTGATACCTTAAATAATAATTTTAGGATGGGGGTTAACGGCGTTAACTCACATCCTCTTTGTCCCTGGTTCAAGTCCCGACCCTGGCAAGGGAATTTCTCTAACTAGGATCTATGGGGGTCAGAGTCCATCCAACCTCTTTTGTACTCCTCGGGACTTTTCGTACCTGTTCTAAGTTATATAAATTTGAATCCCAAATGTGCAAACAGAAATAATAAATTACTGACTGAATGCAATTTTCTATTTTATTAACTGAAATTATTTTACACCTTATATTTCAGAAATAAATTGGGTTAATTTATTTTTTAACTTTTTATAATTTTAAACATAATTATTAATTAATAGTTTTAATAAAAACATTTTATTTTTTTTTAAATAATTAATTTTAAAATTACTTTGAAAATTAATTTAAATAATTATTTTTATAATCCTTTTTCATTGTTTGGAATCTTTTTAGTCTCGGTCTTGTGGAATCTATTCCAGAAGGGTTAGAATATAAAAATTCTTCCGCTCGAATTTATCCATCCACATTCGAAGCATGGAAGAATATAATCAATTCCGCACAATCTGAAATTATCATTGTCTCATTTTATTGGACTTTGCGTGATGTAGATGTCGTGATACATCCCAGTTCGAAACAGGTAAAATAGATATCATCTAATCTTTGAAAATTCACTATTTATAAATTAATAATTAAAAGAAAAATCTATAAAATATAATTATTTTAGATAAATTAAAGCTATCTTAGGAAATTTATTCAATGTCTTTTCATCCACTTCTTCAGTTTAGTGATTTTATATGTTTATTTTAATTTTTTTTTATAGAGATGATTTATTATCTATATATGATTTATTTTTTATATAAACGTTTTTTAGGGGGAAACTATTTTTCAATCTCTCATTGAGGCTGGACAAAGAGGAGTTTCCCTCAAAATAGTCCAGAGTCTTCCTACTAGTGATCCTCCTACAGATGATATTTTGATCTTACAACGAAAAGCCAAAGCAGAAGTTCGTACTTTGAACTTACCTCGTCTATTAGGAGGGGGGGTTTTACATACAAAACTTTGGCTTGTTGATGGACATGCATTTTATTTGGGTTCTGCAAATCAAGATTGGCGTGCACTCACACAAGTAAAAGAATTAGGAATTCTTGGTAGAAATTGCAGCTGTCTTACGGATGACTTTAAAAAAATATTTAGTGTAAGTTATAAAAAACAAAAATTTTTTTAAAAGATATACTTAATTTTATCTGATAAACAGTAATATTAATAAAAATATTGAAACTATTTCAGATTTATTGGGAAATGGCAACTACAAGCTCTACAATACCACCTGAATGGCCTTCAGAATATAATACAAAATATAATTTATTGAATCCAATGAATCTTACAATAAATGGAACTATATCATCAGCGTATATATCGGTAGGTTTTAAATATAAATAGAAAATTATATTCTGCTCTGTATAATTATAATCAAAAATTTTAATTTTATGATTGACTTAATTTTTTTCAGAGCGCTCCTCCACCTCTTAATCCTCTTGGTAGATCAGATGATTTAGCTGCTATTTTAAGTATAATTTTAAGAGCAGAACAATTCATTCATATTGCTGTAATGGATTATCTTCCATTGACTATTTATACAGAACAAATAAGGTGAATTATTACATCATTGTTTTAATTAATATTTCAATTTAATTCAATTTTTAATTTTTGCATTTTAACAGATTTTGGCCAATTATTGATGATGCATTGAGGGCGGCAGCAATTAATAGACGAATTTCTATTAAATTGCTTGTGGGATCTTGGAATCATACAAGGCCTGCTATGTATAAATTACTTCATTCCTTAGAAGATATATCAGGATCCTATTTAGATGTTAATGTCCAAGTGGTAATAACATAACATTAAGAATATAAAATTAAAACAGCAGGTTTCATGAAATTAGATTTATCAAAATTTTACATTTGTAATAAGATATTTTTTCAATATTGAAAGAAAAATAAGAAAGCTATTTTTTTAATATTTGAAATGCAATTGATTTTTGTTATTTTTAATGAGACCCGCAGTTCGTTCTAATTTATAAATAAGCCTTATATATTAAAATTTTTAATTTAATAATTTTTTATTTATTGCAATCTCTTTTTTCAGAAACGATTTATTATACCTTATACGTCTGAACAAGCCAAAATTCCATTTGCCCGAGTTAGTCACAATAAATATATGGTAACCGATAATACCGCCTATATAGGTATGCAAATGTTAAATGAAATATTGCATTTATTTCTATAATATATTGTTTAATTAATTAGAACCGTTAAACTTGAATATTCAATTATTATTAAATATTGAAACATTGAACTAATATTTTTTTTAAATTAATTTTTGTTTTTTTAAAGGAACCTCTAATTGGGCTGGAGATTATTTCTTGGATACTGCTGGAGTTGGATTTATATCAAGTCATGAAACTTTAAGACAAGAACTTGAGGATGTATTTGAAAGAGATTTCAATTCCGAGCATGCAACTGATTTACCCTTATGAAATATTAATTAAAAAAGTTTTGACTGACAATAATAATAATAATTTATTATCAATAACAAAAATTATTTATTTCAAACAGCTAAAATTAAAAATATATATGAATTCAATTCTCCTGCATATTGATTAGATTGAGACTAAATGATCAAATATTTATTTTAGTCTAATGTTGAAGCTAACGAAATTATAGTCATAACAATTATTTATTTATTAATTCATTTTTTCGATACTTAATATTTATTTATTTTTTTAAATATTTTATTAAGGAAGAATTATATGTCTTCTAGAAAAAAATCATTACACGAGTGCCAATAAATTGCATCTAGATGTGAATATCGTTCTGTCAGGTCTTTATTAAATATTAAAAAAATATATTTATTCAATGAAAATCAAAATTCATTAATGTGTGCACCTCTCTATATAATACAATAATCACCAAAAATAATATTTTATTTATTTGACGCCAATGTATTTTTTCCATGTATCTCTTAAGCAAAAATCATAAATAGAAAAAAATATACTGCAAATTTTATATAATTTTTAAGAATTGTTATGTTTATAATAATTCACTCAATTTCGTTAATTTGAATTTACGAAGGATTTTTCATAAATTGTAAATCATTATGAAAGTCAAAATCTATACTTCAATTTTATATTTTTATTAATTATACTTAAAACTTTTCTTAATATCAATTAATATAAAATGAAGAAAAATTAATAAAATAAAATGCGATTAACGATATGATAAACGGAAAACAAAATTTTATTCATTAGAGCTATATATTAAATTAATATAAAGCAAAAATAATTGCTCAGATATTTATATTATTTATTTTCCCATCTATGTTATTCATTTGTTTTATAATATATTTTTTTCAAAATTTCTTCCATAAAATTTTTGAAAACTAATTATAGAATTTTTACTTTAAAGCAGCGGTTCTTAACCCGGGGGGCGATCATACCAAGTGCCCGCAAACTTTTGAAAATTTTGTTGTAAAAAAAAACAAAAAAAAAAAGTAAGATGATTTTGTGGCCAAACTTTTCAAACATTTCCGATTTTTTTTCAATTTTTTTTTCAAAATGGTTCTAAAAAATAAAAAGGTCAGATGATTTTGCGATACTCTGAAACAGGGGGGCGTGACCTCACATCAGTGTTCTAAGAGGGGCGCAGAGCCTGAAAGGTTGAGTATCCCTGCTTTAAAGGATGAAAAGCTATTTTAAATTTATGTAATACTATTATATATACAAATTTATTAACTAATCATCTAAGAAAAAAGCCTATAAATTGTTTATTATAGCTTACTACCTTGAAAGCTTCCTTGACAAGGAATATTTAAATTTCATCAACTTAATCAAACATATTTTCTAACTTCAAAGAGAATTGTTTAAGTTGACATTTTATTTTGAATGAAATGAGATTATTTATATACTTAAGTACTTCCTCTTTACTTGTTCATAATGTAAAATTATTCAAAAGACATGAAATTTTGTTTTTTTATAAAATAGATTTTATTTTCTAAAACATAGGTACTTTAACATATAAATAAATCTTTATTTTTTTTATTTATCTATATAATAATAATTGAAAAGAAATTTTGTTACTATAAATATAGAAATATTAATTTTTAAATAGAGGTGTTTCAACTTTTAAAAAATTATATAGTACTTATATAAAATTTGTGTTGAACGCCTCTAAATTTTAAATTTTGTTAAATTTCACCTTTAATATAAAAATAAGTATATTTTAGAAAAATACCGATTAATGAAATAGTCTCGTAGACCTGTAATTTAAAAATGTTTAATTTCAAAAATAAATTAGAATTAATTAAATTAATCTATAAATTATATAGAAAATTACTAATTAAACCATTATTTTTAAAATTAAAAATATTAGAATCGCTTAAAATTTAAAGTGAATTATTTTTTGTATATTATTTTAACTTTGTTAAAAATAAATTTTCAAATGAGTCCCAGAATAATTTAGAATTAAGTTTTTAACTATTTATATTGTAAGTATTAATGATTGTTTTTAATAAAAATATTTAAAATTATTTTAATCATGATTTATTATCAAGGGAAAATTGTTTAAATTTGTGATAATTAAAGTTATATCGTTCTTACAAGTGTATAAAAGTATCCTAAAGTATCTGAAGGTAATTTATATTTTTTTAAATGTTTTTTTTTTAATTTCAATTTTAAGCAAATTCTTCCCTATACTTAAAAAATATTTTTTTTAACTTTTAACGAAAAATATTAAGAGTTTATAAATGTTATGTGAATATTTTTATTAATTTCTAAGGATATATAAAAGTATTAATTTATTCTATTTTAAATAATAGATAATATACTTAGTTACGATTTTCGCCTATATAAAATTTACAAGTTAATATATTTTTATGAATAAGTTTAATGTTTTTATTTAAATTTTATATAATTAATTGATATTTGATTATTTTTCTTTTGTTTTATATTTTGTATTTTCAAAAAACCCCAACTTTTGTATTTGCAGTTTTTTTCAATATTCCGTTGGTAGCCCTGATCCCTTGTTTGCTCGTCTTAACAGTCCACAGCGGTATAATTATCGTTCTCGGCATTCTTTATTCGTTTAGTTTTTGACAATTTTTTTTTTTTAATAATTTTTCTAAGATTTCCAATTAAATTATTGTTCACATTTCACGAATGTAGTTCAATTTTCCCCTGAGTGCATACATTTAGTATAACTTTTATAGGTTGATCATCGATCTGAATTTAAACTCAGGTGAGCCCACATAATATATTAAATTTCTAAAAAAATTTGAATTTTTCTTTTTAATATAAAAATAAATAATTACTAAAGAAAAACTTTTGGTTTAAAAATGTAAATATAATAAATGAGAACAATTATTGAAATTCATGAGGTAAATTCTTTTTCTCAACCTTGATAAAAATACTTTTTGTAAAATACAATAACCTTTCAATTTAATTGAGAATTTAATATTATATCATCTTAATTTACAATTGTGAATTTTAAAATTTTAATTTTTTACTTTATTACAATATAATTATTATAAAATAATTTTCTAAATTTAAATTTTTATATATTATAATTAAAAATTTAAATGAAAAAAAAGCAAAATAGATCATAAACTATTTTGTTTTTTCTTTGAATTGGTGTTTTATTATTTTAATTTCACAATAAGCTAAGATTATACAATTGCAAATTCTCCTTTCTAATCTGATTTCACTATCATTTGAAAATTTTGATTTTATGTAAACAAAACAATTAAAAAATTTATTAAATAATTAAATATTCGTTATATTGATTTCAATGAAGTATTTTTTAAAACTATTTTTTATATTTTCAAAAATATAAAATATATATATATATATATTTCGTAAAGAATCTTAACAATATTATTTAGAAGAAAAAGAATATCGGAATGAGATATCTTACTCATATAATATATACTTTAATTGTTTAATTATTAATTATAAAATAAAAAACTAAATATTTACATTAATATTCTTAATTCTTTTTTTTTTAATTATATGACCATAAGAAAAAATTATTAGAAAATTCTTTAGCTTTTATTTGGCTTTCAAAATAATTCTCATTATTTTATTTTATTTAATATATTTAATGTTAAAATTCATACTTTTCTCAATTATCAAATAGAAAAATGACAGTATCCCTATCATCCATTTTTCTTTCTTTCTTTTTTTAAATTTTGTATTTTCAATTGAATTTTCTCTATTTTAATTATAATATTTCCAAAATAATCAAAAGTTAAATTTTCTTTATTAAAAGGAATTAATTAATTATTTTCTATTATTAATTATTAAATTTTCTTGAGAGTGGGCGATCGATGGCTCCATGTTTGTGTTCTTACGTTGTTTGTGCTTGTATTCCTACACAAGCGTACCTAAATGGTTAAAACTTGTATAATTGTATTCATTAGTTAAAATACAATTATATTCACATTCGACATGAACAAATATATATTAATTGTACCGTTTAATCATTTCGATTGTAACATGTTGCATTTCCGATTTATCTCCTTTGACACATCTGTCAGACATACTATATCGATTGACAATTTTTCTTAAATATTTCATTTACTTTTTCTTTGAAATATCAATCAATTTATTTGCAAGATCTATTTATTATTAATTGTTTAAATTATTAATTATATTTTAATGTTAATGTTAATTTAATTTTATTAAAGAGAAATATTCACTTAATATCATATGTTCTTTATTTAATTTAAAACAAGTAATAATATAAAAAAATTTAAACACAATTCCAGCTTAAATCTGCTAAAAGTATTTAACACGTTACCGCCGGCTCCATAATTTGTCTATTTACCTTATGTGGCGGCATGAGCCACTGATGGCACAAGCCACTGATGGCACAGGCCGGCGGGATCGTGTTAAAGTTTTAATAATTAGGTAATTATTCAAAACAGTCTTTATGCCATGAATTTGGATAAAATTTTATCAGTGAGTTTCTTTTTTAATTCCAAATCAACTTTTCTTATGCAATTTTTGCGGGTCGCTTCTAGTTTACCAGATAAAAATTATTAAAGTTTGCATATAAATCCATTGCTATTCTATTTAGCTACCATGTTTTATTAATTTGACCGTCAGAGGGCTCCACCAATTTTCTGGGTTTTTTTCAGTTCATTAATTAATTAATTAATTAACAAAATTAAATAATTTCCCTATATCCAAACCGAACATGAAGTTTCTATTTCTAAGTCGACGCTCTACTAACTGAAGCCATTGCAAAACACATTTATATCCTACTAAAATATTATATAAGAGCAATTCTTAAGATTTAATTAATTAATTAATATTGGAATAAACTGTTTTAACATCAAGTATCATCCACTACAAGTGAAAAAAATGTATTTGAACTTGAATGGATGAATAAAAAAATATTTTTTTTAACGATTGAAAATTTATAAAAGAGAAATATATGAAAATAAATATAAGGAGAATAAGAACTAATTAAAATAAGTAAAAATATTGTTATTTTACTACTATGCACTTTTCACTGCATATCCATTTTTTTCTAAATTTTAAAATGAATATTTTAATTTTATATATTTGGTATTATCATAAAACTAAAGACTACCATAAATATTCACAGAGAAAATTATACGTTGTTCATTTTGGAAATTAAATAACATTTTTTTTTATTAGCACAGATTTCTTTTAAAAATTGATTAAAGTTGAAATTTTCATTTATTAAATATTTTATTCGACTATTTTTTTTTTGCTTAATTTCATCGAGGATAATACTTAATTAAGAATAGTTGACTTAAAAAATAATTATTTTATTAATAAAAATGTAATATACGTTATACTAGTGATTCTCAACCAGGGCGATATCGCAAAAATTTGTTTCCTAAAAAGATATAAATTAATTAAAATAACTTGATTTTCATTTTAAAATGAAAAATATATTCAAATTTACTTAAAATATTTGATCGTATATTAAATATACTCCTATATGTTTGTATAATTAGATGGCTAGGATTACTTCTGATAATAATATAAATTCTGAAATTATATTGACACCTGTACTTGTCTATATTTTAATTAAGAAAGCAGGTTATATGTTTTTATTCTAATTTATAATAATCACAAATATCATTTATATTATTTATAATTTAATCTAAAAAAACATTTTAATTAATAAAATATAATTTATTTAATATTATTAGATCAAATTTATTCAACAATTTATTTAAACTTTCTTAATTTATAATTGTTCATGTGTGTTATTATGTTGCTAACTTCATGGATATTTTTTTTTGTGGTGGTTTTACTCTAAAATATTATTAAAATAAATATTTTTAATTTTATTTCGAAATTAAATAAATTTTTTTTATAAATATTATCTATGGTAGTGATTCTAAACCTGGGCGATCGACATCTTAAAGGAGGCGATTATTTGACTATATGCTTTTGGGGGGCGATAGTTATTTTTGGGGGGCCGAAATCATTTTCAACTCTAAAAAAAGATAACATGATTTTGCGATCAGGCTTTTAAACATTTCCGCTTTTTTCAATTTTTTTTTCAATATGGTTCTAACAAAAAAGGTAAGATGATTTTGCGATCAGGTTCTGAAACTCGATTTTTCAATATGGCTCTAAGTATCACCAAGTGTACCTACCTTCTATTAGGAATTATCATGCAATTTTTACCTCTTAAAATTTATAGGGGGCGAATATGAAGGCGGCCTTACGAAGTGGGCGTTTGGTCCAAAAAGGTTGAGAAACTCTACGTTATACCAATAATTGAATAATAATAATAATTAAACATAACTTTTTTACAAAAATGTATTAAAATTAATTTTAAATTAGTAATACAATATAATTAGGCTTCTTATATATTAAATATCAATTTTAAAATTTATATTATAAAGCTGATTAAATTTTAATTAATCATTTGAATAAAAAATAAATGTTCTCAAGAAACAAATGATTCTCTTTAAAACGACATAATTAATTATTTTCGAATAAATAAGAAATAAATGGACAGTTTATTCTACAACCGATTTTAATAAATATAAGTACATTATACCATCAAACATATACAAACCTACTTATTTTGTTGTATTTATGGAAAAAAAGAAATTAATACTTTTCTATTCCATATAAAAATATCTAAATCTAAGAAAAAAAAGTTTAGGAACATTATCTCCTATAATCCTCTCACAAATATTCCACCTAGTCAATTTAACTAATCTTTTTTATAATTATTATACGTTTATACATAATATACTGTATACTCATAGATTCCAAGAAGATATTAACTAAGGTTACTAACCAAATAATTGATTTATTAAAATAATTTCTTGTTGGTTTAAAACTTTAAAATGATCTTTCACCATTTAATCAGAAAAATGTTTGTAGAATTAATTTCATAAAAACAAAATTAAAATTCTTTATATTATATTATATTGTCGTATTATCAGTTATAATATATACGTATTAGATTGTTCGGAAAGAAATTTCGCTTTTCCCCCGACATAGGATTAATTTGTATTTTTTTGAATCTAACTTCACACTTAAGTCGTATAACCATTTTCTGTTTTGAAAGTTGATATATCAAGTGGTTTGTGCTTTTCCAGAGATAACATTGCGATCATTAAAATTTTCATTGTTGAGATTTTGATGTTTTTATACGTTTTGAAGGTCCCTGCGTCATTTTCACTAAGGTTGGAAAAGAAATTTGTGTCGTCGCATTAACGTCTGTAATTCGCTTCTCAAACTTTAAAAAAATGATTCATTCAAAGGTGTATGTAATGTTCCACCAAAATAAGACTTCATACAGGCTTGGTCACTTGCCAAAAGGGAATGGGATTCACTACCACATCCGCCATATTCTCCAGATCTGGTGGCTTCGGATTATTATTTGTTTCAGTCATTGCAAAAATTTTTAGACGGAAAAACCTTTATTTCAAATGAAGACATCAAAAATCTACCTTCGTAAGTTTTTTACCAGCAAGGACCAGAAATTTTATGAGCGTGGAATCATGCTACTTCCTGAAAGATGGGAAGGTGTTGAACCAGAATGGCCAATATACAATTTAATAAAATATTTATTCATTACTTGAAAATGATATTTCATTTTTACAAAAAAAAAAAACAAAAACAAAAACAAAAACGAAATGACTTTCCTAACGACCCAATATCTATGAGTTTCCAACAATATACAATTCAAAAATACTTATAATACATGATGCAAATTCTAATTTAATTAGATTAAATATATAGAAAAAAATTATTTTTTTTATTTGAAATAATACCCCCTCAAAAACGAAAAATAATGAAGACTCGAATGGATTTCAGACAGAAAAGGAAATCTTGTTGAAAGCATATCGTGTAAAAATACATTTTTCATTTCAATTAATAACAATTTCATAGAAGTAATTATTAAGTTTATTATTCCTAAACATTGTATTAAATAAATTAATCTAGGAGAAGATGAATCATCTCTTCAGTTAATTTTGAGAGTGTAGAGAGAAGTTTAAAATGGAAGTCAAAGGTATAAATTTCAATTATGAATTTTTCGGATATTTTTCTAAGAACGTTTAATTATTAATTGTTTCTTTCTAATAATTTTCAAAATGTTCTAAGAATCACCTGAACATCCCATATTAGTTCTAATATCCATAGGTTTGTTTGTTAAGGTATATCTTATCCACTCCAACAGACGTTAAAATACGAGGGTGGAGTGAAAAGTTTCCGGTCTGACCAAGAAAAACGATGTTTTTTAATTTTTTTTTTTTTTTGCTTTATTTTTCAACATAATCTCCATCAACACTGATACATTTCTCATTACGGTGTTATAATTTAGTTAATTAATTTAATAAATTAAATTTAGTTTAATTTAATTTAAGTCTCATCAACAGTTATGAATCGACGCAAAAATTCGTTTGGATTTCGCCTACAGTGCCAAATTGTCGGTAGAAATGGATTTTCGAAGCAGTTTTTGGTCTAACGTTGGCAAACGCGGCACCACATTGCACACAGCACTAATTAAATTAATTAATTTAATTATTTAATTAATTAAATTTAGTTTAATTTAATTTAAGTCTCATCAACAAGTATGAATCGACGCAAAAATTCGTTTGGATTACGCCTACAGCGCCAAATTGTTAGCAAACGCGGCACCCACGTTGCACACAGCTTTGCAAAATATTTCGCACACCTTCAGCAGACATCGTACAGGTCTCAGATATCTTGAATGTTGAAAAATAAAGCAAAAAAAAAAAATTTAAAAACATCGTTTTTCTTGGTCAGACCGGAAACTTTTCATCCCACCCTCGTATATAACAAGACAAATTTAATACCATGCTACATTACTGATTTATATAATAATATTGGTTTTTAAAAATTAAAAAAAATCCTTTTATAATTTCATAATTTTTACTATAAAACTTGATATTTTTAGACTTTTTCCCATATATTAATTACGTCACGTTTCTAAACAAATAAAAAATAATTTTGTTACTATGATTTAATTTTATATACCTAAACGGTGTTTGCAATTTAAGTTTAAACTGAATTTGTAACTAACTTCATAATGTTACAGACATCACATATATACGACGGAAATTATATATATTGATTTCTAATTTTATAAATATTTATATTATTACATAAATATACTCTCATTTTATATTTACATACATTCCATTACCTAAATATTTTATAATTTTTTTAAACTTCTTTATTAGAAAAAATGTTAATGCATTTCCACGTCGATATTTTGAATTTTATTCCTTCTAGAAAAGTTATTTCTTTAATTTGAATTTTTTCACGAGTTTATATAATTTTCTTTGTATTCCCAGGCTATTTTGTAATTTACTAAAATTAGGTTATATTTATTTGAATAATTTTAAGAATATAATTTACAAAATATGATCAATTTACATCCACCATTCGTGACTTTACGTGACTTTTGAACTTCATTGTCTATCGCGTTCTTTTTTTCAGAGTCCGTTTTCTTTTAACCATACTTATACATGCATCTACCTTTAATTCTAATTTTTCTGACTTTTGAACTTGACTTTTTTACGGCATTGAACAAATAATTTTATTTATTTTTTTACATTTAAAAGAAATGATATCCATCATTATTATTTTTTTCTCATTAGAACTAGAAAAATTTAATGAATCTAGAGTTTCTCCTATTTTCGCTATACTATTATAATAACTTCTTAATTATTAGCATTTTTTTCAATTATTTAATTTTTCTTGTTTCACATAATTGAAAGCAACATTTAAAAACAATATATAATTTTTTGAAAAAAAATAATAATAATTTAACTTTCACTATTCTCCTAATTTAAATAAACTCGAATGTATCAGGCATTTAAAAGTTTTATTTTAAAAAAATATTTTTAATGTTTTGATATATACCATCCTTAATCCTTAATATTTCTATTAGGACAAGTGTCAATTTGAAATTATCAAAATTAATCCTAAACTCATCAAATCTTCAATTATTCAGGGCTACCTCAAGTCATTGTAAACGTAAACCAGCCAAAAATATCCTTTACTTTTATCAATTCATTATTATTATTATTTATTATTATTTAGGGAATATTATAAACTTACTAGCTGCTCAGAGCGCCTTCGGCGCTCTTCACACCTAGACGGGGGCTCCGCCCCCTGTACCCCCGAGTGGTACATAGTATTTGGTTGAAAGTAGTAAAAGGTTTTCATCCATTTTGTTTCAATCAATATATTTCATAAAACATTCATTTCTTTTTGTGTTCTTATTTAAAATATATTTTTATTTAATCAGTAAATTAATTATATATTTTATTATTGTATATGGTATATATATGTATGTGGCTCAAAGATACTCGAAAGTTCTTGGCCGCAACAACCACATTTCTCCAAGTGTCCCTATCCTGAGCCCTTGTCCCATCTCTCTTACGTCCCTTCCTACGCGTCATTGGTTTTCCAAGCGGACGTTTTCCAATCGGTCTCCCCACCAATATCTTTTTCCTCTCCCATTCTAGCCACGTGCCCTGCCTATCGCAGCTTTTTCCCTTTTATAATCCTAACTATTTCTGAAGATGCAGAGAGGCCATACAATTTCTTGTTATGCAGTCTCCCCCATTCCCCGGTGACCTCATCTTTCTTTGGCCAATAAATGCAGGGAATAATCCTATCCTACAGGCAAAATAATTTTTTATATATTTTAATTTTGATGAGATAAGCCTCTTTATTGCAAGATAACAGGCGTTTCCAGATTGCAACCCCGATTTAAATTCTTCTCAAATATTATTATCCTTTGTGATTACATTCAATTTTTCAACATATTCAAATTCTACATTTTGTATCTTAAGATTTTGTATGTTAATACTCTTCCTCTTTGTTACTAAATATTTTTTCTTATCACTATTAATTTCAAACCTCCATTAATATTTCCTCGCTATCTGTAATTGCAATTGCCGAATCTCCTATTATATTTAAGTCGTCTGGGTAACCTAATATTTTACAATTGATTTCCGTATCTTATTTTTTCTTTACTACCTTCAAGACAAATTTGAAGATCAAAATTTGAAAAAGTTTATGCTGATCTATATTGAGTCATGCGTATGTTTTACTAAAGTCTACAAATAATTAGTGAACAGAAATATTGAATTCGCGATTTTTTTCCTAATATCTGTCATAATGATAATATCTTAATTAATGTTGATCGATTTGGCCTGAACCCGCAATGATATCTCCTAATATTTCCTCCGCCTATGGTTCTTAAGTATTGTATATGTTATAATAGTGAAATAGAGTATAATATTTCTTGATCATTACATTTTGATATTTTATTTTCATTGCTAGATTATTATTGAATATTTTTAATTATAATGAAACTTGAGAAAATGCACTTGAGACAATTTATAAAAATTAACGGTATAAAACTATAGATAAATTACCAATATATACATTCATTAATAGTATTAACTTAAATTAATTGATTTATTTGTTTTTTTATTATTAAGTTCATTTATTAATTTTTTTAGATCATAGTTATTTCCCTCCCTTAAAAGAAACTTATCTAATTCTGTGGTGCTAGGGGATTTGAAAATTATTAGTCGCAATATGAAGATTTCGCTTACAGTTTCTGTCATGTCCGACCTCCGTCCAACAGTTATTTCCCTCAAGTTTCTTGCTTCGCTTAATCATGTGATCTATATATTTAATTTTTTTTGAATCATTGTAATAAAATTTAAACAAATAAAAATTTTCACTTTGTTAATTTATAAAAATTTCAAATTAAACTGATTGTGAGTGATACGCTTTGCCAATACTTTGAATAATTTGTGTATAGAAATATTGAATGTTCTTAGCGAGATTTTTTAACCTTTCACTTTCAAATAGAAAAGAAGAAATATATTCAAATATATAGAAAGAATAAATAAAAATTAAGTTAATATAAATATGATCTAAATATTTTATTAAATTAATTAAAATGGGAACTTTTAGAATAAATTATCTAATTGAATTGATATTTGAATATTAGAATTTAAAATAAAAAGGGAAATATTATAATAATTCTTTGATTGGGAATAGCTATGATAATTCATTGTTTGAAATGATTTCGCTAGGCCGACAGTGAGCCGCGAGCTGCTCTTGAATGAACAACAAGGAGAATTATATAAACTTTAAAAAATTAATTTCTGCGGTTATTGTTGACATATAAATAAAATTTATACCCTATGTTACTCTAGGGGTATATAAGAATATTGTGATGTAATTTCATAGAAATCGGTTCAGCCAATTCAGAGTCTATAAAATAGTAATTTTCCGGACAGACAGACAGACAGACAGACATGAAAAATTCTAAAGTCACTTTTGGATTCTAGAGGTCATGAAACGCGAAGATATGCAAAAATTTTTAAATTCTGAGCAATGTGCAGACAAAAACCTTTTTTTATATATATAGATTTTATTATCTATTGGGCTATTTTTTTCCGGATCTACGATCTTAATAATATTGATTGAACAACCTCCATTTTCTCATTTTTACTATCTCGCCAGAGATAACATTGGGATCATGAAAATTTTCGATGTCGAGATTTTGATGTTTTTATACGATTTGAAGGTCCCTGAGTCATTTTCATTAAGGTTGAGAAAAATATCTGTGTGTGTGTGTGTGTGTGGATGTGGATGTGGATGTGTATGTAGACAAGATTACGCAAAAACGGTTTGAGCTAGAATAATGAAATTTTGTATACGGTCATTATTCAAAATTCGTAGTTTTCTACAACTTTTGAGAAATGTAGCTCAACCGGAAGAGGGTTATTATCTACAACGTTTTGATTTTTTTTTTCCTCTGAACTGACTAAAAATAAAGATATATGTTTGATAGTTTTTCACATGATTAAAAATTGTATAAAACTGCTATATATAGAATTTGAGCTTGATTGAATCGCGGAAAGTACCGGAATTAATTCTTTAACACTGTAAATCACGCGCCTACACGTGACGTGGTGCCATCAACAAAGATTCAAATATGCGCTGGTTCAATAAATATTATTGATTAATTTTAATTTATAATTAATTAAATTTAATTTAAATATAATATTTTAAGTTATTTAATCCAATTCAAATTGCGAGATAGTCGAATGGAGACACTCCAGCTTATTTTTATAATTGTCGTTTCATCGAATGACATATATACATTTTTCGTTGTATGATCTTTCGTTCCCCCTTTTTGGGTAGATTACAATGAAAATAAATATTTACAGAGGTACAGGGATTGCTATAAATATCCTTAATTGAGAGCATTCATATTCATCTTAATATTCTATAGAAATATATAACAAACAACAAATATAAAAAAGAAAAAAGTTAGTCCGATAATTAAAATTCTATCCTAAATCCGAGGTCTGTGCAAAAGAAAAGTTGAGTTTTGAATTTTCGCGGGCTGTGTACATTCGTTTAACGAATTTTTTGTTTGTTTCTTATGTTGGTACACATATGTTTCTCATATGTTGACATTATCAGTCATTTTGGATTAGTAGTTTGTTTTTGACAGCTGAAAAAGTAAATAATGAAAGTACTTCTGAATTTGGTTTTAGAGACATAGTACATTGAAAAATAAAAAGTTCAATTATGATGAATAAATTCGAAATATTTTACTAAAACAGCATCTATTTTTTCACTGATTGATCTTATCTCTTGATAAATAGTAAGTATTTATTTATTTTCTAAACTAGTTTCGATGAAACTCATTAAATGAACATCAATTATTTAAAGTGAAACAAGAGAGTGAGAACAAATTAAACAATTCTAAATTTCTTGTTAGAGAAATTCATTGAAAATTTAAATAAATAAATATTCACTGCCATGTATGAACTAAATAAAAGCATTTTACTGACTTTCGATTGAAAAGAGAGAAAATCCACCCCTTAGCTCAGCGGTCGGGAAACTTTTTTTATTCATTACCCCAAAATATTTTTGTTTAAGTTGTTATTACCCCATGGTGAAGAGCAAAAAAAAAAAAAAAAACGAAATCTGCTCTTTTTAGCATCTTTCCTATTATAGCCCCCCATGATATTCATATTCATCTTAATATTCTATAGAAATATACAACCAACAACAAATATAAAAAAGAAAAGAGTATTTTATCCGCTAAATAAAATCCTACCCTAAATACTAGGTCTGTTCTTATTGAATTTTGTTTGTTTGTTATGTTGGTACACTTGTTTCTCATATGTTAACATTATCAGCCATTTTCGATTAGTAGTTTGTTTTTGACAGCTGAAAAAGTGAATCACCCCAATGATAATTTTGATAAGAAAACAATAACTAAAATTTAATTTGTAAAAATACTAACAGGTTTATAAAATAGCAAATTAAAAATATATAATTTTTACTCACAAAAGTTTCATTTTTATTCCCAAAATTTCATTTTTACCCCATTTGGGGTAATTTACCCTGGTTCCCCGACCGCTGCTTTAGCTAAAGGGGTTTTGCAAGAATTGAGTTCCCGTGTCATCCAATTTAGCGTGATGAAGGACTGAAGAAGTAAAGTGGGTGGGGTGGGGTGGGGGGTTCCCCCTCCCACAAGCGCGGGCAAACTCGTTCGCCCACCGTACCAGGAGCAACAGTGTGCCCTCGGTTGCCGTGGGACCTGTCGAGTGTCCGACGATAGTTGCCGTTGACGACCTGAAAAACATCCCGCCAAAACATGTAAGTCCCTCACACTCGCCCCTGATGACGTAAAAGTAAAAATAACAAATCCAAACGACTTTTGGAAAATTTTCAATTTCCCATCAAGTGGAAAGAAAAAAAGTTGAGAAAGATTAGTTGCAAATTCCTTGAGTCAAGTTATCCGTTGGACTTCGCCAAAATTCATCCTTCTAATTTATTATCCAAAAATACCTTTGACTTGACACAAAATACTGGAAAATATTTTTATTTTTGTTTATAAAAATACAATTTTTTTTTTACAATTGCCTTTACTATGCTTTTTTTTCAAAAATATATGAAAATTATAAGTAAATAAAAAGTAAAATTAATTGATTAGAGCAGGGGTGTCTAAACTATTACCATTCGAAGGCCACATTCCAAAAAGAAAAACTGGAGTGTCTCCACTCGACTATCTCGCAAATTTAATTGGATTAAATAACATGTATTAATTTAAATTAAATTAAATTAATTAAATGATTCAGGAACCTTCAAAACGTATAAAAACGTCAAAATCTCAACATCGAAAATTTTCGTGATCGCAATACTATCTCTGGTGAGATAGTCAAAAAGTGATATAAAAATAGAATAGAGGTTGCAAAAAGATATTTCTAAATCTATTTGTTTAAAAAAAAAGTTAGTGAAAGTTGATAATTAGACTCAACGATGGCTCAATAAGATTTGTTTTATTAGTTATAGATTATTTTTATTTTTTTTAGTAGTATAATTGTATGATGGTAAATATAAGTAAATCATTAGCTTTATTTATTAGATATTAGTATTTATATTAGTAATCAATATTTACATTTTGAATTGTAATTTTTGAGTACAAATACAAAAATAAAATAATCCTATGTAACGTCTTACCCTGATTTGAATTTTTTTATTAATCTTATTTGATAATTCAACTAATAACTAACTATTCATTGCTTGGCATAATTAAAAAAATCATCAAAATGCCTGTTCGGGAATTGGAGTATTCGATGACTTCTTTCTTAACTCTAATACATGGGTGTCTAAAATGTGGCCCCCGGGCCGCATGCGGCCCAAGCAAATTATGAAAATATTTAAATTTTTTCAACATGGTTCTAAAAAAAGGTAAAATGAAAAATGATTTTGGGATTAAGCTTCTAAATATTTATAACTTCTTAAAATTTTTCAATATGGTTCTAAAAAAAAAAGGTAAAATGATATTTATGTGCGGCCCAGCATATTTTGTTTTTACTATCTCGCCAGAGATAGTATTGCGATCACCAAAATTTTCGATGTTTTGATTTTGATGTTTTTATACGTTTTGAAGGTTCCTGAATCATTTTCACTAAGGTTGAGAAAAATGTCTGTGTGTGTGTGTGTGTATGTATGTAATCAAGATTACGCAAAAACGGTTTGAGCTAGAATGATGAAATTTGGTACATGGGCATTATTCAAAATTCATAATTTTCTACCAACTTTTGAGAAATGTAGCTCAACCGGAAGAGGGTCATTACCTACAACGTTTTGATTTTTTTTTCCTCCAAACTGACCGTAAAAATAAAGATATATGTTTGATAATTTTTCACATTATTAAAAATTGTATAAAACTGCTATATATAGAATTTCAGCTTGATTGTATCGCTGAAAGTACCAGAGTTAATTTTTTAACACTGCAACTCTCACGCGCCAACACGTGACGTGGTGCCATCATCAAAGAGCCAAACATGCGGTGGTTTAATAAATATTAATTATTAATTTTAATTTATAATTTATCATTAATTAAATTAAATTTAAATATAATATATATGTTATTTAATCCAATTCAAATTGCGAGATAGTCGAGTGGAGACACTCCAGATTTTTTTTTAAACAAATAGATTCAGAAATATCTTTTTGCAACCTCTATTCTATTTTCATATCACATTTTTTATTTTTTTTTTCAACAAATTGGTTATGTACAAGTCGAAACGTGTTCATGTTATCTCTATCAGTGTTCGTCATCCAATATTTCTTTCCTACTTTTATGGAACTTTCATGGTCATCTTTTTTCTTGGTTGTCTCCCAATGGAGATCCCAAATATATATATATATATATATATATATATATATATATTAGAACATTAGCAAAACTAGTTGGATTTTTATGCTTTTGGGAACCTAATCCAAATATTAATAAAAAATATATATATATATATATATATATAATAATTTTTAAAGCATGACAAAATTGAACTCAACTAGTCTTAATCATGCCATTATAATGAAGGAAAAACAACTAACTACCTTGAACTTTGTTTTGTTAATGAAATCACTTGACAAGTTTTCTCTTAACCTAAATTTTATCCCAAGTTTAAATATTATAATCGTTTAAAATAATTCGAACAAGGGTTTTTTTATTTATCTTTTAGCAAGAATTTTATCTATGATTCTGAAAGACTTTCTCTTAATCGAATAACCTAATTTCAAATTTGATTCTTTAATAAAATATATGGGTTGTAATTGTGTAATTTTTCATTCGACAAATTAAACAATTTTCGTAAAATTAAATTTGATTTCAAATTTGAAAATTTGTCTATTTTTCTTTCTTTTTATTATAATTATTAGTACCTGGTTCACCGAGCCGATATTATTCTTTATGAACTATGAATATTTAAGATTAAGATTATTATTCAAAATAAATAAACGACAAAATATATCAAACAATTTCAATTAATTTAAAAGAACATAAATTTAAAAATATATATATAAATATACAGCCCTTAAACATGCGTATTAATGCACTGAAAGACAGAAAAGTATGGCCTGTGGATATATTATAACATAATTTGTATTTTGTAATTTGATTACAAAATATTACTTTTTAAAATAAATATTTTTAATTTTATTTTATTTACAATATATTGCATTTAAGGAAGCGCTGTCCGGCATTATTAAAATTCCTATTTTAAATTAAGAAAAAACTAATAAACGATTTGAAACAATTCAAAATAATTTAAATGGACGTATTAATGCACTGAAAGACAGATATGGATATAACATAAATATTTTTAATTTTATTTTATTTATAATAATAAGGATGCTGACGTAGTTGCTGACGTCATTTAAATTTTCTATTTTAAATTTAGAACAAACTAATAAAGATGATTTTTACCGAAGCTGAAACCAATACAGCTCGATTTTTCTTGATAAATATTATCTATGGTATGAATTTCACAAAAATCCTTCGAGCGGTTTAATATTTCAAAAATACAAATATATTTATATATAAATATATATAATTTTTACTAGTATAATAAGATAAGATAAGATATATAGCAATATTTTTCTTTTGAATTTTATCTAAACATTTTTAATAAATTTAAAAAAAAAATATAGAAACTATTTTAAAAATTTAACTTTTTAAATCATTGATCGCCCATTGAACAGGTAGTCAACTGAAATTTTTAGAATTTATTTACATCTAACATGAAAACCTTAAACAATATCGAACAGAACAAGCTTTTTATTATAAAATCAATCGAAATATCTTAAATATATATGATCAGTTTGGATAAAAAATTAAAATATTAGTTTTATTGTAATTTGTACATCATCGACTTATTATTTTTTTATTTGACTTCTAATTAAAGCACCTTTTTAGTAAACTAATGAATTTACTCCCACCCTTCTAACGGTCTTTAACCATGATGAGTATAGATTTCGAATATGGCTATTGGATGATTAAGGGGAGAAGGAGATGCGAGGGCAAAGGACGAGACATGATTATCTTGTAAAAGGCAATAGAAAAAATCCAGAACTTGTGTAGGTGGGTTCATCGAGCTCTTCCAACCTTCATCAGAATAGATTAAATTTTACTTAGGTACAATTTAAAAAAAAAAAAAAAATCTGGAAAACATATGAGAATTAAAACAATATCAAAAATAAAAATAAGCTGGAGTGTCTCCATTCGACTATCTCGCAATTTGAATTGGATTAAATAACATAATATATTATATTTAAATTAAATTTAATTAATTATAAATTCAAATTAATAAATAATATTTATTAAATCAGCGCATGTTTGGCTCTTTGTTGATGGCACCACATCACGTGTTGGCGCGTGAGATTTGCAGTGTTAAAAAATTAATTCCGGTACTTTCAGCTATTCAATCAAGCTGAAAAACTATATCTTTATTTTTACGGTCAGTTTAGAGGAAAAACAATCAAAACGTTGTAGGTAATGACCCTCTTCCGGTTGAGCTACATTTCTCAAAAATTGATAGAAAACTACGAATTTTGAATAGTGCCCATGTACTAAATTTCATGATTCTAGCTCAAACCGTTTTTGCGTAATCTTGTCTACATACACACAGACATTTTTCTCAATCTTAGTGAAAATGATTCAGGAACCTTCAAAACGTATAAAAACATCAAAATCTCGACATCGAAAATTTTCGTGATCGCAATACTCTCTCTGGCGAGATAGTAATAACAGTAAAATTTGAACATCAAAAGTAAATGGAACAATTTGAAAAATTCTATAGAACCATTAAGAATTGGAAACACCCAGTTCTTTCGATGTAAAAGTAATTTGTTTTGAACGATAATTAATCAAAGTTGGCATTGTATGACAGTACTGACTAGATTTTACTATTGTAAAATCCCATAGAATCTGGAATTAAATTAAGTAAAACCTTCCTTTTGTTTTTGTTATAATATTTCCTTCAACTTTCTTAATGGATTATTATTTTCCTGTTTAACAAATTTCCTTATTAGACGATAACGATTCTAGACTGAGTGAGAATTTCTGTATAAAAATTTCTGTCCTAACAATATTATATGTTTTTGTCAAATAAAGAGTTATTATAATAATAAATTTTAGACTATTTTGCGCAGTTAGCTAAAATTTCTTTCTAATTCATTAACCTTGCCTAGGCAATATCTTCGACCCTGTTGCTGTCCCTCTCCCAAATATATATATATATATCTTCCTTATAGATTGTCCTTGATTTAGAACTTTGTGAAGACATATGTCATACAATCATTAATTAATTAATTTTTCTTCAATAGAAAAACAAAAACAAAATAGCAAATTCATTCTTTTCATTCTTAAGTATGAATCTTAATGTCAATACCATCGAAATTTCTTCAATCCTGTGATTCATTGTAAAAATAAAACAATTTTTAAGGAATTAATTTCAATTCAAAAAAAAAAAAAAAAAAAATAGAAATCTAATCCAAACTTTCATGATGCTAATGATTATTAAAATGTTTATTTTTCCTTTCCAATATTTTTAACGGCTGTTTCATTTGATTAAATAAGTCGATCCACACCTATTACAAATTAGGAATATCCGTTATTCACCTAAATTTATCTCGAGTAGTATTCCGTTTTATTATCTAAATATTTAGCTTAATAAAATCTAAATAGCTCTGTTCAATGTAAAATTTTCCTAGAAAATAATATTTTTCTTTAAGTTTTAAAGATAATCAATTTGTTCTTGTTAGTAGGATATATTTATAATTCTTAAGAGTAAATAATAAAGGATTTCATTTGTTTTATTTTTTTAAATAATAATTTTCAATTTTTATTTTTATATACCTGGTTCACCGAACCACCGCTCGGTCATTAAAAAAAAAATTATTCCTTATTATCGGGTTTGGCTGATAATATTAATACCTGGTTCACCGAGCCGCCGTTCTATTATTTAAAAGAACATAAATTTAAGAAAAAATAGTGATAAAACATACAGCCCTTAAACTTGCGTATTAATGCACTGAAAGACAAAAAAAATATGGCCTGTGGATATAACGTAATATATATTTCGTAATTTGTTTTATTTATATTTATAATATTTTGTATTTAAGGAAGCACTGTCTTACGTAGTTGCTGACGTCATTTAAATTTCCTATTTTAAAATAAGAAAAAAACTAATAAACTTTCTGAAACAATTTCAAATAATTTAAAAGTACGTATTAATGCACTGAAAACAGATATACATATAACATAAATATTTTTAATTTTATTTTATTTATAATATTTTGTATTTAAGGAAGTGCTGTCTGAAGTAGTTGCTGATGTCATTTAAATTTCCTATTTTAAATTAAGAAAAAACTAATGAAGATGATTTTTTCCGAGGCTAAACCCAATACAGATCGATTTTTCTTTATAAAACTATCTATGGTGTGAATTTCAAAAAAATCCTTCATGCGTTTTAATATTTTAAAAATACAAATATATATATATATATAATTTTTGCTATTATAATAAGATAAGATATTTAACTAAAAAACTTAAAAATTCTTTAATCAAATCTTAAGCGAATAGGTACATCGTTTCAGAAATTATCTAAAATTTTAAAACCAACTTTCTAACAATAATTTAAATAAAAAAAACTGATTATAAATTTGAATGAATGACTTCTAAAATCGCGATTTTAAAACTAAGTTAACGCGTTTCATATAAATAAATAAATAAAATTATTTTTGAAATTCATAACTTCTTATTATCTTTGATTATTCATCAAAATTTGTAGCTTTTTCCAATCTTCGTTTTATTTCATTATTTTCTCATTTGATTAATGTTTTTTTTTCCAATAAATAATATTTTATTTTCGCTCCTTACATGGTTACTTCAATAAAAATAAATTGTTTTGGTCCTGAAATTGATTTGCGATTGAATAGGTCGCGACCTTGGCAGGTTGACTCCACCTCGGGAGTCTCCTCCCTTGAGTTTCCGGGTGCCATCCTTACAAGTATTTTTTTTTGTCATGCAATCGGGAATTGGCCTTTTATCTGAACTAAATCGATTTAAGTCATTTGCGTGACCGATTTCAATATTCTTTCCTTTGCTAATGCAATCCAATTAATAAAATTTATCTATTAGTTTGTGATTGATTTATTTCAATTGACTTCTAAACCATTACTTTCTCTAAAAATAATCAATAACAAAAGGGCTTACGATTTAATGCTAATAGTATATATTGTGAATTGATTTAAATCAAATATATTAAGGTATAATTATTGGATTAAATAAATATATATAAAAACTGAATAATCATGTATAATTTTATCATTGAAAGAAACAGAATATATAAAGAATTTAAAACATGTTATAATATTTGGTTGACAAAGATTAATTTCAGTTTTTTGCATTTTTTTTTTAAAGATAGCAAAATCGATCTAACCCTTGACACTTTATTTAATAACATTTAAAAGATTTGAAAATTCAATTTTTATAATATAGATAAGTTGAAATTAAATATTTATCATGAAAAAGGATTTAATTATTTTTTTCGTCGAATTATATCAAATTTAAATTTGAATTTTTTTTTTTACTTTTATACATAATATATTAATTATGAATGCGCCACAGGGTAGGAGGCAACAGCGTTGACTCACATTCTCGAGGTCGTGGGTTTCTCTAGCTAGGGTCAACCCAGCCTCCGGGATCACAATTGGGAAGCTACTTGATAAAAAAAAGTAGAGCATCCGATCAAGAAAATCAAGATAAAGGTTGATAGGATCCGTTCTACTGATGATGGGACACCTAATTAATATAACCAAATTGATAGGCGCTGTTTTTGCATAGGATGTACAAAAGCCAGAGATTTTTTTAAAAATATAATAATTAATGTATCATATTATTTCAAATTCTATCAGGCTTTAATTAATCACTAAGACAAAAGATTTTTACCGACAAACGATAGGAAGGGAAGGTATTGTTTTAACACCAAATTTCACACGTGGAGATTTTTACATATCTCCACCAAACATGCATTTTGTTAACAGAAAAAAGTATTTTTTACATAATGTGTCTGTCCGTCTGTCCATTGTGTATCCGTATAGACGTTCACAGCTTGAATGGCTTAACAGATTTTGATAAAATTTGGTATATTTACTTAATGCATCATTAGCATGAATTCATCAACTTTTGGTGTAAATCCGGAACCGGAAGTGGTAGTTTACAAAGTATTAATTTTATATTCACTGTCCGAATTTTTCACTTAAAATATAGTAATGAATAATAATTGAGTAATTAAACTAAAAATAAAAAGTAAGATAATATAATTTAGTCATTTTAATTCAAGTTTTAAAAATATTTTTTTTTATACTTTGTATATATACATATAAGATGTTTGGAAATTAATTTTTTTCAAATCGTAGTATGATTCTATGCCTGGCCACAGCTCATATTTTTTATTTTTTTGTACTACTCTGTGTTATTAATATAATTTATTAAAAAAGATGATGAATTTCCATAATAAAATTTAGAGTTAATCTTCCAATTATTATTAAAATTCTTATAATTATTTTAATATGGTTATTTATATTAACTATAATAATATTGCCTTGGTTTTTTCTTTCCTTTTTAAGTTTCTATGTTTGGATTAAATTGATCAATTTTGTTTCTAAATAAGAGAACCCTTCCTTAGAAATGATCAATTTTATTTTTAAATTCAGGTATTACTAATAAATACATTCAGAAGGAATTGAACAAATAAAACTAAATCATAGTTATTTCTTTAAAAAGCGGTTGTCTTGATTGATGATCCACCAGAACCAATCAAATGTATATTTTTACTTCTTTTCCGCACTTCATTTTCATTTCAGCTAAAGGGCATCACGTTAACCTACTCTTCAATAAATTCATTTCATTTAACCAATAATTTAAAAGCATATTAATTATAATTTTTCAAAAGGAGTCTTTTTTGATTTTATAAAAACAAACAAATAACCAAGTAAAATAGCACCCAATGTTCTATTGAATTTTAAAAAATAGTCATAAAACATACAGCCCTTAAACTTGCCTATTAATGCACTGAAAGACAAAAAAAAGCATTAATTCATCAACTTTTGGTGTATAGCCGGAACGGTAGTTTCCAAAATATTAATTTTATATTCACTGTCGGATATTTTTTTTTGCTTAAAATATAGTAATAAATAATAATTCAGTAATTAAACTAAAAATAAATAAATTATATTTAAAATTCTTATAATTATTTTAATATTTAATAAATTTAAATTTTAATAATTTTATTTTAATATTAACTATAATATTGCCTTGGTTTTTTCTTTCCTTTTTAAGTTTCTATGTTTGGATTAAATTGATCAATTTTGTTTCCAAATAAGAACCCTTCCTTTCTTTATTTTTAAATTCAGGTATTACTAATTTATTACATTTAGAATTGAACAAATAAAACTAAATCATAGTTATTTCTTTAAAAAGCGGTTGTCCTGATTGATGATCCACCAGAACCAATCCACTTCACTTAAAAAAAAATGTATATTTTTACTTCTTTTCCGCACTTCATTTTCATTTCAGCTAAAGGGCATCACGTTAACCTACTCATCAATAAATTCAAATCATTTAAGCAATAATTTAAAAGCATATTAATTATAATTTTTCAAAAAGAGTCTTTTTTTGATTTAATAAAAACAAACAAACAAATAACCAAGTGAAATGTTCTATTGAATTTAATAAAACTAACGGTTTTTAAAGCCTAGACTAATGCACTACAGACTATGAATAGAAACCAGCCGCTCTCTGTTTTCGTATTTAGATTAATGTGTGTAAGTTGAATGTATTTCCGCAACATTGCATCAAAAAGGCATTAACCGTAACCAATCAAATAATACAATAATAGAGAATGTAAACTATTCTAACTTTCCTAAATGACATTCAATTAATTAATTGTTCATCTAATAAACATTAGAATTATTTTTTTTTTTTTGATTTTGATTTTTTTTTTAATAGGCATATCCAAAAATTATTTTTTAATGATAATTTGCATGTTTAAATTTCATAAAGTTAATTAAATATTTATTGATTTAATATTTGTCCCAGAATATTTATTCATCATTTGCTTTTTACACAAATCTATTTTTGGCTGATATTTCTGCCAGGTTAAATTTGGCAAGTGGTGCCGGAATAAAATTTTATTTTTAAATAATTATAATAATGAATGAATATATTTATTAATTACTTTTATTTATAAGAATTATATGTTAATTAAATACGTATATAAAAATAAGCTGGAGTGTCTCCACTCGACTATCTCGCAATTTGAGTTGGGTTAAATAACATAATATATTATATTTAAATTAAATTTAATTAATTATAAATTAAAATTAATAAATAATATTTATTAAACCAGCGCATGTTTTGATCTTTGTTGATGGCACGACGTCACGTGTTGGCGCGGGATTTGCAGTGTTAAAAAATTAATTCCGGTACTTTCAGATATTCAATCAAGCTGAAATTCTATATATAGCAGTTTTATACAATTTTTAATCATGTGAAAAACTATCAAATATATATCTTCATTTTTACGGTCACTTTAAAGGAAAAAAATCAAAACGTTGTAGGTGATGACCCTCTTCTAGTTGAGCTACGTTTCTCAAAAGTTGATAGAAAACTATGAATTTTGAATAATGCCCGTATATCAAATTTCATGAATCTAGCACAAAGCGTTTTTGCGTAATCTTGTCCCCCCCCCACACACAGAGAGAGAGAGACATTTTTCCCAATCTAAGTGAAAATGATTCAGGAACCTTCAAAACGTATAAAAACATCAAAATCTCGACATTTTCGTGATCGCAATCTGGCGAGATAATAATAATCTTAAGTTTTTGATTTGAAATTTTTTAATCCAAAGAATGAATAGAAATTAATTTTAACAATAGGAAAACTCTAGTGAGATATCTCAATTTATTTTAGATATTGATAGATAAATAAATACATATTGATAAAAACCAAGGTTTCATGATTATATAAAATTAATAGATAATTTGAAAGAAAAGTTTGTTTAATTTTTTTTTGTTGTTATTATTATTTTTAATAAATTTTCATATCAATTATTATTATTTAATTAAAGAAAGAAATACTTAGATTTTATACTTTCAAGTTTACATTACCAAATAATTACATTTTATGAAAAAGTTGGCAAAATATAATTAATCTTAAAAAAAGATTTTAACTTACTGAAATTATATAAATTTATATAGGAAATTGAAGAAACTTATAATAAAAAATATTCAGAGCAGGAAAAATGAAATATAATTATATTAATTATAGTATTATATAATTTTGATTATTTACTGTTTTTACCGAGCGACGATAGGAAGGGAAGGTATTGTTTTAACACCAAATTTCACACGTGGATATTTTTACATATCTCCACCAATCATGCATTTTGTTAACAGAAATAAGTATTTTTCACATGATGTCTGTCCCTCTGTCCATTGTGTGTCCGTATAGACGTGTACAGCTTGAATGGCTCAATGGATTTTGATAAAATTTGGTATATTTACTTAATGCATCAGTGGGATGAATTGATCAACTTTTGGTGTATATCCGTATTTTACAAAGTATTAATTTTATATTCATTGTCGGAAATTTTTCACTTAAAATATAGTAGTAATTAATAATTAAGTAATTAAACTGAAAATAAAAACCAAGATAATATAATTTACTCATTTTAATTCAACTTTAAAATTTTTTTTTTTATACTTTATATATATATTGATATATACCAATAATGTTGTTTGGAAATTAATTTATTTCAAATCGTCAGTCAGGTCTATGCCTGGCCACAGCTCATTTTTTATTTTTATCTAGTATATTTATTTAATAATTTCAAACATTAAATAGTATATTAAAACGAGAATTTAAAATACTATTACTATTATTTATTTCATATTGATCTATATATCTATATAGTCTTAGACAAAAATTGATATATTTTCATATTATGTACATATAAGGTATTTCTTTAGAATTATGCGAATACCCTCGACCTTGCTTCTACGTCTCTTCCTTAAAATAGCATCAAACGGAGAGGGGATCACCGATTTAGCACATGGGATTAATTCCCCCTATTCAAATATCAATTAAATCTAAAAAAAATCATTAATTTAATATATTTAAAAAACAAAATATTCTAAGAACATAACACCAAAATATTATATAACAAAATATATATAAATTAAATATCCCCTGAAATAAATAAATTTCAAAATATATGAAATAATTTAAAAGAACATAAATTAAAAAACAATAGTCATAAAACATACACTCCTTAAACGTACGTATTAATGCACTGAAAGACAGAAAAGTATAGCCCGTGGATATAACATAATATAGATTTCGTAATTTGATCACAAAATATTATTAAAATAAATAATTTAATTTTATTTTATTTATTTTATTTTGTATTTAAGGAAGCGCTGTCTGAAGTAGTTGCTGACGTCATTTAAATTTCCTATTTTAAATTAAGAAAAAACTAATGAAGATGATTTTTCCCGAGGCTGAAACCAATACAAATCGATTTTTCTTTATAAAACTTATCTATGATGAGAATTGTAAAAAAATCATTCGAGCGTTTTAATATTTCATAAATACAAAAATTTATATATAGAATTTTTGCTAGTATAATGTCAATGATTTCTCCATTAAATTACTCTTTAATTTCCAACTATGTATCATTTAATAGAATCGCATACCTTTGACATAGCTATCTACTATAAACGAGTTAATAAGTATTTTATGAAAAGTACAAATGTACTCAAACCCAAATCTTCATTTAGACAAAGATGTGCGAAAAAAGTAAGTATTTTCTTCGATTAATTTTATTATATAAAATTTAACTTGAATTATAATTTAACAACTAGAAATGAAAATTTCATTGAAAATACGAATACAGGTATCAAAAGATTAATGATCTAAGTTGTCTCTCTTTCAGATCATAGAAATTTAAACAATTGAAATTTAATGTACATAATTTGTATCTTTTTGAATGCTCTGGTATTAGTTTATTTTTTAAATAAATTATTTAAAAAAAAATCAAGACATTAAAATACTACGTAAGATATGATTTTCTAAAAGTAAAATCATCCCATGTTTTATTTCTGAATACAATGACTTAATACAATCTAAAAACTTTCTAATTATACGAACATTACAGTTAATATTATTTTGAACTTAGATAATTCTAATTTTAATTTGACATATTCTAAAAATATTAAATATAATTAAAAATAAAAACCATGATGTAATGAAATTTAGCTTTTTGATTCATTGATATTTTTTAAATTTAATTTTTTTTTTTGATCATTCATCAAAATTTATTTAACTTAAAATAAATTTGAAAGAACAAGAATTGTGTTATATACAATTAATTGAATTATTAGCAAAAATCAAATATACGACATTTTTTTTTATAAATATTTTTACCGACCGATGAGGGAGGTATTGTTTTCACACCAAATTTCACATGAAGAGATATTTTACATATCATCACGAATCATGCACTTTGAATTGGTTTTATCCTCGGGGAAAATCATCTTCATTAGTTTTTTCTTAATTTAAAATTATATGACGTCACAGCCAGCGCCTCCTTATATTTTATAAATAAAATAAAATTAAAAATATTTATGTTATATCCATATTTGTTTTTTTATTGTATTAATAGATATATTAAAATTATTTGAGTTTGTTTCTGTAGCTGAAACTAATTTATTTCAAACCGTCGGTCGGTTCTGTGCCTGGCCACACTAATTTTTTTTTTTTTTTTTTTTTTGAACTTAATCAATTTTTTCGAAAATTCTCATTTTATGCGTTTTTATTATTATTTTAATTAATTAATTTATATATTTTAATTAATTTCAATACATTGTTAAACATGTTTGAATTTTTTTTTAAACAACAAAATTTAATATCTAACAACTTTCATTTCATTCAAATTAAAAATTTATGTTTAAAGTTTGAAGAGATATTTAATTAAGGGAGGTCCATGTGAATTTATTTATCATTGCAAGAAGATAAAAGGTAAAATTTATAAGCATAATTTATTCATTTTAATTGAACAAAAATTTCTAAACGATTGATTCTAAAGGAATCAAAATAATTTTCATTTGTGATTAAAAAAAATGAATAAATGTTTTCCAGGTTTGTAAATCTTTATTGTTTAATTAAATACATGTGATGGTTTTTATTTAATATTTAATTCTAAATTTTAATAAATGTGTAATTATTTACTTAAAAATTCATTCTAAGTTATCTCTTATGACTAATACTAGCAGCAAATAAGTTACCTGTCATTATGAATCAATTATTTCAAAATTACTATGCAAGATTTTTTGAAAAGTTTCTTAGGAATTTACGTTTCTTTCTACTTAAATATAAAAAAGATTGATTTTTATATCTGAAATTTAATTCGAACAAATTTAAATTATATTAAATATTATATATAATACATTATATTATTATATTATTGAAGACCAAAATTACCAACCCATTTACCCAAAATCCCAACATCGACTCTTGGTCACACAGATTAAGACCCAAAAAAAAAAAAAAATTCCCTCCTATATAATTTCTCTTGAAAATGGGCGCCGAAACATTGAGACCCAAATCTCACAATTAAACGTGATAATAACCCGGAAATAATTTCTCATATATAATTAATATACAATGTTTCCTTGTTTACTTAAAACTAAATTTTACTGAAAACACTTCTTTTTTTTTAAATAAAATATATTTTTTTCTTTGAAATAATTCTGCTTACAAAAACATTTTATTGATTTATTTTTGTTAATTTTATATATATATATATATATAGATCAGACCAGTTACTTAACCACTGTGCCGCGGCACTTTAGTATGCCGCGAGATTATGAGGCTCTTAAACATTTCCGACTTTTTTCTAAATTTTTTTAAATTGGTTCTAAAAAAAAGTTAAAACGTTTTTGGGACTAGGCTCTTAAACATTTCCGACTTTCTAAATTTTTTTAATATGGTTCTAAAAAAAACACACTTCTTCAATATGGTAAACTTTTAAACTTATCTTTTTCTAAATTTTTAAACCGTTAAAAGTGTGCCGCGGTAAAAAAAAAAGGTTGAAAATCACTGGATTAGGCCAAGTGTTGAATAACCTATGAAAATATTGTTATACAAATAAACTATGCCGATTGACTAATTTATCTGATAGGGAAAGAGAAAGTATAGGAAATAAGCGAAGTAATGAGTGTAATATTATTTATTTTAATTTTAGTATGTTTTGTTATTTATTAAAATAATTTTATTAATTAATAAATAAATTATGTTTTAAAAATATATCTTTTAGTAAAATTAATTTTTTTCTTTATAATTATAATTAAAATACAAACATTTTTATTATTTGAAAACTTGTAATGCTTTGTGAACTATTATTAATCAAATAAATATTTTATTTATCAAATAATCTACAAAATAATAAAAAAATAAGGAAGGAAATATTTAAAATGTTTCCTGATGATATTTGATTCATATATATATATATATATATATATTTATAATAAGTGTACCTATGAATGTTTAAATAGAATTAGGCGAGTGTATTAGTATGACTTATACAACCTTCACGCTGCACATTAGGTTCTTGACCTTTGTGTAGGAATATTATTGCTTTCATTTGCATAACCCTAAGCATCCCCTATTTTTAATTCAGGTTTTTTTTCTAGATAATATTTATAAATATACTGTGCCACTTTAATCAATACAATTTAAATCCTACTTATAAAGCTATGATTAATTTTCTTTATTTTTTAATAAATTAAATTTAAAATGTAATATAATATGTATATTATTAATATTTAATAATTTTTTTATTAATAATTAATTTTTTAATTAATTCCTCACACAAATATATTCAATATATAAATACAGTAGAACCTCCAAGGGAAACAAAATATTTTAAGTTATAGAGGTTTTAAGTTATCAAGGGTCTATGTTAGGGATAGGCGGATAGGCTAATAACATTTTTTTAAAGGTTAAATCATGTCGTTTCTTATAATTCTCTAACCAGCCATTGCTGGCTTTAAAATTTTTAATTTTCAGCGAATTATCGAAATCTTCAGCTTTTTCTTTCAGTATAGGTCCAGTAACACTGGTGTTTTTGTTTCGACACTGTTTGAACCACGTAAACATTATTCTAAATTAGGGAATTCGGCAATTTTTCATGATTAAAAATTGTATAAAACTGCTATATATAGAATTTCAGCTTGAATCGCTGAAAGTACCGGAATTAATTTTTTAACACTGCAAATTTCACGCGCCAACACGTGACGTAGTGCCATCAACAAAGAGCCAAACATGCGCTGGTTTAATAAATATTGTTTATTAATTTTAATTTATAATTAATTAAATTAAATTTATAATTTATAATTAATTAAATTTAAATTAAATATAATATATTATGTTATTTAATCCAAATTAAATTGCGAGATAGTCGAGTGGAGACACTCCAGCTAATTCAATAAATAAAAATGTTTTTAATCAAAATAAAAAAATTTATGTTTATTATTAAATTTCAATAAATTACTTAAAATGACGCCTTGAATGAGATAAGTGATATTAAGGAAAAAAAGTATATGATAAGTATTCAAAATAATCAATTTAATCATTTTTGTGAACGTGTGAAGATTGCCAGCTGAGTGAATGCGTTACTTTTCCGCCCCCGGACACTGCCTGATTCATTTAGCGGGACATGACGTTCGTTGTTGGCTGTGACGATGGTCTGATCCTCATCTGGGATACCTTTACCTCCCAATACGACCTCTCTCCTACCTTTCTACTAGTCATGGCCTTTGCATGGGTGCGGTTCTACTCCACTCAAACCTGACCATACCTGAATATCATTTAGATATATATATATAACATCACATTAGAATCAATTATTCTATTAAGTGGGGCTACTAAATTTATGCATATTACATACTAAAATATAGCTAATATTATTTATTATTTTAATGAATTTTTATGTTACCATAATTATTAATAATTATATTTCATTTAACAAGAATAGTTGAATCAAATAAAATCAATTTATCTTCATTTTTCTTTATTTTTTATTTTTAAATAATCCCCCCCCCCCCCATCACTCTCTTTCTATATATATATATATATATATCAATATAAATTAAACTATTTAAATAAGAGGTCCGTCGAAAAGAAAAGGTGAATTTTGATTTATTTCGAAAAGTAAAATATTTATTTATTCATTAATATCCATTTTGTCCCCTTCAAAGTAATTCTCCTCAGATCTAATACACTTATGCCAGCGCTTCTTCCAATCGTAGAAGCACTCTTTAGTTTTAGGAATAGGAAAAAGTCGCAGAGAGCCAAATCTAGTGAATACGATGGTAGAAGCATGATTACGGTGTTGTTTTTGGCCAAAAAAAATCACTAACAAGCAATATGTGTGAGCTGATCTATGATTTGTTTTTCCACAATTCCGATCGTTTGTGCCTTATTGCTTCACGCGTACTACCTTGTAGTATTCCTTAATTTTTTTTTTAAGTAAATAATCGAAGAACACACAAAAACGTGATTCACTTTTTCAGTTGTCAAAAACAAACTACTAATCCAAAATGGCTGATAATGTCAACATATGAGAGGCATACTACACTACCGAATACAATTTTAATTATTTCCATTTTCAATTTCTCTCCTTTATTTATTGTTAATAAAAATTATCTCACTTGTTTCTTTGTTAATTTATTCTTCTTAATTTAGTTAATTTAGTTTTAGTTTAGTTTTAGTTAGACTTAAATATTCATTCAAAAAATATGTTGAAATATGGTTTGAGCCGTATTGCTTCACGCAAACGTATAACTTCGTTGTAGTATTCATTATTTTTTTTAAGTTAAAAAAATCGAACAACACACAAAACGTGACTAACTTTTTCAGTTCTCTAAAACAAACTAGTAATTCAAAATGACTGATAATGTCAGCATATGAGAAACATATATGTATCAACAAAAAAAATTCGATAATCGAATGTACACAGCCTGCGAAAATTCAAAATCCACCTTTTCTTTCGAACAAGCCTATTATTATTATTATTTTTTTTTTTCGAAAATTCTCTTATCCTTTAAAATTTTTTCAAATTTAAATGATTTAATGCGAATGTAAGAAGTGAATTTCATAAAATAGTATTTAAGAGCTTATACCGAATGATTTGATTAAATTGAAATTGAACTTAAATTCTTTATTATCTTTTTAAAAATAATGTAATTATACGATTCGAGTGCATTATGCTATAAAAGAAATATAATTAAAGATTTATTTTTTTTTCTCTTAATGAAGTTGATTCTTTCTTAAGTAATTAACCTATGAAAATAGGTTCTTAGAAGGTTTCCTTTTGAAAAGATACCGAATAAGAAGAAATAGAAAACAGTAATTATCTTATTTTACTTAACTAGGATTGTTCATCAAAAGATTTTTATTTTCTTCTTTAGCAATTTCCTTTTACGTTTATGAGATGCAAGTCCATTCTTCTTAGATCCGGTTGCTTTTATTCCATTTGTTTCTTCAACAAGCCATACTTGTTTTGCTTACCGCCCTCATACATAAAGTATAATTTATCGGTGAGGATAAAAAAGAACTTTTGACATTTGCCAATTTTAGTTTGATGGGCCTTTTTTTATGTAAAATGTCACAAACCCTGCTATATTTTTTAAAAAACTTGTTCTCTTTATTAATATAAAAATATTAATTTCAAAAATGATCGAAAAGACAATACATTTTAAAAGAGTTATGTGAATATTTATTAATATTAACGTTTTTCTCAACTTCACTTTCGTTCTCTTTTGAAATCGATTTTTCAGATAGACGGTATAGAAGAAATATAATTGAATTGTAATATAATTAGCAATTAATTACTTTTAGTAACTAACTCCTTTTGTATTGCTCCGATTAATATTTTTTCAACGGATTCTGAAGCATAAATATTGATTTTAGAATAGATTTTCATTTGAAAGTAATTAAGAATATTTTATAGCATTAAAATTAATGATGAATTCTTATTAATCAGTTGTAACGCCAATGAAGATGGTTTTTTCCCCTCAAATGGTATAGAGAAAAATCCTTTTTTATATTTGTCCCCGAGAGAAATGAAGCAAAACAATAACCTTTTTTTATTAGGACAATATCCTATATACATTTATATAATCTTATATTAATAAAAAATATTTATTTATAAATATAATATAATAATTATTATTCAATAATAACATTAACTTAACATAAATACATGAAATCAATTTTAGAAGATTAATATATTTTTTTTTTTGTTTTATTCAATTTGCAAATTTTCTTATAACTTCATCTTTTCTATTTCTCCTGTTATATTAAATAAATTTATCATATTAAAATTACACTAAAAAGAATAAAATAATATAAATATATAATTTTTTTTATAAAATAACGTTTTTCCAATGGACTAAAAAGAAAATAATTTTTCAATAAGCCTGACAAAGTTTATGGTTCTATTACTTCATATTCAACTAAAAACGTTGGGCGCTTTTAGTTTTCTTTTGAATTAACTTCCTTTATAGAGCTATAATTCATATATATATATATACCACACTAAAACATTTGACTTGATTTTTCATATGAATAAATAAAATTAAATACGCCCAACGTGTTTTTCGTTCAATATGTAGCAATTCAGCATCCATAAACTTTGTCAGGCTTATAGAAAAATTATTTTATTGTTTTTAGTCCATGAGAAAAACATTATTTTATAAAAAAATTTTATATTTGTATTTTTGTTTTAATTTTTTTTTTTAATTTAGCCTAATTTAAACTTGTTTTATTTTATTAAATATAAATATTCTTTTATTGGCACTCGCTTTCTACAGAATTAATTCTACCAAAATTATTAACATATTTTATCATAATAATAGTTTAACGAGAACAAATACAACAAATCTAGGCTTTGATCTACTTTTTTTTAAATCTTTGTTTAACAAAAATAAAAAAAAAATAAAATTTTTCGAATTTTTACTTATCCTATATTTAAATGATTTTTTTGATAAAATTTTTTTAATATATTGAAAGTGTGCAATGATTTTAATTAATTATTTACCTGATAAATTATAATTATAATCATTTTCATTTAGTTTTAAATTATTTAATCAAATCAACATGTTCATGTAATATTTTCCTTTCAGACTCAAATAACAATACAAAGCATAAACATGTAAATATTTTGATATTTATTAAGAAGTTGTTTTTTCTTTTGTTCTAGGGTTGCAATGGTCGATTACTATCGGACTCTCGAGGTCCAAAAAGGCGCCACAAATGCTGAAATAAAAAAAGCGTAAGTAATTTTGTCAATTAATTCAATATTTCATTTTGATTATTTATTATATACAGTTTATCTATCTAATTGAGGGATTATCTTTGAAAATCACTTACTTTACTTTTATTTTTTATTATTTTCATTTTTTAGATATCGAAAATTGGCACTAAAATGGCATCCGGATAAAAATCCTGATAATCCTGATGAAGCTAATAAAAAATTTAAAGAAATAAGTGAAGCTTATGAAGTTCTTAGTGACGGTAAGTTAATTAAAAAATATATATATAATTTTATTTATATATGATTCGAATCTAAAATTTCGAAAAATTATTTCCTTTTTTTTTCATTCTTTTATTTTTAATTTAATTGAATGGAGTTTTAAAAAAAACTCAGTGAAGCAATCAGAAATTGTATTTTTCAACATATCACTGTCCTTCAGTGAAATATTTCCTATCAAATTTACTTCCTATAACGCAATAAGATCTATGTGAGTCATAACACCCAATTTGGTAATAAATAATTCTTAATATTCAAATCTTAACAAAAAAAAGATATATTTTAAAAAGAAACTTTAAATTTTACTTCAAGTTTTACAGATAATTACTTCTAAAATATTGATATTGTGTGTGATAAAATATTGAAAATTTATTTTTATTCTTTTACTATATGATATGATCGTATATATGTAAATATTGTTTCTTCTTATTATAATTCTAAATAACGAGAAATCAACTGCTATTCTTTCTATCACTAACTAATAACATTGTATTTGCCTTTTATACAAATTTCTAATTTTAATAATCTATAGGTTCATCGATTTAGTTTAAAATTCAATCAATACCTACAAGAATTTTATGTGTCACAATATTGATTAATAAATATTTATAACATTTCTTCATTTAATTTATTTACTATATTCTCCATGGTCATAGAGTTTCAAAAATTTTAATTAAATAAAAATGTAGATATTTTATTAACTTTTGTTTTTAATAATCTATTTTTATAACGTTTTTCTCAACTTCGCTTGCCGTCCGTCCGTCTGTCCCGGTGTCTGTCTGTTCGCTCTTTTGACAAATTGAAATCGATTTTCCATCGACTTTTTATTGAGAGAGACTTTTGGAAATTCTTATAGATGTTTCAATTGAACCCTAGAAGATATGGAAGTAATATAATTGAATTATAATTCATTAATTGTAATGCAATTAGCAAATCTTGGGCAAAGAGATCATCAAGCTAAGGCAGGCACTCAAATTTTTGTCTCCAAAGGACGAGAGTTCGATCCTGGAGCAAAACACTTTTTTTCTTTTTTTTTTAAATGTTATTATATATATAATTTTTTTACAAATTTATTAATTTTTATTATTTTTAAAGGCAAATTAAACTAATGATTATGTCAATTAATTTTTTGTGTATAAATAAACATTTATAAAAAACCTATATATAAAATTTGAATTTTCATTCATGCCATCTTTCGGATAAGTATTGAATTGGTTTTCATTTTAAAAGATGAATTTTTAATTACTATATAATTAATATTTTTTAAAACCATTAATTGACAATAATAACATTTAATTAATATAAATACATAAAATCAGTTTTAAAAAATTAATATTTTCTTTTTGTTTTATTCAATTTGCAAATTTTTGTATAACATCATCTTTTCTATTCCTTTTGTTATATTAAATAAATTTATCGATTTTTAGTCCATGAGAATAACGTTATTTTATAAAAAAATTTTTATATTTTTTTAAAAATGTATTTAATTTTGAATTTGTATCGCAGTTACTTAATCATGTTTGTTTTTTTGTGTTAATGAAGTACATTGCATTCGATTTTTATTAAACTTTTTTTTTAACTGCACAATGTTTTAATTTATTTCAAACAAATCGCTTTGTTCGACATAATAGAGTTTTTTTTTTTGATTCGGTCTATTTCCAATTTCTGTTATCTCATTTAAGTGGTAAGCCCATTCACGGTTATTCGATACCAGCACCTATAAACGGTGTTCAAATCCATTTATCCATATGATTATAATTTCTTCCTCCTGGTTTAGTTTCGGAGTGATTTTAATCATTCTTTTTATCACTTTTTTTATTTTATTACTACGTAAATGAAATTTTAGTTTAGTCTAAACTCATCAGACACCTTTCTCTCCTATGTTATGCCAAAAGGACAATGATGGTTAGAAAACGGACGTCCTACTTAAAATATGATTAACTTCCGCGCCTTTTTGACCGATTAATCATAAATGATTGAAAGATTTTTTTTTTTAAATAATTTGTTTCTCCTTTTTAGTATATAATTTTAAAGTAGTACGCAGTAGAAAGCAAATCATCTTATATTTCTTTAAAAGGGTTTAATTTGTATTAAATCGTTGGAAATTATACAAAAATTCATAGATTTTTTCTATTACTTTTCAAAATTCTAATAAATAGTGTTTGTTTTTTTTATAATTGATACTTATATTCTTAAATATCTCTAATTAGTAAAAATAAAAATAATAATAATAATAACTGTTATTACGCAGATCATTAAAATATTCGCTTTATTCTTGAGAATTTTCAAGAAATTTTCTAAGCCCAAATAAATTTAAAATTTTTATTTTGAAAATGAATGGTTTGAATTTATATTTTGTTTAATTAACTTTTTCCAACCAAAATAATTTTATTTTATTTGAATATGTTTTACTTATTTATTTATTTTATAAATTTGCGAATATATATTTTCATAATCTCGACTTCGTAAACTTCTAATTTTAATATTATAATTAAATAAAAATAATTGTTAAAATAATAAGCTTTCTAAATTTTAATTAATATAATTGTTTTAAAATTTTATTTGAAAGCTAATAAATCTGTTTTTATACGTACGTCTGTTCTTCTTTATAAACTTTCAATCAATTTAATTATTACTGTTATTATTAATTATAAATCGTGTTTTTTTTTTTTTTTTGAAAGTTGAAAAACTAGCAAAAACGGAAACATCTTTCAATTTAACTAAATAAAGTAGAATAAAACATGATTTGATTATATTTATAATATGTAATAATTTTTGTGGACTGTATTTATTAATAAAATGCCTTTTTTGAAAATTTATTATCGATGAAGAAATGATTAAATAAATATAACTTTATGAAAATGAAATTAATATTATAATATGATTGATATTATGGAAATTTATAAATGATATAATTTAAATATGAAGTAATTATTTTTCTAAAATTTTAAAATAATAAAAAAAAAATATAATAAATTCTAATTTATAATATTTTCCTTAAATATATTGTGGCTGCCGTAACTCGCCGACATCGCCGCCGTGTACTTATAATGTTATAATTAAATTAAATTTTGAAATTTAATATATGAATATATATATCGTATAACGCTTGAAAACTGTTGGAGAAGTCTTGATGTGGAATCGTTCTCAGAATAGTCGTCAAAAAGTTCAGGCCGGCAATCCACAAGCAGGACACCAGAAAACACTACTTACTGTATCTTTGTTAAAACCTAATTCTTCGGATATTAGTCGCAGAGTCCATCGCCGATCTTTTGTTAGCATCTCTCGTACACGTTCAGTTTTTTCTGGTGTCTTGCTTATGGATTGCCTGCATGAACGTTGTGACCGCTACTCTGAGAACGATTCCACATCAAAACTTCTCCAACCGTTTTCAAGCGTTAAACGAACATTGTCGGAAGTGTGTTGTGGCTAGTGGAGAGTATTTTGAAAGTCAATAAAGGTATTTACAATTAACATTCTCTTTTTAATGTTTTTATAATACCATTCACCGAACTTTTTAGACACACCTCGTATAAGGTGCTCTTTGCATTGATTGTGCAATTAATACAAAAAGCTATGTATTTACAAGTTTTTATTTACATTTGTACAATTTCCTGAGATGTTATTATTCATCATAACGCTTTCTGTTGGCGCAGCGCCATCTCTCGTGAATAATAACAATGCAGGTCGCGGTGGTGATGTCGGCAAGTTACGGCCGCCACAATATCAAATATGCATAAATTTAAATTGAAAGAAAAAGATTTTCTTGGTAAAATATATAAACAAATGAATTTCTATATATATTATTATTTAGAAAATAATTTCTTAAAATATTAAAGTGTAAAATATTAAAATATTTATATTAAATATTAACATCACAAGATATAAAAGAATTAATGTATAATATATCAAATTTTTGTTGAGATGAGTCTTCATTTACGTACAAAAGGCAAATTTTTTCTTTTTTTTTTCTTTAATTTCAAATATAGAAATTCCTAAGTAATTGAAATTGAAATGAATATATAAAATAATTTTATGAAAGAAACAAGGATTAGAAATTTTACCTTTAAGGCAATTGTTTGAAAATTATCTATTTCAAGTTTAAAATTTTCTATTTTACATTTATGATCTCTTAATAAAAGAGAATAATTAACAATTTTATATTAAAAAATCGAAAAATTGGAGAAAAATTAATTTGAAAAATTGCAAAAAAGTAAAATGCATGGTTTTTATGAATTTTTATTATTTTTTTTTTTTTTTTTTTTTTTTTTTGTTTTAGTTTTATTTTTAGAAGAAAAACTTATTATTATTTTAATAGACCATAGTATGATCTCTCTTGACCATGTTAATTATTATTTGATTTTTTATAATTTCAATACAAAAGATTAAAAAAGCATATTATTTATTTATCTATTTATCAAATATCTATTTTCTTTTTATTTAAAATTTTTTTAAAATTTATCAAATCATCTTTGAAAATGTTATTTCACTATGATACTGGTAAGTTAAGATTCTATTAAGAAATTTTTCTTCTGACTCCGATGTTTTTGATACATATTTAAGTGAATTAACCGAGAAGAAAACCGAAAAATTTTTGAACCCGGTAAGCGGTAATCTTACAGAATCTAAACGTCGCATCTACGATCAACGGCGATCTGGAGGATTCACTGGACATTCAAATATGGGAAGTTTTGGAAGTTCCGGAAGCCGCAACTACTCGAGTTCTGGAAGCAGAGTTGGAGGATATACCTACAGATCCTTCTTTGAATCACCCTTCCAACGATATTTCGGTACAGCTAGGCGACAACCACCTACGAAATAACTAACCTTGCCACATTTATTATTCTAACTTAATTAGAAAGAAGATATTCTTTTTTTGAAAATCTTAAAAAAGTTCAAATAGCATAAGAATTTGATCATTTTAAATTTATTTTAATTTATATATGGATATATATATATATTTTTTTTAAATATTACCTAGATAAATTAAATATACTTTGAAAATTCATAATTAATTAACTTATGTTCTAATAAAAGCAATTATGAAGTTTCTATTAAATTCTTATTTATTTTTATTATTTTTATTTTATTTTTTTTAATGAAGCAAAATTTTTTTATAAATCAAGTGAAATAAATATATATATATGTTTGAACTAATAATATTAAAAAACAAAATTCTCTAAAACAGTGATTCTCAATCACTGTGCCGCGGCAATTTTGTGTGCCTCGAGATTTTCAAAATGTGCCGCCAAATTTTACAAATGTAAAGAGCCTCTTAAACATTTCCGATTTTTTTCAATTTTTTCAATATGGTTCTAAAAAAAAGGGTAAAATGTTTTTGCGATCAGGCTCTTAAATATTTTCGACTTATTTTTTTTCAATTTTTTCAATTTGGTAAATAAGTAAATAACTTTTACACCTTTTCTTTGTGTATCGCCAAATTTTTCAACCGTTAAAAGTGTGCCGCGGTAAAAAAAAAAGGTTGAGAATCGCTGCTCTAAAAGAAAGGAATTCTATGTATATTTGTTCTTTTATTGGATTTTCAAAAAGATAAATTCTTTTATGTCGGAATTCATTCAACTAACAGGATTCCAGAGATTCCAGGATTTAATAACCAATTCTTCTCGCTTGGATTGTGCAGAATTCTTATAATTATTATTATTTTCAATAACCTTATTTTTGAGGACAAAACAGTCGCATATGTAGAACACACGCATCTTATCTATCATATGAAGAGGAAAAAAGGGCTTTTAGGACGAGCCCATATAAGAAAACAATTGCTTATAAAAATGCATCCCAGCGCTGTGAAGCCTTTGGGCATTTGAAAGGCTTACAGCTGCAGGCCCATTTTTTCCCAACTTTCTCGTATAAATCATTTTCTAAAAGTCAAATCCAAAATATCTCTTCGAATCTTTCATTCTTTCTTTCTTTCTACTGTCCCCTCATTATTTCCACTTGTTTCTCACAGTTTATATATAATCCTTTGACCTCTTTTGCTTATATCATTTCCTTTTTTTTTTAATATTTACATATATATGTATATAATGGAATCATTTCCGTCATTTTTTATCCTATATTTGGTGTGTGCTTTTTTTTAATTTTACTTTAGTTAGAATTTCTTGAAAGAAAATTTAGCTAAAAATATCCTTAACACAATATAAACATTTTGTTAAATAATAAAAATGATAAAAGGGATTTTTTTTAAAAAAATTATATACAAATATACAATTTGTATAATATCAAACAAAAATATTTTCGATTTTGTTTTTTTACTAAAGAAAATCAAATTTATTTTCATTGAGAGGAAATTTTTGAGAACTATAATAATGTGATAATTATTATAATTTTATTTTAAATTAATTTTAATGAGAATAATATGACTATTTATTATGTATATAATATCAGTACTTTCACTAAAAAAAAACAATTAAAAAAAACATTGGTTTCGACGACGAGTAGAAATTATTATTTATATATTATATTTTAATTATTTTGATATTAAATTAAAAACAATTTTCAATTTAATCATTTTAAAATTATATGTCTACATGTATTTATAAGTATTTATTAAATTAATAACACTATCGGTATAATAATTAAAAAATTAAAGTTGATTTTATTTAATAAATGATAACTTTTTTAAAATTTAAATAATGTAAATTTAATGAATAGTACAAATAAATATATAAATATATATATATATTCTTTGCTTATTGCTTCTTTTCTATAATTCATTTTATATGAATAATTTGGCTTCTCAATAGCATGCAATATCATTAACGTTTATCATTTCTCTGCATTAATAAATAATTTATTATCAATCAAAAATATTTTGGTCAGATGAATTTTCAAAACGAACAAATTTTACAAAAACACTTTTATCATTTTTCATTATCTCCTATATTTGAATTTGGTTTTTAAAAATTAATTATTTGAAAAAATAAAATACATAGAAAACTAAGAATGAATTTCTTATATCAATATTTAATATCTATATATTGATTTAAAAGAAATGTATTTTTGATTAAGGTTTTTATTATTCAATCTACTATTTTGTTAATCTATTTAATCATATATGTTTATCAATTTAATTAATAGTTATTTTTATTTTTTACAGAAAGGAAAAGACGTATTTATGATCAATATGGCAAAGAGGGTCTTGTTGGATCAACTGGCAGACCTAGAAGTCGAACTGAAGATTTCGATGGATTTGACTCTATGTTTGGCTTCCCATTCACATTTAGAGATCCAGAAGATGTCTTCAGAGAGTTTTTCGGAGGTTCCCCTTTCAAAGATCTCTTTATGCCGCTGGGTATTTTTTTTTGTTTTTGTTTTTTTTTATTTTATTTATTTTTTTATCTTTCTCTTTATACTTATAAAACTATTTTTAAAAAAATTATTTTAATGATTTTTTAACTTATTTCTTAATATTTTTTTTTTTTAGAAAATTTTTTCTTTTTGTTAATTATTCATATTTTTATGAATTTTATTTTAATTTTAAATTAGAAACCTTTGTGGCTATTAGGTTAATCTTAAAATTGAACTAAGAAATAATAGTTTGATATTATTGAAAATTTTTATTTTTCTATTTAACTAATAAAATATTTAATTTTAAATTCAATTCAATAATTTTCCTTAATAAAAGGGTTTCTAAGTTCAATTCAAATTCAAATCAACTTCACTCTTTTTATTTTATTCATTTAATTCTATATTGATTTATTTTCAAAGGCCGTTCACACTCAAGAAGAAGTCATCGAGCTTCACATCCCTCTTCTCTTGCTGCTTCACTCTTAGGGGATCCATTCGATCCATTTGGAGCAGGAATGGGCAACTTCGATGATCTCTTTGGAGCAGCTGCAATGATGGCAGCTGGATCACCAGGTTTTACTTCATTTTCCAGTCAAAGTTTTTCTTCAGGAGGTGCTGGATGTGTAAAACGCACTTCTACTTCAACAAATTATGTTAATGGAAAAAAGATCACCACCATGAAGTAAGCCCTGAAAAAAATTCTTAAAACTGATTTATTATTCTATAAAATTAAAAGTTTATTATATATATATGTTACGGTAAAAGTAGATATTGAGGCAAATGTACCTATTTTACGGTAAATGTATACATTTACCTCCTCATTTGGGTAATGTGAATTCAACCAACATTTAAAAGTATACTGAACACAGACCACCCGTTATCCGTGATACTGAACTTACGATAACCATGCCGTTTTGGTAAATGTGAGCATACGAAGTGGTGCGCTCTAGTAGTGATCCACTACTCGATCTATAATGAGGTTATGTTTATACATACCTAACCTTACAACAGGGGGTGACAGTCAAATGGGACTTCCGGAAACCTAATTTTACACTAACAATAAGTGCCACAATAGCAATTCTTGTTCAAATAAATAAAATTTGGTCCATTACGTAATTTCTATATGTTCCTTTATTGTAAAATTATTATTATTATAAAATTTAACTTTTATAACAAAGGAAAGTCTGTTAAAATAATATATATTCTATTAAATATAATGTTGCTTTTTTACTGCAATAATATTTTTAATTTATTTGTATTCCAACTTTCCTTAAAATATGAACGTACAGAGTATACATTTACCAAAACGTGAAGGCAAGAGTACACATTTGCCGGGAAATGTATATATACATTTTATTCTGTTCACTTTCACCTAGCATTTTGGGAAATGTACACATTCAATGATAAAAGTGTACATTCCCCAAGAGTGTACATTTACCGTAACATATATACCAATTGAATATATAATGAGAAAATAGGGGGTGTAAGCGAGCTAGTATTTTAGTCATGAAGTCCTCTCCTCTTTTTTTTTCAAATTTGTTTATTTGTTTTCTCATAACGTCTGTCTAAGTCAGGTAACCTGTCAGCAGAAGTGACTTTGAATGCAGGCCAACTCTTTACTTTTTGTTTTATGTGAAGGGTGTCTTCTTGGGAGAGAAATCTTTTCTTTTTTTTTTTTGCGCTTTCTATAAACATTTTAAAAGATGTTTTTAAAAAATCAAATAAAAACATTTGAATGATTTCAATTTTATTTAAATTTAAAATTTAAAAGATTCTTCCTTTTAAAGGAGAAGTAGTTTTATCTTAAATTCAACTTTTTTTAAAAAGATTATTATAATACAAATCCAGTTCTTTCTCGTTTAATTTTTTTTTTTTTCATTCTAGAGTAATTGAAAATGGTCGTGAAACAGTCTCCACATATGAAGATGACGTGCTCAAAACCAAGCTAGTTAATGGAGTGGCGCAACCTATAGGGTACAGCTAAACATCCTCGAAGTCAACAACCAAAACACTAACACACCTTAACCTAACATTTACTCTAAATCTATCCTAACTTTCCTTCTCCTTACATTAAATGACATGCACACAATCCCAAAACCGTAGCACTACGTGTGTTCTCAGGCCCGGCTCATCTTCTGGGACCACCGCTGCCGTATCAGGGGGCTCGAAGTCTCCATCTACACGAGGATCCCGGAATCATCACCATCATCTTAGCGGAAGTGGAGCTGGAAGTTCTTCACGTACTACTACTTCACGGACGACCCGCAAGCACCGTCATTAGATCTTTGACCTGCCGTTCATTCCACCTCATTAATTTTGGAAATTATAAAATAAAAATGTCAACACGTGCTTCTAAGATATTCTGTTAATTGTAAGACAAATTTCATTCAATAATGTATATAAGTTATCTATCTAGAGATAAATTTTCTTGTTTAAATATTGTTTATATATTTATATATATTTATTTATATATGTAATGTTTATTTTGATACATTTTAAGAAGGGATTTTGAATTAAATCAAATAATTTAATTTTATATTTTGTGCATTTAATTCGATATCTCAATTTTTTTCCTTCTGAAATCTGGAAAATATATATAAATATACATAAATATATAATCTTATAAATATTTATTTCATAATGTATAGCAGCTTTAAAAAAATATAAAAATAATTATTAAAGGAAATGATTATAAGTTCGTTTAAAAATATTATCAACCATAATAAAATAAAATAAAATATCGCATTTTCATCTATTTATATATCTATCTATCATCCTTTAAATATATATATATATATATAAGAAAGTGAGCTAGATAGATTTATATAATTAACCAAATAAAAATAAATGCATATAATTGTATTCCGTATGCTTTAATGTATCTTCAACTAGATGTGTTTTATGCTTCTTAAAAAATTTAACAATTATTTCGTTGAAAAAAATATAAGTAATAAATATATATTATATATCATAATAAAGGAAATTGAAATATATATATCAATCTTTAATTGTAGTTTAATAGTTTACATTTACAGTTAAATAATTCATAAATTTTAAATAACGAAAGACTGATGATGAGTTTATATGTTTAATATAATTTAATAAATTAACTTTAATAAAAAGCTATTATTTTTAATATTTTATAAAAATTATTCTTTAGTAGTACTTAAAAATTAATTTTAACTTTTAATATAATTAATTCGATGATTTGTTTTATTTGAAACCACTTAATTAAATTCAAATAAGATATTTGTTTTAATATTAGAAATGAACTTTTATAATAAAAGAAAAAAATCCTTTTGATTATTTAGTTAAAGAATTCATCCATTATATCAGTGATTCTCAACCTTTTTTTTTACGCAGCACACTTTTAACAGTTTAAAAATTTGGCGGCACACAAAGAAAAAGATAAATGTAAAAGTTTGCCATATTGAAAAAAAGTGCTCCCAAAAACGGTTTACCTTTTTTTTTTTTTGTTTTTTTAGAACCATATTGAGAAAATTTATTAAATGATTTAAAAAAATGTTTAAGAGCCTAGTCCCAAAAACGTTTTACATTTTTTTTAGAACTAAATTGAAAAAATTTAGAAAAAAAGTCGGAAATGTTTTCGAACTTCATAATCTCGCAGCACACTAAAGTGCCGCGGCACAGTGGTTGGGAATCACTGCATTATATTAATATATATATATATAAAAAATGATTGGTCAAATTTTCATTATTTTATTATTGTTCACATTTATTTTTTTATTTTTTAGTAATTATCATTAAATGCAAATTTTGAAGAAAATATTACAATTTCGAATTATTTTAATTTCGTAAATAAACTATAGCAAATGGATATACAAACAAGCATTTCAATATTTCTTTTTTTAAGAATTATGATACATCTAATTTTATCTAGATTAATTTATTCAAGAAATAAAATTAATAATAAATAGTAGCCATTCTTTATAACACAAATATTTATTTTCACAAGTGGAACAATAATCTCTAGATTTTTTTTTAGTAAAAATATCTTATGTAAGTATAATTATATTTCCTGTGTGTTAATGAAATTCTAATTAATTATATACCTAACTTTTTTTTCTCTTTCAAAGTGTGACTTTAATTTAAAGTATTTAGAGAATTTGAGTGAGAAATAATATTTTTGTAATATATAAATTGTTTTCTAAATTGAAAAAATTTAATAATGTCTTGTATATTCTTTATTATTTATTACAATAAATATACGTTGAATAAGAATAGACTACTTGAAAAAATTTTCTATAGTTAACGATTATATTTAAAATTTAAAATTGACAGACCCTTGTTATTCATCTAAAAAATCTGTCCCAAGCACAGCTTGACTGACATGAATTTTAAAAATGGTTTATTTATATTCTATTACCGATTTTATTTTTCATTGTTTATTTATGCACCCAATACAATAGCCTCTCACGATCCATCATAGCCCATGATTAAAAGATGAGTTTGTCTTTCAGGTTCATATATTTCAGAACTAAAAAAAAACAAAATATGGAGAAAATTTTATATAATTAAAGCATTAGTAATTTTCGAAAAATCGATTCATCTAGAGCAGAGGTGGGCAAATATTTTTAAGTGCGGGCCAAAATGAGATTTTCAAAATGTCTCCCGGGCCGGAGGACGCCAAACCGGGACATTTTTAAAAATTTTACCTTTTTTTTTAGAGCCAGGTTGGATAAATTAACCAAAAGGGCCGGATCAGGCCCGCGGGCCGGCTTTTGCCCACCCCTGATCTAGAGAGTTCTGTATGCAAATTCAGTAAGATTTTCTAGGGTTCTCGTACATTCAAATCTTTATAATAATATATCAATACCATTAAGTGTGTGTGTGAACTGAAATTTTTAGAATTTTTATTTTTATCAACGTTTTATATGTTCTAATTAAATTCTAAATTTAAAAGCTTAAATAATTAAATTAATACTTTATGATTTTGAAATATTTTCGATATTTTAATATCTTAAATATTATAAACATACATGTATATTGAAATTTTGTCTACATTTTTTATTTATTGGTTACTATTTTCGAAATAGTGTTATTTTTCTGCAAGCAGGGCCGGTCCTAGGATTTTGAGCCCCCTTTTCATACAAGAAAATATAGATAGTAAAAAAAATGCAAAAAAAATAATTTATATTATTTAATACGTGAATACCTGGCCGAAATTTATGTAATGGAAAAATAATAAAAATAAATTAATTTCACAAGGAATACGTAACAAAACTTTTTTTATATTTTACTTTAAAGCACAGATACTAATTACAAATTATCCTTTCAAAATAAAATAAAAATAAACTTTTGAGAGAAAGCATTTGCCTGCATCAATGTTGTGTAATACAAACCAAAAAAATTCTTAGGTTTCATTAGTTTTATTAGTTATTTTATCTATTAATCTTTTTTTGAGTTATTATAAATTCTGACTATACAAATAGTTTTCTTATAATTATTCAATTTGTTGACAATAATAAAATATTTAGCGTTGTGGCCTTTAATTGGTATTATTAAAGAAAAAACAATTTACTTGCTCAAAAAATTGATGTCTCATGAAACATTATCAATTTTAATTTATAGTCTTTAAAAAAAATAATGAATGTAAAAAAATATTTTATTTTTATATCCGCACCCCTCAAAAATGCCGTCCCGCCGCTGTCTGATAGTAAACTATTTTTTTGTCAAATTTCATTTGAATATGGTAAATTTAAAAGAAATATGTAAAGTTTAACCATAATCTGTATATCTTCTCTCGATTATATATTTATTATTTAATTATTTGATATATTTTAAGCAATTCCGTCAATAATCATTAATTAATATTCTAATAAACGTTATAAATATAGCGTTTGTATTAATTTATCAAATGTTTAACTTAATTAATAAATTTATTTTTTTAGAATATCAAATTTAATTAAGTTTATAAATTTTTACATTTTTTTCATTTAAAGCAGCGCTTCTCAACCTGGGGGGCGAGCATGTTGTAAAACAAAAAAGGTAAGATGATTTTGAGGCCAAACTTTTCAAACATTTCCGATTATTTTCAATTTTTTTCAAAATGGTTCTAAAATAAAAAAAAAATAGGTCAGATGATTTTGCGATACTCTGAAACGGGGGGGGGGGGGGTCACCTCATGTTCTAAGGGGGACGCTGAACCTGAAAGGTTGGGAACCCCTTATTTAAAGCATGAAATGTAAATTGTTTTTTATATTGTATTATAAGTATTTTTTTCTTTTACAATTTAAATTATAAATTCTTTAATTTGCTTAAATCCTCATGTTCCAAAAGCTCATGGCCTGACTATTTGAACCGAATTTGAATTTTTATTTATTTAAGATTCCCCATTATAAAACTTTTGGAATCAATTTTTTTTATTTCTTGCAAATTTCGCAATAAAATATGTCTGCTCGTCTCCTGACATTAAACTATAGCCAAATTTAATTACAATCTACTACTATATATTGTTATATTATTAATAATAATAATAATAAATAAATAAATTTATAAAGGTAAATAAATACTTTATATTATCATAGTTAAAAACAATTATTATCCCACTTTTTAAGAAGGAAAATAATCATACTTTTAATGATGGGGAATTTTAACAATATCATATAACAACGATGTTCAAACCGTGGCTCAATTAAAAAATTTTAATTTATCACAATTTAGAATTTACATATATTAAACTGAAAAAAGGCTACGCCATCATACATATTTATTTTTTGCACATTCACAATATTTTCTCAGCGAAATTTAATATAGAGATGGTGCAAATTTATTTTTATTTCAAATTATTTGATTGAATATTTCTTTTATGAATTACGCATTCATACATTAAAATAATCACTACTCTACTAATTCATGAATTTAGTGTCATTCTCTATTTACCCCTTTTCTATACTCAAATTCCCTCTCAAACATTGAACAATTTCATATAGTATCTATAGAAAGGTTTTAAATGAATATATCGCGCTTCTAATTTAAAATATAGAAATGTTTTTTTCTATACTCAAATTCCCTCTCAAACATTTGAACAATTTCATATAGTATCTATAGAAAGGTTTTAAATGAATATATCGCTTCTAATTTAAAATATAGAAATGTGGGTGTTTTGAATAAATGGATAAAATAAATGATTGTGAGAGTTATCATACTTTTCTTTAAATATGTATTTAAGAAATGGACTCTGGGAAGAAGTAAAAGAAATATTTCTTATTTCTTAATTTAAGGAATTAATATTATAACTGGATTTAGATTTTTATTTTTTATTAATAGAAGGAAAACTAAACATGAAAAACCTTCCGGAATAATTTCGATATACATCTTCCATCTTATGTTAAATATGAAAAAGAACGAGTGGAGTGGGAGTGCCTTTTTATAAGACCACTACTACTGGATCTGCAAGTCATATCAAGGGTGCTGAAACAACAAAAACTAGCCATAGAACGTATATCTACTCCTACTTCTATACCTATAAGTCTATCTAAATCTTTATACATATACCGATACGACAGTGCCAGGATCCTAAATCAAGGACAGACTTAGAAGTTCCTTCCCAGAGAAGATGTATCATTGAATTCCTGGAAGGAACTGCTCGAAGAATTAACACTTGTCTCGCCTTACCTTGAACTCTATACTATTAACAAAGAACAGCTAAGTGTCGACCCTTTAAAATTTCTAATTGCTAAACAATATAAAATTTATATATCAATAAAATAAAATAAAATAACTTTATTTTATAGTTAATTTATTAGCTATAATTTCCCAAAGTACTTAATATAATTATATTAATTTCTTTCATCAATACATGTGTGTGTGTGTGTTAAATTTTATTATAATTTAATATTCTATTTTAATCTGAATGAGAATTCAAATTTACAATAACAACAATATGGCGGCTGTCATTTTGGGGTCAACTTTTTTACCAAATGTTCAGTCCATGATTCTTATAAAGAATATTTCAAATTGAAATATTTGAAATTAGCGGTTTTAAAAATGTCCCTCTCAAGTGAGTATAAATTTATAATTATTACAAATCTCATTAAAAAAGCATTAATATTTCAAATATGAATTACCATTTAAGTCATTCAATTCAAATTAGAAATAAATTATTTAAATATATTTTAGGTTTCCAATCATCTAGAATGGTTTCTTCAAAAAAATATATTGTGAGTTTGAATGTATTTTGTGTAAAGATGAATTTTATTTATTAATTTTTTAATGTATTTTTTTGTGTTTTAATTCTTTAACAGAATAAAAGAAAGGAATCTTTTAAAAGTCCAAGAAGACCAACACATTTTTTCGCCATTCAAATATCGAATCCCTTGGTAAAAGAAAACAACATTCTCTTGTTATAATTATATATAACATTTTTCCGATTAATTCACATATAATAAATCAAAATATACAAATTATATATTATCAATTTTTAAGTTTCATTAATTTATTAAACAAAAATCAAACATTTTACATCTAGATACATGAAAATTTGGAACAAATTCAAAATAAAATTGTTGAATCAGCTAACGCTTTTAAAAAAATACTTATTCCATGCACTGAATTTCATATTACATTAACATTAGCTTCTCTTGAAAATGAAGAATTAATAAAAAGGTAAAAAAATATTCTCTATTAATCGTAATAAAATTAGATATCTATTCAATCCTTTATGATCAGTGAAGTAACTACATTTTATTAAGATATTTTTCTTTGTACTAAATACTAAATGATTTAAGAATGTCGAAAATAATTTTGACCATGGAGATGATGAGAGAAATATCCAGTCATTATTTCATTAATTCTTATTGTTATATTGAGTACATTTAATTTTTTTAATTTTGTTTGTTTAGATAATAAGTTCTCAGTACTACATTTTTCTATTCCTGTAAATTTATTCGACCAGACTAATTATATTATATTTCAGCAAAATATTTATTTGTTATTTATTTATTTCATTTTAATAGTTATATATTGTATTTACCTCTCTTTGGAAATATTGTCAAAATACAGTAATTCAGTGGTTTCCAACCTTTCTGTACCGGCTCCCCCTTTTTTTAAAAAAAAATTCTTGCGCCCTCCTTAATTCTTGTAAAAATCTAATTTCATAAATACTAACATAATATAGTAATTTATTTAAAGGGCTACAAAATCACACATACACATTACACACCCACACACACTCAATTAAGCAAAAACATTATAGATTATTATAGATTTTAGAAAAAAAATTAGTTCTAATACATTTGCGCCCCCCTTACAACAGTCTGGTGCCCCCCACGGAGGACGCGCCCCACAGGTTGGAAAACACTGCAGTAATTATTTATATTGATTTTAGCCGTTAATATAATTCATAAAAAAACTAACCAATTTAAAGTAAATAGATATTTTCTAAGTAAATTTATAAAGAGCAATGTTTCCTAACCATTTCAATTAATCAAGGTCAACTTAATATGGATATATTTTTCATTATAAATATATTTTTTTTAGAGTAATCCAAGTGTTGGATGAAAGGGCGTCAGAAATTAAACCATTATTTGAACAATGTCCTCATATGACTGTGGAACATATAGGAAATTTTAGCAATAGGGTAAAAATTGCATATTTAAACATTAATTAATTAACACCTAAATTTAAAGGTATTGTTTTTATGTTACTTTATACCCTAGTCTACTAATGTATAAGTACCAATAAAAAAAGTACTCGTATTTTAAAGTTCATTACTGATTAATTCTATTTCATTATTTCTGGGAATGAGTTAAAAAATTTTGTTCATTAAAGGATTTAAATTTAAGGCATCTTTTATTCTAATATCTTCATTGCATTCGATTAAATTCAAATTAATATTATTTTTGCGAATGAGTGAATTAATTATATTAAATATAAATTTAATACATAGATTTAATTTATTTTTAACAAAAGGAAAAACATTTATTTTTACAAATATTTTTTCATTTTATTTATAACATAATATATATATTTAATCATAATCATATATTTAAGGACCAAATTGATTCATTTTAAAAGTATGTAAACCATAATCACAGTTAAATGTTTTGAATATTTACAAATATTTCCATCCTGCCCCAATATATCATTTTTTGTTTTGTAAACAAAAAATTTAAATTATTCCAAAAATAGGTAAGATATATTTTTATATCCTAATTTGCGTATATATAAGCCTTCCTCGAAATAAGGAAAAAATGGTAAAAATAAACTAACTTGAAAAGAAAGTATAAAGTAAAATATAAATATTAGGTCGAGTCATAAATAACTTCCGCCTAAGTAGTGTGCTTCTTTTGGTATTGTTTGTACACAATGAGATTCCCCTTGATAAGGGATTTTTGTTTTCGCTTAGCAAGTATAAACTGGTCAGTCTCTAGACAACCTCGTTTCGGTGCGCACGTAAATATTTTTTTATTTATACCTTTAAAATGGATAATCAAAAAATACACTTTCGACATGTGATGCTTTGGGAATTTAAACAAGGCAATAGTCCTACAGCTACGGCTCGAAAACTTTGCAGTGTATATGGTGAAGGAGTGATAACTGATCGGGCAGTAAGAAATTGGTTTGTAAAATTCCGTTCTGGAGACATGACCTTAAAAGACGAGCCAAGGATGGGTCGTCCTTCTGACTTTGATGACGATGTTTTGAAGTCAGTTTTGGAAGAAAATCCACGCCAGTCAACTAGAGAGTTATCACAGAAGCTCAATACATCCCAATCAACTGTTAGAATACATTTTAGATTAATTTTTATTTGTTTTTGTGTTATCGAAAAATAAATGTATGAATAAGAAACGGAAGTTATTTATGACTCGACCTAATAATAACGGAATTTTGTAAAGTCGTTATCAAGCGACTGCAGAAGTAGCAATCGAAACGTTGTGTATATGTTTATATTTTTTGAATAAATGTACAATAACAAATATCATTATGTGGTTTAATTTACAAAATTCCGTTATAAATAAAAACAACCACCAAAGCTTTAATAATTTAATATCTACAAATAATAACATTTCCATGGAAAACAAAATTTTAAAAATATACTTCCATTTTGTTTTTTAATGTTTATAGAATTTTGCCCTCATCCAAAATATCTATATTTACCTCTGTTTTAATACCCAAAATTAAATATAAACTGTGATTTCAGTAGCATATTGATTAATTTAAATTAGTGTACAGAATTAGGACATAGCACAGAAATATCTAACTTTCTTTAATTTATTAGATACATCTAGTATTTAGTTTCTCGAAAAACAAAACAAAAAAATATTTGTAAAGTATTTAAGGAACAAAATCTTATAAAACTTGAATATTGTTATTTTATAACTCTGTTAATAGAAAATAATTTTTTCTAAAAGATATATTGTAAGTCATTTTAATTTATTTTTTTCTTATTTAAGGTTATCTATGCTGGAATCAAAGAAGATTCTACATATATAAAAATAAAAATTCTAAATGATTTTTTAAGATCAATTATTTTAGATATTGATAAAGATTGTCTCTATGAAAGTAATTTTAAACCTCATATTACTTTAATGAAATTTTCAAAATGTTGGAAAGAGATCAGAAAAGAGGTACTTCTTTAAATATTTTGAATAAATTACACATATATATCTATATATATATATATAAATAGGCTTTTGTCTGCACATTGCTCAGAATTTAAAATTTTTTGCATATCTTCGCGTTTCTTGACCTCTAGAATCCAAAAGTGACTTTAGAATTTTTCATGTCTTCATGTCTGTCTGTCCGGAAAATAAATATTTTATAGACTCAGAATTGGCTGAACCGATTTCTATGAAATTACATCACAATATTCTTATATACCTCTAGAGTAACATAGGCTATACATTTTATTAATATCTTATCAATATCCGCACAAATTAATTTTTTAAAGTTTATATATTTCATTCAAGAGCAACTCGCGGCTCACTGACCCTAGCGGAATCATTTTAAACAATGAATTATCATAGCGATTCCCCCAATCAAAGAATTATTATAATATTTCACTTTTTATTTTAAAATCTAATATTCAAATATGAATTCAATTAAATAATTTATTCTAAAAGTTCTCGTTTTAATTAATTTAATAAGATATTAAGATCATATTTAACTTAATTTTTATTTATTCTTTCTATATATTTGAATATTTCTTCTTTTCTATTTGAAAGTGGTGAAAGGTTAAAAAAACAGAATATATTATTTTTAATGTTTTATGAATACAAAAATATTTTCAAAACGTCAATTAAAATGACTAAATTATATTATCTTTGTTTTTGTTTCAATTATTAATTACAACTATATTTTTAGTGCAAAAATGATTTCTTGGTTATATAAAATTAAAATATGATTTTTTAGACAAATGATATTCAAATCTCCTAGCACCACAGAATTAGATAAGTTTCTTTTAAGGGAGGAAATGAACTATGATCTGGAAAAATTAATAAATGAACTTAATAATAAAAAAACAAATAAATCAATTAATTTAAATGAATACTATTAATGAATGTATATATTGTTAATTTATCTATAGTTCTATCCATAGTTATATACCGTTAATTTTTATAAATTGTCTCAAGTCTCTAACTTTGCATTTTCTCAAATTTCATTATAAATAAAAATATTCAATAATAATCTAGCAATGAAAATAAAATATCAAAATGTAATGATCAAGCAATATTATACTCTATTTCACTATTATAACATATACAATACTTAAGAACCATAGGCGGAGGAAATATTAGAAGATATCACATTGCGGGTTCAGACCAAATCGATCAACATTAATTAAGATATTTTCATTATGACAGATATTAGAAAAAAACCACGAATTCAATATTTCTGTTCACTAATTATTTGTAGACTTTAGTAAAACATACGCATGACTCAATAGATCTGGATAAACTTTTTCAAATTTTGATCTTAAAATTTGTCTTGAAGGTAGTAAAAAAAAGAGTAAGATGCGGAAATCAATTGTAAAATGTTAGGTTACCCAGACGACTTAAATATAATTGGAGATTCGGCAATTGCAATTGCAGATAGCGAGGAAAAATTAATGGAGGTTTGAAATTAATAGTGATAAGAAAAAATATTTAGTAACTAAGAGGAAGAGTATTAACATACAAAATCTTAATATACAAAATGTAGAATTTGAATATGTAGAAAAATTGAATGTAATCACAAAGGATAATAATATTTGAGAAGAATTTAAATCGAGGTTGCAATCGGGAAACGCCTGTTATCTTGCAATAAAGAGGCTTATCTCATCAAAATTAAAATATATAAAAAAATTATTTTGCCTGTTGTATTATATGGGTGGGAGGCATAGTCTATGACCCTGGGAGATGAGAGTAGATTCAGAGCATTTGAGAATCCCCGCATTTATTGGCCAAAGAAAGATGAGGTCACCGGGGAATGGCGGAGACTGCATAACGAGAAATTGCATGACCTCTCTGCATCTTCAGAAATAGTTAGGGTTATAAAAGGGAAAAAGCTGCGATAGGCAGGGCACGTGGCTAGAATGGAAAAGGAAAAAGATATTGGTGGGGAGACCGATTGGAAAACGTCCGTTTGGAAAACCAAGGACGCGTAGGAAGGGACGTAAGAGAGATGGGACAAGGGCTCAGGATAGGGACACTTGGAGAAATGTGGTTGTTGCGGCCAAGAACTTTCGAGTATCTTTGAGCCACATAGATAGATAGATATAACATATACAATAATAATAATATATATAATTAATTTACTGATTAAATTAAAATAGATTTTGAATAAGAACACAAAAAGAAATGAATGTTTTATGTAATATAAGGATTGAAACAAAATGGATGAAAACCTTTTACTACTTTCAACCAAATACTATGTACCACTCGGGGGTACAGGGGGCGGAGCCCCCGTCTAGGTGTGAAGAGCGCCGAAGGCGCTCTGAGCAGTTAGTATATATATAATTGGAACTATGGAATTTAAGAACGATTATAAAAAAAATATAAAATTAATTAATGAAAATGAAATTTCGTTTAGATGTGAATTTTGAAACTACAAACATAACATATTATAAAATATTTTATTGAAATGTATTATAGTTGAATTAAATAATGTTTAATTGTCTTTTTTAAGGGTTATGATAAAATTCCAAAACAATTTTATGAAAATAACATAGATGATATTTTTGGAATCCAGGGCATATATAATGTTCAGCTTTTAAATATTAGTGAAAAAGATAACAAAGGATATTATAAATTAATTCATAAATTGGATTTTAGTAAGTAATTTGGAATTCTCTATCGGATTATTATAATTTAATCGATTATTTGGAATCATTTTTTTAGATTGTAATTCGAAGGAATCAAATGATCATAGTAAATGCTGTGAAAAATATTATAAAAAAGTAGTATTCACAAATGAAACAGCTTCATATTCAATAAATCAAGACCTAAAACCAAAAAATGAAATTTCCAAAAATTTAGAGAAACACAAAACTGGTACCTATACTTTCATGAATTTCATTTGGTTATCACTTTCTATTTATATTTTTTGTAAAAAATTTGCTAAATTTTAAATATAAAAACTAAAAAAATACATTTTGTTTTATTAAATTATTTATTTTTGACTTTTCTTGATATTTATATTTTTTATTATTTTTCATTCTTTAATAATCAACTTAGATTTAATCATTTTAATCTTGATGACCATGGAATATTTTTGAATCTTGTTTTATATATAATGTACATATATTCTATTAATACTCGTGTCCATAATCATTAAAACCCTTTCTGTGATTGTAAGTATATACATATTATAATAAAAAACTTTCCATATTACAACATTATAGTTTTCATAAACCAACTTAATAAATACCAAAAGGTCCTTTATCTATTGACTTTACAACTACAATGTTTATTTTCTAGGAAGCAATTTATTGAAAAATTCTACAAAAATTTTGAAGGAGTCCTTGTAAATTTAGTATTTTATGTGGTCCTCTTTGGGTTTGTAAAAGTCCTTCACACCGACTGCATTCCTCATTCAGTTTTATTTTAGATTTTGGTTTTTCTTGGTCAGCTTCCCACTAATTGAATTCCGGAGGTTCTCTTTCTATAGGATAGATATCAGCTGACTGCGCTGGCTAAGATACCAACTCGATATCTCGGTCCTAGAACCATTTTATTGTTAATGACTTTGTTATTGACTTTGGCGGCAGGGAGTATAGTATTTGTAACAAAAAATTTTCTCCCTTTAATATTGACTTATGGCTACCACCAAAATTTCGAAAATAAAACGAATCAGGTTTTTCAAGGAATGACAATTATCCTTTTCAAAAATGAAACAAAGAATTAAAGAACCTTCATAATTTGTTAAATTAAAAAGTGAGTAGTATCCCAAGAATTATTTTAGATATACCTAGCAACACTTATGAAAAATTCATTGGACAAGGTACATTCATTCACGTGTAAATTAATTTTTTTCTTTTAAATATTTTATTATTTTTAACAAGTTGTCTTAATATAAAATTATTTATATTTTCCACATTTTTCAATATAATAAATTCCAGTAAAGAGTGGAAAACTTAATTTTTGACAGTTTTAAGCCATGAAACATAAGAATATTGAGATTTATTATTTGCTTAAGAAAACACCTTTAATATCTAATATTTAACTGTCCCTTAAATGGTATATTAAATGATTATGGTGGAAAATTCAAAAGTTTGCTTAAAAGTATTTATTTATTTATTTATAGCCTTTCTTATTGGTTCACAATTACATTTTTTAATTTGAATATATTTTTTATACAAAATAATTAATTCAAACACAATTTATATAATAGTTAAATTTTTATATTCAATTAGACGTTCGTTTTAATAGGTGGCCTTTATCCTAATCCAGTAATTTCCAAAGTGTGAGCCGCGGCTCCCCGGGGAGCCGCGAAGCCGACATTAAGGCGCCGCGAAATATTCTATTAAATTTTCAAATACTTGAAATTTTGCGCCAACAATCATGTAAGCTTTTTAATTTTTCGATTTTAAATGGGTAATCGCTTTTAAAAAAGGAAAGTTTTCCAATTTTTCAAGAAAATAAAAAATTTATATAAAAATCTGATTTATTAAGGGAGCCTCGGAAAAAATCCAATTATTTAGGGAGCCGCAAACCAAAAAAGATTGGGAACCTCTGCCCTGATCTTCTTTTAATCATTTTTCAAGAATGACCAAAGATGTGAAATTAATCCCATTAGGGTCAGCCAAGTTGACGAGGGACCCCTAAATCGAATTTTTATAAGTTAATGCAATTTAGGACAATCTGAATCAATAATAGTTTTAATATGGGTTTTATCAACTTCAAATGGGTCCTCCTTAAGTGAAAAATCATCAAAACGAAATTTAGGTGAAATTTGGCATTCACTTTTAATTTGAATGACAATGCATAGTTAGCTAATTGATGACATTTTAAATGCACCCAAGAAGGGAAACTAGTAATTTTTTTTGTTACCCCATACCATAATATAATATCAGATGAAATGGTTCAAGGATAATCTTTAAAATAAAAAATGTAAGAAATAGTAATAGTAACAATGTTTTGAAATTCTATTCATAACAAAATAATCGATATTAAGCTTTGGTTTCCTTTAAAAATTAATTTTGTTTGGTAAATATAATGAGAATCATAACATTTTTCGAACTCCCTCAAAAAAAAATAAATAAATCAGATGATTGAGGTTCTAGTATATAACTAATTATTATATGAAATTAAATTTTTTAAAATTTTTTTAACAATCTTAAATCTTTCAATTTAATAGAATGAAAATTTGTTAAAAGTTTTTTTGAAAAAAATATAATTACTAATTATGATTTAATGTAAATATTTTGACAACATCCCTTATAGTGTGTGATTATTTTTTTCTTAATTATTTTGTTGAACAGTTGATCAATTGAGAACTATTTTCATTTTTTAGTTTTATTAATTTTTTTTTCTATAATACTGTTAATATTATAATTTTATTTATATTATTTTATTTTATATTTTCAAGGGTATATCAAATGGGTGAAAAGAAGAAAACTGGAGTAATATACGTAAATTGAGGTGATTGTGATGAGCATGGGGCGTCAATGAACACACCAAGGGTCCATTTTATAAAAAGAAGAATTGTAAGATTTATATTTAAGAACCAATAAAAAGTATACTAGTCGGTTCTCATTAGAGAAAGGAGGAAAGGGAAAATAGAAAGAACGTCCGTTGAGCGCCAGCTAATTTTTCTTAATTAGCAAAAGGAATGAAACAAGGAAAGAATAAATGAAAAAAGAAAAGGAAAGATGATTAATAATAAATTTATAGAAGGGGAAGAAAGTGAGACAATGTCTTCTTAATATCGAAATTGTATTTACAAAATAAATATATACACTAAGAATATAATTATATTAATTATACAATTATATCGGAAAGGGAAATTATCGTAAGATAATTTCTGGAACTCAGGGAAAATAAAATGGAAAACCAGCCTATTTTCGTTTCGCCGAAATATTCCTTAAAATGGGAAATGGTTTAAATTCCAATTTTCAGTTATAAGAAGGGAGCAAATTTCGAGTTAGTAAGACTTGTTAACATTTTGGTAAATTAATCGTAAGGAAAGATTTCCGTTCGTTCATGAGAAAGTCTCGAGCTGGACTGCTTACGGGACTCGTCTTTTTAGGACGGTGGGTATCCCTTTTATCCATGGGTTTGATTCTGTCCCTCGTTTTTAGAATCAGCCAATAATGTAATTGTTTTTATTTGGTTTTTACCCCACTTGGAGTAACCGTTGATATTGGTGACAAAGTCAGGAAGGTAAGGCGGATATTAACAAAAATAAGTTGACCTGTGGCCAAGCGCAGAACAGACCGACGGTTTGAAATAAATTAAATTCCAGCTAAAGAAACAATTTCAAATAATTTAAATGTATCTATTAATGCAATAAAAACAGATATGGAATATAACATAAATATTTTTAATTTTATTTTATTTATAATATATAAGCTGGCTGTGACGCCATGAAGGGCTGGGTGACGTCATATAATTTAAAATGAAGAAAAAACTAATGAAGATGATTTTCATCAAAATTCGTTGAGCCGTTCAAGCTGTACACATCTATACGGACGGATGGACAGACGGACAGACATCATGCTAAAAATAGTTTTTTCTGTTAAGAAAATGCATGATTCGTGGAGATATGTAAAAATCTCTTCATGTGAAATTTGGTGTGAAAACAATACCTCCTTACTATCGTCGGTCGGTAAAAACACTAAACACTCGTAAACACTGAACGTGTACGAGAGATGCTAACAAAAGATCAGCGATGGACTCTGCGACTAATATCCGAAGAATTGGGTATTAGCACAGACACAGTAAGTAGTGTTTTCTGGTGTTCTGCTTGTGGATTGACGGCCTGAACGTTGTGACGACTATTCTCAGAACGATTCCAAATGAAGACTTCTCCAACAGTATTCAAGCGTTATACGAACGTTGTCATAAGTGTGTTGTCGCTAGTGGAGAGTATTTTGAAGGTTATATAATAAAGGTATATTTACAATTAACATTCTCCTTTTATGTTTTTATCATACCATTCACCGAACTTTTTAGACACACCTCGTATATGTATATAAAACCTATCACTTCGGGGTACTGCCTGGGTGCTAAAAGCGCCAAAGGCGGTGTGAGTAGCTTGTATTAAATACATATTAAATAAATAAAAATAAACATGGATTATATAAGGTAATATTTATTTAAAACACAATTTCTTAATTTAATACAATATTAAATATATTATATAATATACATACATAATACTTAAAATATAACATACTTATATATCGATATATTCGGATAGATTTATTTTTATAAAATTGTTCTTTGATTATATTAAAAAAATCTTTACAAAAATTTATAATATTTATTATAAAATATATACACGGTATTTCATCAAGAGTTATATAAAAAAAAAATTGAATCAATTAATTATAAAACTTCTCTTGAAAGTTTGAGTAATTTGTTCCTATTTTATTTTATAAATATATAGTTATTTCATTTTTGAAATATCATATATATATATATATGTCACTTTCGAGATCTTGAATTTTCACAATAAGGTACAACAAATTTGTTTTCCACTGGATGGCCTGGCTACACATCGCACTGCCTCAGTAAATATTTCACTTAATCCTTCTTGTTTAAAAGCAGAACATTCCATATATTTCGCTGCCTTTATTTTGTTACGTAATTTTTTCCCTTCACTTGACGATATCGTGTCCGAGTCTTGTTCGCGGAGATCAGTTTTTGTTGCTAAAAACAATTTTATTTTCTGTTAAAAAAAATTATCCAAATATACTGTTCATCTAATTAATAGTAGCTTAAACAATTCATTCTTAAAACAATTTTTTAAAAATTATTAAATGTTTAATAAATTCAAATAAATAATAATAATTAAATGATATACTAACCTACAAGTACTATAGGCACATTCGGACAATGATGTTTCACTTCAGGATACCATTTTGATAAAATATTTTCAAAAGAACTGCGATTGGATACAGAAAAGCAGACTAGAAAACAATCCGTCTAAAAAAAGAAAAATTCAATTATATTAAAAAGTTATTCATTGTTGCATAATCAGTGGTGTATTGGGAGGGGAACGCGGGGGACCGACGTTCCCTTACCTTTTTTCAGAACCTTTCTGTACTTTTTCATGTCCCGACAACTCCCACTTAAATCTACTGTTAGATTTTCTTTTTTTGTGTTCGTTAATATTTTGTATAGTAAGAATAAGAAAAAATAAAAACTTATATGGAAAAAAATAGTTTGCTGAAAATAGGACTTTTTTTTGCTCCCACTATGCACATTCCCTTACTTCTTATTTTATAAATACATCACTGTGATTAATATTTAAAATACTCAACTTTGAATCTTATATAATTTGCTAATTTTAATAAATAAAATATTTAAATACTAATTATAAAGTTGATAAATATTATAAAATAGCAGGAAGATAAACCTAATCAAATAAATTAAATTAAAAAAATAAATAAAAATACTATAGTTTCTTTAGATAACTATCTCTAATCTAACATATTTTATCCCATATATTAAACCAGAGGTTTCCAACCTGTGGGGCGCGCCTCCCTTGGGGGGCGCAAGACTGTTTCAAGGGGGGCGGGAAGGTATTAGAACCAAGTGTTCAAGTGCCCGCAAACTTTTGAAAATCTTCTATTTTTTTGGTTCTAAAAAAGGTAAGGATGATTTTGCGATGCTCAGAACTATGGCCAATCTCTGTTGTTATATTATTTCAGAAATGTGCCCGACTATTGAAAAAGGAAATTAGAATATTACAAAAATTAAGGGGGCGCAATAATATTTTTTAGAAAAAGGGGGACGCCGGTACAGAAAAGTTGGAAACCACTGTATTAAACATTAAAATATCAAAAAAACATTTTTTTTTTGATATTCTTTGCAATATTAGAAATATTTAAATTTTTTTAATGCAATTCAATTAAATATAACAATAATAACTTTATACTTTCTATTATTTAAAAAAAACAATTCTTTTTTTTAATTATTGCAAACTATAATTTTCAATTTTTCATAAGGTATTTATTTATTTAAATTATTATAATAATTATTATTATTTTTAAATTGTTAAAGCTTTGGTGGTTATTTTTATTCATAAGGGAATTTTGTAAATAAAACCATATATTAATATTTTATTGTGAATTTATTCAAAAACTAAAAAATTCACAACGTTTCGATTGCTCTTTCTGCAATCGTTATCAAGCAGGTAAAAATCAGATGGGGCGAGGTCGGGACTGTAGGCAGGATGAGGTAAGACCTCCCAACCCAATTTTTGATCGTTATCAAGCGACTGCAGAAAGAACAATCGAAACGTTGTGTATTTTTTTGTGTCTTTGAATAAATTTACAATAAAATATTAATATGTCGTTTTATTTACAAAATTCCCTTATATTATTATTATTATTACACTTTTTGTATTCTCCTGCAATCTGTACTAATTTACAAGACTCACAGTTCTTTTATACGTATATTTTAAACGATTTATACTATAAAACGTTTACTATTATTACTAATTATACACAGAGATCATAAATTATCTAGCTACACATATTAAATGTGTTCAGAATCTGTTGTTTTTTTTTATTACACATGATATGAATGATTTTATTTATTTCCAATTAATTTATATTGGGTATCGTAGATTTATATTTTATAAGATTCTTTTTGTAAACACAACTATAAAGATTGTTTTTACGACATTTTGTTTCCAAATTTATTCGATTTCCTTAGTGAGTAATAAATATTGTTTAATTTTCTCTGAATGTTCAAGTCATTTGGAATTTTTATTTGTATAAAGAGAACATTTTTAAGTTATTTTATTTTTTAGGGCAATGTTTGTTTTATAGTGACTTATCTGTCCTATGCTTGAATTAATATATTCAAGGAGAGATTGTGTTTTGTTTTATAATGTAGATGTATAACATTGATTGGCCTTTAATTTCAATAACCAATAAAATAATAAAGGAATTTTGTATAATTTTATAAAAGTTTCATATTTTATTATTAATTCTATATTTTAAATTATATTTACTTACATTAGGATAGGAAAGTGGCCGTAATCTTTCATAATCTTCTTGTCCTGCTGTATCCCAAAGGGCAAGACTGTAATTTTGACCATCGACTTCAATTTTCTCTGCATAATTATCAAATCTGTAAAAGTAAATTTTCACTTTTACTCTTAATCTAAGATAATCAATGGTGTATTGGGCGGGGAACTCGGAGGAACGACGTTCCCTTACCTTTTTTCAGAACCGGAACGCGTTCCAGTACTTTTTCAAGTCCCGAGAACTCCCACTTAAATCTACTGTTAGAATTTCTTTTTTTTTGTGTTCGTTAATATATTTTGTATAGTAAGAATAAGAAAAAATAAAAACTTATATGGAAAAAATAGTTTACTGAAAATAGGACTTTTTTTTCCTCCCACTATGCGTTCCCTTACTTCTTATTTTACCAATACATCACTGAAGATAATTAGATTGTATTTTATTATTATGATGTTGATGATGATTATTATTATTATTTAATTTATATGAATATATGAATTCAATTATTATCAAGAATTTAATTGGCTAGTGTAAATCAAAATTAATTAATACATTTTCAAATTGAAATTTTTTATTTTATGAGATATCAATAATAATAATTTCTTTTGTGTAGATTACTTTATGATTGTTAGTTTCATAAAACATTTGTTTTAATATTTTTTAAGAATTTTTTTTTTTTTTGTCAATCTAAAATGAAGAAATGAAATAAAAGAGTTTTCTCTATAATTCCTAATCATAATTATTACGAGGGTCATTCAATAGGGAAAGAAACACATGGTTATAGCTCTTAAACGGTTTATTTGATTTTTTTCAAAAATAAGACTATTTTTCAACATAATTACCCCCTCCCCCTGCCCACAGTTATGCATTTGTCCTATCTTCCTTACAACTTCCTTATTGTTAGTAAATCTTTTTCCACGTAGGGCCTCTTTGTGAGGTTCAAACAGTTAAAAATCAGATGGGGCAAGGTCGGGACTGTAGGTAGGATGAGGTAAGACCTCCCAACCCAATTTTTGAAGCTTATTACGGGTGAGCTTAGGAAGCTGCAAGGAACAAGTGCATAACTGTGGGGAGTGAAATGTTGAATGTTGAAAAGAAGCCTGAATTTTGTAAGAATCAAATAAATCGTTTTTGAGCTTTAGCCATTTGTATCTCTCCTCATTGAATAACTCTCGTAAAAATACTTTATCAACTTGAAATCATATCTAAGAATTCTATATATTTTTCTAGAATAGATGTTTTATATTTTTCTATTTATTCAATTAAAAAAAATATATATGAAATATATACTTACACAGTGGGAACATATTCAATAGGAAATTGGCCCCTAGTATAAGTGATAAGTAGACATGTTTTTCCAACCATTCCATCACCAACGACGGTAATTTTAACTGGTCTTAACCGATTTGATTGTAAATCGGCAGTTGAAGAAGTTGTTCCGGTCATTGTATTAGTATTATTACTTGAATGTCTAGGAGGCGGAAGTGGAGGTGCTTCGGGATCAACTGTAGTAGACCCTCTGCCAATCCCCGATGACATACCACTACACACCTGAAACATACATTTTTAAATTAATTTATTTTTTATACTATATACTTATTTCATCATGATCAAAATTCTAATCATACAATGAAGCGTAAGATTTCTGCTACTCGGGGCAGATTACATTTACATTACATTCCCCATCCCCTTCCCCTTCATCCATTAGAACAGTGGTTTCCAACCTTGCTGTACCAGCGACCCCCTTTTTCTAAAAAAATTATTGCGCCCCCTTAATTTTTGTAATATTCTAATTTCCTTTTTCAATAGTCGGGGGCATTTCTTAAATAATATAACGACAGAGATGTGCCATGATTCAGAGCATCGCAAAATCATCTTACCTTTTTTTAGAACTATATTGGAAAAAAATAGAAGATTTTCAAAAGATTGCGGGCGCTTTAACACTTGGTTGTACAATTGGTTCTAATACCTTCGCGCCCCCCTTGCAACAGTCTCGCGCCCCCCAAGGGAGGCGCGCCCCGCAGGTTAGTAACCGCTGCATTAGAACATTAAAATTTCAATAAAATTAAGTTTTTATTCCAAACCTTAATATACTTATACATACTAGAAAAAATATTGAATGGCAATATAATTATTATTGTAGTTATTATATATATATATCCAAAAAATGAATTTTGTATTAAAATTTAAATATAAATTTAAGAATTTTATTATTTATTCAGTGAATGAAATCATAGTTAACAAGAATATTATTAAGAATAAATTAAATAAAGGTAAGTGTTTATTTATATTAATTAAAAATTAAAAATAGCGAGTAGATAATTGCAATCCTATTGATAATATAAACCACATTTTACAAACTTCTTTCTATACATAAGAATATACATATTATATTAGAAATATAAATTAAAATACATTTTCAAAAATGTAAAGTTGAATTTTGCTCATCTTACGGTATATTTTTTATAGTCACATTTATTTCATCAGTCATTTCTTGTTTTTAGTTTGATTAGTTGACTTTAATGAAAAACATTAAAAGACAAGTGTTCTATGTCTATGCTAAAATACGAAATTTGTCGCAAATCTTCCAATAAGCATTATTGATCTTAAAAATAATTTTTTTTTTTTTAAGTTATAAAACTTTTTGTATTTTTGTATAAAATCTGCCGCCCATATCAAAGTGACTTCCTTTGTAAGTGTCACTTGACCCCTTCATCTCTAAGATTTATAAAGAAATTAATTTTAATTAATATAACGTGAAAATAAATTTCGAAATATACAACTTGGCAAAACAATTTAATTATTGATTTTTTTAAAGAATATTTAGTTCTTTTTATTTATTGTAATTAATTATATTATGTGAGTATTGATTTAATAATTTATAAATAAAGAGATATAAAAAAAAATATCTGAATATTTCTATAATTATAAATATATAAAAAAATTGATTTTATTTTATCTTTCCTTTTTCTTTTCTTTTGGAAATAATTTAATATTATTATGTATATATATATATATATATCTTTAAATATATTTATATAGTAATGATTCCTATTAGTAAACAAGTCTTTCCAGAACAATTCAAGTTGCTAAAATAATTTTGTTTTCGAGAAACGATAAGAGAGCTCCTTGAAAAAATTAAAAGTAAAAAAAAAAGTAAAATCTTATCTTTATTTATATTTATATTTTGTTAGTATTCATTTAATAGTGGATTCGAATACATGCTTGTGTGGACATGCAGTTATAGGTGTAATGGTAAATAATTAATAACATTTTATTTTTATTTATTATATATTATTATTAAATATATATATATATGGTTGGATGGAATGGAGTTGATTACATTTCAAATGTATAAATAATTAATTTGATAACTTTTTTGTATTATTATTAATAATAATTTATAAAATCTTAAATGCAATTCATTAAAAAATATACTAATTAATATTATAATCTATTAGAAATAGATAAACTTGAACAAAAAATCCTAAAGATTTTATACTCAAGCATATACTTTAATTAAGGTGTTTTGTGCATCATTCCATTGTCTTCTAACACCCACCTTTTATATTTTAGAAATTTAATTTAATTTAAGATACTTATATATATATATATATAATATATGTAAATTTATATTATATATATATATTATATGTAATTTACTCAATTAAAAGAAAATAAAATAGTTTTTATAAAGATTAGTACTTTTTAATATTTTGGAAATTTATTTTAATTTATTCTAAATTTAACAGTAGTGGCTATAGAATATATACATTTCTTTTCTAGGGAGGTAGGTGTTAAAGTTAACAGTGGAAATAAAACAAAATTCAGATTTATTTTAAATATATATTTATATTAGTTCCCTTTATCTTTTTTTATTGTATAAAAATAAGGTAATTCATATATAATATAATTTTTTAAAATATTTATTATTTCTACTGAAACACCCGATACTATTTCTAAGGTATCTCGTACAATATGACACTTGTATTTATCAAAAATTTTTTGTTCTGATAGAGGAATAAAATATAATTAACTAATTAATTTTGAAAAAATTAAAACAACCATTATTGATAATTATATATATATATACGACCTGACCAAGAAAAACGATGTTTTAAAATTTTTTTTTTTGCTTTATTTTTCAACATTCAAGATAGCTGAGACCTGTACAATGTCAGCTGAACGTGTGCGAAATATTTTGCACAACCAATTGAATATGGAAAGCTGTGTGCAACGTGGGTGCCGCGTTTGCTAGCTTTAGACCAAAAAACTGCTTCGAAAAACCGACAATTTGGCGCTGTAAGCGTAATCCAAACGAATTTATGCGTCAATTCATAACTGTTGATGAGACTTAAATTAAATTAAATTTAATCAATTAATTAATTAACTAAACTAGAACACCGTTATGAGAAATGTATCAGTGTTGATGGAGATTATGTTGAAAAATATAGCAAAAAAAATTTAAAAACATCGTTTTTCTTGGTCAGGCCGGAAACTTTTCACCCCACACTCGTAATTTAAGGAAAAAAATAATTTACCTCCAATTGCTTTCAATTCTTAAGATTTAAATTTAAATTTTAAGATTATATTTCATAATGTAATTTATATACTATATACTATATAGTATAATATAATATTTTATATATTTAGTGAAAATGCTATCATCTCTTATCAGTGGCGTAGTGTGATCTATTATGTTGGAGGGGGGGGGGGGATGGGGTGGTCCGGGAGTCTCCCCCAGGAAAAATTTTGACAAAATAAATTATTTATTTATTCATAACATTTAGACTATACTTATACGTAATTTAAAGATGTTTTTTTTTCTTTTGGGTTCTCAGTTACAAAATTAATCACTTTTAAATATATTTTTTGCACAATGTTTAGGGGCACGTGCCCCCCCCCCCCCTCGACCCGACGTCAAAAAAGATTCTAATTTCTTATTTTTAATTTATTATTTAAGAATATAGGAATATAGAGAAATAAAATAAAATAAAAACATTTAATTAGAAGGGGCAAACGTAGATATGGAAGGAAATAATATTGAAGATGCGTGTCAAGAAGCCCTAAGTATTATTATTCAGTGCCATCAATGCATAATCATCTTGATAATATTAACACTTTAATTTCAATCCATTTAGAGTGAAGTAGAATCAGCAGAGTTAACTACCGATTTCCTTAAATAAAATTAATGTAGGAAGCATCATATTAGAAAGATAAATTAATAATAATGAAAATAAAAAATAAAAATAAAAATAAAATATTAATACGTAATTGTGTGTCTATTAACAAAAGAAAAGGAAAGAAAAAAGTACTTGATAGTCCGATCTAAGTAAGACAGCGTATTCCAACCTGTCTAATATATTTTGTTTCACTTGGTAATTTCAAATCAATCAATTTCAAATCAATCAATTTCAAATCAATCTTAAATGAAATTCAAAAATTGGGATAATGGGAAAAGATGTTTTAATATTTTATTTTAAAAATATATTCCAATTAAAAATAACTCAATAATTCTTTATATTTAATAATTTTTGAAAATTTTATTTTTTATTTTTTTTAATTTTATTGTACTACATATACCAATATATATAATTATATATATAAAGAGAGAGAGAGAGTAATTTTCCTTCAGAAATTTTATATTTGAACTTTTAAATATTTTTTTAAATATTGAGGACATTTCGTACTTTTTTCAATTTGTCTCTTAAAAAAAAGGTAAAATGTCCTGACTTGGTGTTTTCAAAAAATGGTCACCTTATTAATAATGGCATTACTGAATATAATTGTGATTAGATTAATATAACAAACAAAAAGCTGTAGTGTCTCCACTCGACTATCTCGCAAATTTGAATTGGATTAATTAATACACATATATATTATATTTAAATTAAATTTAATTAATTATAAATTAAAATTAATAAATAATATTTATTAAATCAGCGCATGTTTGGCTCTTTATTGATGGCACCACGTCACGTGGTGGCGCGTGATTTGCACTGTTAAAAACTTAATTCCGGTACTTTCAGCGTTTCAATCAAGCTGAAATTCTATATATAGCAGTTTTATACAAGTTTTAATCATGTGAAAAACTATCAAACATATATCTTTATTTTTTCGGTCAGTTTAGAGGAAAAAAAATCAAAACGTTGTAGGTAATGACCCTCTTCCGGTTGAACTACATTTCTCAAAAGTTGATAGAAAACTACGAATTTTGAATAATGCCCATGTACGAAATTTCATGATACTAGCGCAAACCGTTTTTGCGTAATCTTGTCTACATACACACACACATACACAGAAATTTTTAGTGACAACTTAGTGAAAATGATTCCTGAACCTTCAAAACGTATAAAAACATCAAAATCTCGACATCGAAAATTTTCGTGATCGCAATACTATCTCTGGCGAGATAGTAAAAAGGACAGAGCCCTTAACTAATAGTTAAGATAAATAAAATTAATTTATCAAAGTAAAGAGGAAATGTAAAAGAAAAAGAAAAAACTTTTTCAAATTTTTTTTTTTTATTTCGGCTTATCAATGAATGACTTTTTTTTTGTTTCAAATATTATTTATCTATTTTTTAAAGTTAATTTATGTTGTGCCCCTCCACCAGAATGAATGAACGTCTCTGTTATCTTTAATAACATAGATATTACTAATTGACTTTGAGTTGTTATATTAAAATACAAGTTTTTTTTTTTGTTTTCTTTTTTTGTTGTTGTTGAAATACTAGTATATAGATAATAAGCAATGTTCTGAAGATTGGAGACAATGAATAAGACATGCGTCTGATTGAAATGCATGTCGATGGTTGTGCCTTGTGTCGTTGCATGTTAATCAGTTGACGCTTTTGTTTTGGTGTTTGGTATCTCTCGGTTAAAGAATCGGATAAAGAACAGCCCATACGAACACATTTCTAGTCACCATCGTCCATCTTTCTATCATTTCTTTGTACACAAATATTATAAACAGTTGAAATTATTCTGATTGGATAGAAATATTTAAAAATTAAAAATAATAATAAATAAAACACACAATAAATCATTTTATAATATTATTTTGAAATTTTATTACATTATTTTATTTTATTTTATTTTTTTTTTAATTTTATAAATTATTGACTAAATAATTTATATATTAATATTATTTTAACTTAAATATAATTTAGATTAAATATTGTAGTTTTCAAATTAAATAATATGTTTCCTTTCCGCCCTTTAAAACATGGGTGTCTAAACTATGACAATTCGAGGGCCACATTCCAAAAAAAAAAAAAAAAAATATATACTGGGCCGCACATCAAAATTTTTTCAACAAATGGAAATAAAATTAATTACAGTAAAACCTCCCTATAAGGACACGTCGAATAATTACTTCATTCATTTTAATTCACAATAAACATTGTTTTTAACAGTGTTTTGAAAATGTCCTTATAGAGAGGTTTTACTGTATATATAGTTTTATTAAAATAAAATGACTTCTTTTTATTATTTGAATTAGATATATGTATAAAATTATAAATGAGCATGAAAAATATTGCAAACATTATTTTTTTTTTAGTAGAAATGAGTAAATTTAAATATTTTCATAATTTGCGTTTGGGCCGCATTCGGCCCGTGAGCCGCACTTTAGATAAGCATTTAAAAGAAATGAACTTGACTTGAATATTGTTAAAAATAATTTAAAGAAATATTATTATACATTACTAAAAAATAATAATTTTTAAAATAAATAAATAAATAGACTAAATATATATCTTATCTTATCTTATTATTCTAGCAAAAATTGTATATATATTTCTATTTTTGAAATATTAAACCACTCTAAGGATTTTTTTTTTTGAAATTCACACGTTAGATAATTTTTATAAAGAAAAATTGATCTGTATTGGTTTCAGTCTCGGGAAAAATCATCTTTGTTAGTTTTTTCTTAATTTAAAATAGGAATTTTAATAATAACAGAATGGCACCGGGCAACGCCGAACAACGCTTCCTTAATTATAAAATTTTATAAATAAAATAAAATTAAAAATATTTATTTTAATAATATTTTGTAATAATATTACGAAATATATATTATGTTATATCCACAGGCCATACTTTTCTGTCTTTGGGTATACGTACGTTTAAGACAATTTTTTTTTTAATTTAAGTATGTTCTTTTAAATTATTTGAAATTGTTTCATATATTTTGTTTTTATTTATTTTAAATAATAATCTAATGAAAGAATCAACATTTCATCATATCAAGATATACCTCCGAAAATTCCTAAATAACTGTGATTTGAACCGATAAATATTTATTTTGAAGAAAGTCATCGTCTGCAACATGTATCTTCGTTTTGTTTCTGTTGTCAATTGGCATGTAGATTTCATTAAATAAAAATCGATTGATTTTATAAACAATCTAATGGAATAAGTGAGAACGGGGTGGGGGTGGGGGTAATTGATTCTTTCGACAAGAGCAAAAGTGCTACTTGCCTCCTAGTAATGATGTATTAAGTGTAATGCTGCTATTCCTATTATAATAAATTTCAATGTTTATTTTTCATTTTAATTTTTAATTTAATTTAAATTATTATTATTATTATTATTATGTTAACATAATTGTACATATAAAAAATATTCATGAATATGAAATGTATAGGCTAGTTCAAACGATTGGTTTAATGTGATTTTGTTTTTGATTTAAAAGAGATTTGTAAAATTTCCAAATCATAGCAAATATGTATATAACTACAATCAATCAATCGAATTATATCGAGTTCAATGAATTAAATGAACAATTCATTATAAACGGTTGTCCTTGTATGTTTAGAATAAATTTAAAACAAAATGAGGATAAACGGAAACGCTTCTCTGATGGACTCGAAGGATCAAGGATCAGGTCAAAGTGATTTTTACACATCTACATAAAATAATATGTATAATAACCAAAATGTAATATACAATACATATAATAAACTAACATTAACTATAAGTTTTTGTTTGTTTGTTTGTTTTTGTGATTTGTTCCAGTTTTTGAAAGAAAGGGGAGATATTAAATTTTTGTAAACACATTTATTAAGGTAGTTTGTTACTGGCAATCCGAAGTCAAAAAAATAACTTTATTTTTTTTTCTTTTATAAATAATATCCAAAGCATGCTATAATAATTAATGAAAATTCACATAAGAATTTATTCGATTCAATTTAATACGAATATAATTAAATAATTATAATAATGTAATAAATAAAATATTAATTGACTAGTACTCAGCTGTCACTATATGATATCAACTTTAAATGGTTTTTAGGTTGGAATTTGAACTATAATAAACTATAATTAATTAAAAACTATAATTAAACCAAAAAGTATAACAAATATTTTATATATTTATTAATGTTTAATATCCTTTAATTATCACGTACCATTTATAAGTATATTAAAAAATTCTAGTTATTATTTGAACTGAACGCGCTTGGTGGAGCCGCCATTTTTTCTCTAGTCGAATAAACAACAGAGAAAGAAGACCACATGATAATATTAAAAAATTAATTAAATTAAAACTACATGTGGTAAATGATTTTAAAATTTTTACAGTATATGTTTGAGGTACGGTTTTATTTATTAGAAAGTTTTTTTTGTGGGGTCAAGTTTGTCAATTTCTTTTAAACCCTTCCGAGTTATTGAACAAGGACACTCATAAGAGCTCATGTATTTTTGCATAAATTTAATTAATTATATCTCTTAAACTGTGTTGTATAAAAATCTGATTTTTTTTCTATAGGTGTATTTAATTATAATCTTTCGAATAAATATAAAAAAAATATAGGGTCAAGTTTAAGTCATTTGAGTAACAAACTACCTTAACATATTATTTTTACTTAAATAACTTAGAAATTGATTGTTTCTAGTCTTTTCTTCTTTTAACAAAATTGGAATGAATTCAGTGTTTCAAGTTGATCAACATCAACTATATTTCTCCTCCTGAGCCATCTCCATTCAATTCTTTTCAAAATGTAATACAATACATTCTCAGAGTTGATTTATATTCATAGTTATTTTTTAAAATATTCCAAGTATATTTGATGATATTCATTTGGAAACAATCTGATGTAAATTCAATGCAAGGATTTCTATTTGTTAATTAAATCTTGATAACTAGATATCTAAATGTTTAAATAAACAGCATCGAAGTGTCTTGTTTGTCAATTAACTCCATTTTTTTTAAACAAACATATTCTCTTTATTAATTCTTTTCAATTTATCATTCATTCATTTCTTTTATATCTTTAATAATAATTTCCGTCGTATGTATGTGATGTCTGTAACATTATGAAGTTAGTTACAAATTGTCAAAATTAATTTAATTTGTATCTAACTTCATTTTTTTAAGTTTTGTCTTGTTAAATTAAATAAATGTTAAATAAAAATAAAATTTGATATAAAATTTCCTATAAATTATTATTATTATTTTGTTTAGTAGAATAATATACGTTAAATATTTAAATCTATAAAAAAGAGATCCAAATGAGAAAAGATTCAAATGTGCTGAGTATATGTGTGAATATAGGAGAAGAAAGCTTGAGATAGAAACTGTTGTTACTAAAAAATGATCATTGGTATGGAAAAATATTGATTTCAAAGAACAATTTAATTAATTGCTGCAAACCACGATAAATTAAGTTTAAACTGAAATTACAAACACCGTTTGCAACGTGTTCGACTAGTACAGTGATTTTCAATCACTGTGATGCGGCATTTTAGTGTGCCGCGAGATTATGAGACTCTTAAACATTTCCGACTTTTTTTCTAAATTTTTTCAATTCGGTTCTAAAAAAAAAGTAAAACGTTTTTGGGACTAGGCTCTTAAACATTTCCGACTTTCTAAATTTTTTTCAATATGGTTCTAAAAAAAAACAAAAAAACTTAAACCGTTTTTGGGACCACTTTTTTTTCAATATGGGAAACTTTTACACTTCTTTTTCTTTGTGTGCCGCCAAATTTTTAAACCGTTAAAAATGTGCCGTGGTAAAAAAAAAGGTTGAGAATCACTGGCCTAGTATATATATATTTCGAGAAAAATATATTCATCATGGTCATTTTAATAAAGACAAAAAATAATAATATAATTTGTATGTACTATTATTATAATATATGGTATTTAACATTGAATCAGAAACTTATACTACTTATTATATTATAAATGAAGAAGGATAATAGGTATATCCTCTGTCAGACAGGTGCAAATGTAAATGTTATCTATATTCCTAATATTTTGCTAACCTAAGAACAAATGATTATAACCATAATAATTAATTTCAAAATTAGAGAAAAAAATAAATAGAATATAATTAAAAATAATGCTCTCTAGTAAAATTTCTGCTTAGGAATATTATAATAAAAATTGCAAATAAAGATCTTTTTTTAAAGACACTATATTTTATTTGAAAATTAAGATAATTAAAGAGATGGCATTTATAAATAATTTCAGACAAATTGTGATCACACCTATTTTTAGTAAATTCTCTTTCAAATGAATCGTGAATGCCTGGAAAGGATGCAACCTATTTTCTTTTTAAAATAATTGGTTGCCTAATCAATAGGAGGTTTATTTACTTTGTGAGGAATTTACCTAAATAAAATATCTTTTGTTTTATCTGTATTTACTACTTTCAATTACTTAATTTATTTCATATATAAAATTAATAAAATCTTTTCTAACAAACGTTATTGATTATTATTGTCTATAGATTTCTTCTTAAAGTGCCGTCTCCCTTTCGGAGTTTAGCCATCATCATGACTAGGATAAGCTTTAGAAGCTGCCCAGCCATGATGATTTTTCTTGGGAATGTTAATGCGGTGGTTTCCCGTTGCCTTCCGCATGTATAGAACCAGGAACTGACAGTTCCTGGAGCCGGAGGCAGCTGATGTTAAATTGAATATTATTAGAAAAATTTGTTTTTAGTTGTGTAGAAAATTGCTACGCTACACACTCGGCTAGCTGCCTCCTTATAAATTTTCAACCTTTTATGAATTATGCATTAGAAAAATATAAGAATCATGTTTCATTTATAGTAACTTATAAAAATTAATTTTTAAATCATAAAAAAAAACAAACAAATATGAATGGAAATTTGAAAATTAAATTATAATTTGAAATACTAAAATAATAATATAGAAATTTGTCCTTGGTGGGTATCTACAAATATCAGCCAAATAAGGCTACTTGTGTTCCTTCTTCAATATTTGAAAGTTTTTCCACGTTTTATTTTCATTATTTATGATAGTTAGTGTATAGAATTCTAGCTCACAAATTAGTTATAAAAACAGCAACAAAATATTAATTGCAAAAATACTTAATTCACAATTCTTGCCGTTCATTTTTAAAGTCTACTATCAAAAGTTAAAGAAAAAATTTCTATTTTTCTATTTTTTTTTTAAATTGGGTTACTTACAATTTTTTTTATTTATTACAAAATTTTGGTTGATTTTTGTTAAGTATTAAATATATAAAATTTCTTTATTTTATTATTAATCAGTCAGTTAATCTGTTATCATTATTAGAATGTCAATATTTCTCTTTCTATTCAATTGAGTGTGGGAGATCATTTTTACCTCATTAATATCGTAGTTTTTTTTAATTTCATTGATAATTCATAATTAACCGGATTTGATCTCAGCACCTCATTTTATGTGAATGAGAGCATGATTCTCAAGTTAAATTTTTGTAGAAAATTTTTTTATTCAATTATTTGTTGAAATATTTTTAAGGATCCAAATTATAATTTCTTTTTATAGAAAAAGTGAATATTTTTTATATATTATAATATCAACTCATTATAAATTTATAACTTTTATTTCTTGACATTATAAAATTATAAGATATAACTTAAATGTAGAAAAAGCTTCTGTCTTTTTGATTTAATTAAAAAAAAAATACAAAATTTGTCATTTGTGAACTTTTATTTCTAAATATCTAAAAATTTAAAATTTTCATTTTAAAATCATAATTAAGATATTTGAAAATTAACACCTAATTTTATTCTTAGATTATTAGTTAAAAAATTTAGTATTAATGTGTTTTTTTCTATAAAATAAATATTTCTTTTATTTAATAGCTGTTAAAATTATTAATTTTATTATTATAAATATTTATCGAGAAAATTATTTAATTTCGTTACTAGTATTTTCATTGTTAAATTATTTAATTATTATTAGTATTAGTATTATAGTCCTATGATAATATTTTTATGTTTTTTTTTAAATGTAAAATTTCATTATTAATTAGATCAGTGATTCTCAACTATTTTTTTACCGCGGCACACTTTTAACGGTTTAAAAATTTGGCTGCACACAAAGAAAAAAAGATAAGTGTAAAAGTTTACCATATTGAAAAAGTGGTCCCATAAACGTTTTACCTTTTTTTTAGAACCAAATTGAAAAAATTAGAAAAAAAAAGTAGGAAATGTTTAAGAGCCTCATAATCTCGCGGCTCAGAGGTTGAGAATCACTCCTTTATTGTGTTAATATTGTAATTAATAATAATATTAATATTGTATTAATATTCTAGATAGGGGTTGATTAGCAGTAATTAGTAGAAAATTTTGGAAAAGAAGTAGTTAATGAAATAATATGATAAATGAAACTCGAAACTTTTAGAACCATATTGAAAAAATTTATAAAGTCGGAAATGTTTAAGAGCCTAGTCCCAAAAACGTTTTACTTTTTTTTTAGAACCGAATTGAAAAAATTTAGAAAAAAAGTCGGAAATATTTAAGAGCCTCATAATCTCGCGGCACAGTGGTTGAGAATCACTGAATTAGATAAATATAATATTTTTTTTAATTAAATAAAAATAATATTTTTTAATAACAAATATTGATATTGAATATGTATTAATGTCATTTCAAGACTATATCTTTAAACGTATAATATATATATATATATGGAAATGAAAGTTAAAAATTTCTTTTATATACTAGTATATATATTTTTATCTATAAATGTCTATATGAGAATTTCTATTATGAGATGATAAAAAAAAAAATTAGTTGATTTTACTAACCATTTCTATTTGTAGGTGTTTTCTTTTACTTAAATCATATAAATATGTAAATAATATAGATAAAGTGTCACTAAAGAAGATGGAAAAACAAAAAAAAAATCACACTAGAATGTTTGAATAATAATTGATGCAGGTAGCCTTGAAGGAGAACAAATTCCTCACAACATTTGTAATTTTTATAAATAAAATAGAAACGCACAGACACAACTTCACACTCACACTGAAATGACAGTTACGGTGGGAGGGATAAATTGAGGTGTTTGTAGTTCAAGCTCTATCGGAAGACTAAAGTCCGCCCGTCGACGGGCCCCTTCCAGAACCCATCATATCGTATGTGCCCTTCCACTCACTTCGTTTCGCCCCTCCTGCCCCCATCCCCCTTGCCCCCCTGTCACGTAAACCCATCCATTCACTTGCACATGGCGAATCTTCTCACTTAACTAAAAAGACAGAGATAGAAGGAGGGAGGGAGAGAGAAATCTACACCACACATCATACATACATTCTTGGTCTAATTTGTCTTAATCACACTAATCGAATCCACTTCTTCAAGATGAAACAGAAGAAAGAAAAACATTTCTTGTTCATAAAAAGAAGAAGAAACAAAAAAACAAAACAAAATATGCAATGAATTTATAAATAATAAAAATTTCTCTTTCCCCATTTCTAAAAGAAATATAAAATAAAACTCGATTTAAATATTCTAATGGAAAGGAAATTTCTTCTGTTTTTATAATTTATACTTAAATATGCTAAATTTCAATTCTTTTTTCACATTTCTCACAATTGTGTGTTTTATTATCAATAAATTTTTAATTAAGATTTTTTTTAGTTTATAGGTACGTATACGAGTACTGTTCAAAAGAAAAGGTAAATTTTGAATTTTCTCGGGCTGTTTACATTCGACAATCGATTTTTTTCTCATATGTTGACATTATCAGCCATTATGGATTAGTAGTTTGTTTTTGACTACTGGGTCACGTTTTTGTGTGCACTTCGATTTTTTACTTAAAAAAAGGAATACTACAAGGAAATTATCAATCATTTGCGTGAAGCAATACGGCTGTAGCAATTCGGTAGTGTAGTATGTCTCTCATATGTTGACATTATCAGCAATTTTGGATTAGTAGTTTGTTTTTGACAACTGAAAAAGTGAATCACGTTTTTGTGTGTTCTTCGATTATTTATTTAAAAAAAAAATAAGGAATACTACAAGGTAGTTATGCAACGTGAAGCAATACGGATCAAACGATCGGAATTGTGGAAAAACAAATCATGGATTCTGCATCAGGATAATATACCAGCTCACACATCATTGTTTGTTAGTGATTTTTTGGCCAAAAACAACACCGTAATCATACCTCAACCACCGTATTCTCCTGATTTGGCTGCATGCGACTATTTCCTGTTCCCAAAACTGACGAGACCAATGAAAGGAAAGCATTTTGCCACAAATGATTAGATAAAAACGGAATCGAAGAACGAACGAGCTGATGGCCATACTGAAAAGCGCATTTCAGAAGTGCTTCGTCGATTGGAAGAAAAGCTGGCATAAGTGCATTATAATATAATTATAATATAATGCACTTATGCCAGGACAGATATTATCTGAGGGGAATTTCTTTGAAGGGGACAAAATGGATATTGATGAATAAATAAATACATTTCGAAATAATTCAAAATTCACCTTTTCTTTTGAACAAACCTCGTATCTAATAATTTAACTAATTATAGCATAAATTGAAATTGATAAAAAATTTAATTATTTGAAAAAAAAATAAAATTAAATTCTTCAATTGAAATCAATAAAAAGGAAAACATTTCAAGTTAAAAAAAAATTATTATTATCGATTTAATTTGTTTTATTAATCAATTAATAAATTTATTAATTTTTTTTAATGTTCGTAATATTTTATTGTTTATTATTATTTCTTTAATTTATTTTTTAAATGAATATCCTGTCATTGTTTTAAATAATTTCGTCCTATTGGAGAATTTTAATTATTTCTAGAAAGTCCTGGTCTCTAATAGACCGTTCCAAAGATATGTCCAAAAATACAAGACAGAACCTTGTACTACCATGAATTATTGTAGTAAGGGGCTTTTTTTTCTTTGATGAGATTTTTATGATCTGAACAAAATTGAATTGGAAGGTAACAAACATGTGGAAATGTAGAAACATTCCCTAAAACTTTCCCTTCTCAAACAAAAATTAGCTGGAGTGTCTCCACTCGACTATCTCGCAATTTGAATTGGATTAAATAACATAATATATTATATTTAAATTAAATTTAATTAATTATAAACTAAAATTAATAAATAATATTTATTAAACCAGTGCATGTTTGGCTCTTTGTTGATGGCATCGCGACACGTGTTGGCGCGTGATTTGCAGTGTTAAAAAATTATATCTGGTACTTTCAGCGATTCAATCAAGCTGAAATTTTATATATAGCAGTTTTGTACAATTTTTAATCATGTGAAAAATTATCAAACATATATCTTTATTTTTACGGTCTGTTTAGAGGAAAAAAATCAAAACGTTTTAGGTAATGACCCTCTTCCGGTTGAGCTAAATTTCTCAAAAGTTGATAGAAAATTTCGAATTTTGAATAATGCCCATGTACCAAATTTCATGATTCTAGCTCAAATCGTTTTTGCGTAATCTTGTCTAAATACATACACACACACACACAGACAGACCGAGACATTTTTCTTAACCTTAGAGAAAAGGAACCTTCAAAACGTATAAAAACATCGAAAATTTTCGTGATCGCAATACTATCTCTGGCGACATAGTAAAAATCTCATAATAATTTTAACCGACATTAATTATAAGTATTAATATTTTATTAAATTTATATTAGAAATTACCATTTAGCAACCATTTTGATAATTGAATTATTATACATTTTTTGTATGTCACTAATTGTACAGGGTGACGCAGATGGATCGGGTGGTTTTAAACTTCTTGTCAAACTGTCAATTTTAAAGATAGTTTAAAACCACCCGATCCATCTGCGCCACCCTGTAAGAAGTAAAATAGATACTATATATCTGGTAACCACCCACTTGAATTAGAACCGAATAAATATGGTGTTGAAATGACTTGGACCAATTTACAATAATTTAATCAATTAATGAAAAGTGTCAAGGAAATATTTATATATATATATATTAATAAATACATATTTTGGAGTGTTGTTTTAATTTTAAAAATTATATTATTCCTTCAATCATTTGGATAAATAAGGTTGAGTGAAAAGGGAAGTGGGATGAGTGGCGGGTCTAGTCTTAGTCTAGTCTTAGTCTAAAACAATTCAATCTGACAATAAATAAATTCTTGTCACGTTTTTTCTTATGAGTAAATACATTTTTCTAATTATTAATATTAATCGACAAAATTATATTGAAATTTGAATCGTTTATAGAAATTTTTAAAAAATATTTTATATTTTTTATTAATTAAAAAAAAAAAAAAAAAAAAAAACAATTTAAAAAATAAAAGCTTTGTTTTAGTTCAACCAAAGATTCTGATTATTGAATGTAACATTAATGTATAGTGTAGGTACATATATATACATATATATAAATATATATATATATATATTATGCACTTACTATAGGTAACCATAAATATATATACTTTTAATATTTATATTTTATATTTAAAGATGATATGTATGTGTGTGTGTGATATAAATAAAAAAATAATAATCATAATTAAATAAGAGTAAATATGCATATATATATATATATATATATATATATAAATGTATAAATTAAATTTCTTTTTTTTTATTCTAATTTCACATTACTCAGCATTATAAGTTCTCTATTTATTCTTCTACCATATTTTTTTATGAGAAATTATATTCTTTGATTTGTGTATTCTTTGTTTTAAATTTATATATTAATATTTTTAGTGATTTTATAATTAATGTTGTCACAGATATTAAATAGATTTATATTTGTTTGATTGTAATCACTTAAAATATTCTATTATTTTGTTAATTAATTAATTAAATATTAATTAATAAATTTATGTTTCAATAAAAATATTTTAAGTCATATTAAATTCACTATAATTTTTAATTTTTAAAAGTTAAATTTATAATAATAATAAAAATAATTTGATTATATTTAATTCATTTGAAAAGAACAGAAAATAAAATGTTAGATATTTTTTTAATATTACCTACATAAAAAAAACTTTTTAATTTATTTGAAGTAACTGAATTAGTTTATTGTATATTTTTATATTATTTTATTGTTAATAATGTATAAAAATTTAGCAATAGTTATATATTTTTATATGAATTATTTAAATATTCAACTCATGTATCAGTTTTTCGCTTTCTTTTTAATTTTAATTTTTTATTTTTTTTTGTTGTTTTTCTAAATGGATATTACAAAGCAAATTTTATGTTTGTTTTTTTATATAGCCAGATATTATAATGATGCAATTCATTATTAAATAGAAATACCTACTGTTTTGGTGAACTTTACCGGTAATCTTTCAATAAATTCATTCGACCTCAATACCGGTCTTTTGTCATCAAAAAACAGAATTAATAATATTAATAATAATAGTTTTTGAAAAAAAAAATTATATTGCATTTTGCAAACAAACAAAAAAATGTGATTGATTTCTAATTATATTTATTTTTATTCTAATTATAATGTCATATTAATTAATATATGCGCTTTTTAGAAATAATCTATATATATAAAAAAAGGTTTTTGTCTGCACATTGCTCAGAATTTAAAAATTTTTGCATATCTTCGCGTTTCATGACCTCTAGAATCCAAAAGTGACTTTAGAATTTTTCACGTCTGTCTGTCTGTCTGTCTGTCTGTCTGTCTGTCTGTCTGTCCGGAAAATTACTATTTTATAGACTCAGAATTGGCTGAACCGATTTCTTTGAAATTACATCACAATATTCTTATATACCTCTAGAGTAACATAGGCTATAAATTTTATTAATATCTTATCAATAACCGCAGAAATTAATTTTTTAAAGTTTATATAATTCTCCGTGTTGTTCATTCAAGAGCAGCTCGCGGCTCACTGTCGGCCTAGCGGAATCATTTCAAACAATGAATTATCATAGAGATTCCCAATCGAAGAATTATTATAATATTTCCCTTTTTATTTTAAATTCTAATATACAAATATCAATTCAATTAAATAATTTATTCTAAAAGTTCTCAATTTAATTAAAATATTTATTAGATCATATTTTTATCTTAAATTATTTTTTATTTAATTGAATATTTCTTCTTTTCTATAATATATATATAATAATATATAAATTTTATCTTTGAATAATAAAAAAAAATATTATTTAACCTGAATTAAAATGACTGAATTATATTATCTTTGTTTTTTATTTTAATTTAATTACTCTATTATTAATTAACTATATATATATATATATATATTATATAAAAATTAAAATATGATGATATAAAGTTGTTTTAAATTTTTGACATTTTTAAATTGGGTATATTTTTTAAATTTATTAAAATGTCTTTTTACTATCTCGCCAGAGATAGTATTGCGATCATGAAAATTTTCGATGTTGAGATTTTGATGTTTTTATACGTTTTGAAGGTTCCTGAATCATTTTCACTAAGGTTGAGAAAAATGTCTGTGTGTGTGTATGTGTGTGTGTATGTGTGTATGTGTGTATGTGTGTATGTATGTAGGCAAGATTACGCAAAAACGGTTTGAGCTAGAATGATGAAATTTGGTACATGGACATTATTCAAAATTCATAGTTTTCTATCAACTTTTGAGAAATGTAGCTCAACCGGAAGAGGGTCATTACCTACAACGTTTTGATTTTTTTTCCTCTAAAGTGACCGTAAAAATAAAGATATATGTTTGATAATTTTTCACATGATTAATAATTATATAAAACTGCTATATATAGAATTTCAGCTTGATTGATTCGCTGAAATTACCAGAATTAATTTTTTAACACTGAAAATCTCACGCGTCAACACGTGACGTGGTGCCATCAACAAAAAGCCAAACATGCGCTGGTTTAATATTTATTATTTATTATTTATAATTTATAATTAATTAAATTTAATTTAAATATAATATATTATGTTATTTAATCCAATTCAAATTGCGAGATAGTCGAGTGGAGACACTCCAGCTAATTTATTTATTATGTTTAAAAGATTCATTTTTATTATGTGATATTAATAAAAAATAACGATGCTCTGTGCAAGTCGAATCATGTTGCACATAATTAAATAACAATTGCCAAACAAAGAATATAATATTTTTTTAAATTCTTATATTTAAATATCATTTCAATTAAATAATTTATTCTAAAAGGTCTCATTTTAATTAATTTAATAAAATATTTAAATCACCATTCATTTTTTATTAATAGGCTTCTTTTTTTATTTTTAATTTTTAATAAATTCTCTTTTTTTGATATGATATTAATAAAAAATAATATTAAATTGTATATATATAAATATAAAAATTAGAATATTTGAATTTTTTTAAATTTTAACACATGTGCATTAAGAATGGAAAATTTTTAAAATCAACTTGCTATTAAATTCAGAAAAAAAATACTGATATATAGAATATATAGACTATTCGAATATAATTTAAAACTCTTTCTCTCCTTCTATTTTAAATTAAAAAAACGGAGTTTTAAGAAATTTAGATGCCATATGCAACATGGGTGGGTAAATGAATTGGGCTGGAAGAGGAGGCAATTTATAATTTTCTTCTAATTCAGATTTAGGACAAATCGTACAACATTATATCAAATCTCGCTAAGAACATTCAATATTTTTGTACACAAAATATTCAGAGTATTGGCTAAGCGTATCACTCACAATCAGTTTATATTGAAATTTATATAAATTAACAAAGTAAAAATTTTTATTTGTTTAAATTTTATTATAATGAATCAAAAAAAATTAAATATATAGATCACATGATTAAGAGAAGCAAAAAACTTAACAGAAAATAACTGTTGGATGGAGGTCGGACATGACAGAAACTGTAAGCGAAATCTTCATATTGCGACGAATAATTTTCAAATCCCCTAGCACCACAGAATTTAAGTTTCTTTTAAGGAAAATAACTATGATCTAAAAAAATTAAAAAATGAACTTAATAATAAAAAAAACAAATAAATCAATTAATTTAAATTAATACTATTAATGAATGTATATATTGGTCATTTATCTATAGTTTTATAACGTTAATTTTTATAAATTGTCTCAAGTCTCTATTTTTGCATTTTCTCAAGTTTCATTATAATTAAAAATATTCAATAATAATCTAGCAATGAAAATAAAATACCAAAATGTAATGATCAAGAAATATTATACTCTATTATAACATATACAATACTTATAAACTATAGGCGGAGGAAATATTAGGAGATATCATTGCGGGTTCAGGCCAAATCGACCAACATTAATTAAGATATTTTCATTATGACAGATATTAGGAACTAAACCGCGAATTCAATATTTCTGTTCACTAATTATTTGTAGACTTTAGTAAAACATACGCATAACTCAATAGATCCGGATAAACTTTTTCAAATTTTCAATCTTCAAATTTCTCTTGAAGGTAGTAAAGAAAGAATAAGATGCGGAAATCAATTGTAAAATATTAGGTTACTCAGACGACTTAAATATAATAGGAGATTCGGCAATTGCAATTACAGATAGCGAGGAAAATTTAATGGAGGTTTGAAATTAATAGTGATAAGAAAAAATATTTAGTAACAAAGAGGAAGAGTATTAACATACAAAATCTTAAGATACAAAATGTAGAATTTGAATATGTAGAAAAATTGAATGTAATCACGAAGGATAATAATATTTGAGAAGAATTTAAATCGGGGTTGCAATCGGGAAACGCCTGTTATCTGCAATAAAGAGGCTTATCTCTTGAAAATTATTATCAAAGGGAATATATAAAAAGATTATTTTGCCTGTTGCATTATATGGGTGGGAGGCATGGTCTATGACCCTTGGAGATGAGAGTAGATTCAGAGTATTTGAGAATAGGATTCTTCCCTGCATTTATTGGCCAAAGAAAGATGAGGTCACCGGGTATGAGGGAGACTGTATAACAAGAAATTGCATGGCCTCTCTGCATCTTCAGAAATAGTTAGGGTTATAAAAGGGAAAAAGCTGCGATAGGCAGGGCACGTGGCAAGAATGGGAGAGGAAAAAGATATTGGTGGGAAGACCGATTGGAAAACGTCCGCTTGGAAAACCAATGACGCGTAGGAAGGGACGTAAGAGAGATGGAATAAGGGCTCAGGATAGGGACACTTGGAGAAATGTGGTTGTTGCGGCTAAGAACTTTAGAGTATCTTTGAGCCACATAGGTAGATAGATATAACATCTACAATAATAATATATATAATTAATATAGTGATTAAATTAAAATATATTTTTTAAATAAGAACACAAAAAGAAATGAATGTTTTATGTAATATACGGATTGAAACAAAATGGATGAAAACCTTTTACTACTTTCAACCACCAAATACTATGTACCACTCGGGGGTACAGGGGGCGGAGCCCCCGTCTAGGTGTGAAGAGCGCCGAAGGCGCTCTGAGCAGCTAGTCTATATATATAAAAAAAGGTTTTTGTCTGCACATTGCTCAGAATTTAAAAATTTTTGCATATCTTCGCGTTTCATGACCTCTAGAATCCAAAAGTGACTTTAGAATTTTTCACGTCTGTCTGTCTGTCTGTCTGTCTGTCTGTCTGTCTGTCTGTCTGTCTGTCTGTCCGGAAAATTACTATTTTATAGACTCAGAATTGGCTGAACCGATTTCTTTGAAATTACATCACAATATTCTTATATACCTCTAGAGTAACATAGGCTATAAATTTTATTAATATCTTATCAATAACCGCAGAAATTAATTTTTTAAAGTTTATATAATTCTCCGTGTTGTTCATTCAAGAGCAGCTCGCGGCTCACTGTCGGCCTAGCGGAATCATTTCAAACAATGAATTATCATAGAGATTCCCAATCGAAGAATTATTATAATATTTCCCTTTTTATTTTAAATTCTAATATACAAATATCAATTCAATTAAATAATTTATTCTAAAAGTTCTCAATTTAATTAAAATATTTATTAGATCATATTTTTATCTTAAATTATTTTTTATTTAATTGAATATTTCTTCTTTTCTATAATATATATATAATAATATATAAATTTTATCATTGAATAATAAAAAAAAATATTATTTAACCTGAATTAAAATGACTGAATTATATTATCTTTGTTTTTTATTTTAATTTAATTACTCTATTATTAATTAACTATATATATATATATATATTATATAAAAATTAAAATATGATGATATAAAGTTGTTTTAAATTTTTGACATTTTTAAATTGGGTATATTTTTTAAATTTATTAAAATGTCTTTTTTATTTATTATGTTTAAAAGATTCATTTTTATTATGTGATATTAATAAAAAATAACGATGCTCTGTGCAAGTCGAATCATGTTGCACATAATTAAATAACAATTGCCAAACAAAGAATATAATATTTTTTTAAATTCTTATATTTAAATATCATTTCAATTAAATAATTTATTCTAAAAGGTCTCATTTTAATTAATTTAATAAAATATTTAAATCACCATTCAATTTTTTATTAATAGGCTTCTTTTTTTATTTTTAATTTTTAATAAATTCTCTTTTTTTGATATGATATTAATAAAAAATAATATTAAATTGTATATATAAATATAAAAATTAGAATATTTGAATTTTTTTAAATTTTAACACATGTAATCAATCATATGCATTAAGAATGGAAAATTTTTAAAATCAACTTGCTATTAAATTCAGAAAAAAAATACTGATATATAGAATATATAGACTATTCGAATATAATTTAAAACTCTTTCTCTCCTTCTATTTTAAATTAAAAAAACGGAGTTTTAAGAAATTTAGATGTCATATGCAACATGGGTGGGTAAATGAATTGAGCTGGAAAAGGAGGCAATTTATAATTTTCTTCTAATTCAGATTTAGGACAAATCGTACAACATTATATCAAATCTCGCTAAGAACATTCAATATTTTTGTACACAAAATATTCAGAGTATTGGCTAAGCGTATCACTCACAATCAGTTTATATTGAAATTTATATAAATTAACAAAGTAAAAATTTTTATTTGTTTAAATTTTATTATAATGAATCAAAAAAAATTAAATATATAGATCACATGATTAAGAGAAGCAAAAAACTTAACAGAAAATAACTGTTGGATGGAGGTCGGACATGACAGAAACTGTAAGCGAAATCTTCATATTGCGACGAATAATTTTCAAATCCCCTAGCACCACAGAATTTAAGTTTCTTTTAAGGAAAATAACTATGATCTAAAAAAATTAAAAAATGAACTTAATAATAAAAAAAACAAATAAATCAATTAATTTAAATTAATACTATTAATGAATGTATATATTGGTCATTTATCTATAGTTTTATAACGTTAATTTTTATAAATTGTCTCAAGTCTCTATTTTTGCATTTTCTCAAGTTTCATTATAATTAAAAATATTCAATAATAATCTAGCAATGAAAATAAAATACCAAAATGTAATGATCAAGAAATATTATACTCTATTATAACATATACAATACTTATAAACTATAGGCGGAGGAAATATTAGGAGATATCATTGCGGGTTCAGGCCAAATCGACCAACATTAATTAAGATATTTTCATTATGACAGATATTAGGAACTAAACCGCGAATTCAATATTTCTGTTCACTAATTATTTGTAGACTTTAGTAAAACATACGCATAACTCAATAGATCCGGATAAACTTTTTCAAATTTTCAATCTTCAAATTTCTCTTGAAGGTAGTAAAGAAAGAATAAGATGCGGAAATCAATTGTAAAATATTAGGTTACTCAGACGACTTAAATATAATAGGAGATTCGGCAATTGCAATTACAGATAGCGAGGAAAATTTAATGGAGGTTTGAAATTAATAGTGATAAGAAAAAATATTTAGTAACAAAGAGGAAGAGTATTAACATACAAAATCTTAAGATACAAAATGTAGAATTTGAATATGTAGAAAAATTGAATGTAATCACGAAGGATAATAATATTTGAGAAGAATTTAAATCGGGGTTGCAATCGGGAAACGCCTGTTATCTTGCAATAAAGAGGCTTATCTCTTCAAAATTATTATCAAAGGGAATATATAAAAAAATTATTTTGCCTGTTGCATTATATGGGTGGGAGGCATGGTCTATGACCCTGGGAGATGAGAGTAGATTCAGAGTGTTTGAGAATAGGATTCTTCCCTGCATTTATTGGCCAAAGAAAGATGAGGTCACCGGGGAATGGGGGAGACTGCATAACAAGAAATTGCATGGCCTCTCTGCATCTTCAGAAATAGTTAGGGTTATAAAAGGGAAAAAGCTGCGATAGGCAGGGCACGTGGCTAGAATGGGAGAGGAAAAAGATATTGGTGGGAAGACCGATTGGAAAACGTCCGCTTGGAAAACCAATGACGCGTAGGAAGGGACGTAAGAGAGATGGAACAAGGGCTCAGGATAGGGACACTTGGAGAAATGTGGTTGTTGCGGCTAAGAACTTTCGAGTATCTTTGAGCCACATAGGTAGATAGATATAACATATACAATAATAATATATATAATTAATATAGTGATTAAATTAAAATATATTTTTTAAATAAGAACACAAAAAGAAATGAATGTTTTATGTAATATACTGATTGAAACAAAATGGATGAAAACCTTTTACTACTTTCAACCACCAAATACTATGTACCACTCGGGGGTACAGGGGGCGGAGCCCCCGTCTAGGTGTGAAGAGCGCCGAAGGCGCTCTGAGCAGCTAGTAAAATATAAAATGAGTATAATCTCATATTATAATCTCTGTATGATAGAAATAATTATAAAAATTAAATGATTGAATTAAATGATTAATAAATATTGAAAATCTATTTTATAAAAAAATTATTTTTAACTGTTTATTTACTTGTACGTGAGAATTTAATTAATATGATCATATAACAATATAACATATTTACGAGGTATGTTTAAAAGAAAAGTTGTATTTTGAATTTTCGCAAGGTGTGTACATTCGACAATCGATTTTTATTTTTTTTCTGTTATGTTGGTAAACATATGTTTCTCATATGTTGACATTATCAACCATTTTGGATTAGTAGTTTGTTTTTGACAACTGAAAAAGTTAGTCACGTTTTTTGTGACCTCATAGATACAATATAAATTTCAATTAGATGAATTATTAAAATTAATTTCAATGACAGTTTAATTATATCATATTCATAATTCATTTCCTATAAATAAACATTTTTAAGTTTCTTTCTACTTACAAAATGATTTTGAATACCTTATAGTAGTATTTTGTTATAACCAAATAGCCATAGCCAGAGATAGTATTGCGATCACGAAAATTTTCGATTTCGAGATTTTGATGTTTTTATTAGTTTTAAAGCTTCTCCTGAATCATTTTCAATATTCAAAATTCGAAGTTTTCTATCAACTTTTGAGGAATTTAGCTCAACCGGAAGAGGGTCATTACCTACGTTTTTTTTTCCTCTAAAGTGCCCGTAAAAATAATTAGCTGGAGTGTCTCCACTCGACTATCTCGCAATTTGAATTGGATTAAATAACATAATATATTATATTTAAATTAAATTTAATTAATTATAAATTATAAATAATAAATAATAAATATTAAACCAGCGCATGTTTGGCTTTTTGTTGATGGCACCACGTCACGTGTTGACGCGTGAGATTTTCAGTGTTAAAAAATTAATTCTGGTAATTTCAGCGAATCAATCAAGCTGAAATTCTATATATAGCAGTTTTATATAATTATTAATCATGTGAAAAATTATCAAACATATATCTTTATTTTTACGGTCACTTTAGAGGAAAAAAAATCAAAACGTTGTAGGTAATGACCCTCTTCCGGTTGAGCTACATTTCTCAAAAGTTGATAGAAAACTATGAATTTTGAATAATGTCCATGTACCAAATTTCATCATTCTAGCTCAAACCGTTTTTGCGTAATCTTGCCTACATACATACACACATACACACATACACACATACACACACACATACACACACACAGACATTTTTCTCAACCTTAGTGAAAATGATTCAGGAACCTTCAAAACGTATAAAAACATCAAAATCTCAACATCGAAAATTTTCATGATCGCAATACTATCTCTGGCGAGATAGTAAAAATATATATTTGATATTTTTTCACATGATTAAAAATTGTATAAAACTGCTATTAAGCTTGATTGAATCGCTGAAAGTACCAGAATTAATTTTTTAACACTGCAAATCACGCGCCAACTCGTGATGTGGTGCCAAACATGCACTGGTTTAATAAATATTATTTATTAATTTTAGTTTATAATTAAATAAATTTAATTTACATATAATATATGTTATTTAATCCAATTCAAATTGCGAGATAGTCGAGTGGAGACACTCCAGCTTATTTTTATTCTATTTAGTAAAGAAAAGAGAGAGAGAGAGAGCGATTTGAAAGCTTTTATATATTCATTTTGGTTGATTGAAATAAGTAGACCCACAGTGTGGGTTTCTTTACTTCCTATTGATTGTTTCATATTAACCCCAGCAATTGAAAGAAGAACATAGAATGAGTCGGTGAATGGCTGATTTTGGGGAGCCAATAATAATAATAATAATAATAATACTTCTAATAATAGATATGGAAGCCTATTTCACTTTTCTCTCTTATCTTTTTTTCATGAAATGATAGATTCTATTTTGATTTCTGAGTTTAGAATTTACAAATCTAAATTACAAGAGGGTTTAGTAGTTAATAACGAGGAACTTACATATGGCCATTTTAGGGTACCCTATCACAACCACTCCAATTCTCCTCTCCAGACTCTTTTCCTGCTTCCTCTTACTCATTTTTTCTTCCTTACTTTTTCCACTTTTCTCTCTCCCTCTCCCTCTTTACTAGTGTTTCTCAACCTTTTTGGACCAAACGCTCACTTAGTAAGGCCGGCTTTATAATTCGCCCCCCACCCCCTATAAATTTTAAATTTTAATATGGTAGGTACACTTGGTGATACTTAGAGCCATATTGAAAAATCGAGTTTCAGAACCTGATCGCAAAATCATCTTACCTTTTTTTAGAATTGAAAATTATTTCACCCCCAAAAAATAACTTATCGCCCTCTAAAAGTGTATAGTCAAATAATCGCCCCCTTTAAGATGTTGCTCGCCCAGGTTGAGAATCACTACTCTAGACTCTAGACCAGTGATTCTCAACCATTGTGCCGGGAGATTATTACAAATGTAAAGAGGCTCTTAAACATTTCCGACTTTTTTTATAAATTTTTTCAATTTGCTTCTTAAAAAAAAAAGGTAAAACGTTTTTGCGACCACTTTTTTTCAATATGGTACACTTATCTTTTTCTTTGTGTGTCGCCAAATTTTTAAAAAGTGTGCCGCGGTCAAAAAAAAGGTTGAAAATCACTCTAGACTACAAAAAATAAATAAAGAGTCTATTTTATTTCTAAAGATATATAAAATTTATTAAATTTTACTCATTTATTTTTGAAAATGTTTTTTTTTTTGTTTACTTTTCAATTATAAGATAAAAATATCAAAATCGATCAAAAAGTTATACATTTATTATTTATTTATTTATTAAAGTAAATTGTATCAAGTTTTTTAGATAAATATTTAATTTATTCAGTGATGTATTGGTAAAATAAGAAGTAAGGGAACGCATAGTGGGATCAAAAAAAGTCCTATTTTCTGCAAACTATTTTTTTCCATTTAAGTTTGTATGTTTTCATATTCTTACTATACAAAATATTAACGAACCCAATAAAAGAAATTCTAAAAGTAGATTTAAGTGGGAGTTGTCGGGACATGAAAAAGTACTGAAACGCGTTCTGGTTCTGAAAAAAGGTAAGGGAACGTCGTTCCACCACGTTCCCCTCCCAATACATCACTGAATTTATTATCAAAAAACAAAATAAATTAATAATAATAATTATAAATAATATAGTGATAAATAAATAAATAAATGAGATATTAATAGCAAATTTGTTTTCAATTTTCTTTCAATAATTTTAAATCCCATTTGATTGAATAAAAACGGTCGAATTTTAGTTAATAAAACGAGTGTATTAATTTTTGTTCTATTCAAATGAAAGTTAAATTCATTCTCTTCTATTATTATATTTTATATGATCATATCTTCACTGATTTTTAAATATTGTGCAAAAAATAATATTAAAAAAAAAAAAATAGGAAATTCTAAAATTAACTCAAGCAATGGGTTTGTTTAGAATTCAAACGATGACTACTCCGCCCTTGGCCAACAAAACTAACAACAGCCACGCCAATTACCATCTTTATATAATATTTATATATATATATGATATGTTTATATATTATATACAAAGAGTGCATTTCGACATTTTGATCAGGACCTTCTTCGGGATGATATCCTAAATAAATAGATGCTCAACAAAAGATAGCTTTCATTATCCTTTGAACTTCAGTATCAATTGACAAATTCATTTTACCTTCTTATTATTTATTTATCTACTAAATATTGATTATTTATGTTTATTTCTTATGAACTATCAACGCTTTATTGAATTTCAATGAAATATGGTTTGGATCAATTAGCAAGTTTCCCTTGTAATATATTTTTGTGTATGTATATTATTATAACAAATGATAATATCCTAGACAAAATAAAGCCAGTGGGGTGCAATCAATACACTCAAAATATTCATTCAAAAATGAAATTTTATTTTTTGAATGAATATTTAAGTCTAACTAAAACTAAATATAATAAATTAAGAAGAATAAATTAACAAAGAAACAAAATCTCTTTTAGTGAGATAATTTTTATTAACAATAAATAAAGGAGAGAGAAATTGAAAATGAAAATAATTAAAATTGAATTCGGTAGTGTAGTATGGCTCTCATATGTTGACATTATCAGCCATTTTGGATTAGTAGTTTGTTTTTGACAACTGAAAAAGTGAATCACGTTTTTGTGTGTTCTTCGATTATTTACTTAAAAAAATAAATAAGGAATACTACATGGTAGTTATGCAACGTGAAGCAATCGATCGGAATTATGGAAAAACAAATCATGGATTCTCCACCAGCTCACTCGTCATTGCTTTTGTCATTTTTTGACCAAAAACAACACTGTAATCATGCCTCAACCACCGTTTACACCAGATTTTTACTTAAAAAAAATAAGGAATACTTAAAGGAAATTATGCAACGTTTGCGTGAAACAATCACGGCTCAAACGATCGGAATTGGGAAAAAACAAATCACGATAATACACCAGCTCATACATCATTGCTTTTTTTGTGATTTTTTAGCCAAAAACAACACCGCAATCTTGCCTCAACCACCCTATTCACCAGATTTGGTTCCCTGCGACTTTTTTCTATTCCCAAAAGTGAATAGACCAATGAAAGGAAAGCGTTTGGCCATAATTGATGAGATAAAGTCGGAATCGAAGAACGAGCTGATGACCATACCGGAGTTTGGTGAAAATAGAAGATGGATGGAAAATAGGAATGTCTGAAGAATTGCGATTGCTTTGATCAAAATATGATTTGTAAGGCTATAGAAATAGATAAAGTGATAAAACATAACGATTAGAAAAATATTGGATTACTAAATTGTTTCTTCACATTTCAACCTCCATCATTATTACTCATAAAATACATTAAAAAAAGGAAAATACTTTTAATTTAATTTCTAATTTTAATTATTATAACTAACAAATTTTATTTATACTTATATATACATAATATTATATATTAAAAAAAATTTGAAAGATTTATATTAACTATTGTTAATAAAATAAGACATTATATATAATGAAATAATAATAATAGAATTTAATAGAATATTGAAGCAACATATAAAAAAGAACATAAAACATTTCATTTTCATTCAAATACACAAGAGATGGAGTAAAATAAATAAATAATGTCCATATATAATATAATTACTAAATTTCCTTTTTTTCTTTTCTTCATATTAGAACGAGAGAAAAAATTATTATGTAATTACTTATATAGGTATTAGTAAGACTAAATAATAAATATTTAAATTTTGAATCTTATCTTAATGATCTAAATTTTTTTTAATTTGATTCATAAATACAAATATATTTTTTTTAAATTGTAAATTTCATTTTTTTAATTGAATTTTTTTTTATTTTTAATCCTTAATTGAGTTTCTAATAACCATTTATTAGAAAATGATATAAAATATTTTAAATAAAAAATATACTCCATTTTTTGTTTTCAAAATATTTATTTTTTATATTATAGTTTAGTATAGCATAATCAGGCCTGGGCAACCCAAATGACTCCATGGGCCTCATTGATTAGCAGCATTGCTATAGGGGCCGCATTTTAGGGAACCGTGCTTTTAGAAATGTAAAAGAAATAAAATACGTAATTTACGAATAAACTCTTTATTGTTTCAATTAAATTTGGAGTCCTTTCTAATGTGAAATTTGTTTTTCTTTATTAATTAATTATAATTATTTCAATGAGAAATGAAAGTTACAAAAGGAATATAAAGTTAACTGGCGGGCCGCACAATTTTTCACGGTGGGCCGTATGCGGCCCGAGGGCCGCGGGTTTTGGCCAGGCCTGGTATAATTGTGACTTGAGAGAGTGAAAAAAAAGGATGATAAAATAAATTGAAAGTGAATATGATCGAGAAATTATGGGAAGAAAAAAAAAAGATTTAAAAGTCAAAAATTAACCCAACATGAAAAAAAAACAACTTTTGACATGGATGTGCCTATAAAAATTCGTAGAGAAGCAAAAGATTATCAAGCACTCGCTCTTAAACAACACTTTAAATTTTTTATACATTTGTGACTAAATATATATAAAAAAATTTAAACTTAAAATTAAAATGTTTAAGAATATGAGTGGCAGTTTTTATTAAAAACATAAGACAATCAAAATTAAATCATGCAAAAAGGAAAGTTGTTATTCATTTTAATAAATGTTACCTTTTATATTAAATTAAATTCCATAAATTTGTCAACTTTTCACAACATTTGTTGTTATTTAATTTGAAATTTTTTTTATAATTTAAATTTTTATATGAAGAATCCATTGTGCATATAAAAATACCAGAAATGATCATTTATTTTTTAGTGGTTTCTTTTTTACTATTTTCGATGTCGAGATTTTGATGTTTTTATACGTTTTGAAGGTTCCTGAATCATTTTCACAAAGGTTGAGAAAAATATCTGTCTCTCTCTGTGTGTGTGTGTGTGTGTGTAGACAAGATTACGCAAAAACGGTATGAGCTAGAATAATGAAATTTGGTATAAGTGCATTATTCAAAATTTGTAGTTTTGTATCACCTTTTGAGAGATATGCTCCTTTTAATAATTTGAAATTCGGAAGAGGACCATTACGTACCACGTTTTCATTTTTTTCCTCTAAACTGACCATAAAAATAAAGATATATGTTTGATAGTTTTCACATGATTAAAAATTGTATAAAACTGCTATATATAGAATTTCAGCTTGATTGAATCGCTGAAAGTACCGGAAATAATTTTTTAAATCGACTGGAAATCACGCGCCAGCACGTGACGTGGTGCCATCAAAGAGCCAAACCCACGCTGGTTTAATAAATATTATTTATTAATTTTAATTGATAATTTATAATGAATAAAATTTAATTTAAATATAATATATTAGGTTATTTAATCCAATTCAAACTGCGAGATAGTCGAGTGGAGACACTCCAGCTTATTTCTTATTAATATGTTAAAAAGGTATTGGTAGGTAGGTATTTTTTTTTATACCAATGAGACTGATAAACTGTACGTTTTTTATTAATTTTTTTTTTATATAAATAACTTATTTTATAAGTAAAAGATGTGTCTTTTAAATATTAGCTTAACCTTATTTATATTCTTAAACAAATGTAAATATAAATGAAAAAAAAAATAACAAGATTAAATGTCTTGTCATTTATAAACTAGTATATATATATATATATATACATATGATATATTTATTAAGATGTTAGCTACTATTCTCCAAAATGTGGGTTTGGTAAGCAAACGCGATTTGGCCCACTATCTTCTTTGGGTGGTAACTCTTTTTTTTTTTCTCTTCGTTGCGGGGAGTCTGCCTGGGTTATCGTCGTCGGTCAAATTAAACAGGCCCTTCCTGACAGCCTCGAGAATACAGAGGCCCTTAGTCATGGAGCTTGAGAGGCCACCCGACGACCCCAAGACACCCGGCTACTGTCAATGCACGGTGCTCTCATCACATCTGCCCGCCCACATATGCCACACACACACACACACATACATATATATATATATATATATATATCTTACGCGTGCGACTAATACACAGGGCGTTTCATAACAGAAGAAACAATACAATCTGACTCATTCTTATATATATATATATAGATATAGATATATATACGAGGGTGGGGTGAAAAGTTTCCGACCTGACCAAGAAAAACGATGTTTTTCATTTTTTTTTTGCTATATTTTTCAACATAATCTCCATCAACACTGATACATTTCTCATAACGGTGTTCTAATTAATATAATTAATTTAATTTAATTTAAGTCTCATCAACAGTTATGAATCGACGCAAAAATTCGTTTGGATTACGCCTACAGAGCCTCGTGTATATATATATATATATATATATATATAATAGTCTTTATTATTTTTTTTTTCTAATGGTTTTTCTTCCATTTGAACTTGTATTTTGCATTCAATTAGTTGATTTTACTAATAGAAAAAAAAACACAAGAGGAAGAATAAATATATTTTTTTATTATTTGCCATTTGCAGTAACATAACATATGCGTGAAATCGAAATAGAAAAGCAATCTGGACAAATCCGTATTGACCAGGACATGAAAGGATTAAACACCTGGAGAAAACTCGTTTCAATGGGCAGCTGGATCATTTTTTGAAAATTGTAATAAATAAATATATATATATAGATATATATACGAGGGTGGGGTGAAAAGTTTCCGGCCTGACCAAGAAAAACATGTCTTTAAATATTTTTTTTTTGTTTATTTTTCAACATTCAAGATACCTGAGACCTGTACGATGTCAGCTGAACGTGTGCGAAATATTTTGGAAATAAAACAAAATTCAGATTTATTTTTCAATATATATTCCCATTATCTTTTTTTATTGTATAAAAATAAGGTAATTCATATATAATATAATTTTTTAAAATATTTAATAATATTATTTCTACTGAAACATCTTTAAAGTAGGGAGCCCAATACTATTTCTAAGGTATCTCGTACAATATCTGAAAAGTCACGATGTCATTTGTCTTTAGTAAAATTTTTTTTGTTCTGATAGAGGAATAAAATATAATTGATTAATTAATTTCGAAAAATTTCAAACAGCCATCATTGATAATCATATATATACGAGGTGGGGTGAAAAGTTTCCGACCTTTTTTTTTTTGCTTTAATTTTCAACATTCAAGTTAGCTGAAACCTGTACGATGTCAGCTGAACGTGTGCGAAATATTTTGCACAACCATTTGAATATGGAAAGCTGTGTGCAACGTGGGTGCCGCGTTTGCTAACGTTAGACCAAAAACTGCTTCGAAAAACCATTTCAACCGACAATTAGGCGCTGTAGGCGTAATCCAAACGAATTTTTGCGTCGATTCATAACTGTTGATGAGACTTAAATTAAATTAAATTAAATTTAACCAATTAATTAATTAATTTAATTAATTAAATTAATTAGAACACCGTTATGAGAAATGTATCAGTGTTGATGGAGATTATGTTGAAAAATATAACAAAAAAAATTTTTTTTTTTCTGGTCAGGCCGGAAACATTTTACCCCACCCTCGTACATATATATGTATATTTATCAAAAAATTTTTATTTATTTTTCATAAAAATTTAAAAATTTTAATAGAATAATAAAATAAATAATTAAATAATCCTAAATGTATCTTAAAGTACATACTTTTATAAAACACTCTCTTTTTGATCAACCGTCGATAGGAAGGGAAGGTATTGTTTTCACACCAAATTTCATATGTGAAGATTTTTACATATCTCCACGAATCATACATTTCGTTAACAGTAAAAAGTATTTTTTACATGATGTCTGTCCGTCTGTCCATTGTGTGTCCTTATAGACGTGTACAGCTTGATCCGTTCAACGGATTTGGATAAACTTTGGTATATTTACTTAATGCCTCAGTAGCATGAATTCATCAACTTTTGGTGAAACCTGATGTGGTAGTTTACAAAGTATTAATTTTATATTCATTGTCGGAAACTATTTCATTTAATATATAGTAGTAATTAATAATTGAGTAATTAAACTAAAAATAAAAACAAAGATAATATAATTTAGTCATTTTATTTTTTATATATATATAATATTGTTTGGAAATTAATTTATTACAAATCGTCGGTCGGTTCTGTACCTTTTAAATATACATATATTACCTTTTCCCCCGTAAAATATTTAAGAATACATGAGATTGTATGATCATTCATTGAAAATATTAAATAGAGAATCATGATCAAATAAAGGATTTCCTTTCTTTAAGATTTTTTTCAAATATAAATCGATTTAAATAATTTCTTCACTTTTTTTTATCGACCTTCACTTACAAAGATGTTTTCAATTTTCGTTTTTCTTTAAAAGTTGTGAAAATCTTTTTCATTTGATGTGATATTTTTAAATGTCAATATTATGAAACACCCTGTCAGCTGCGTTATAAAGTGTATATATGCACTTGTAGGGTCCTCGTACACTTCCGGATTAACTCATTAATAAACGAGTCTATTTACTAAGTAACTATCACTATCTCTCTCTCTGCTTGTATATGTAAAATTGTGTACGAGTGTGCATGTGTGTGTGTGTGCATGATGGACCCCGCCCTCAGGAATTAACCATTAAGTTCTTCTTAATTGAAATGAAACAATAAATAGCAGCTGCCTGTTCTTATATAGAAGATATTATATTTATTATTATATTTTCTAACGAATATTTTAATTTCTTAAGGAAAAAAAAGATGATATTATCAAAATTAATCATTATAATTAAAAATACAACTTGCAATGTAATTCATTTAGTTTATCATAAATTAATTCTTCTTCTTAAGGTGCGCCCTTCCGGAGTTTGGCCATCATCATGACTAGGATAAGCCTTAAAAGCTGCTCAACCATAATGATTTTTCTTGGGAATGTTAATGCGGTGGTATCCCGTTGCCTTCCGCATGTATAGAACCAGGAACTGACAGTTCCTGAAGCCGGAGGCTATTAGAAAAATTTGTTCTTAGTTGGAATCGAACGCCGACTTCTTGTGTAGAAAATTGCAACAAAATTGCTACGCTACACTCTCGGTTAGCTGCCTCCTAATTTAATTTAATTTGATTAATCAAAATAAAATTTTATTAGAATCTATGGGGTTTATGGGTTTAATCAAAAATAGATCCATTGAATGAATAAATATGATCTGCACATAAACTTATATAGATAATAGTTAATCACCATTTATTAATTAATATTATAAACATTTTAAAATTAGGATCATCTTATAATATTATTTTAAATTTCTAGTGTTTTTATTATCTACTATCAGTATATTTATTTATATTATTATTATTATATTTATATTAATAAAAAAAAATATATTATATTAATATTCCTAATATATATATATTTTTGAAATAAAATTGAAAACTTTTTTTTTTAAATAATTATTAACTTAAGTGTATTTTTTAAATAGAAAAAAATTGACACAGATGTTGCATCTGTGTCTATTTTAACCAACTATAGTATTTTCTTTTATTATAATGTTAATCAAGTATTATCAAAGTGGATAGATAAGAAAAGAAGATTAATTTCAATCTATATAAAGATTAATAATAAAATTTTATTTTCAAGTTTATACATTTTATGAATTAAATTAATTAATTAACTTTTTAAATAAATTATTAAAGATTTAATAAATTTTCAAATAGTATTTAATAATCAAATAATTTTTTAAAATTATTAAAATTAAAGAAAAACGAAAAAAATCTCGAGTGTCTCCAACTCGACAATCTCGCAAATTTGAATTGGATCAATTAACAAATATATTATATATATTTAAATTAAATTTAATTAATTAAATTATAGATTAATTATTGGTCCCGGGTTCAATTCCCGAGCCTGGCAAGGGAATTTCCCTAGCTGGGGTCTATGGAACGTAGTCAACCCAGCCTCCTGGAACAACATTGGGGTAAAGCTACTTGATAGCGTATCCGATCAAGAAAACCAAGGTAAAGGTTGAGAGGACCCGTAATACTAATCATATTAAACCTCATGGATATAACCGACTTGAAAGGCGTTGCCTTTACGTAGGACGTACAAAGTCAGAGGTTTTTTTTATAGATTAAGTATAAAATCCAATTGGATTAATTAATTAAATAATTAAAAAAATTTAAATATATATATAAAACCTTTACCTTAAATTTTAAGTCAAAATTTAAAAAATTAATTAACTTGCAGCGATTCAATTAGGCTGAAATTCTATATATAGCAGTTTTATACAATTTTTAATCATGTGAAAAATTATCAAACATATATCTTTATTTTTACGGTCACTTTAGAGGAAAAAACATGAAAACGTGGTAGGTAATGGTCCTCTTCCGAATTAGATATATTTTTCAAAAGTTGAAATATAACTAAAAATTTTGAATAAAACCCATGTACAAAATTTCATGATTCTAGCTCAAACCGTTTTTGAGTAATCTTGTCTACATTCACATACACAGACATTTTTCTTAGCCTTAGTGAAAATGATTCAGGAAGCTTTAAAACGTATAAAAACATCAAAATCTCAACATCGAAAATTTTCGTGATCGCAATACTATCTCTGGCGAAATATTGGAAGAGTTATCTTTTATTATGTCTGGTTGGAGCTGGTTTTAATTTGAACAAACTCAATTAGTCACCTACTCAATAATTAGTAATAATTATCTGACTTGGATGAGTTATATATTAAGAAAATAGAAAAAAAAGATTGCATTATACTTTTAATTTATTTATTTAAAATTTAAATTATTTCCTGAAAATGATATTGAAATTGATTGATCTTTTATCCTAATTATCGTAGAAACCTAAGTTTTAAATATTTGATTTAATTAATTTGAAAACTAATTGTGTAATTCTCTCAATTAGTAAATATAGAAAATAAAATATTGAATATAAATAATTAAATAAATATTAAATATCTAAAATTATAATTCTCTCTTTTTGAATTGAATAAAATTTTAATTATTATATATTGATTCAAGATTAAAATTGAATTTCTTATCAATATATTCGTCATTTAATCATTATTATATATTTAAAAGAAAAAAAAAAGAAAAAGATAAATAAGATAAACTTTTCAAAGAAATATTCTATGAAGATTATTTACGTTATTAAAATTAAAATAGAATGATGATGATCTCAATTTAAATATGACGATTTTATAAATAATTTACTTACTTACTTCTTTTTGATTATATATGTATATACGTATTTTTAACTAATAAAATAAATGATCCATTTCAGTTTTCAGAAAGGCATGATGCTTATTATGAGATAAGTTCATCTTTTTTACCGACCGACGATAGTAAGGGAGGTATTGTTTTCACACCAAATTTCACATGTGGAGATTTTTACATATCTCACGAATCATGCATTTTCTTAACAGAAAAAAGTACTTTTAGCATGATGTCTGTCCGTCCGTCTGTCCGTCTGTCCGTCCGTATAGATGTGTACAGCCTGAACGGCTTAACGGATTTTGATGAAATTTGGTATATTTACTTAATGCATCAGTGGGATGAATTGATTAACTTTTGGTGCAAATCCGGAAACCGGAAGTGGTAGTATTAGCGATCAACGATAAAAAGGGAAGGGTTATTTTCGCACCAAATTTCACATAAGGAGATTTTTTTACATATCACCACGAATGTATTGGTTTTATCCTCGGGAAAAATCATCTTCATTATGTTTTTCTTAATTTAAAATTATATGACGTCACCCAGCCCTTCATGACGTCACAGCCTCGGGTAACGCCGGCAACGCCGGCTACTTCAGCTATATATTATAAATAAAATAAAATTAAAAATATTTATGTTATATCCATATCTGTTTTTTATTACATTAATAGATATATTAAAATTATTTGAAATTGTTTCTGTAGCTGTAAATTAATTTATTTCAAACCGTCGGTCGGTTCGGACCTGGCTACAGGTCAACTTATTACTATCTCGCCAGAGATAGTATTGCGATCACGAAAATTTCCGATGTCGAGATTTTGATGTTTTTATACGTTTTATAGGTTCCTGAATCATCAGGTTGAGAAAAATGTCTATATGTGTGAATGTATGTAACCAAGATTACGCAAAAACGATTTGAGCTAGAATCATAAAATTTGGTATACGGGCATTATTCAAAATTCGTAGTTTGCTATCAACTTATGAGAAATTTAGCTCAACCGGAAAAGGGGCATTCCCTACATCGTTTTGATTTTTTTTCCTCTAAAGTGACCGTAAAAATAAAGATATATGTTTGATAATTTTTCACACGATTAAAAATTGTATAAAACTGCTATATATAGAATTTCCTCTTGATTGAAAGTACCAGAATTAATATTTTAACACTGCAAATTAAATAATTAAAGCTTTTGGTTGGTTTTATTTATAAGGGAATTTTGTAAATAAAACCACATATTGATATTTGTTAAGGTAAATTTATTTAAAAAATACAAAAAATATACACAACGTTTCGATTTCTACTTCTGCAGAAGTTGTGTATATTTTTTGTATTTTTTGAACAAATTTACCTTAACAAATATCAATATGTGGTTTTATTTACAAAATTCCCTTATAAACATTGCAAATCTCACGCGCCAACACGTGACGTGGTGCTATCAACAAAGAGCCAAACATAGTCTGGTTTAATAAATATTATTTATTAATTTTAATTTATAATTTATAATTAATTAAATTTAATTTAAATATAATATATTAGGTTATTTAATCCAATTCACATTTGCGTGATAGTCGAGTGGAGACACTCCAGCTTTTTAACTAATAAAATAAATGATCGATTTCAATTTTCAGAAAGGCATGATGCTTATTGATGAAATCAGTTCATCTTTTTCTTTTTTAAGGTAGTTAGTTGATGCACCTTTTCAGAGAGAACATTTGGCACTTGTTTTCATGAATAGGACAATAAAACGGAAGTTCTTCGATGTTCTCATGTTCTCATTGAAACGTTAGGATAACAAGTAAATCTCGAATAAGGAATAAAAAAAATGAATAATAATATAGTAGATAATTCAAAAGATGGTTAACTTGTTTCTAAGTGATTATCACAATGAAAGATCAAATAAATAATTTAAAATAATTAATAATAAACGCCTAATTCTTATTAATAAATCAGAAAAAGAGTAATAAGAGTTATAATTTTTTATGAAGTACGAGGTCTGTTCGAAAGAAAAGAAGAATTTTCTATTTTTGCGGACTCTGTACATTCGATTATCGATATTTTTTACGTTATGTTGGAACACATATGTTTCGCATATGTTGATATTATCAGCCATTTAATAATTAGTAGTTTGTATTTGACAACTGAAAAAGTTAGTTAAATTTGTTCTTAGATTTTTTACTTTAAAAAAAATATGGAATACTACGAGGAAGTTATGCAACGTTTGCGTAAAGCAATAAGGAATAAGGCTCAAACGATCGGAATTGTGGAAAAACAAATCATGGATTCTGCACCAACTCACTCGTCATTGCATGTTCGTGATTTTTTGGCTAAAACTGTAATCATGCCTTAACCACCGTATTCACCAGATTTGGCTCTCTGCCACTTATTCTTATTCCGGGTATAGCAAGGGAATTTCTCTAAGCTGGGCTCTATGACTCTACCCAACCTCTGGAATCTAATATGGTAAGCTACTTGATAAAAAGTAACTTCCGATTAAGAAAATCAAGATAAAGGTTTAGAGGATGCGTTCTACTGATCATAGAATACCTTTACTCCGATAAGACGGCAATCGACTTGATAGTGGCTCTCCTTTCGCAGGATGTATAAAAATCATAGTTTTTTTTTAAATACATATAACATCGTATGATTCTTTTATAAAAATTTCTAAAAGAAATTTAATTATTTTCTCTTAAAAAAAAGAATAAAAAAAGTGTCAATCTCCTTTTTCAATTGAGATGGCATTCATATTATTAGAAATGAACATGGTTGAAATAATTCAATTAATATTCATAAAATGTTTGTTATTGATAAGAGGTCTTGTGCAATGTGTTTTTTTTTAAAAATTTGTTTAAAAGTTAATTTTTCATTTTTATAATAAAACTAGACGAACCTTTTACAAACAGTATATACAATTTAAGTTTAAACTGAATTTGTAACTAACTTCATAATGTTACAGATATCACATACATACATACTTACGACGGAAATTATATATATATATCTATCTATTAGATAGATATTAAAAGAATTGGAAAATAAAAAAAAAAATAGTTTAAAAATATAATAATTAAAATATAATTTAAAAAAATTATGATCTTTTTAGATTTTTTTAAAATAATATCTTAAAAAATATTAGGAGAAATCAATTTATAGACAAGATTATTTCCCTCGTCCCTAAACATTTCGAAAATAAAACAAATCTTCCCCTCAACCCTGTCGTAGCGACCGGAAATCATGGAGAATCGAGGCAAAAAAAAGGCGCTAGCTAGCTACACGTGTTTATGTTTGTAACAAAGCCTCATGTTTATCAATGGGCCGAACAGACGTTGCTGTTGTTTTTCTTCCAACTCTTCTCGTCCTCCAGCCATTTATTTTATTTAATTTTATTTCCCCCGCCACCTCTCTTCCAGTGATGATACATTCGTGGATAATTTTAACGTAAAGTTCATCAGCCCAACACTAATTGTGACAAAAAGTTGGTTCATTAAATAGAATCGAAACAATTTAGCTGTCGTTAAAGTCTATTTATCGGCTGACGGATTGTTATTCTTGGGGTGGTCTGCCTACTCAAGGGAAGTGTCGAGGAAAAAGGAAAAAAAAAAAAAAAAAAAAAAACGGATATCTTGGAGGCCGGAAACGGAGGAGACCAGGAGGATCACAGGTCGGGCTGGGAAGAGGATCACCTCTCAATTCGCAAGACACTACCACCCTCACTCAACTCACAACAGCTGCAAACATAACAATTCATTCATTCTGGATCGATTCATTCATTGAATGGAATACAAGAGACATCCAGATGATCAATAAATTGAAAAAATAGAAAAAAAAGTAATATATATATATATATTCTAATAATTCACTGTAAATTAAATCGTAAATAGGTAGTGAAATTGAAGATTAGAAAAAAAATTGTGAAAATATAATTTTAAGGTGACCATTTTTTGAAAACACCAAATGAGGATATTTTATCTTTTTTTTTAGAAGCAAATTGAAAAAATTTTGAAAAAAAAGTACGAAATGTCCTAAATATTTCAAAAAACGGAACAGATATCAAAAAGGAGGACAGTTAGGAGGACACTTACAAAAGGAGGACAGTGCTTACAAATGGAGGACTGTCCTCCCTAAAGGAAGACGGTTGGTCACCTTAATAATTTGCATCATTTTAAGAAATACTTAGAAACAATTTATAATTTCTTTAAAAATATTAAGTTTTAAAATCACAAATATCAGTTAATCAATTAATTCTTATTAAAATTTAATTAATTAATAATTCATTGATACATTTTTTTACTATCTCGCCATTAATTATAATTATAATTATAAATTAAAATTAATAAATAATATTTATTGAACCAGACTATGTTTGGCTCTTTATTGATAGCACCACTTCACGTGTTGGCGCGTGAGATTTGCAGTGTTAAAAAATTAATTCTGGTACTTTCAGCGATTCAATCGAGCTGAAATTCTATATATAGCAGCTTTATACAATTATTAATGATGCGAAAAATTATCAAACATATATCTTTATTTTTACGGTCACTTTAGAAGAAAAAAAATCAAAACATTGTAAGTAATGGCCCTCTTTCGGTTGAGCTACATTTCTCAAAAGCTGATAGAAAACTATGAATTTTGAATAATGCCCATGTACCAAATTTCATGATTCTAGCTCAACCCGTTTTTGCGTAATCTTGGTTACATACATACACACATACACACACACACAGGCATTTTTTTCAACCTTAGTGAAAATGATTCAGGAACCTTTAAAACGTATAAAAACATCAAAATCTTAACATCGAAAATTTTCGTGATCGCAATTCTATCTCTGGCGAGATAGTAAAAAGAAAGAAAGAGAGAGAGAGAGGGTTGTTTTTTGATAATATATTTCCCTTTACAATAGGAACATGTGTTCGGGGTGAGAAGGAGAAAGAGAAAGAGAGAGTGGGAGGCTTTTCTTCGATTCTTTTTGTAAACCGAGAAGCTCTTTAGCGAATAGTTAATAGGCCCATGGTTGTTCCTCTTGTCTATTTAGTTTAAGAGTTTAGGTCTTTCTCTTCTTCTCTCTTTTTCTCTTTTACTTAAATACATCTACACATCCCATTCTCTCCACTTTTATACAAGTTTGTCTATTTAGTTCGGAATGTGCATCTGCCTGGTGGCCTCTTGACCCCGTGTCAGAGGTCAGTGGCAACCATATACGGTTAATAAACCTTCAACAAGGTCATAATCATCATCATCATTCTAATCCCACTTTCATTCATTTAAAAATAATTAAGACTCTTTGTGAATAGACATGAATTTATTTTTATAGGAATAATGTTAAATTAAAAATGAAATATTTGGAAAACTCTGTTCATATATACAGAAGATATAAATGGTTTAACTTTTATATAAATAATAATAAATATTATCAATATAATTACTAAAAAATTATAATTTTTTTCTTTCTAAAATATTGAAGACTCCAACAATTTGATTAAATAAGAATTTTACATTTTAGGGTAACAAAAATTTATGTACGCGGTGTGTTCAAAAAGTAAGGTGACTTTGTATTTTTAAGAAAAAATATTTATTTATTTATTCACCTTGGTTAGTTTTTTCTTAATTTAAAATAGGAAATTTTATAAATTAATTAGTAATAAATAATTGAGAGATCAAGAGGTAAAGCTAAAGTAAAACCTGAAAGATATTAAATAAGTAGATTAATAGACAAAAGGATTGAAAAATAGAATAGACAATAAACAATCTATATATATAAAAAAAGGTTTTTGTCTGCACATTGCTCAGAATTTAAAAATTTTTGCATATCTTCGCGTTTCATGACCTCTAGAATCCAAAAGTGACTTTAGAATTTTTCACGTCTGTCTGTCTGTCTGTCTGTCTGTCTGTCTGTCTGTCTGTCTATCCGGAAAATTACTATTTTATAGACTCAGAATTGGCTGAACCGATTTCTATGAAATTACATCACAATATTCTTATATACCCCTAGAGTAACATAGGCTATAAATTTTATTTATATGTCAACAATAACCGCAGAAATTAATTTTTTAAAGTTTATATAATTCTCCGTGTTGTTCATTCAAGAGCAGCTCGCGGCTCACTGTCGGCCTAGCGGAATCATTTCAAACAATGAATTATCATAGCTATTCCCAATCAAAGAATTATTATAATATTTCCCTTTTTATTTTAAATTCTAATATTCAAATATCAATTCAATTAGATAATTTATTCTAAAAGTTCCCATTTTAATTAATTTAATAAAATATTTAGATCATATTTATATTAACTTAATTTTTATTTATTCTTTCTATATATTTGAATATATTTCTTCTTTTCTATTTGAAAGTGAAAGGTTAAAAAATCTCGCTAAGAACATTCAATATTTCTATACACAAATTATTCAAAGTATTGGCAAAGCGTATCACTCATAATCAGTTTAATTTGAAATTTTTATAAATTAATTAACAAAGTGAAAATTTTTATTTGTTTAAATTTTATTACAATGAATCAAAAAAAATTAAATATATAGATCACATGATTAAGCGAAGCAAGAAACTTGAGGGAAATAACTGTTGGACGGAGGTCGGACATGACAGAAACTGTAAGCGAAATCTTCATATTGCGACTAATAATTTTCAAATCCCCTAGCACCACAGAATTAGATAAGTTTCTTTTAAGGGAGGAAAATAACTATGATCTAAAAAAATTAATAAATGAACTTAATAATAAAAAAACAAATAAATCAATTAATTTAAATTAATACTATTAATGAATGTATATATTGGTAATTTATCTATAGTTTTATACCGTTAATTTTTATAAATTGTCTCAAGTCTCTATTTTTGCATTTTCTCAAGTTTCATTATAATTAAAAATATTCAATAACAATCTAGCAATGAAAATAAAATATCAAAATGTAATGATCAAGAAATATTATACTCTATTTCACTATTATAACATATACAATACTTAAGAACCATAGGCGGAGGAAATATTAGGAGATATCATTGCGGGTTCAGGCCAAATCGACCAACATTAATTAAGATATTATCATTATGACAGATATTAGGAAAAAAATCGCGAATTCAATATTTCTGTTCACTAATTATTTGTAGACTTTAGTAAAACATACGCATGACTCAATATAGATCAGCATAAACTTTTTCAAATTTTGATCTTCAAATTTGTCTTGAAGGTAGTAAAGAAAAAATAAGATACGGAAATCAATTGTAAAATATTAGGTTACCCAGAATACTTAAATATAATAGGAGATTCGGCAATTGCAATTACAGATAGCGAGGAAATATTAATGGAGGTTTGAAATTAATAGTGATAAGAAAAAATATTTAGTAACAAAGAGGAAGAGTATTAACATACAAAATCTTAAGATACAAAATGTAGAATTTGAATATGTTGAAAAATTGAATGTAATCACAAAGGATAATAATATTTGAGAAGAATTTAAATCGGGGTTGCAATCGGGAAACGCCTGTTATCTTGCAATAAAGAGGTTTATCTCATCAAAATTATATCAAAGGGAATATATAAAAAAATTATTTTGCCTGTAGGATAGGATTATTCCCTGCATTTATTGGCCAAAGAAAGATGAGGTCACCGGGGAATGGGGGAGACTGCATAACAAGAAATTGCATGGCCTCTCTGCATCTTCAGAAATAGTTAGGATTATAAAAGGGAAAAAGCTGCGATAGGCAGGGCACGTGGCTAGAATGGGAGAGGAAAAAGATATTGGTGGGAAGACCGATTGGAAAACGTCCGCTTGGAAAACCAATGACGCTTAGGAAGGGACGTAAGAGAGATGGGACAAGGGCTCAGGATAGGGACACTTGGAGAAATGTGGTTGTTGCGGCCAAGAACTTTCGAGTATCTTTGAGCCACATACATATATATACCATATACAATAATAAAATATATAATTAATTTACTGATTAAATAAAAATATATTTTAAATAAGAACACAAAAAGAAATGAATGTTTTATGAAATATATTGATTGAAACAAAATGGATGAAAACCTTTTACTACTTTCAACCAAATACTATGTACCACTCGGGGGTACAGGGGGCGGAGCCCCCGTCTAGGTGTGAAGAGCGCCGAAGGCGCTCTGAGCAGCTAGTTATAACATAATTTTTAAGTAGAAAATAATTATTATTTTCCTAAAAATATCAATAATCATAGAAAAAAATAGAAAAAATATATAGTAAGACTTATTAGAAAGATTTTCAAGGGTAACGGGTAGTCTCTTCTCTATGATTTCAATAGAAAAGATATTTCAGGGAGTAGCGTCCCTGCCCTCACGTGAGCTCACGATTCCTTTCTTGCAGAGGAGGGGAATCATCATTTTTTGACTATGTAAATTATGACCAAGACAATCAATTCAACATAATTTTAGCCAGATTCTAAATAAAATCGTTATTTGCTTTAATGGAATTTTTATCTTTTTAATTTTTTTCAGTTTCAAAACGCATTTCCTTCTAACAACAGATAAAAACTATACGAATATATTCATTATAAAACGTAGATTCATTTTCACTAGTATTATATAATTTTACGGTGCTACCTTAATTAAATATTAATTATTGAATTTTGACAGATTGAAAAGATTCGCCGCCATGTTGATTAGCCACCACCTCCAATGCTTTGCTTATCCGTGACCTTGAATGGGACAATATTTTTAATTCCTGCATAGGAATCTCTTGCTTACCCCCAAATAAATGAGATTCAACTGCCTTTGGCCTTATTTCCCTAATACACGCTTGTTATATACTCTACATTAATTTGACATATTCATTTTCAATTTTAATATATTATTTTATTTCATTAAAAGCTAAAGTATTATATTATAATAGAAACCAGTAATTTTATTTTTATCTTATTATACTAGCAAAAATTGTATATATATATAATATAGGATCAAATATTTTATCAAGTAAATTTGAAAATATATTTTTCATCATAAAATGAAAATCAAATTATTTTAATTAATTTGTACCATTTTAGGAAACAAATTTTTGATGGGTCATTTTTAGAAAACCCTTTTAACAATTGTAATAAATAATTAAAAATTTGTAAAATTTTTAAAGTTTATAATAATAAATTGTAAGAATTTGTTAAAAGTTCGAGCGATAGCTTGGTTTTCCAGGTACTATATGAGGGTGGGGTGAAATGTTTCCGGCCTGAAAAAGAAAACGATGTTTTTAAATTTTTTTTTTTTTTGCTTTATTTTTCAACATAATCTCCATCAACAGTGTTCTAATTATAGTTAATTAATTAATTATTTAATTAAATTTAATTTAATTTAATTTAAGTCTCATCAACCGTTATGAATCGACGCAAAAATTCGTTTGTTTGGATTACGCATCAAAATTACCAAATTGTCGTTAGAAATGGTTTTTCGAAGCAGTTTTTGGTCTAAGGTTAGCAAACGCGGCACTCACGTTGCACACAGCTTTCCATGTTCAAAAGGGTGTGCAAAATATTTCACACACGTTCAGCTAACATCGTACAGGTCACAGCTATCTTGAATGTTGAAAAATAAAGCAAAAAAAAAAAATATTTAAAGACATCGTTTTTCTTGGTCAGGTCGGAAACTTTTCACCCCACCCTCTTAGACATGGTGAGAAGCGTCTTCTAAACTTTGAATGTTAATTTAGTAAAAATAAATAAATAAATTCAATTTATAATTAATATTAAAGAATATTTGGTTGATATATTATATTATATCTTTATTGTTTTATTTTTTAACTATAGAAAACATTCATTGATAAAATTTATCTTATTTTAAAATCTTAAAACATCTCAGAAATTCTTGTTAGTTTTATGAATAAATTAGAAGAGGCAAACCATTTCAATGCATGGTTTTAAGTTAAAGATGTTGATAATAAATTAATTAGCACATTTTTGTATTGAACTTATCAAGTTTGAAATAGTAATGTTCTTTATCAAACATTTACACCGACAAAACGCTGCTATAAATATATTAAATATGTTAATTTATGAAAAAAATAAATTATTTCTTAAGGTTTTTTTCTTATTCTAAATCTATTTTATACTATTCAATGATAAGATTAAATAATAAAAAAAAAAATATGAAATAAAATAAAATAATCTCGAGTATCTAAGATAATGAGAATAAACCAAGATAAGAATATTTAGGACTTTTTAATAAAATTTATTTTCATCATAACATGTTACGAAATTACTTTCTTTTTTTTTTTACTTTACTGATATTTGTTGTTTTTATTTCACGTTAATGGCTCTTTCCAATTATACTCTTATTATTAATCATTAAATTGGTAATAGTCAATTAGAGAGACAAACAACAACGAGGACAACAAAAATACAGATAATTAAAAATAACAACACTTACAATAGTATTAAGACATTTATCACGTAATACCAAAAATAATTAATTGATCGATATTGAAAAGATGTACTTGTTTTCGGGTCTGATTTTTTTTTTTGTTTTTTATTATTATTAAAATATTTATTATGTTATGTTGTGTTTATTTATAAAAAAAAAGATTATCAAAAAACTTTTTAAAAACACGCTTTTTATTTAAATTCACTAAAAAGAAGAAAATAATTTCTACACACACACCACGATTTCTTTACAATTAATCATATCTAAAAAGTGAAAGCGTGGGTGTCCAATATGCAAGGATAAACGCAAATTCTACTTCAAATAGATATTGTTATCAAGTATAGTGGAAAAGGATAAAAACCAAACGAGAAAGGTTTGTCCATATACAATGAAATGTCTTTCATATTCTTTTCCTTTCCCTGCATGTTTGGCGTCCATGCTTTCATTAATAATAAGGTGACCATGTTTTAAAAACACCAAATCAGGACATTTGACCATTTTTTTAGAGCCAAATTGAAAAAAATTCCGAAATGATCAAAAGCTTAGTCCAGAAAACGTTTTACCTTCTTTTTTTAAATTAAAACAATATTGAAAAAAAGTACAAAATGTCCTAAATATTTCAAAAAACGGGACAGATATCAAAAAGAAGGACATTTAGGAGGACACTTACAAATGGAGGACTGTCTTCCTCGTACGGTTGGTCACCTTATTAATAATATTAATAATAATAATACCTCCGAGGTCACCTATGACCTGGGATGAACCTGAATATTACATTGTCATCGGAGTTACATATGTATGCAAAATTTCAGCTCATTCGAACATTGGGAAGTGGGTCAAATTCACCTTAGAACATTTGACGATAGGACACGATGTGAAACTAAATAAAAGCGGGTAATGAAAATAAAAAGAATAAAAAAACATGTTTTTTTTTATTCGTTTTTTTCAACCTTACTTTAGAAAAAAAAATAATTTGAGAGACAAGGAAATCATTAACGATGATTAATTCAAGATTCTAAATGAAATTCATTCTTTTTGATGTTTAACAGGAAGTGCTCTCTTTTATGTATTGATCTTTTATCTTATGGTCTTTTGGGAGAGTAAAGGAAAAAGAGGATTTTTAAGGGATATGCATTATCATTCCGAGTGGTGGTGGATGTTGGTATTTAAATTGAGATGATATTTAAATGACGTTTTAGTTCAAGTGAAAATTCCTTCCTGTCTGGAAAATGGATACCATCTCAAAATTCCAAACATGCATGGATGCAAATTCATATCAGTTGAATGATTATATTCATAGATTTATTAATATTATATTTTTAGGGCCTTAGGTTGATCATCCGAATTAATGTAGTTTAGTAGTGTAGTCGAATTTTATATCGGTCTATCCATCTAACTAAAATCTATCAATCTAATTAATGTTTCTCAACCTTCCAGTAATTGCGGCTCGGTTTACAATGATAATTTTCATTGTGCCCCCCCCCCCCCCGCTTACAATCATATATATATACAACAATAATGCTCAAATTGAGTATATTTTGGATTCTGTTTTAAAATTATTTTTAACTAACAGCCAAACTTCCAATTCTATCCCTTTAAGGTGCTCCCCTCTCTCACACTTTAGAACATTTCCTGTAGAAAAAAATCTGGAGTGTCTCCACTCGACTATCTCGCAAATTTGAATTGAATTAAATTAAATATATTAAATTAAATTAAATTAATTAAATTATAAATTAAAATTAATAAATAATATTTATTAAACCAGAGCATGCTTGACACTGTTGATGGCTCCACGTCACGTGTTGGCGCGGGAGATTTGCAGTATTAAAAAATTAATTCTGGTACTATCAGAGATTCAATCAAGCTGAAATTCTATATATATAGCAGTTTTATACAATTATTAATCAAGTGAAAAATTATCAAATATATATCTTTATTTTTACGGTCACTTTAGAAAAAAAAAAAATCAAAACGTTGTAGGTAATGACCCTCTTCCAGTTGACCTACATTTCTCAAAAGTTGATAGAAATCTATGAATTATGAATAATGCCCGTATACCTAATTTCATGATTGTAGCTCAAACCGTTTTTGCGTAATCTTGCCTACACACACACAAACACACACATTTTTCTAAATCTTAGTGAAAATGACTCAGGAACCTTCAAAAAGTATAAAAACTTGAAAATCTCAACATCCAATATTTTCATGATCGCAATACTATCTCTGGCGAGATAGTAAACATATACTCTTGTGTATTACATAATACTTGATTGATTTTTCAGCACAATTTTCATTGATACATCTTTTTACTATCTCGCCTGAGATAGTAGTGCGATCACGAAAATTTTCGATTTCGAGATTTTAATGTTTTTATATGTTTTGAATGTCCCTGAGTCATTTTCACTAACAAAAGGTTGAGAAAAATGTCTGTGGTGTGTGTATGTGTGTATGTAGACAAGATTACTCAAAAACGGTTTGAGCTAGAATCATGAAATTTGCTACATGGGCATTATTCAAAATTCGTAGTTTCTATCAACTTTTAAGAAATCTAGCTCAACTGGAAGTGGGTCATTACCTACCATAATTTAATTTTTTTTTCCTCTAAAGTGACCGTAAAAATAAAGATATTTGTTTGATAGTTTTCACATGATTAAACATTGTATAAAACTGCTATTATAGAATTTCAGCTTGATTGCATTGCTGAAAATAACGGAATTAATTTTTTAAATTTTGACTTAAAATTTAAGATAAAGTTTTTATATATAAATCTAAATTTTTTTAATTATTTAATTAATTAATCCAATTGAATTTTTATTAATTAATTAATAATATAATATATAATTAAATAAAATTATTTTTTTAACACGACTGCAAATCACGCGCCATCACGTGACGTGGTGTCACCAACAAAGAGCTAAACACGCGCTGGTTTAATAAATATTACTTCTATTTATTAATATTAATTTATAATTTAATTTTAATTAAATTTAATTTATAAATATAATATATATTAATTAATCCAATTCAAATTTGCGAGATAGTCGAGTGGAGACACTCCAGATTTTATCATATTATGGTGATAAACTCTTCAGTATACTATTGACATGAACGAACAAATATTTAAAAAGGAAAACGAAATTAGATACTCCTTCTCCAATTTTGCTTTTGTTTTATTAAAAGTTACTGATAAAGTAAATTTGATAATAAAAATGAGTCTAATAAAGGAGGATATTTTCTTTAATACTATCTCTAGTGGATTGTTAGTGTTCTATCAAGTTCTATCAAGTTCATATTAAATACACCAAGTATTAATTATTATGATGAGATTTATCAAAAATTAAAATATAAATATTATCGAGTAATATTTCAATTTTACGTAATTAATCGCTTTATTTAAGAGAAATTTAATGATTCCTTTCTAATTTCTTTCAAACTTAATTGATAACTCAATATAAAAACCAGAAAATTAATTATTTAAGTGATAAAATTAACAAATAAAATAAAATAAGCTGGAGTGTCTCCAGTCGGCTATCTCGCGATTTGAATTGGATTAAATAACATAATATATTATATTTAAATTAAATTTAATTAATTAAATTATAAATTAAAATTTAATAGATAATATTTATTAAATCAGCGCATGTTTTGCTCTTTTTGATGGCACCACGTCACTTGATGGCGCGTGAGATTTGCAGTTTTGGATTAATTTCAATCTAATTAAAGATTAATAATAAAATTTTATTTTCAAGTTTATACATTTTATGAATTAAATTAATTAATTAACTTTTTAAATAAATTATTAAAGATTTAATACATTTTTAAATTGTATCTAATAATCAAATAATTTTTCAAAATTATTGAAATTAAAACAATCGAAAAAAAATCTGGAGTGTCTCCAACTCGACTATCTCTTAAATTTGAATTGGATTATTTAACACATATATTTACATTAAATTTAATTAATTAAATTATAAATTAAAATTAATAAATAATATTTATTAAACCAGCGCATGTTTGGCTCTTTGTTGATAATAGAACGTCACGTGCTGGCGAGTAATTGGCAGTCAACATGTTAAAAAATTTAAAAATTAATTCTAATACTTTCAGCGATTCAATCAAGAGGAAATTCTATATATAGCAGTTTTATACAATTTTTAATCATATGGAAACATATCAAACATATATCTTTATTTTTACGGTCAGTTTAGAGGAAAAAAAATCAAAACGTTGTAGATAATGACCCTCTTCCGTGTGACCAACATTTCTCAAAAGTTGATAGAAAACTAAGAATTTTGAATAAAGCCCATGTATAAAATTTCATGATTCTAGCTCAAACCGTTTTTGCGTAATCTTGTCTAAACACACACACACAGAGACATTTTTTTTTCAATCTTAGTGAAAATGATTCAGGAACCTTCAAAACGTATAAAAACATCAAAATCTCAACATCGAAAATTTTCGTGATCGCAATACTATCTCTGGCGAGATAGTGTAAAAGCATAATAATTTCAAATTTACTTTACATTTGTTCTTATTAATCTCTCGTATTCTTCTTCTTATAATAAAATAAATAATAGAATATTTCACATTAAATATAAGAAAAAAAACCAGAAGATGATTTAATAAAAAAAAAATTCCGGCTTCATTTCTTGCTTATCAACCATTTTCCTTATGTGTCACGTCCGCTTCCGAACTCAACGCACAATTTCTACGATAATATAATAATAACATTTTAAAAATTAAATAACAATATAGATACACTGCACACATATATTAATACATCAAGAGATTAATATATTATTATTTAAAATAATATAAACATTATCAGGTAATTAATTTTTTTTTATTAACCTAAACAGTCGATGTCAATAAATTCTTTCGAATATGTTTATGTATTTTAATTAAATATATATAATAATTTCACTCTAATTTAAAATAAGATATATATTCTTTGAATTGGGATCTCGAGGGCTTTGATGAAACTTCGCCAGTTGATTCTTTGATTAATTCTAAGAAACTTTTATTTAAGTATATATCTTTAATATTATATTCGATATTTTATTTAAATAATTCATAGATTAAGGTAAATATTGTGTAATTATCTTGATATGAAGACCAACTAAAAAACTTTCAGATTTAAAGATTTCAGGATTAAAGAGATTGGATATAAATTAGATGGTTATGTCAAAAATCGAAATGTGCAGCCATTAAGTAATTTTTATTGACTAATTCACTAATTATTCACATATTCACTAATTTTCGGTTTTTTTCTGCTCGGTTTGGATATAGGGAAATTATTTAATTAATTAATTTTTTAATTTTTCTATACATATACACAATCCGAGCTAAAAAAAAAACCCGAAAATTAGTCGCGCCCTCTGCTGGTCAAACTGATAAAACATGATAGCTAAATGAATATCAATGGATTTATATCCAATCTTTAATCTTTTTTATCTCGTAAACTACAAGTCTACCCAAGAATTGCCTAGGAAAAAGTTTCTTAGAATTAATCAAAGAATCAACTGGCGAAGTTCTATCAAAGTCCTCGAGGTGCCCGTATCAAAAAATATATAAATTCATATTATATATCATCTGAAAGTTTTTAGTTGGTCTTCATATCAAGATGATTACACAATATTTACCTTAATCTATGAATTATTTAAATAAAATATCGAATATAATATTAAAGATATATAATCAAAAGTTTCTTAGAATTAATCAAAGAATCCACTGGCGAAGTATCATCAAATAAAATATCGAATATAATATCAAAAGCCTATATTTTATTATATTTACTATACAATTCCTACTTTATTTTACTCATTTAGATCTATCAAAATACCATTCTTATGTAAAAATAGAGGAGGTTGATTCACCTCTTCCATGCCTTATTTATTTATTTTGATTTGCATATTTAAGAAATACTTATTCTTTATAACATTAAGATATAATTTATAAATTGTTAATTATACATATTTTATATTTTCGAAAACGGGATAAAAAAAGACATTTTTCTTTTACCTTTGTTCTCCAAAATAATTATTATTGAATTATTTCAAAAAAGTTAAACATATTAACTTTGTTTATATTTATATTATAATTTTATATATACATATATATATATATATATATGTATATATATTATAGAAACAATAAAAATAAATCGATTCCAATTTGTCAAAAGAGCAAACAGACACCTGGACAGACAGACGCCAAGTGAAGTTGAGAAAAACATTATAACACTATAATAATAAAATGATGAGGGTTAGTATTTAATGTAAGAAAATGGTTAAAAAAAATAAAATGTTATTGAAAAAAATAAATAATAAATAAATAACCAATAAAGAGAATAAAAAAAACCATCTGTTTCAAGAATAGAATACTTTTTGAAATTATAATTTATTCTGGATTAAATATTTTTAAAAAATTTACTAAATCGTTACATTTTTAATATATATATATATATATATATATTGAAATAATCTAAGAAAATATAGAGAATGAATTTCTTGAATTTGACAATATTCTTTTAAATGAAAAATCTCAACTTACAGTTAGTTGATAGGAATTTGATGCGTGCAAAAACAGAAATAATAGAACATGGCAAAATAATTATGATAGTGAAGGATTATCCGTTAAGAAGGAGTTAAGTGAGTCGACTGAGGCTGTGCGAGCGAATCATGGGCCCAGCCCTGACGGGGGAGCTTATCTGTCCCACTCGCTTACGTACGCCATAATCGTACTCGTTGCCTCCTTGTTTTCTTAATCTTCTTTTTTTTTTCTTTTTCTTCTTCTTATTATGAATGTGCTTGTTACGGTTCGTATCTTAAATCATTACTTATATAATACTAAACTTCTTTAATAAAATATGCAACTAATTAATTAAATAAAAAATGAATATGACGCTATATAAGATTTGTAAAGAATTATTTTTCATTTAATTGTGATGACTTTGGAATTAAAATTATTTCAAAATAGTAATAAAGAATTTAATTATAAATTAAAATAAATTAATTAAACAACATATAATAGTAAAATAATTTTAGAAGAGTTTGAAAAAGTTATACATTTAAATAATTTATTTTTATAAGTTCATTTTTACATTTCAATATTTCAAGGTATCTGCTTTTCTTAAAATATTTTAAAAAAAAAATGATAATTTGAGAAGAAATACAAAGAATAACAACCAAAATATTAATTCATTACAATAAATGAATAAAAATATATACGAGGTTTGTTCAAAAGAAAAGACGAATTTGATTATCAAAATTATTTTTTTTTGTTGTGTTGGTACACATATGTTTCTCATATGTTGGCATTAACAGCCATTTTGGATTAGTAGATTTGACAGCTGGAAAAGTTTTTCACGTTTTTGTGTGTTCTTCGATATTTTACTATAAAAAAAATGAACCAAAGAATCTGTATTAAATTTTGCGTTAAAACGCACTTAAAATGTTGCTCCGACGCACTTAAAAATCTTGACTGTAGAATTTGGCGAGTCTACTTTGTCTCAAAAAAGTGTATATTAGTGGTACAGAAGCATGTAAAGGTTTTTCTCACTGTTTTCTTCGATTACAATGGCGTGGTGCATCATGAGTTCTTGCCAAGAGAGGTCGTACTGTTAATACTTCAAGGAAGTTATGCGACGATTGCGTAAAGAAATACGTCTCAAACGATCGGAATTATGGAAAAAGATATCACCAGCTCACACAACATTGCTTGTTCGTGATTTTTTGGCCAAAAACAACACCTTAATCATGTCTCAATCACCGTTTGCACCAGATTTGGCTCCCTGCGACTTTTTCCTAATCCCAAAACTGAGGAGACCAATGAAAGGAAAGCGTTTTGTCACAATTGATGAGATCGAAGAACAAGTGCATTATATCTGAGGGGAATTACTTTGAAGGGGACAAAATGAATATTGATGAATAAATAAATACTTTTCGAAATAATTCAAAATTCATCTTTTCTTTTGAATAAACCTCATAAGTGTATCATTATTTCATTTGTGATATTATAATTATTCATAATGGGCATTTAAAAACAAATAAAATAAAAAAAAATAATAAAATATTATATGAGAGGGTATAAAAAAAATAAAATAAAAATGAAATCGGGGTGATGACCCATTTTATTCTAGTAAATAAACTAAATTAAATTCTGTGACAAAGTTTATAATTAAAGAGGCACACAGAAGGCAGTAGTAAAGATCAGTTTAAATTAGCAAGTCATGTGTTGAATGTGTTTCTTTACATGAAAATAGAATATTTAGAGTTCATTATTTTAAAAAAAATATTCTATTAATATATAATAATATACAATTTTGATTAAAATTGTCTATCAAAATCAGAGATTATAAATATACTTTTTTGTTAATCTAATCAACGAAGACATACTTAAATCTGATAAAAATTATAATTAAGTGCAAATTTATTAAGAATTATATGATAGTTAAAATTTAACTATAAAAATAAACGAATTGTATTTTGTATTTTCATCAGGGAATTTATTTTAAGTTATTCACCAATACTATTGCGAGAAATATTAAAGATACTAAAGATGTTGATTAAATTTTCACTAACAATTTATTTAAATGAATTAAAAAATAAAAAACAATGAAGCTCTTTTAATTTTAAATTTCAGATATAGTTTATTTATGGAACAAAAGTACTGTCATAGGTATAGTGACAGAAAAAAAATAAACGCTAGGATGGCACTGTTATCGGGCAATCAAGCATTGTCATTGCCCGACAACAGCTCCACCCCGGCGTTTACGTTTTCCCATCGCTGTACATATTTATTTAGAAAATTTTAGGGGAAACCCAAAAATGAACTGTGGCAAGTCACAGAACCGACCGACGATTTGAAATAAATTAATTTCCAAACAACATATTATATATATATAATATATATACTTTTTGATATATATACTTGTATAAAGTAACAAAAAAAAATTTTTAAAAGTTGAATTAAAATGACTAAATTATATTATCTTGGTTTTTATTTTTAGTTTAATTACTCAATTAATAATTATTACTATATTTCAAGTGAAATATTTTGCGACAATGAATATAAAATTAATACTTTGTAAACTACCAAATCCGGTTTTCGGATTTACACCAAAAGTTGATTTTTCTATTTAATTTTCATATTTAATATTTTATATATAATTATTATTAAAAAAAATGTTTTTATTAAAAACATGAAAAAAGTTTAAATTAATATCTATCATTAGATGTAACTGAATTTATTTATTCATTTTATTTAAAATTATTATTATTATTGATTATGGGGAATCTGACCGCTGTTTTTTGGCTAATACCTCCCTTACTATCGTCGGTTGGTAAAAATACAAACCTATACTATTGTATATCATTTGTATATCTTCTCTTCAATTGAGATTAAAATATTAGGAGTGATGTAAAAATTCCTATTACAATAAGAAGAATGAATAATATAAAATAAAATTATAAAATAAAGAGATAATCATTATTATACTTAAAATTTAAATTATTTTCATTTGAATATTAAAAAATGTTATATCTACTTACTGAGATCAAATAAATTTTAAATAAAATAAAAAAAACTTCTGGGAATGCTAGGAAGCATTACTATCAACGAACTTTTATTCATATTTATCACAAAATTGCATAAATATAATTCCAATTTATCTAATTCTCACAATATATTATGATCATAATATAATTTATAATAAATAATAATTAATAATAATTAATATAATTTATAATAATTAATATAATTTATAATAAATAATAATTAATAATAATTAATAATAATTAATATAATTTATAATTATAATTATATATATCGAAGATGCGCTGAAAACATCGCTTATTTATAATTATGCGCTGAAAATATGGAAAATTTTCAACTTTGACCGCCGATTTGACCGATGTTCCCAACCGAATTTTAAAAAACCAAGACCACTTTACAGTTACACTTTTTTAAGCTCTACTCGAACCTAAAATCAAAATTTAAAAAATCGAAAATTTTTGGCGACAGACACACAGACATATTGATTTTATAAACGAACTTAAAGTTTGTTGAAAATGAATTCCAATGTCCTATATTAATGCCGAAAATATATGAATAAATAAATTTGAAAAACAAATCAACAAATGATAAATTTAGATTAAAGTTGCAAATGATTCCTTTTTCTAATCTAAACATGCTACAATTTCATTAAGTTTTAATTTAATTATTTAATCCTAGAGAAATTTTATATAAGAATAAAAATATTTTTTTTAAGTAATATAAGCGAATATAATTAACTTATATAATTAGAATTGAAAATTAATACAATATCAAATTAATTTTGATTGGAAATTCAATTTTTTTATGTGATCAAGTGATGTTTTGTAGAATAAGGATTAACATATGTATTTATAGATTATATATATCTTATCTTAGTATACTAGCAAAAATTGTATAAAGGTATATATTTTTATATGTTGGTTTTTTTTATGTTGGTTTAGATTTCTGTGAATTGTATTATTATTATTACTATCAGATTTATCAGGGATATAATCACGTATTTTTGTGAAATTGTTTTCTCGACGTTTCGCCACCCATTTTGGCTTCATTTTCAAGAGATTATATAGGTGGGAATATTTTTGAGATTCTGGGTCTTAGTCTGTATGACAAAGGGTTAATATCGGGATTTTGGGTTGATAGGTTGGGTGCTTTTATATATTTTTGTATATATATATTTGTATTTTTGAAAAATTAAACCGCTCTAAAGATTTTTTTTTCAAATTCACACCATAGATAATTTTTACAAAGAAAAATCGATCCGTATTTGTTTCAGCCTCGGGAAAAATCATCTTTGTTAGTTTTTTTTTTACATTTTAAATAGAAATTTTAATAATAAAAAAAAATATCGCGGGCAACGCCGGACAGCGCTTTCTTAAATACAAAATATTATAAATAAAATAAAATTAAAAATATTTATTTTTATAATCTTTTGTAATCAAATTACGAAATATATATTGTTATATCAACAGGCCATACTTTTCTGTCTTTCGGTGCATTAATACATATGTTTACGGGGTGTATGTTTTATGACTATTTTTTTAATTTATGTTCTTTTAAATTATTTGAAATTGTTTCCTATATTTTGTCGTTTATTTATTTTAAATAATAATCTTAATCTTAAATATTCATAATTCATAAGTAATAATTTTTTAAAATACCGAACCAGGTACTATAAATATTAATTAACTTATTAAATAAGTGAATTAAATCATAATTTATTCTCTGAAATAAGTTCGACAATTATTTATCTAGGTTATTTGTATTTTAATTAAATTTATTTCTTCAATTATTAGATTCTTTAGTTACTTATAATAAAAAAATTATTTTTCAAATTAAATTTTATAATTATAATTAACGTTCAGGTTCTATACAAAATATATTTTAAATATAACTTGTAGTATATTAGTATTTTGATTATTTTTATCTTGATTCTTTATTTGAACGATAGTTTGTTTTATATTTCTTTTGAACTTGGATTCATTAATAATTATAAAAGTCTAAACATCCTTTTATTAAAAATAGCTTCTTGAATTCAGCCCCCCCTTCTCCGAAATTGTTGTAAATGTCTCATCAACTAGATTTCCAATGGCAATCAGATTTAATTCCTTTCCTCAAACGACCTATCCAATCCAGCAATTATAAGGAAGTCGATCTGCCTACTATTCTTAGCTCACGATCTATTTATATTATATATTATTAAATCCTTCCTGCATACTGTGAAACAACACTTTGCTTATTTTTTAAAACAAAAACAAACAAATCCTTTTATCTAATAAGAATCGGTTTTCATTTTTTAATTAATTCCCCCCCCCCTTTTCTCAATAGAAGAGAAAATATTCTCAGATTCTTTAAGGTAATGATTATCAAAAAATAATAATAATTAATTTAATTAAATTCAAATTTAAACCTATAATACGAAAAAATAATGTGTTAAATTTTTTTAAACTATTATATCTTATAAAAAAAACTTCTGACTTTGTCCTGCGCAAGGACAACGCCTATCAATGAGGTGTCCTATGATCAGTAGAACGGGCCATCTCAACCTTTACCTTGATTTTCTAGATCGGAGGCGCTATCATGTAGCTTTTCTCCAATGTTGTTCCCGGAGGCTGGGTTGACTCCGTCCCATATACCCCAGCTAGGGAAATTCCCTTGCCAGGCCCAGGACTTGAACCCGGGTCCATGTGAATGTGAGGCAGGTTCGCTACCCACACACCCAATGGCGCCTTCATTATATCTTATAATTATCATATTTCAACTCTAGGGTTCTAAAAAGTTTACTATAACCAGATGATTTAAGGAATAAATTCTTTTTATATTTTTAATTGATATTTTATTTTATTCATTGTTATTAATTCAGCAAATTTCGTTTTATTCCCTTTTCATTTTCCGCCAATAGAACCTGGCCTCCTGTATCAGGTGTAGAAGTTTTTCATTCAGTTCATGAACCCATTTTCCCAGTTTCTGAATCTTTCCCATAGCTTTCAGACAAAGAGATACTTCTTTTTGCGTCACATTTAATTGTTCCGCGAGTTCTTGTTGAGTCTGAGTATCGATTAACCGAATAAGGCTTGCAAGTCTTTGGCTTCAAACTTTTTCGGTGGTTTCCCATGCTCTTCGTTTCTCACTTCAAAATCACCACTTTTAAATTTTTAAACCACTCAAAGCAAGAAGTTTGGTCAAGAGCATATTCACCTTATGCTTCAAAAAGCATTCTATGCCTTTCTGCAGCAGTTTTCTTCAAATGATGACAGAAAAACATTAAGGTTTGCTTTATGACTCAAATTAATTGTCAAATACCACTAATTAATACATTTATCTTTTCTAATACTATTCTATTCACTATATAAATAAAATTAATGAAACAAATATATTTTATTTTGTGATGACCATTTATTATTAAACTTTGTGCCTTTTAAAATTTTAAATTATAGTATTTAATGTTAAGTATATATATACTTATGAAATAATGTTCTAAATTGATATATATTTATATTAATACTTTGAATATATGAAAATCCATAGGATATCGAGTACATATGTTTGGTTGCTTTTAATTACTTTGCTCAGTGATCGTTTTTTCTAAATCAAGTGCTTTTAATAGGGCTTGATAATCGATTTCTTTAATTTTATTATCAGGTTTTTCAGAAGAGAAAGAAAATTCATACTGAAACATAATTGAATTTTATTTAATTAAAAAAAGATTGCTATAAGAAATAATATTTTAAAAATTACCTTTATATTAATGGGTTTTGCTAAAGAAACACTGCATTTTTGATAATTCAGAAAACCCATAAGATCGGCATATTCAATTTCACATTTATCATTGGTTTTAAGTCTGAAATAAATTAAATTTATAAATTTATTAATTAATTTAAAAAAAACAAAACACACACACAAATTTCTACACAAATACTTATTTATATTATTTTAATAATAAATTTTGACTTTTTTCTATATATATCTATATATATTAAATACTTACTTATCAAGTAACGCGTTTATAAGTACTTTATCAAGGGGGACATTTGCAGCACGAATTATTTTATAGAGATCCTCTCGTGGCACAAATCCAGTGCAATTTGGATCAAAATAACGAATCGATTCATGCAAACGATCCAAATCGTGAAACAAGAAACGACGTAATTCCGTTTGAATGACGGATCTAAAGGAAAAACAAAATAAAATCATTAAATTTCACTTGATACGAATTCGATACAATCGATTTAAAAAAGTAAAGGGTCGTTACTTTAATCGCTTGCGGCAATGACGGTCTTGGACACACGAGGCGTTATAATAACGTGCGATTGTCATCAACTCATGCTCAGTGATATTGTGGCCCATCACTTGCTTGATGCCTTCTCTAAAATTAGATTCTCCATTCAAAATTATAATCAAATAATTACATTCGTTAATATATTTAAGTTATAAACAACGAATGTTATTTTGCTTCTAAGTTTAGTGCCTAATTAGCGATATTTCAAATGGATTAGCTTCTTTATGAAACACCTGATGCTATTTTATTTGTCAATAAGTTTTCGCTTTTAAAATACATTCCCCGATAATCTTTTGAAACTCAAAATGAATAATATTTATACCATTTTGACTATACGGAACTCGAAAATACCAGCAAACAGACTCTTCCAAAAGTCGGAGTCATCTCCATCCAACTTCCATTCTCTCCCAACTCCCTCATGTCTCATTGTCGGCCCACTGAGATCTTGGTCTATCAATCGTCAATCGCTCGTTTCCAAACCTGTTTCCCTACAAACAAGTTTCTCACCACTCTTTTTTTCTCCCATTCTAGCCACGAGTCCTGTCGACTTTATGACCCTAACTATGTTTGGGGATACATAGAGATCATGCAAATTTTCGTTGTCTCTGCCTTATCCCGGCGAAGAACAATATTTATCCCATTAAACATTTATTGGATTATTTTAAATTCTGAAAACCTCAAAGAATTTGATTCTTAAGAATCTTTTTTATTATTTGAATAACCATTTTAAATATATTTAGAATAAAACAAATTAAGCACCCAAAATTAATTAATTTTTGTCTTAAAATGCGCTTAATAAAAATTAGCTGGAGTGTCTCCACACGACTATCTCGCAATTTGAATTGGATTAATAAACAAATATATTATATTTAAATTGAATTTAATCTATAATAATAAAAGCAAGTGTAATGTGTCTGTTTGTCTGTCTGTCTGACCTAGCTCTCCAGGCAAATCTATCGCACGCAGGGACATGGAATTTTTTACACGGAAGCACAAAGGGGCTGGCCACCAGACCTCGAAGCCCGATTTTCGATTTTTTAATTAGAAAAATTTTAAAAAAATTATAAAGAATATTAATTAAAAATAGTTTAGTCCAATAAGTCCAAGTTTTGTTTCTATATTATTTTGCATTCTTTTATAATATATATATTCTACTTATATTATAATTAAAATATATTCAAATCTAAAATAGACCAAGAGTTAACTTATTTGAATTTCCCTGCATGTAACTTCTTCTCATTTTACCATCTACATTCTACAATCATATCATATATCTATAATAATAAAAGCAAGTGTAATGTGTCTGTTTGTCTGTCTGTCTGTCTGTCTGACCGAGTCCCCAGGCAAATCTATCGCACGCAAGGACATGGAATTTTTTACAAGGAAGCACAAAGGAAGCCCGATTTTCGATTTTTTAATTAGAAAAATTTTAAAAAAATTATAAAGATTAATTAATGAAAAATAGTTTAGTTACCATACTAGATCATAGAGGCGCTGGTGGCGATAATTTGGCGGTAATTTAAATTCTGAGCAATGTGCAGATAAAAATCTTTTTATATATCTATTGATATTTACAATATCTCAATTGATCTTATTGGCCTTTTAAACTTTGAAAACATTCACATTACGGCTATAATTTAATACTATTAATTTTTAAGATTATGTGAGTAAATTATTTTAATTAAGAAAATTTGATCTCATAATTGGATTTTCACGTAAGATTTTAATATATAATATATTTTTTAATATTATTTTTATAGTAGTTTAGTGTTATGCTAATTTTATATTTTATTTTTATTTTGTTTACTCTGATTTTTTTTAAATAAATTAATAACATTTAAAGTAGCATAAAAAAATTAATCGAGGCAGGAAAATTGATGGGGTTTGAAATTAATAGTGATAAGACAAAATATAATTAGTATCAGAGAGAATAATATTTGCAAAGAATTTAAATCGAGGTTGCAATCTGGAAATTATTATCAAAGGGGATCAAAATTATTAAATTATTAATTGTATTATATGGGTGGGAGGCATGGTCTATAACCCTGGGAGATGAGAGTAGATTCAGAGTATTTGAGAATAGGATTCTACCCAGCATTTATGGGCCAAAGAAAGATGAGGACACCGGGGAATGGCGGAGACTGCATAACAAGGAATTGCATGACCTCTATGCATCTCTAGATATAGTTAGGGTTATAAAAGCGAGAAGGCTGGGATCGGCAGGGCACATGGCTAGAATGGGAGAGGAAAAATATATTGGTGGGGAGTTCGATTGGAAAACGTCCGTTTGGAAGACCAATTGTGAACAGGACGGACAATGTAGGAAGGAACGTGAGAGGGATGGGACAGGGTAGGAGTTAGATGGTTATAGCTCAGAATAGGGACACTCGGGGGGAGGTACAGGGGGCGGAGCCCCCGTCTAGGTGTGGAGAGCGCCGAAAGCGCTCGAAGCAGCTAGTTAATTATAAATTAAAATTAATAAATAATATTTATTAAACCAGTGTATGTTTGGCTCTTTGTTGATGGCACCACGTCACGTGTTGGCGCGTGAGATTTGCAGTGTTAAAAAATTAATTCTGGTACTTTCAGCGATTCAATCAAGCTGAAATTCTATATATAGCAGTTTTATATAATTTTTAATCATGTGAAAAATTATCAAACATTTATCTTTATTTTACGGTTACTTTAGAGGAAAAAAATCAAAACGTTGTAGGTAATGACCCTCTTCCGGGTGAGCAATATTTCTCAAAAGATAGAAAACTACGAATTTTGAATAATGCCCATGTCCCAAATTTCATGATTCTAGCTCAAACCGTTTTTGAGTAATCTTGTCTTCATACATACACACACACACATTTTTGTGAACACATATAGTGAAAATGATTCCTGAACCTTCAAAACGTATAAAAACATCAAAATCTCAACATCGAAAATTTTCGGCGAGATAGTAAAAATTAATAATATTAATTTTTTACTCATTAAAAATTCTTCAATGAATCTCAATAATAATAATTTAATTTAGAATCTTACTTGAGTTTTTCATATGGAATAGTGCCTTTTTCACTATTTGAAGCACAACATAAATATTGACAAACAAATTCTTTATATATTGGCTTGAGAGCTTCTCTTAATTTATGTAATATCTTCTTAATATCACTTTTTTCAAACTAGAAAAGAATTATGTTTTTTTGCTTAATTATATTTGTCTATTAGGAAACTCAAAAAAACATTTGATTACCTCATTGCAATTAACCTCCATATATCGGAATGCATATTCATCAGCATCAATAAGCAAAAATTTATGAGAGTTAAACTCTAAAATGTTTCCTATCCAAAAGTCAGGTTCTTCAAAATATGCTGGTGGCTTAGATGCAAGTAATTCCTCTCCTGGTTTTACCATTTTACATCTTCTATAGAAAAGTCCGCCATCAAAACCAAGATTATCTACAGTTATCTGTACAAAAATTTAATATAAAATGAAATAATATTTCCAATGATCAAGAGTGAACATGCAAGAATAAAGTTGAAAATTTCTTAAAATTGGGTCAAGTTTGAGCAGGTATTATTTTCTAGGGATCCCTCAAATAAAAAGCTGGCATTTAAATTAAAAATGGTGACAAAATTAAAAGTTAAATGCAAGCGTTTTAATAGAGAGATCCCTAGAAAATAAATTAACTAATTCCTTTTAATTAGGCTCTTTATTCAAAGAATCTAGACCATTGTTGTTGAAGTGCTAAGTAGGCGGACTATTGTACAACCCCATCATGAAGAAGAATATACTTATTGAGGCTAAGAGAAAAATTATTTTCTAGTTTTTAGTGCATTTATAAATAAAACACTGTAACTTAATTTTTTTTTAATTATTTATTTTATTTTTTAGTTAATAAATTTTTAAGGTTTTAAGTTTTATTTGAATATACTTTGAGATTATAAATGATATTTAATGACGGGTTAAAATTTATTAATTAAATTATTAATTAATTAATTAAGAAAATGAAATCTTTATTTCATATTCATGTTTTGTCATCCAAATCTCAAAAGTGTGCAAAATTTTAGTTCGATTGGTCAACTGCAACTGTGTTAAAAATGAGTTACTAGATTTGAACAATACAGAAGGATTAATTAATAATTAATTAATTAAGAAAATGAAAACTTTATTTCATATTCATGTATTGTGATCCAAATCTGAAAAGTGTGCAGATTTTTAGTTCGATTGGTCAACTGCAACTGCATTAAAAATGAGTTACTAGATTTGAACCATACAGACAACCAAACAAGTTAAATAAAACACTGTAAAAACATAACATACCTCAATGACCGAGACGGTTCTATCATAAAGAAAAAAACTGATTATGAATTTTCTTTGATTGTTTATGTTATTTTCACTTCGATTCATTAATTTTGCCTGAAAATAAAAGAGAAAATATATAATCATGAAACCCAATTTAATCTCATTTTTCTATGTTTCCTATCTTATAGTTTTAATGAAAATCACATTAAAATTAGTACACACACATTTTTTGAACTTTTATGACAAATCTCACTATATTTTCAACTCACACTGAATCGTAAGATTTTACTATCCAATCCTTCTTTATCTTTGCTTAAAAATCGTTTAATATCCATTTGTGGCGGTTTCAATTCAATATATCGACAGTTGGTTGCACTATCCTCATAAGTTCCATATCCATTATAAGGGGGTAATTGCCATTCAACCTCTTTTCCTTCGGATGCTACTTCTGGCCATGGAAATGGGGTAAAATCATTGATCCCGTATTTTGCCCAATAATAATGTTTCGTAAATGGATCCATGTCAGTGAGGACTACATTTCTTCCATAGACATTTAATACAGCACCAATTGCTAAATCTTTTTCCTAAAAAAAAACAATTTTAAATTAAAAATAAAATAATCTTTCTTCGAATTTCATATGGTCAACTATGCATTTTACAGTGTAAATATTCCATTTATAATGTCCGCAATTTAAAGAGTCTTTCAAGAGCCATTTTCGTTGTCCTCTTGTTTGAACATTCAAGACAATGTAGGGGGAAGCCATTCCCGGTTCTACAATCCCTGGGCCATTCTTTGAGAGAGGACCACGTTTTAAAAACAAACTATTTCCATCTGTACCCGAATTCTCATCAAGTATTTCCTAAAACGGATGATATATCATACATCACCACATCATATTTTATAATTATTACTTTTATTATACATTTGATTTTAAGACAATACCTTAATTTCAATTGTGTCATCGGCCAGATAAAAATGAATATGCAATTCATGAAGAAGTCCTTTATAAGTAGCGCGATCATCCCAATAACCATAAAATCTTAGAACTTTTCTATCATTTTCAAGAAATTTTCCAAGGACATCAATTTTGCTGACTGGTTTTTTAGGTAACATTCCGTCTTTCATCTGAAATGAAGGGTTAATCATATTTTTAAGAGAAATTAATAGAGAAGTTTTTAGTGGAACTTAAATATATTCTTTAAATATTAACATATATTACATATATTTCATCTTATTTTCAGCTATTTTAAATATTTTTTATTTAAATTTAAAACAACATTTGGAAACCTCTTTCGCACATTTTATTTAATTTAATATTTTATTTAATTGAATTGGAAAGTTGTGATGGTCGTGACACGTGGCTAGAATGGGAGAGGAAAGATTGCCGAGAAACTTGTTTGTAAGGAAACCAGTTTGGAAACGAGCGTCAATTGGTCTACCAAGAACACTGCTGGCAGACAATGTGGAGTGGGATGTCATGGAGTTGGATGGGGATGTTCGTAAGAGTCTGGTTGCTGAGAACAAGAACTTTCGAGTTACGTTTAGTCACAGATTAAATAGATAAATTATTTAATTTACATAGTTTAATTCAATATCCTAAAATCTAGTTGTAAACATATTATGTATTACATTAACCATATTTTAAAATTTATTCTTTATTATTAGTTTTTTTTATTTGATATTAATTTTAAATTTTATATTAAAATGAAGAAGGCGCGGGTAGCGAACCTGCCTCACATTCAAATGGTCCCGGGTTCAAGTCCTGGGCCTGGCAAGGGAATTTCCCTAGCTGGGGTCTGTGGGACGGAGTCAACCCAGCCTCCGGGAACAACATTGGGGAAAAGCTACTTGATAGCGCCTCCGATCAAGAAAATCAAGGTAAAGGTTAAGAGGACCAGTTGTACTGATCATAGGACACCTTATTGATATAAACGACTTGATAGGCGTGCTTCTAATCGACGTTATAAATGATTGATAAAAATATTCAATTTAATTAAGATTCTATTTCTCTTGATTTTAGTTAAAAAAACATATGAGATTTGAATAAAATTCTTTATGCCCAATTTTATTAATAACAAATTTAATAAATTAAAAGGAAAAACCTTTTCTCTGGCCTTCATGTATGGATCTTCGGGGATATCTATAGGATCAGGCACTGCAATACCAATTCGATTTAAGAAAACTCTTGTAAAATTATCACAATCGACAAATTTATACATTCTTCCGAAAATCTCAATTTCTCGTCCGACATTAAAATCCAGAAGATCAAAAAATTCTTGATTCCGTGGTGGCGGAAGACGAACACGTTGTCTATTTAATAACATCCCTGAAAATAATTACAAATAAGTATTTATTTAATTTGTCCTAAATATATGTATATATAAATATTAATACAGGTATATTATACGTGATAAATATGCAAACGAAAATATTTTGAAAAAAATATAAACAAATTTCCTATAAATATAGTGTTTTATATTTTTATATACATTTCTATGATTTTATATTCTTATACTTAAATAATAATTATAATACTATATACTTATACTTTATAATTTAATATTCTTTTTTACAACAATATAATATAAATTCATAAAAATTATCACATTTCAGAAAAAATAATGAAAATTATTATTATTATTAAATATAAATTATGAATTCATTGAAATATGAAATTTAGTAACGAAAATCTTCATATTCGCCTAATTATATAACTCTACCACAGTGATTCTCAACCTTTTTTTTACCGCGGCACACTTTTTAACTATTTAAAAATTTGGTGGCACACAAAGAAAAAGATAAGTGTAAAAGTTTACCATATTTAAGAGCGTATTCATAAAAACGTTCTAACTTTTTTTTTTAGAACCAAATTGAAAAAATTTAGAAAAAAAGTTGGAAATGTTTAAGAGTCTCATAATCCCGCGGCACACTAAAGTGCCGTGGCACAGTGGTTGAGAATCACTGCTCTACCACCTGGAGAAAGGATAGAAAGCGGCAGACTTTAAAAGTTAATCTGTTTGTTCTCGCCTCAAAAAGTTTGTTGAGATCACGAAATGATTGTGCCACCTTCCAACCTTTCTTGAAGTGGTAGAGCATAATAATATGGCGAATATGAAAAAGGTATTCTATTCTCATTTCTATAAATGAAAGAGAGAAGATAATTTTTATGAAAAAATAATAAACAAAAACATTTTTTTTTTAAAAAAAAACTCACTGAAAAAAAGGCTCAATAATTATGCATCTACATAATACATTTATTTATAGTTAAATAGATATTATATATATACATATATATATATATATGTATATATATAATATTTTATAAAGAAATAAAAATTCATGAATAAAATATGTAAAGGTTTATGAAGAAGGCAAGGATCTAATAATCTAATTTCCCTTTAATAAATGTCATATATATATAGATTGAAATAAATGTAAATTTCAATTATGATTCAATTTCAATTCAATTTCGATGTCGAGATTTTGATGTTTTTATACGTTTTGAGGGTTCCTGAATCATTTTCACTAAGGTTGAGAAAAATGTCTGTGTGTATTTATGTAGTACGCAGAAACGGTTTAAGCTAGAAACATGAAATTTGGTAAACGGGATTTATTCAAAATTCGTAGTTTTCTATCAACTTTTGAGAAATGTAGCTCAACCTGAAGAGGGCCATTACCTACAACGTTTTGATTTTTTTCCTCCAAACTGACCGTAAAAGTAAAGATATATGTTTGATAATTTTTCACATGATTAATAATTGTATAAAACTGCTATATATAGAATTTCAGCTTGATTGAATCGCTGAAAGTACCAGAATTAATTTTTTAACACTACAAATTTCACGCGCCAACACGTGACGTGGTGCCATCAACAAAGAGCCAAACATGCACTAGTTTAATAAATATTATTTATTAATTTTAATTAATAATTTATAATTAATTAAATTTAATTTAAATATAGTATATTATGTTATTTAATCCAATTCAAATTGAGAGATAGTCGAGTGGAGACACTCCAGCTAATTTTCTATTAATATTAACGATTAATCATTATAATTCAATTACATTAATGGGAAACATAATTAGATAAGTCATTTTAATAATAGGAATGGTGGAAGAGTTTGAAAATTGGGCCCATTTTGGATACTGATTCAACAATTTAACCGAATGTAAGCATTTTATATCCAATTCTTCACAATAGAACAGACCTGCACATCAGCACATCACGGTTACGCCTGGTAAAGTCTCGTTAGGCAACCAATCTATCCATAAATAATTTTTTATTTTATTTAATTATGAAATTTTATGACAAGGACAAAAATAGAAGGCGAGATAAATCATATTAAAATGATTAATTAAATAAATATGTATATATCAATATATTTAACTAAATATCAATTCGTGGGTAGGGGTATCCAGGATTTATATTAACATTGACTCATTTAATTGGTCTTTAGAATTGATTTAACATTTAGGAACCCTTATAATAAATATTGAATTTTTTTATATTTTAAAATATTTGTTTAAAAGATAAATAAAAGCTTTCTGGCGAGGTTGTAAAGTCTACAAACAAACAGGAAGGGTGGGAAGAAAGGAGAGGGCTGAAATTGAAAATATTAATTTTTTAAATATATATATATATATTTAAATTTAAAAGTGAATAATTATTAATAAGAAAAATGGAAATGGATGTTACCTTGAGAAGCACCACTGTTTTCTTGATGAGGTTCCATTATTTTAACAGTACCATCCGATAAGAAAAATAAGATAGATACTATACGAATACACAATGGGGAATATGCATTTTCTTGTAAAGTTTCTTGAAAATATGCAGTAAAACGAAGAATCTACAAATTTATTTTATTTTAGAAATGTTTAATAAAAATATGCATTAATTGAATCATTTGGAGTGCATAAACTAATTGAAATTAGTCAATGCACTCCAAATTAGAATCGAAAAAGTAAGATTTTTTTAAGATTTCATGCTTTTTTCAATAATCTCCACGTTTCTTGTCAGTATGATTCCAAAAAGTGGTTTGGGAAACGCTGTAATAGATACATTTAGATATTGTTAAAAAAAAAGATGTGGTAAAAGATATTGATAATACTATAATAAATTATTTTTTTTAATTCGACAGTTGATAATAAAATATTTCAAAAGAAATTATGTTTTTTTTTAAGATTAAAATTCACATCTACCACTATATGAGTATATATATATATATATATATATATATATATATATATATATACTCGTATATAAACACCAAAAAATACATTAGTTCTTTAGGTGTAGGGCTCTAAAGAGTGGCAAACCGGGCCTTTTTCTGGGGAGGCAAATCTGAAAGGCGGCATTTTGATTATGAATGTAATAAATTTTACGAATATAGGGACTGCAATTTATTCTATTGCCCCCGGGTCGCCGTGAATGCTGTTAGATGTAAGTGTAGTGCTCTGAGCAGGGGTAGATGTTGATCTTCCCTCTGACTTCTTATTAAATATAATATGTATTATTATAATATCAAAAGTATAATTATAAATACTCGTATTAATAGGCTAGTGGTTTCCAACCTTTCTGTACCGGCGCCCCTCTTTTTTTTAAAAAAAATTATTTCGCCCCCTTCATTTTTATAATAATCTAATTTCCTTTTTCAATAGTCGGGCACATTTCTGAAATAATATAATAACGGGGGTAGGCCAATGTTTCAGAGCATCGCAAAATCATCTGACCTTTTTTTTTAGCACCATATTAAAAAAAATTAAAAACAAAATCGAAAATTTTCAAAAATTTGCGGGCACTTGAATTGACTTCGCGGGCACTTGAAATTGGTTCTAATATCTAGGCGCTCCCTTACAATAGTCTCGCGCCCCCCAGAGGGGGCGCGCCCCACAGGTTGAAAACGCTTGCTTAAGTATTTTCATTTTTTTATTATTTTAATGCTTCATTTAGAAAATAATTTTAAATATTAATTAAAAATGTTTATTAAATTTATATACTTGCTTATCGAAAGTTATCCATGCAGGCATTTCAGGAAATTCTTTGCGTGAGTATGCACTGGGAAAAGTAGTTGGTGGGTCTAATAAATTCACAGAACCACCAATCCATGGGAGGGCACGATCTGTTAATTGACATATATTGTTGGATTTTTCAAAAACTTGCGATCTATGAAATTTTGTTTTTCCAAGCTAAAAACATAAGTAATAATAATAATAATTCTTATATTTTTTCTAGATTGAAAATAGTTTATTTAAGCGTACATTATTATTGAAATTATAACCAGGCAGACATGGTAGAGCAATACTTCTAATCATTTTAATAATAATAACTGGAAATACAAATATATAATATAAACGAAATGCTTTAAAAATTGGAAAATATTAACTTCAATGTAGATTTAACTATTATAAAAAAAAATAAAATGTTACCAAGGCAACATTCACCTTAATATATATATATATATATATATTATATCATTAAATGTTTAATTGTAGTATTATTATGATTATTTATTAATAAATTGCCTAAATTTTGATTTGAATTACATTTTATTCTGATAAGGAGAAGCATCCTTTCAAATTTATTCTTATTTTATTTATTTATTTTTTTTTTTGATTAGAAAATTTATAATAAATTTTCTTTTTATTTGATGATATCTTAAAAATTATATTTTATTAATTAGTCATTTTATTTTAAATATAAATATAAATGAATTATGAATTATATTTATTAATATTAGCATAGAGTAATTAATTTCTCTATGATAAAAATCCAACATCTTAATAGATTTGTATTTGATCACATATTTATATAGAGCTTACTTAATGTTACTAAAATATTAAGATTTGAATGTTGTTTTGAAAATATGATGATGATAATATTTAATATACTAAGTGGTTATTAAAAAAAAACAAAAAATTAATTTTATTTGAAATTTATATATATATATACATATATATATATATATATATATATATATTAATTTGAATAATTTAAAACTTGTCATCTTTATTGGATTTAGTTAAATTGAATTGAATAATTTTTTTTTCTATTTCATTTGGTTTTATTAAGCTGAAATTATTATTTCCATTGAGAGAGGATAATTTTGACAAGATTTGACAGAAGTGGTAGTTGGAGTTAGCAGTGTGGCTGGCTGGCTGGTGTCGTTCGTCGGACTGGAATGAAGTTGACCATCTGATTTGTGTTCTCTTTGCAACCGGTTTGGAGCGCAGTCGTGTTTACACAGTGTGTGTAAAACTTTACGTCAAAAGTACTCGTTCCTATTATCATAAATATGTAAAGGTAAGCAAATATATTTATATTTTTTTTAAATCGTATTATTAAATGACTAACATTTTACATTGTATTCATTATAGCCACTAGCTGGCAAGATTAATATCTAAAATTTAACTTAAAAGCTAATCATTACCTCTAGTCGCCATCTTGTACTGTATCCCGGCTAAGAAATAATTTATATTTACCACTTTTGTGTATATAAATCATTAATTCTTTTACATTATTTCATATTTAACAATAATAAATTTCAAGATATTATTCCTAAATGAATACAACTTCTTTTAAATTATCTAACATTGATAATCGTTATTTTTTTTTTGTCAAGTTATATACTAATCTTTTATAAAGAAAAAGACATTTTTTTCAAACTTATTGTCATTAAATTTTAAGTCATTATTTTTACTAATTTATAGATAATCTTAATTTAACTAAATTATTAATTATAATTGTCATTTTAGTTTAAAATAAATGTAAATTTTTGTATTATTTTTTTTTCGATTTTATAAATACCAAATACTTTATAATAAGAATGTATGTATTAGTAAATAGTAATATGGTGATGTTAGTTTTCAGATAAATGTAAATTAACTCTCGAATCTTCTATGTTTACTATTAAAGAAACTTTTCCAATCTTAATGTATAATTTGTTAAAATATTGACTAGAAATATTTCTACTTGAAAGATGACCATAGCAACAAGAGGTCAGGGGGTTAACGTGGATCCCCCTGATGTTCAAACAACTACACAGGTACATTTCATTTTTAAAAACATATTTCTTTCTCTCTCTCTCTCTCTCTAAATATATATATATATATAATAATATATATATAAGATATATATTTATTTTTATATTTATATATATATATATATATATATATTGATAGAAAGAATATATAAATAAAAATATAAAAATAAACTTGGATTTAATTTCTCCATCTTGATCCATTTCAAAGTTCACTAAAACGTCACTAGATCCTTATTAACAACTTAACCTGGCAAATAGTTTCAGAATTTAAAAGCTTTTATTCTTAGAACCTATTTTATAAGTGAAACATCCAATTTTAATAGCCGATATATATATAAATTTTAATTTTATTTATTTATTTATTTATTTTAACCGTATATTTATATTTATTCTATTTATTCTAATTATTTATTATCGTTATGTGTTCAGCAGCCTCAACAATTAATAACAAGTCCAAGTCCTGGCGCAATTGATTCAAACAACAGTGTTACTGTTTTAACACCTCTGGATGCGACAGCGTCCGATTGTTCAGAGAGTTCTACATTAATTACGACCAGTTCTGAATCAACAGTAGAGGTCTCTACAACAACTTGTTCTCTAACAATGACCAATAGTACTTTGTCTCCCAGTACCACAACTACAACAACAACAGCTCCTGTTACAACCGTAGATCGAGACGAAGAGCAATTTTCCGAGTCCCTTTGGAGTTGTCGAGGTATAACACTTGGAGGAAATAACGGCCCTACCGGCATGGGTGTAGAACGAGAGAGTCCAACTGCACTTGGGGGGAGAAACAGCCCCCCAGTGGTTGCCAAAGAAGGAATCACTACACCAAGCTCGATTGGAGGATATTATGGAATACAAGGAAGTGGCAGCATTTTAACAGGGTCGTCGAATTGCGTTGGGGGATCGACATCAATTAGTTCGGATAATTTTGGTTCCAATGGAAGTGTTTCACATCACGAGACTGAAACCACCGAAAATTCCGAACCCGATTTTCCTCATTCGAAATTAGCAATGTTAGATGAAAAGATATCATCCCCGAGATGGGTTGTGCCAGTTTTACCTGAACAAGAACTTGAGTGCCTTTTGCAAGCCTCGATTGAATTATGCAAAAAGGGCCTTGATGTTCATAGCGAGGCATGTCAACGTTTCTTCCGAGAAGGCCTTACTATCTCCTTCACTAAGATATTAACTGATGATGCAGTAACTAGTTGGAAATATAATATTCATCATTGTATTTTTCAAAATTGTGAACGACTTGTTGAACTTTGTGTTGTCAAATTGGCTCAGGATTGGTTTCCACTCTTGGATCTTCTAGCTATGGTTTTTAATCCAAATAATAAGTAAATATTAATTCCAATCATTTTTTTCTTTAAATCATTCATTAATCAATCATTTAACAAATTAAATTATATTTTTTCTAGATTTCATACATTTAATAGTTCTCGGCAATCAGATACTGCTTCCCAAGCAAATATCAACGAAGAAGATCTTTTTGCAAAGCCTCCAGCTGATTCAAGAACAACACGAGGATGGCTTATCGATTTAATTAATAAGTAAAATCTTCAATATTTTTTAAACATTTACTTATTTGAAAGTTGTGATTTTTTTTCTTTTTATTTCCAGATTTGGTAGTCTTAACGGCTTTCAAATTTTACTAGAACGTTTCCATTCTGGAAAAAATCTTACTGTCACCGTTATGTATGCATTAATACGACCATTTGGTCTTTGTTATGAGTATCTAACTGTTCACACGATTGTTAAATATTTAATGCCAATTTTGGAAATGATTCCATCAATTCTTGACAATCTCACTGATGACGAGCTTAAAAAAGAAGCAAAAAATGAATCTAAAAATGATGCTATTTCTGCAATAATAAAAGCAGCTAAATTTCTTTTATCTCGAGTTCCAAATCAAGAGGAAATGATAAAAAATTTAGAAATTTTTCGACTCAAAATGATATTAAGGTATAAATTAAATATACTAGTTATTGTTTTAAAGATATTTTTTATAATTTTTTTTTTTTGTTTCTAATAAATTTTAATCTTTCAAAAAATAATTTCTTAGAACAAAAGGAAATGATTTAAAAATTTTCTTAAGAACTTTACTTTTATAATAATAAGTTTATTTATAAACACTAAGTCAAATATAATGATAATGATTTATCTAAAAATGAAAATTTATTAAAACATATGTAATATTCTAAACTATTATATATTTAAACTATAAACTTAAAATATTTTTCCTTATGAATAAATAATCCTTGCACTTATGATTCTCATTAAGATTTAATTAAATATTTTCTTTTTAAATAAAATTAATTTTGTATTTTGTTAAAGAAAATATATAGTTTTATTATTATTATTTTATTATTGCAGTTACCAAGCTGCAGTTTTATATATTATTAGTATTAGTAAAATTTATAAACGCTTGTTCTTAAATCAATTTTATTATTTATAGACTTTTACAAATTTCATCATTCAACGGTAAAATGACAGCACTGAATGAAGTTAACAAAGTAATTGCAAGTGTAACATATTATCCACACAGACACAACGGTCTTGAAGAGGAGGAATGGCTTACTGCAGAAAGAATGGCCGTAAGGAAATTTATTTTCTAACCATTATTATTGTAACTGCTTATAAATTTATGTGATAGAAATAATTTTTTTCAAAAAAAAAAAATCTAAAATAATGAATTATGATGATTTCTTAATATATTCCTTAAAGAACCTCTTGTTATTAAAGCAACTTTATTAAATGGATTTTTTTGATTTTAGAAATGGATAAAAGAAAATAAAGTTCTACAGATCGTACTTCGGGATTCGTTACATCAACCCCAATATGTTGAGAAACTTGAAAAGATACTTCGTTTTATTATAAAAGAACGTGCTTTAACACAAGAAGACTTAGATAATGTATGGGCTGCTCAAGCTGGCAAGCACGAAGCCATTGTTAAAAATGTTCATGATCTACTAGCTAAACTTGCTTGGGACTTTTCTCCGGAACAATTAGATCATCTTTTTGAATGTTTTCAATCGAGTTGGACTAATGCTAATAAGAAACAAAGGGAAAAATTACTTGAATTAATTCGACGACTCGCTGAAGATGATAAAGATGGTGTTATGGCACATAAGGTATTGATTTATATATGACCTGTAAAAATTATACAAAAATAATGATTCTTTGTATATTCATTTGTAGGTGCTTACCTTATTTTGGAATTTAGCTCATTCTGACGAAGTTCCTACTGAAATTATTGATCAAGCGCTCACAGCCCATGTAAAAATTCTTGATTATAGTTGTTCTCAAGAACGGGATGCGCAAAAAACTGTTTGGTTGGATAATTGTGTAAAAGAACTAAAATCAGGTGACAAATGGGCGCTTCCTGCTATCAAACAAATTAGGGAAATCTGTGTTTTATATGAACCATCTCCAAGTATGAACCACGGCCAACGAACTCATCACATCTTCTATAGGTAAAGGTATAAGTTCACTGCTTCAAATGCATAAACAGTGAACTATAATATAGAGAAAGCCTATATTTATTATTTTTCTCCCCAATAACAATTTAAATTAATTAAAATAATGTCTTTATAGACAAGAAATTATCGAAAGACTTCAAGCTCAACATAGTTTAGTTATTTTAGTTACTAATAGCTTGACAACATATATGGAAAAAATAAAACAAATTGTTAAAGGTAATTAATTATAAATTTACATTTTTGAAAAGTATATTGTTAATTTTGTTAAATAACATATTTTGTTTTTAGAAAATCCTAATATTGATCCAAATGAGCTTTATCCTGATAGAAGATATAATCATATTCAACAAGTCCAAGAGAGATTAAACTTCCTCCGATTTTTGTTAAAAGTAAGAGCTTTTTATCTATTGTTTAATTTTTATTAATTCTAATAAACTTAATGTTTTTTAAGGATGGCCAGCTTTGGCTCTGTGCTGATCAAGCCAAACAAATATGGAAATGTTTGGCTGAAGATGCAGTTTTTCCTTCCGACCGCGAAGCATGCTTTCGTTGGTTTAGCAAATTAATGGGTGAAGAACCAGATCTTGATCCAGCAATTAATAAAGATTTTTTTGAAAATAACATACTTCAACTTGATCCAGCTTTTCTCACAGAAAGCGGGATAAAGTATGTATTTTCTATAATATATTAATTAAATTGAGATTAAAATAATAATTTTTTTTGTACCTTCTTTTGTAGGTGTTTTGAAAGATTTTTTAAGGCTGTGAACTCCAAAGAGGGAAAACTTAAAGCTAAACGAAGAGCTTTTCAAATGGATGATGTGGATTTAATTGGAGTTGAATATATTTGGCGAGTAGTTACAAATAGTGGAGATGAAATTGCTAATCGCGCTATTGAATTGCTCAAAGAAGTAAATACTAATCTTGGTCCAAGATTACAAGCTTCCCTTGTTGAATTTCATGAGACTTATATCAGTGAATGTCTGGATCGTCTACGAGCACATTATGATACAGTGTCAATGTTAAATAGCCATGATGAGCCACAACAGAGGGCTGAAGCTATTAAGATGTGTCGAGTTATGAAAGTACTACAAGAATATATTAGTGAATGTGATGGGGAATATGCAGGAGAGAGAAAAATCTTGCCATTACATCGAGCATGTCGGGGAAAACATCTTTCACTTTTAGTACGATTTTCAAATCCCGGACGCCAAGTGGATGATATTGATATTTTAACTCATAGTAATGATACTTTAGCGTCCTTTCGTCGACAAGTTTTACGTCGCATTAAAGCAACTGGAGCGAATGTCAAACTTGATCTTTTTGTTAATGGAGAAATCTTAGAATCAGCCGATGATCGGAAATTGCTGTTACATATTCCTCTTAAGGATAAAATGTTACTCTCAGCAAAACTATGCCAGGTTAATATAAACAATCCTAGTTCTCCTGATAGTAGCTCCGATAGCTCAACGAGCTCCCCTCATCATCCCTATGATGCAAATGCTACTACAGCTGCTGCTGCTCATCAAGAAGCTGAACAATCGCTCCCAGGTGTGATTATGTCTCAAAGGCCACAATGTGCCCAATTCCTATTTGCATTAGCGGATCTTGGAAGTAAATTAGAATATCCTCAACTACGGGAAGGGGCACGAACATTGCTTAAACTAATTCCAGCCGATACCACCATTGTGGAACATCTTCAAACACTTTTTAGAAATCATGCTAATTCCGAATTGGGAAATCCATCTTCCTCACCAACAACAAGTAATTCCCCCTCGATTACTAATGGAATAAGTTCCAATGAAACCTCCTCTTCTATAGTACCGTTTCCCACTGTTGATTCCATTTTCTTTGGATCATCTCCTTCTCAGGTTTTATATAATTTAGAGGTAATATATGCTCAACTTATGCCAGCACTCGAGCCACTCTCCTCAGAGAAGGCTTTTGAATTTCAAAACAATTTCTTCCGAAGTGGTGATGCACACATTATACTGGAAGTTTTAACAAAGCCATCATTTTTATCGGGTGCTGATGTTGCTACCCGTCGTAGTGCCTATCTCACCGTACTTAAAATTTCTAAATTATTACTTACGGTAATAGGACATATCATGGCCCAATTAGGGGAGGATTCAATATCAAATGCGGAAGGAAATGAAATATCTACTCACCCACCTATTGGTGTTTTACGACAAGCCTTACATAGTATTCCAAATCCAAATACAGAACATGTCCTTCGAAATGTCGCAAATAAACTTGCCCTTAGCATTGCTGATTTAGTAAGTTTCTTTTATTTTTCTATTTATTATTGTATATATTTTTAAAAATAAATATTTTATTTTTTTTCATTTTTTTCAGATGTTTTCTGGTCCTGAAAGTGAAGGTTGTCGTGAACTCTTACAAAAAGCTCTTTCATGGGAATTACCCGAGATGGCAACAGTCCGAGCTATTATCCGTCTTGCATGGGCTTCTAGTTCAGGTTCTTTAGGGCTCTATGATTCCTCACCTGAACAATTACATACAAACCATTCTAGAGAATGTATGAAATTACCAGACCAAGAAGATGTTCTTGTTTGTAAAGAAGCCCTTGAGTTGCTTTCTATTGCTTTTGTTTTAAATCCAAAAAATCTTGAAACACTAACGAAAGACAAAATGTGGCATACCTTTATAATTGATTTATTACTTTTATGTAAAAATCGTTCTGTCCGTGTAGCTGCTGCAGAACAATTTTTAATGATTTCTACATGGTGCTCAGGCTCACCACAACCATTACAATTCTGTATTACACTTTTGTTTACCGTTCTTAATACAACTGTCTTAGAAAATTCCAGACAATCTCACGAGTATTTTCAACTTCTTTGTCGTTTGCTCAATTATGCTTATCTATCTGGTTGTCATTTGCCTACCTGTGAAACACTTCTTACCAATGAAATTGCTTGGCTCAAACGTATTCGAGCGAATGTTAAAGAGACTGGGGAATGTCAAGTGGATGAAGATGTACTTGAAGGCCATCTTGGGATAACAAAAGAATTGTTGTCTTTTATGAGCCCAGAGAAAAAATATGAACTTGGATCTGATGAATCGAAAGGAGTAAATCTACTACGCGAAATTGTGGAAGACTTTGTTTTTCCTGCTTCACGACTGATGTTGACGTTACAACGATCCGGTCAGTTGCCACAAGAACAAGCTGTTCCCGTGTGTATGACACCTTTAACAATTAACGCTGCCTATGATTTAATGGTTGGACTTTGTATAGGTTGCGTTCCTAATATGCGGCTTTTAGTGGAAATGTTAACAGATATGTTTTATTCGGAACGTGATGAACCTTTATCCGAATGGGATTATTTACCACCAGTAGGTCCTCGCCCTCTTAAAGGTTTCGTTGGACTTAAAAATGCTGGTGCCACTTGTTATATGAATTCAGTACTTCAACAATTGTATATGGTTGAAAGTATTCGGCTAGGATTATTAGCTAGTGAAGGAGCAGCAACTGATTTAAATGAAGATTTTAGTGGCGAAGAACGGATTGAAAATGAAAATAATATTGAATCGAATGAAAATGAGTGTAACGACGAAAAAATAGGTCATGAAGAAAATCGAAAAGAATATAACATTGGCATATTAAAGCAAGTACAAGCCATCTTTGGTCATTTAGCTTATAGCAAACTTCAATATTATGTACCAAGAGGTCTTTGGAAACATTTCAAATTACAAGGAGAACCTGTCAATCTTAGAGAGCAACAAGATGCTGTTGAATTTTTCATGTCCCTTGTTGAAAGCATTGATGAGGCACTCAAAGCATTAAATCAAGAACAAATTATGAGCAAAATTTTAGGAGGTTCTTATAGTGATCAAAAAATTTGCAAAGAATGCCCCCATCGATATTCCAAAGAAGAGCCTTTCAGTGTTATAAGCGTTGACATTCGAAACCATAGCACACTTTTAGACTCCTTGGAACAATACGTAAAAGGAGAATTACTTGAAGGAGCTGATGCTTATCACTGTGAAAAGTGCAACAAGAAAGTAGTCACTGTGAAACGTTTATGTGTTAAAAAGTTACCTCCTATTTTAGCTATTCAATTAAAGCGATTTGAATATGATTTTGAACGTGTATGTGCCATTAAATTTAATGACTATTTTGAATTTCCACGAGATTTGGATATGGATCCCTATACAGGTATGCAATATACATAAAATTAATTTTTAAAGATTCGATTTTTTTTATATACTTTTTATTTTCTCCTATAGTTGCAGGACTTGCAAAATTGGAGGGAGAAGTTATTGACTGTGATTATGACGAAAAGTCAAAAGATAATTGTACCAAATATCAACTTTCAGGAATAGTAGTTCATAGTGGTCAAGCTAGTGGAGGACATTATTATTCATATATTCTTCATAGGTAATTTAATAAAAAAAAAAATTTTAATTAACATTGATATCAAATTGGAAATTAATAGTTATTAAAATTAAAATTTTTTATAATAAAAAATAATATTACATATTTATTTTTTTATTTTCTCAATTTAAGGCATCATGATGGTGTTGCTAAATGGTATAAATTTGATGATGGAGAAGTTACTGAATGCAAAATGGATGATGATGAAGAAATGAAAACTCAATGTTTTGGTGGGGATTATATGGGAGAAGTTTTTGATCATATGCTTAAACGAATGTCCTTCAGGAGACAAAAGAGATGGTGGAATGCTTATATGTTATATTATACTAGACTGGATGTAGAAGATAATGCTCTTGTAAAGAGTATTAACGAACTCTCTTTATGTAAGTTTTATTTTAATTTTTTTACATTTCATTACTATCTCGCCATGCGCTTAATCATTATAATTCAATTACATTAATGGGAAACATAATTAGATAAGTCATTTGAATAATAGGAATGTTGGAAGATTTTGAAAATTGGGCCCATTATGGATACTGATTCAACAATTTAACCGAATGTTTCCTATAAAGGGACCGTAAAAATAAAGATATATGTTTGATAGTTTTTCACATGATTAGAATTTGTATAAAACTGTTATATATAGAACTTCAGCTTGATTGAATCGCTGAAAGTACCAGAATTAATTTTTTAATACTGCAAATCTCACACACCAGTACGTGGCGTGGTGCCATCAACAAAGAGCCAAACATGCACTAGTTTAATAAATATTATTTATTAATTTTAATTTATAATTTATAATTAATTAAATTTAATTTAAATATAATATATTATGTTATTTAATCCAATTCAAATTACGAGATAGTCGAGTGGAGACACTCCAACTAATTTTAAATAGAAATTGATTAATATATTTTATTTTAAGCTGATACAAAACTTGGAATAATGAAAATGCCACCTGCAATTGAAAGGAGTGTACGCCGCCAAAATATTAAATTTATGCATAATCGAAATCAATTTAGTGCCGAATATTTCCAGTTCATTCGCAAACTTGTATCATGTAACAGTCAAGCTATTAATAGGCAGCATCATAACGAGAAATGTCTAGTAAGTTTCAAATTAATCGACATCAACAATTTATAAATTTTTTACATGTTTTTTTTTAAATATTTGTAGACTCCTGAATCTGAAGAATTAGCACTGCTTTCAATTAAACTAGCCTCCCGTTTTCTCTTTCATACTGGATTTCATACTAAAAAGTCATTGAGAGGACAGGCAACTGATTGGTATGATGTTCTATGTCATATTTTACGTTCATCACGTTCTGTTCGTACGTGGTTTGCGACACGTGTAATATTCGAACATCCTCAACGTCTTTGTGAATATTTATTAGCTTGCCCAAGCGCAGAAGTCAGAAGCATTTTTATGAAAATAATAGTTTTTATTGCTCATTTCTCTCATCAAGACGGCCCTTGTGCACCCCCTCGACTTGACGCTCCTTCAATCTTATTAGATCCAAATGCAACTTTAAGTGATCACTTATTATATGCAGTTATTCAATTACTCAACAAAGAAGTTTCTGATCATGGTCGACATCTTGTACACTACTTTACTCTTTTTCATACATACGCTTCTCTAGGAACATATGAACGTCATCAACTTCTTAAGGTAAATTTACAAACTTTCCTAAATTAAATTTGAATTAAAAAATTATAATATTTTATAATTTTAATTAATAATATTTGGGAATAGTTGAACGTTCCAGTAATGTTTATGCAAGTGGCTCTGGACGAAGGTCCTGGACCTGCCATTAAATATCAATATCCAGAGCTTACAAAATTACATCAAGTAGTTTCACAATTAATTCGATGTTGCGATGTGAGTCAAAAGACTCATTCATCTCAAGCACAACAAGGTGTACGTCCTCTTCCCAACCCTTATGGAGAGTTATCATATTCTGAATATCTAATGCCTATTCAGCCGCAGGCGGCTGAAATTCTTTTTGGTAGAACAAGGTAATCGTTAATATTATTTCTTCTTTTTTAAAATCCCAGTAAAATCTTTGTAATCACTTAATTGAGAGTTGTTTAATATTAGATTCCTACTAAATATTCATATACATATATTTTGTCATAATTTCCTTATTTATCTTAACAGCTACTAAGATGCCTCTTTTAAATTAACTTAAATTAAATACATTTCTATATATATATTTCAATCATTAAAAAGAGTAATCTGATTGATAATGTTGTTGTAGTATAAGTTTTATTTATTTAATCTCAGCGTTAGTGAATTAATATAATAGAATTATAGAGTTTAGGTTATAAATAATAATATTTTCTTCTTTCATATGATTCATTTTATTAATTAATTTATATTACAGCTATATTAAAAAAATTATAGAAGATGCTAATCTTTCCGAAGAAGCTGTAAAACTTCTTCAATTTTGTTGTTGGGAAAATCCACATTTTTCTAGAATTGTATTGTCTGAATTGCTATGGCAAATTGCCTATGCCTATTGCCATGAGCTCCGACATCATATGGAACTTTTATTAAGTATGCTATTGATGGAAGATTCTTGGCAAACTCATCGAATTCATAACGCACTCAAAGGTAAAATAATGAATTTATTTTATTTTTATTTTAGAGATTTTTGTATACAAATATATAATTTTAATTTTATTTTTGAAAACAGGAGTGCCTGATGAACGAGAAGGTTTATTGGATACCATTCAACGTAGTAAAAATCATTATCAGAAACGGGGTTATCAATGTATCAAATGTATGGTTTCATTATTCACAAGATGTCGAGCAGCTAGTCAAATGCTGCATACAAATCCCGACCTTAAACGAAAGTGGTCTCATGCCGTTGATTGGCTTCACGATGAACTTGAGAGAGTAATTATTTAAATATTTTTTTAATAGTAACAATTTTTCTAAAAGCATAAAAATAATATTAAATAAAAAATTAATTTTCAGAGACCTTATCCACAAAATACACAATATGGTTATAGTAATTGGTCCCCTCCAGCTCAATCCAATGAAACAGCGAATGGTTATTTCTTAGAACGTTCACTGAGTGCTAGGAAAACATTAGAAAAGGCATACGAATTATGTCCAGATGAGGTTAGATCTAATGTAAAATTTTTAATTATATTCAAATCTATTCACATATTTATTTTAATAACTAGGAACCTGAAGTTGAAGAAATGTCTGAAGACGAAGAACGACCTGATGCTTCAGGCCAACAATATGTTTATCAAGGCGTACCTACATCATCAATGTGCCACAATAAAATGTTATTACATAGGTAATAATGATCGAACTATTAACTATTTAATTAAAATTTTATTTTCCGTAAAAATATAACAATTGAGTTGTATTGGATTTAATAATGATTATTTAAAAATCATATACTTATAACTTTATAACCCAAGTAATTTATTTATTTATTTTTATATTTACATTTTTCAAGAAATGTTTTTTATCCAATCAAGTAAAATAATTTAAAGAACATAATATTTAAAATAAATTATTTATTTTTCTCTATTTATTGTAAATCCATATTTTTAAAACCACTGAATTATGCCACATATCTACTAAAACTATTTATTTATATTAAGTAATTTTTTTTCTTGGATTTTTTTTTAGGTTTAATTCACCAATTTCGTTATCAACTTCTTTTAATTCAGCTGGTTCAAGTTCCTCACCTGGAGGAAGCTCAAATCCAGCAACAGGCGTAGTTAGTGGCAATAATAGCAATACCACAAGAGGTATAACTTGTGTATCTCCAACATCTTCTCCTGCAATCGTGATATCACCATCTGAAACTCCATCTAATTCAAATCAAGGCTCTGAAACTCAATTTACAAATAATTCTGAAGAATCACCTACATCAACTATAAGCGATGTGAACAACGTTAGCAATGGCGGTGGTAGTGGCCAATCAACAGTAATTAGTGGAGATCAGCCCTCAGGTTCCTTTTCAATCGTTGATCAACCACCACTTGTCAACTATCCGACCGCCGAACCATAATCCGTTTTAATTCAAGATAACCTTTTCCGGCGCTATGACAGTTTCATGGAGTTAAACCTGCCATTTGGTTGAGTTTTTTTTAAAGATTTTATTAATCAAAGTGAAAATATCATTAACCTACGCTTTTTACAGTTATTCATATATAAAATTTCCAAAATAAATTATAAATCTGAAAATATTGACTAGATTTTTATCGGGAAATCTCAAAATATTATAGTTGAAATTAACAACAATATTAGTGTCTGAATTTTGAGGCATTTTTCTTGTATTTTTGCTCTTAGATAGGTTTAACGGATTACTATCGATAATTTTATATCTATATAAGGTGAAATAGCTCGAAGAGATAGGCTTGAGTCCATCTTGAGCATATATAACGTTTATTATTTAAATAACTTCAATATTTGAAGGTGTCGAGTCCTTGAATAGCAAGCATCGATGTCTTGCGCGTTTGTAGATTAGAAAATAAAAAGGACTCTTGTCAGATTGATCGGCAATGCTTATCTTTGTCGGACTATTTGTTTTCATTTTTATAATATTAATTAGATTAACGAACACAAAATACTTATTTAATTTTTTGAAGCATTGTTGAATTAAAAAAAAATTTTAAGCAAATGATTGGGCATTTGTAAATTGAGCTTTTATTTCATTTTAATATTTTTTTCTTTAAATATTTTTTATTAACTCTTTTTACAATTTTTCAAACGAAAAGTGTACTTTACGAAACTAGTCTGATTGTTGGGTTTTAGAATATAAAAGACCAATATATTTACCAGTATACTTTATATATATATGTATATGTATATATACATATATATATAGATGAATTCATCTAAATATTTATATATATGTATATATATATACATATATATAAATATATAAAGAAACTATAGCAAATGGTTTGGCAACTTAGACCTACACACATATTCACTTCCTCACCTTGCTACACCACCTATCACACTCTCACATAACTCTTCCAAAAAAAAGTCTTAGCCTACCAAATTTGAAACTGTCATTTGCAGCGATTGACTGGTTTTTAATGAAATTTTTATCATGAAAGGAATAGTTTTTTTAGTCACTCGCATCATCAGAAGAAAAAAAGAACGAAAGACCCTGACCCTGTGCCTAATTGAAAAAGACTGACCAGTATACAGATATGTTTTTTACAATAATATTTCTAAAATGATGTAATATAGTTTTGTTGCTTTATTGGTCAGTCACATAGTGTGCTTACTTTTTCAGAGCATTATTCAGCAATTATCTTATGCCCGGGCCGGGTCTCTCGTCGACAAGTCCATTCGAACGACCGACTCTTGGGCCTAGACTTATTGTCTACTTAAAAGACTTGGCTATAGATAAGAAAAATCTAAAATACGACTTCTCTTATGGTCTAGAAAAATGTTACCACTTTCCTGCCTTGAAAAAGAGGCGAAGTCTAAAAACTTGCTTAAAAAAGAACAAATTATAAGTATATATATACATATATATATATTTATAATATCTAATTATATAAATAAAGAAAACTTAAGCTTTCGTTGTTTTTAAAAAACATTTTTAATTTACTCCAAAATAGTATTTAAATACTGTTTTTTATTTGTTTCTTTTAAGTATGATTATAAGAATGCGGCCGGGATTGTAAAGATAAAAAAAATTATAGTTAAATATTTCTATTAGTTTGTACAGATCTTGTGTGTATTGAAACTTTTTCAACTTCCCAATATTATGTTTACATTATTTCTCTGTTTCTAAATAAGAAACAATTTAAAAAAAAAAAAAACTGTATGATAATCATTAATAAAGGAAAATAATTACTTCTATATTATTAATTTTTGTTGCATTCCGAATTTATATTAAATCAAATTATTTATTTCAAATACTATAAACTATTCAAGCTCTCTTGAGATATTCTTATTTATATATTCTTTCTTAAAACGAAAAATTGTTAATTGCAATTATATTTGTAATCGAAGTATTTATAAACAAAATGCACATTTATGCCTTGTAATTTTATTATATATAAAATTAACTTTTATTTTCCTTTTAATGAACATTTTTTCTCACATATACATATATAATTATATTTTCCTTTGTAAATTATTATTTTATTTCATTCCTTTGAAAACAACCATGTACTCAGCAGAATTATTATCAAATTAACATGATATATCATATATACTTTTAAACCCTGAAAAAATTATCAAATTAAATTATATTCGAATTTGAGACTTAAAAATTTTTTTCAAATAAATTATTTATATTTACATTAATGCTGTATTTAAGAATAAGAATTTATATTCTTAAACTATTTGGCTGCTTAACATTATTATTATTTGTTTTTAATAAAAAAAATTTAACAATAAAATATTTTGTCAGAGCTTTAATTTTTTCAATCAAATAATTATATCATTTTTTTTTTCAATTAAATATTTTTTATATATACATTTGTTTAAAAAATATCTCAAATGTATTAAAATATTTTCTTTAGGATGAAAAATCTGCTGAGAATAACATGAATATGATTTTAATTATCGCAATTTTTAAGTTAGGAGAAAATAAAAAATGTATTATAAATTGAAATTGAAATTATTTTTACTTATTTATATATTTATATTTAACATTATGCTTTTGTATTTAACTTAAATATATTTTTATTAACATATAATTTTTCCACTCTTTACATTCCCGGATAATTAAAAATTTAACAAACTTTTTTTTTAATCCTTAGACTGAAAAAATTAAATTGGATTTATTTAATGTTAGCACAATGATGTATCAAAAAATAATTAAATAAAATTCAAATTTATGCCCTTATTTTTAAAACAAATATAAGATATTAAAACGTTTAATAAATTCTTTGATATTTAATTTATAAAAATTTACATTAAACAGAATTTATCCTTCAAAAGAAAAGGGAATACTTTAAAAATATTTTGAAAAGTATATTAAAAGTATCTATTGATAGAAACAAAATTTTCTTAGTAATTTTAGAGAATAAATTTCAATTCGCGAAATTGTGATAAATTTATTTTATTTTTTTTTGAATCTGAAAGAAATTCTGTTATTTAATATTTGAAATTGCCACACTTTATTTTAAAAGAATCTTTTATTTTGACAAAGTATTTATATATATATAGTTGTATACATTTTTATTTTTTTAATAGTTAATTTAAACATCAAAATTAATATAAATTATTTAGATGTTTTTTCTGACATTTTAGTGATTATAGAATGAATGAAATCAGTCACGTGGTAATAACAATAGAATGAATATAGAATTCATTCATTCTTAGCGCATGGTCTGTGATTTTTAGGTTAGGTTATTATCACTGCAATATTTGAAAATATATATTTAATTTTTTAAAAGAAAGTATATTTAAAGTTTATTATTCTAAATTATATTTATATAAAATTACTAAAAAAATGAAAGATAATATTACAAAAATAAAATGTAAAACAACGAATACTCCCAATGTTTTATATTTGAGAGTACCTGATGCAAATTTTTCTGGATTTGAAATTGGTAAAATTCATAAAGATATTATTAAAATTGTTAGACCAAGACAATCAAGGTATTTATTTTTATATTTTTTAACAAATTTTTGTTCCCTTTAAATTTATTTAATTTATTTTTTTTTATTTTAGACGATTTGTCTTTTTACACTTTGAAAATGAAGAAAAAGCAAAAAATGCACATAAAGAAATTTCACAATTGATTAAATTAAAAAAAACAGAAATTTTTAAAAAAAATAATGATATTAAAATTCATCCAAAGTAAGAACTTCATAATAATCTTAATTCTATATAATAAACCTAATAAATATTATTTAATTAAATTTTTCAGACCTCAAATTACAACTAGTTCTTTAAATAAGGGAAAAATCAATAGGAAAATTTCAATTAAAAATAACAAATCCTCAAAAAAGTATTATAATTTTAAATATCATTACGTTACATTCATTTATTTCATTATTTATATTTATATTTTGAATTAAAAATTTTACAGATCACATTCTAAAAATAAATTATTGGTAAATAAGGAGAAATCTATACCCGGAGGAATTCCTAAAATAAAAGTTCCAAAAATATCAAAAAAGTATGTATAATAAATATTTTATATCATAATTTTAATACATTTTGTTTATTTATTAAATTAGTTGAAAATATATTATAAATGACATTTTTTAAATGTCCGGATATAGCTATGCATGGTAAATGCACCTAGCAAAATTTTATTTAATTTATATTTCTTTCTATTTAGTAATTAATGTCTATAAACTATTTTTTTTTTTTTAAATTCAAAATGATTAAATCGTAGATTTTCATTTCTAATACATTTTTAAATTTATTCCAAGTAAATTGGTTATGATTAATTAAAAACTATATTTATTATTTGACTATATATGAATATAATATGTTGAAATTTGGGATTTGGGAATTCATTAATTAATAATACTACATTAAATAAGAAAATAATTAAGTAAGAAACAATCACACAAAAAAGTATTATCACACACAAATCTTATTATTATATTTATAATAATAACATATATATATATTTAATATATAAATTAATTTGTTTTATTAAAAATTTTACAGATTAGAATCACCAGCAATTAAAAAAAAAATAATGAAGAAAAAAAGTTCTTTAAATAAACAACAACAAAAATAGAAAATTCTCCAAAACATGTTTTTTAAATTTTAATTATTAATTATATATTATATTTTTAAAATAATAAAACTAAATTTAATTTATTATAACATTTTGTTTTATTCTAGTTTTAAAATATTAATTAACTGAATTAAATACAGGTCTTTCAAGATATTGTTTTTTTTAAATCTTAGCAATGTATATTATTATTTAATTGATTATATTTGATACAAAACAATTACTCCGAACAACTGAGATGAAGATTGCAATGGCTATTCATGGCAAAACACTGTATGATAGAATCCACAGTGAACACCTAAGAGAAATAAATGTACTCCAGGACATAGTCGAATGAGTGGACATGAGATGGAAATGCTCACGTGGACGGAATGGAAGATGTCAGACTCCCCAAAATCGGGGTCAGAAGTCGAGGAAGACCCAAGAAAAGATGGAAAGAGAGTTATCATCCCGACATCTAAAACATGGGAAGGGAAAAGAAAGATATTGGCGGAACAGGTGCATGCACCTGTACAGAAGAAGAAGAATTGATTTGATTAAAATTAAATTAATTAAATTTTCAAATATTGAACTTTTCTGACACATGAACTGAGAATTTCTGAAATTATTCCTATCTGAAAACAAAATTTGTAAACAATAGTAATATTTATATCTTCAAAAATCTTAAAATAACAATAATAATAATTAATTAAAGATTCTGAAATCTGATGAGTTCTGTTCTTTGATGGGATAATTGCCGAAAAACACACTAATAAAACCATGAATCATAATCTTCTTGATTTAGTGTGAACAAAACACTTTGTCAAGCATTAATGATAGAAAAAGAACTACGTACTAAACGAATTCCAAAAATAAGTGCACCAAACAATTTTGAGAACATGAATAAATCGCTCTTCCCAAGCCTGTCTTGAATTTAACTCTATAGATAATGTTAAGCAAAGATTTTATGAATCATTATTTTTACAATATTAAAAAATCAAATGTTTTCATTAATATACCTATTTATTAATATTATTAAAATGAATTAATAAATAGGTATTTTACATAATGCTTACACTTTATGACCTTGCCCTTGTATCGAAAGTAGTAAAAAGATTATTTTTTTTTTGAATTGTGTTTATTGAACGATGAAGGATTCTTAGTTCAAGCAAGGCCACCTTCTTTTTTGAGCCATTTAAATTTTTATATTATTAATATTTAATATGAATATAAACTAATATTTTCTACAAGGAAATCTTTAAAATTGATGTCAATTTATAAAACTTCAAATCAAACTTTTGAAACAAACTTGACTATTTAAAATTAATTAACTTTTTTAAATGAGCACAAAATATGGTAAACTCTACTTACTAATAACTACTATTCTACTCAATTATTATTATTATTATTATTATTCGTGTAATAATAGTTAGACGAAACATTCCATTCACAATATAGTAATTTTAATTATTTTATAATAATTAAAATTGAAGCGGATTTTATTTTAGATTGGACACCATAAATTAAAAATATTTCTGAATGCCTGCGTTTTTTATTATCTCACCAGAGATCACGAAAATTTTTGATGTTGAGATTTTGATTTTGAGCTAGAATCATGAAATTTGGTACATGGACATTATTCAAAATTCGTAGTTTTCTATCAACTTTTGAGAAATGTCGCTCAACCGGAAGAGGGTCATTACCTACATCGTTTTGATTTTTTTTCCTCTAAAGTGACCGTAAAAATAAAGATATATGTTTGATAGTTTTTCTCATGATTAAAAATTGTATAAAACTGCTATATATAGAATTTCAGTTTGATTGAATAGCTGAAAGTACCAGAATTAATTTTTTAACACTGCAAATCGTGACGTGGTGCTATCAACAAAGAGCCAAACATGCGCTGGTTTAATAAATATTATTTATTAACTTTAATTTATAATTTATAATTAATTAAATTTAATTTAAATATAATATATTATGTTATTTAATCCAATTCAAATTGCGAGATAGTCGAGTGGAGACACCCCAGCTAATTATGAATAATTCTAAAGAGACTTGAAGGGGTTGATCTTGGCTAAAATCGTAGTTGATTTTAAATATTAAACGAGTTTTTGAAGAGTTTAATTCTTAATTGTATAATTGAAAATAAGAAGAAGCTGTCACAGATGATGAATTAAATAAAATTAAAATTTTTAATAAATTCCAAAGAGGAGGAGGAATATTATTTTAGTTTGGTGCGACGGGCGCATCAGTCGAAGGCCAGCGGGCGTCGAACGCGCCTGCGTAACGCAGACAACGTCGACCGCTTCAATACGATAAGCCATCAGACTAAATGTTTAGTCTTAATTTTACGCGCTCCGTGAATTAATTCACTATTTTTTTTTCTCTTCTTCTCTTTATCTCTCTCTCTCGGTTATCAACCATTTATCGCTAACGAATTTCCTAATCATGTTCTTATCAATTCGAGATCAATATTGGCTTTGCAATTCTTCGCTGTTACCTACAGTATCAATTTGGACATCGAAACAGACCGCTTTTTTATTCGTCGCTTTAAGACAAGATTAAATGGAATGGTAAGCGTATAACAAGTACAATAATTCCTTATCTGTATTTATTATAATGACTCGGGCATAATTATTTACTAACTACCTTCATTTATCAATATATCTATTATTTTTTAAATGTCTTATCAAAAATAATAATAAATTCCAAGTATATATATATATATATATATATATATATAAGTAAAAGTAAGTTATAATATAGTTATAATCATATTTTCTCTATAAATTTTATTATTTAGAAATAAATGTTTTGATTTATTAAAAGACAATAATAATAATAATAATGTTTTTCTTTTTTAGAAATTTTATAAAAAGACCTAACAAATTAGCATTGTGATATTTAATATCTAATTATTTCAAATTTGTATATTCTTCTTTTTTTTAAATTTATCCAAATAGAAAACATTTATTATTATTATTATTTTATAAAAATTAAATATAGTATAATTTTTTTTTATTTTAAAGCCTATTATAGGAAGGAAATGTTAGTGTAAAGAGTTTTATGAAACTACAAATTTAGGTATTTTTAATTTTTTTTGTTTCATCTCAATAAAACATAGAAACATTTAATAATTTATTATTTTATTTACATAATTTCCATTCATTCATTTCAAGTTAAATAGTTTATTATATTAAAATATTAAAATAATATTACTAGGAACGAGTAAAAAGTTGAAGTCTTCTTTCTATATGACTTTTGTTTTTTTGTAATATGTTTTAGTAACTTTGTTTAGAATATTTTAAGTTTAACATTATAATAATGTTTAGTTTCTAAATGCTTTTTTCCTTTTAATTTCACATAATTTTAATTGCCTTCTGGATGTTGTGTTGTAAATTGGATTCGTCTCATATACGGAAACTGCAATGCAACAAACAAATTTGATAATAATATTTTATCATTGGCTCAATCGTGTTTAGCATCAATAACTGAATAATAAACAAAGTTTACCTTACCATAGAAAACCCCTTTATATACTCTTTCTCTCTCTCTCTCTCTCTCTCTCTCTATATATATATATATATATATGTTAATTGTAAAAACCTTTATTAACTTTCAAAATACTCTCCACTAGACACAATACACTTCCGACAATGTTCGTTTAACGCTTGAAAACGGTTGGAGAAGTCTTGATGTGGAATCGTTCTCAGAGTAGCCGTCACAACGTTCAGGTCGGCAATCCATAAGCAAGACACCAGAAAACACTGAACGTGTACGAGAGATGCGATCGACGATTGACTCTGCGACTAATATCCGAAGAATTGGGTATTAGCACAGACACAGTAAGTAGTGTTTTCTGGTGTCCTGCTTGTGGATTGCAGGCCTGAACGTTGTGACGACTACTCTGAGAACGATTTCACATCAAGACTTCTCCAACCCTTTTCAAGCGTTAAATGAACGTTGTCAAAAGTGTATTGTGTCTAGTGGAGACTATTTTGAAGGCTAATAAAGGTATTTACAATTAACATTCTCTTTTTATTTTTTTATCATACCATTCACCGAACTTTATATATATATATATCAGACTATTAACCCTACTACTAAGTAAGTAAATTTTTCTTAAAGTTCACAAAGAAAAATAAGGAGGTAAATAAATTACTACCATATTTTTATATCAATTCAAATTTCAAGTATCTACTTGAATGTTATATTAGATAAAGTACATTGATAATTGTTGATAGGACCGACGATTTCAACTCAATGATTTATTTATTTATTCTTTAATTAGTATAAAAACCAAAATACAAAATTTTCTATTTAAAATTTAATTACTCTTATTAATAGTTAAAGTTAAACTATATATTTTTAAAACCCATTAAGAATTAAAATTAAATATTTAATACAAAAAAAAATAATAATAATAAATAGTTTTATTTATTAGAAATTTCATTAATTTATGTTATTTTTGATTTAGAGTATTCAATTTTTCTAATAAAAATGCTCTTTAATAAATAAACTACTCAGTCTTGCATTCACATATTAATATTATCATTCTAATAATTATTTATAACTTATCATATAACTGACTTGTTTTTTTTTTATATTAAATGTGATTACATATTTAAATTTATTTTTTAAAATTAATAAAGAAATAGATTAATTTTATTATATTTTATTTCATACACATAATTATTATTCATCTTATATGGTAATATATATTTAATTTTTGAACATTTTAATGGATGTAAGTATGTTTAGTAGTAGTTGAAGGAGGAAAAGAATTTTATTTTATTTTGTATAAAATAACCATGATAAAAGTATTGAGTTTAGATCTCACAAGTCTTTATCAGTAGTCTAATATAAAATTAAATAAAGCATTAAGATTCACTAAAAATATTGTTCCACTATTTCTACTACTACTACTACGACAACTACTAGTAATAATATGAAAATGTACACTTCAAAAATAGTATAGATCAGTGTTTCCCAAAGTGTGGGTCGCGCCCGGTTACCGGGACGCAGAAAAATTTTACCGGGTCGCGAAAATTTTTTAGAAATTCTTTTTGTTTTTTACACATATTAGAAACACAAAAAATATTTTTTTCTTACTTTTTTTACATCATTAAAAACACAAAATTACTTTTATTTCTCTTGTATAATTATTTTGTAATTTTTTGTATAAAATAAACCACTCTATTTTTATTGAAAAATAAAATTTATTTTCTAAATAAATGTTTTTTTTTTTTTTAATGAAGTGGGTCGCGACAAATTTTAAGACCTCCTACCGGGTTGCGGTTAAAAAAGTTGGTATGGATCATTGTCATTCTATTCTATGATATGAATACTTTTTAAACCATCAGCATAGGAAAATATTTTACTTGAATATTATTCAACTCTTTGGCTTATATCTGAAAATTTTTTTTATTTGGTTGTATAACAATCAGGCGTAGTGTTAAACATTCAGTAGATTATATATGAGAAATACTTTATAATAATAATAATAATAATAATAAAGGGGTACGGCAGCTTCTAGAGCTGATAGGGTGTGGCGCCCCTTCCCCTACCGGAGCCACCAACACCCATGAAAATGGAGAAAAAAGAGCAAAGCCCCTCGGAAAACGGCCGCTGCCTGGGGGTCGCCAGGGCATATCTGGAGCCGGTGCTGGATATGGCAGCCTGCGAACCACCGGTGTCAGGGTACTGAGAGAGCGGGTCAGAGTCCCTGAGTACTGCCAGTGTACAGAATCGCCCTACACGTAGAAAATGGACAAAGCAAATGAACATGTCAGTCACACATGTCCGCTTTTTTCTATGTGAATAGAGAGAGGTCAAGAAGATCCGTTGCAGACAAAAACTCCACCGAGAATTCACTAAACGACACCCTGATCTTAACCTGTCTGAACAAAACCTAGCAGACAGGAAAAATCTAATACTAAAGAAAGGATATCTATGCAGCGGATCCGCAATGAAATTCGGGACAATCTCAAAATATTGACCGACAAGACCTGCGACCATAATAGGCCCGACATTTTACTAATAAATAAAAAAGAAAAGTGGGCCTATCTGATTGACATTGCGGTCCCTCAGAGTCATAACATCCGAAAAATCGAAAAGGAAAAGATAAATAAATATCAGAACCTTTGGAAGATTGGAGAGGTGAAGATTATCCCGGTGGTTATCTCGGTGGAGGGTGCCTCCAGTTTCAATTTGAAGAAAAATTTTAAAATATTGGGAATTTCGGAAGACCATCTACTAGCACTGATTAACAAGTCTGTTATTCTTCAAACTTGCTACATAGTGCGGAAATTCCTAATGATGAGCTTAGAGACAGGTTATCCGTGTGGGTTAGGGTTAATTCCCTCTCCACACCATCCGAGCCCAATCTAAAGGGATTGGCGAAAGTTTTCCAGCAATTTGCTGAGAAAGTGAGCTAAAATCGGATAATAATAATTTTTCAATTTCAGAAAACATATAAAAATTTTATAATTAATTAATTCTATATTATTTATTATTTTGTTTATTGAAAATTATAAAAATATTTCATGTCATTTCTATCTATAATAATAAATAATTATAATATTTATATTAATTTTAAAAGTTTTACAACAATTACTATGAAATATTGATTTACGTTTTATAACGTTTTGCTCAACTTCACTTGGCGTCTGTCTGTTCGCTCTTTTGACAAAGTGAAATCGATTTTTCCATCATCTTTAAATTGAGATAGACTTTTGAAAATTTAAATCGATCCCTAGAAGGTATAGAAAAATATAATTGAATTATAATTAATTAATTGTAATATAATTAACGATTAATTACTTTTCGTAACTAACTCCTTTTGTATTATATTGTATCTGTGGATATTTTATAGAAATTCATCATCTCAGATGCATTGATTTAAAACAATTTTGATTATTTAGGCAAAGTTGATCTCTTTGACCTGATTTATTGACTTAATAAAAAGGCAAAAAAAAAGTTAGGAAATCAAGTGAAGTAGTCCAGATTCAAGGTTAAAATGATTCTTTCATTTCCTTGATCCTCATTTAAATAATATTTGTATTCTTTGAAACATCTGCAAATTAAGAAGTCAGAATGATCACATTTCGAAAATTATCATTTCATATAATAAAATTAATTTAAAAATAAAATAAAAACAATTTAAAGCCTGTATTTATATACAATATACCATTTATACCTAAATGTAAATATTTATAATTATACATAATAGGTACCTACGCGTTCAGGGATTTTTTTTTTAAAATTTTAAAATATTTATCATGATTTATGATTGAATAATGTATTTTTGTTTATTTATTATACCAAACATGGATCTTGAATTTAATTTTAACTATCTTTAAAAAATTATAATTAATTAACTGCATATTTTAAATCTCTACCCCTCCCCCGCCCCCACTCCTACCTACAAGGGGCTGGTCATTCATATTCCTATAAAAAATATATTTTTTAAATTATTCTTTCTTTATTTAGTCTCTGTCAGAAACCAATGATTTTTTCGATCAATTTTTTTAGTAAATAAGATTTTTAACATTTATTTTTACTATCTCGCCAGAGAAAATTTTCGATGTCAAGATTTTGATTTTTTTATATGTTTTGAAGGTCCCTGAATCATTTTCACTAAGAAATATGTCTCTCTCTCTCTCTCTCTCTCTGTGTGTGTGTGTGTGTGTGTGTGTGTAGACAAAACGTTTTGAGCTAGAATAATGAAATTTGGTACACGGACATTATACAAAATTTGTAGTTTTCTATCAACTTTTGAGAAATGTTACTCAATCGGAAGAGGGTCGTTACATACAACGTTTTGATTTTTTTTCCTCTAAAGTGACCGTAAAAATAAAGATATATGTTTGATAGTTTTTCTCAAGATTAAAAATTGTATAAAACTACTATATATAGAATTTCAGCTTGTTTGAATCGCTGAAAGTACCGGAATTAATTTTTTTAATTTTTTAACACATTGACTGCCAGCACGTGACGTGGTATCATCAATAAAGATCCAAACACGCGGTGGTTTAATAGATTCTATTTATTAATTTTAATCTATAATTTAATTTAACTATAATATATATTAATTGTTACAATTCAAATTTGCGAGATAATCGGCTGGAGACACTCCAGATTTTTTTTTACATTCCTTTTACTTTTAGAATTTTTACTATCTCGCCAGAGATAGTATTGCGATCACGAAAATTTTCGATGTTGAGATTTTGATGTTTTATACGTTTTGAAGGTTCCTGAATCATTTTCACTAAGGTTGAGAAAAATGTCTGTGTGTGTGTGTGTGTGTATGTGTGTGTGTGTGTGTATGTATGTGTGTGTGTATGTATGTAGGCAAGATTACGCAAAAACGGTTTGAGCTAGAATGATGCAATTTGGTACATGAGAATTATTCAAAATTTATAGTTTTCTATCAACTTTTGAGAAATGTAGCTCAACCGGAAGAGGGTCATTACCTACAACGTTTTGATTTTTTTTCCTCTAAAGTGACCGTAAAAATAAAGATATATGTTTGATAATTTTTCACATGATTAATAATTGTATAAAACTGCTATATATAGAATTTCAGCTTGATTGAATCGCTGAAAGTACCAGAATTAATTTTTTAACACTGCAAATCTCACGCGCCAACACCTGCCATGGTGCCATCAATAAAAAACCAAACATGCGCTGGTTTAATATTTATTATTTATAATTTATAATTAATTAAATTTAATTTAAATATAATATATTATGTTATTTAATCCAATTCAAATTGCGAGATAGTCGAGTGGAGACACTCCAGCTTATTTGTATAAGAAATAGTATTTTGTTGTTTAAAAATTAACGAAATAAAAAATAATTACATTTCTATTATTTCTGACATTTTTACATTAACGAATTGATATTTAAATTGCCAATATATTTTATTAATGGAAAATTTATTAAATAATTTTCATTAATTGACAAAAATTAAACTAAAAAGACTTAAAAAAAAATAGATAAATATTCTCTACCTTAAACATTTCAAAATGGTAAATTTTTATTGATCATATTTAGAAATTGTTTAAATCTACATTAATTATCAATATCAAAATTTCAAGATCTGTGTGTGATATTCTTCTATCAGACATTTTAACTACAGATAATAAATTATCTTTTGTTTTTTTTTCAATAATTTTAACCATGATTATATACTAAAAATGATAAAAATTCAAATCTTTAATCATGATTTTAAATTATATATATTTCAAATATAGTTTATATTACAAATATATATATATATATATATATATAAGTATATATAGACATCTTATTAAATAAACATGATATGACCAAATGGGCATTATTATATAGACTCAAGGTTAAAATATCTTATACTATATAAAAAATAATAAATAAATAAGCATAATATTATAAAATAAACAATTTTGACTTTTTAGAGATTCCATCCATTCATTATTTATATCGACAACACCGAATTATAAAATATAACATTAATAATATTTTTTTTTTAATAATAAAATAGCATTATAAATATATATATAATTATTATCTCGCCAGAGATAGTATTGTGATCACGAAAATTTTCGATGTCGAGATTTTGATGTTTTTATACGTTTTAAGGTTCCTGAATCATTTTCACCAATGTTGAGAAAAATGTTTGTGTGTGTGTGTGTATGTAGACAAGATTACGCAAAAACGGTTTGAGCTAGAATCATGAAATTTGTATACGGGCATTATTCAAAATTCGTAGTTTTCTATCAACTTTTGAGAAATGTAGCTCAACCGAAAGAGGGTCATTTACCACGTTTTGATTTTTTTTTCCTCTAAAGTGTCATTTACTGACTAATAAAAATATATGTTTGATAGTTTTTCACATGATTAAAAATTGTATAAAACTGCTAAATAGAATTTCAGCTTGATTGACCGGAATTAATTTTTTTAATTTTTTTAACACGTTGATTGCCTATCACGCACCAGCACCTGACATGGTGCCATCAACAAAGAACCCAACATTCCCTGGTTTAATAAATATTATTTATTAATTTTAATTTATAACTTATTATTAATTAAATTTAATTTAAATATAATATATTATATTATTTAATCCAATTATAAAATTGCGAGTGGAGACACTCCAGATTTTTTTTTATTTGATTTTATTAAATTTTAATATTGAATTACGTTTTATACAACTTATTAAAAAAAAAATATGACACATTTTTTTTATCAAATTTTATAATCTTTGGCTAAATAAACAACGAATGACATTTTTTTTTTGTTTTAACTCTTTATATTTTATATTGATTAAGTTTGTTGATTTATCTTCTTGTTAGTCATATACCTACATTTATAAATTAAATTATTTTATAAATCTTTTTGTATTCCTGCGTTTATTTGTACGTTTTAATTAAAATTTGTTTTTTTTTTAAATCATAAGATAAGGATTGATTTAAAGCAATTCACTTGTGGCCTTTTGTTTTAAAGTAATTTTTTTTTTAATATTGTACTCTCAATCATATCATATTTACCCAACATGATTTTAATACTCAAGTAAATCTTGTATTTATAACACAGTCACAAATTTAATTACACAAATATATTATTAAATAATGGATACAATTTAAATTTATATTTTTTTTTTAAATCCATATCCAAAATTAATATTTCATTCACACAACGTTAACTTTATTTTTAATAAAATAACTAGATAATATACAAATATAATATATAGTAAAACTTTCCTTAAAACACACTTTTATTATTTAGTTTAATTATATTTTCCTTGTATGAATATTTCACCAGATTTGTGTTTGCGTCTACCAATTCTACCAAATTCAAGATATCAATCATTTTAAGTTTTATGAATACTTATGATGATTATACTCAAATACTAATATATACTTACATAACGTGGCCATTTATTTTTTTCCTAAAAACGGGAAATTTTTTAATTTTCGGTAAAAGTTTGGGGAGAGGCTATGAAGAAAACGTATATTTTACATTATTTCTGTTTATTATAATGCATATAACTGAAAAATATAGTAAATAATATAACAGTAACTTAGTATAATAATATAATAATAAATTTAAAATAAGGGACAAGCTACCTGAAAACGGGACGTATGGTCACTTTATATATACATGAAAATATATATAAAGTAATAATGATTTAGTCATATCTAAAAAGTTAATTATTAATTGATTAGTAATATTAATTTTATTATTATTAATAATTAATAATTAAATATATATATAGTGATAATGATTTTTTTTTTTAAAAAAAGTCATAATTCCATAGAATTCTTTTGTATTCATTTTAGTATAAACAATTTTCAAAAATAATTTTTGCAAATAATGGATACTAACTATTCTAGTGTGTCGTGTGTCATACGCGCGATGAAAGTTAAAATCTTATATATAAAATTTATATAAAAAATGACGGCGCCAAACATGCAGGGAAAACGCAAATTCTACTTCAAATAGAAATATTAGTATTTATCAAGTATAGTGTAAAAGGAAAAAAAATAAACAGAAAGGTTTGTGCATATACAATGAAATGTCCTTCGTATTCGTTTCCTTTCCCTGCATGTTTGGCACCCACGCTTTCATTTTTTAGATATGAATTGTAAGCAAATCGTGGTAGATGTGGAGAAATTATATCCTCCCTTTTAGTGAATGTAAATAAAAGCGGGTTTTTGAAAAACTTTTTTTTATTTCCTAATTTTCATTATTGACAGAAATTTCACCCGGTTAATGATTTCAGATTGTAGTGTTAAGAATTAGTTAATTAATTAATAATAATAATATTACTAATTAATTATTAATAAGAATAATATTAATATTACCAATTAATTAATAATTAATAATATTAATATTATTAATTAATTAATAATATAACTCCGAGATCACCTATGACTTGGAATGAACCTGAATATTGCATTGTCTTAGGGGTTTCGTATGTCTGCCAAATTTCAGCCCATTTTTGTACAACTGATCGACACCTTCGCTTCCAAAGGTTGTCAAAACAAAACTAGTGAAGGGAATTGACTGAAACTTTGACAGTAGGCTAGTAAAAGAATGTATACTACATCAGCGGTTGTCAAAGTGGTGGTCCGCGAGAAAATTTCGCTGGTCCGCAGAAAAATGTGGAATATACTTACTCATCATGCCAAGTTATGTTTTAAGATGGATTAAAACATGATTCAATTCATAACAATACGTAATAATAGTTTCATTTTATTAACTAGGTACATTTTATGTGTTCTTTGATCACAATTTTTATTTATAAATATATTTAACACTTAAAAAATCCTATTAGTGGTCCGCGGGATTTAAATTATGAATTAACTGGTCCGTGAGGTCAAAAAGTTTGGCGACCGCTGTACTACATGATAGTAAAACTCTTTTGTGATAGCAGCGCCATCGGGCGGTGAGGCTAAGTACTTGTTGAATCACCCTCGTATGTTTACTATAAAATTTCTATCTGTCTTCTTTAATGACAATTAAATGTTATCATAGTATACAAATTAAATTATTCTATGATTTTTGAATGAGAAATACTCCAATTCTATCTCTAAAATTAAATTCAGGATGCAGAAACATAGGAAAATGACATTTTTATAGATCAATCAACTACTCGTATATCAACTATAACATCTACGAGCATTGAGTATAATATTTTTCACCACATAAACTTGAATAATAATTTGTTTTCTCATGATGTGATTACGTATATCTACATTTTATCAATGAAAATAAAAGAAAGAATGATAAATTATTTGTTTTAAACATTTTAATAGAAGGAATAATTACATGTAGTTACTTAGAAATTATCTATTCAATAAAATTTATTTCAATTTCTAGTTAGGGAAAATAAAAGTACTCTTTTTTGGTTTTATGATATTTAAATAAAATACAAAAAAAAAAAAAAATTGTTTTCATTGAAATTAAAATATTAATTTTGAAAACATTTGAGTGTTTCTGCAATCATGATCATTTATGTGTGTTTTGTTTTAATTATTAATAATATAGATTCTTTTAATCAATTCTTTATATAGATAGACATATAATTTATTTTATTTATTGTTCAATTATTTATCATTAATTCAAGGTCTTTATAAAATTTAATGTAGTTTTATTGAATAATTGTATTAAATTAAATTTTAACAGAGATATTTAAGAAAATGAAATAATTCTTCTTTATCAATAGAATATACACTATTTATAATTTTTCTACTTATTTTATATTTTATTTCATATGTATATATTAGTAACGTGACCAACCGTCCTCCTTTTGTAAGTGTCCTCCTAACTGTCCTCCTTTTTGATATCTGTCCCGTTTTTTGAAATATTTACGACATTTCGTATTTTTTTTTCAAAATTTTTTCAATTTGTCTCTAAAAAAAAAGTCAAACGTTTTCTGGACTAAACTTTTAAACATTTCCCAATTTTTTTTTTTTCAATTTGGTTAAAAAAAGGGAAAATATCCTGATTTGCTGTTTTCAAAAAATGTTCAAGGGGCTCTGGGGTTGTCAATTTTTTGATTTATAAAACTAAAACAAACATTTTTAACTGATTTGGTTTCCCCACAACCATACAAAATTTAAATGAATTCCAATATTTATTTTTTTTTATAATTTAAATATGATTTAATTTTAACTTGTTAGTCATAATAATTGATATATAGAAATATTGAATGTTCTTAGTGAGATTAGATTTGATCTAATGTTGTCCGCGATTTGGCCTTAATCCACATTTCCCAAAGATCAAAAAAAAAACTTATAAGTTGTGTGAGTCCTACCCCCGTCCAATCTATTCAAGTTGCATGTGAAATAATAATTAATCAAATAATACTTATATTTTAATATTATAATTAAATATTCATTTTCAAGTTGAACTCATATTTTTGAATTTAATAGCAAGTTGAAATTTTATTAGATTAATTAAAATGAGAATTTATTTCTTATTCTATTTCTGTGGTTCTACGGAAGTCGAAAGTTCTTGACCGTAGCAATCAAGTGTCCCTATCCTGAGCCATAACCATCCAACTCGTACTCTTCAATCTCTCTCAAGTTCCTTCCTACATTGTTCTTCCCAATCGGTCTCCTCAACAATATATTTTTCGTCATTCCTTCTTCTCCCATTCTAGCCACGTGCCCTGGCCATCGTAGCCTTCTCGATTTTATATCCCTAACGATGTCTGGAGATGCATAGAGGTCATACAATTCCTCGTTATGCAGTCTCCGCCATTCCCCGGTGACTTCATCTTTTTTTGACCCATAAATACTGCGAAGAATCCTATTCTCAAATACACTAAAACTACTTTCGTCCTCCAAGATCATAGACCATGCCTCACACCCATATAATACAACAGGCAAAATAATTGTTTGTTATATATTTTAATTTTTATCCCCTTTGATAATAATTTAGACAAGATACGCCCCTTTACTGCATAATAACAGGTTTTTCCCGATTGCAACCTCGCTTTAAATTCTTCTCGAATATTATTATCCAGTGTGATTACAGAACCTAAATATTTAAATTTTTCTACATTTTCAAATTCCACATTTTTTTATATTAAAATTTTGTGTGTTAATACTATTCCTCTCTGTTACTAAATTTTTGTCTTATCACTATTAATTTCAAGCCCCACCTCTTTTCCTAACTAGATTAATTTTTCTACGCACTCTTTAATTGCAATTGCAGAATCTCCTATTATATTTAAGTCGTCTGCGTATTCTAATACAATAAAGGCTCTATATAAGCAACTCATATGAACCAATTTCATTAAAAAAGTTTCTTATTGGAAAAAAGTTGCTTATAGGGAAAAATTGGATTTATAATAAGAAAATATTAATTAATAAATTAACAAAAACTAAAAGAAATTCTAGTAACTATTCTAATTAATAGAAATTAGCTTCAATGCTATCAGCACAAAACACAAACATATTCCAAAAACATAATTTTTTACAATTTGAGTTTATTCTGTCAACTCTTTAAATTTAAAAATAATTAAAGAAAATAGAATGTTATATTTATAATGTGGATCTTTGAAAATTATCTATGATTATGTATTTAAATGATTATACTCATATTCTTGTTAGCGATGAAACGCATTTCCCTTTCATTCATGAATAAATAAATAAATAAATATGTATTGAGAACATTGATTGCTATTATAATTTAAGCCCTTATAGTAGGCTCAGTTAGCTCAGTTTTCAATACCCATATAATTCAAAAATAGTTCAATGAATAATAATTTCATTATAGAAAAAATTTTGTTTAAATAAATTATATAATAAATAAATGGATAGATTTTGTTCCACGATGGGTAGCTATATAATAAATATATGATATGATTGTAGAATGTAGATGGTAAAATGAGAAGAAGTTACATGCAGGGAGATTCAAATAAGTTAACTCTTGGTCTATTTTAGATTTGAATATATTTTAATTATAATATAAGTAGAATATATATATTATAAAAGAATGCAAAATAATATAGAAACAAAACTTGGACTTGAATATGGATGGTATACTGAACAAAAAGAAGGATTGGAGCAAATAATCTGTCAGAATAAAGATTGAGTTTGGAGACTCGCAAGGCACAAGTTGCCACTACAGGATTGGGAACTCAATTCTCTGTGCAGACAGAGAGCAGGGCGGTATATAGCATTTTGGGAATCCCTAATTGGTTTTGGGTTGCTCCGTCAGGGCACCACTTTACAGAAGCCAAAAACAGCGGTCAGATTCCCCATAATCAATAATAATAATAATAATTTGAAATAAAATAAATAAATAAATTCAGTTACAACTAATGATTCATATTAATTTAAACTTTTTTTTCATGTTTTTAATAAAAACATTTTTTTAATAATAATATATAAAATATTAAATATGAAAATTAAATAGAAAAATTAAAAACTTTTTAAAAAATAATTATCTCAAAATATGTTATCTAGTAGTTTAAAACAATTTCTCGTCACATTCAAATCCAAATTTTATAAAATTATAAAGAAAAATTAATTTAAACTATAATATGAAAAAGAAATTATTTTCTTTTAATGACAATAAATTTTATCTAATTGTTTTTTCTGTAATATAATAATCATAATAATACTTTTATTTTTACCGATCGACGATAGTAAGGGAGGTATTGTTTTCACACCAAATTTCAAATGTGGAGATTTTTACATATTTTAACAGAAAAAAGTATTTTTAACAGTCTGTCCGTCGGTCCGTCCATATAGATGTGTACGGCATGAACGGCTCAACGGATTTTGATAAAATTTGAAATATTTACTCAATGCATCAATATGATGAATGGATCAACTTTTGGTGTATATCCGGAAACCTGAAGTGGTAGTATTACCGATCGATGATAGGAAGGGAAGGGTTATTTTCACACCAAAGTTCACATGTATTGGTTTTATCCTCGGGAAAAATCATCTTCATTCGTTTTTTCTTCATTTAAAAATGACATCACCCAGCCCTTCATGACATCACAGCCAGCGCTTCCTTATATATTATAAATAAAATCTAATTAAAAATATTTAAGTTATATCCATATCTGTTTTTATTGCATTAATAGATATCTTTAAATTATTTGAAATTGTTTCTGTAGCTGGAAATTAATTGATTTCAAACGGTCGGTCGCTTCTGTGCCTAGCCACAGGTCTACTTATTTTTTTAGTAATTTAACAATATTAGCAATTTTCAAGTGATAAATTTTTGAATATGGAAGATGATTATTGTTAATAGGGGGAGGGAAGATTGTTCTCTGACCCTGAATATGCCAATGCATTACTCAAGGCGTTGGAGATGTAGTGGCGGCAGGTTGTCAGGTGTTGAAGGTGTGTCTGTTAATGATGTAAGTTCACCTTGCACGAGTGAACGCTCGTCTGACACTTTCACGGCCATAAAACTCGCTTTCCGAATTTCTTCTTTAATTTAAAAATAAATCAAGACAAACAAAAAAAAAAAAATAAATATAATCATTGATTATTTTTAAAGAAAGATAATGACTCATTTTCATACTCACACTTTTGCTAAAATTCATTAAACAAGAAAATAGAAAATTGAATCATAGATGTCTCTTATCTTTATATTTATCTTTATCTTTATATAATATTATAATAATGCTTTATTTATTCCATGTGAAGCAGATTCTATTTTTGTGTTTAATTTATACATCATCATTTTATTTATTATATATTATATTAGTTCTATATACGAGGTCTGTTCAAAATAAGCTGGAATGTCTCCACTCGACTATCTCGCTATTTTAATTTAAGTAAATAACATATAATATTATTAAATTAAATTTAATTAATTATAAATTATACATTAAAATTAATAAATAATATTTATTAAACCAGCGCATGATTGGCTCTTTGTTGATGGCACCACGTCACGTGTTGGCGCGTGACTTGCAAACGTATTAAAAATTAATTCCGGTACTTTCAGCGATTCAATCAAGCTGAAATTCTATATATAGCAGTTTTATACAATTTTTAATCTTGAGAAAAACTATCAAACATATATCTTTATTTTTACGGTCCCTTTAGTGGAAAAAAAAAATCAAAACGTTATTGGTAATGACCCTCTTTCAGTTAAGCTACAATTGTCAAAAGTTGATAGAAAACTACGAATTTTGAATAATGCCCGTATACCAAATTTCATGATTCTAGCTCAAAGCGTTTTTTCGTAATCTTGTCTTGTAAAAATAAAGATATATGTTCGATAATTTTTCACATGATTAAAAATTGTATAAAACTGCTATATATAGAATTTCAGCTTGATTGAATCGCTGAAAGTACCGGAATTCATTTTTTTAATTTTTAAACACTTTGATTGCCTATCACGCGCCAACACGTGACGTGGTGCCATCAACAAAGAGCCAAACATGCACTGGTTTAATAAATATTATTTATTAATTTTAATTTATAATTAATTAAATTTAATTTAAATATAATATATTTGTTAATTAATCCAATTCAAATTGCGAGATAGTCGATTGGAGACACTCCAGCTAATTCATTTCTAAATTAAAGAAAAAATTTGGTGATATATAAAAAAAAAATAGAGAAAACCTTGACCTTCTCCTGTTTTTTTTTCTATATTTTTTATTTTGCATTTAATGAATGAAACACCAGTCTTCCTTGACTTCCATTACTAACTAATTATCTTATTCAAGTATGCTCATGCAAACTCATTGAATGTTAGTCTCCCAATATGATAAATAAATACGGAAAGGTCTGTAGCTCATTAATTATGTATTCGTCATCACTATTTTAGTAATCTGTTAGATTTAGATGATTAAACGAACAAAAGTGTGAAAGAGTTTAATTATCAAATTATTATTTTTTTTATAGATATTTGCTGAAAACTGTAAATACTAAAGTATATTAAATTAATAATTTTTACATAATACTATAATGAATTATTTGTAGATCTCAATGTATTATAAATAATAATAATATTAAATTAACGATCTATCTTTTTTTCTATTTTTACCGGCCAACGATAGGAAGGGAAGGTATTGTTTTTACACCCAATTTCAGATTTTTACATATGTCCACGGATCTTACATTTTGTTAACAGAAAAAAGTACTTTTATCATGATGTCTGTCCGTCTGTCCATTGTGTGTCCGTATAGACGTGTATAGCTCGAACTGCTCATATTTGGAATATTTATTTAATGCATCAGTAGCATGAATTCATCTACTTTTGGTGTATTTTCGGTAACCGGAAGTGGTAGTTTACAAAATATTAATTTTATATTCATTGTCGGAAAATATTTCACTTAAAATATAGTAGTAATTAATAATTGAGTAATTAAATTAAAATTAAAAAACCAAGATAATATAAATTAATCATTTTATTTAAACAATTAATTTTTTTTTAAAAAAACCTACTTATACATTTCTAAATTCTCTTCTTTCTTTTAGACTCCTTAACCTTAACTATTTAATAAAAAAATAATAATTCAAATAAATATATAACAGTGATTAATTTAAAGAAGCAAATTTAAAGAATAAGTGAATGAATAAGTTATTGTTTTTTTTATTTAATCTATTGGTTTTATCCTTGGGAAAAATCATCTTTATTAGTTTTTTTAACTTAAAATTATATCACGTCACCCAGTCCTTCATGACGTCACAGCCAGCGCCTCTTTATATATTATAAATAAAATCAAATTAAAAATATTTATGTTATATCCATAACTGATTGATATTGCATTAATAGATACATTTAAATTATTTGAAATTGTTTCTGTAGCTGAAAATTAATTTATTTCAAACCCTCGGTTGGTTCTGTGCTTGGTTTAACCAACATATCAAAATTAAAGTAGCAAAAGTATCAAAATTTCAAATAAAGTTTTGCTTGTGCATAAAAATTCAAATAAAGCGCCTGTCAAATTCCAGAACGCAACCTGCCTGAATGATAAGAAATTTTGGTGATCCACTTTTCTCCTTTTTTATATTATATTACTGTGAAAGTGTAAAATCCGTTATTTCATAAAATACATAATCAAGTTAAACTTATTAAATTCAACGCTTTAATAGTATTCTATAGAATAAAGATTTCTTAAACATTAAAATATGAATGAAATAAAGATAATATGTATTTTTTAATCAATTCATTCATAAAATTTATAAATTTGAAATTAATTATTCTCCATTTTAACATAAATATATATTTATTTATCAATAGAAATAGTATTAAAGAAATTAAATAAATAGATTTATTTATCAAATTAACCCAAACAAAAATTTGTATTATTATTAATATTTGTGACAAAAATTACAAAAAATTTCTGTTATTTGTATTTCTTTAAATTATACTTATTGAATTTATTTTATATTAATATATATTAATTAAATGATTAATTGGTTGATTATAATAATCGTTAATTTATTTGTATCGTCTTTTGATGAATTTTAATCATCTGGGCAAACTCACTTCTGGTATTTTACCATTAAATTCATTTAAATTCTTTTCAAAATTTATTTTATAATTTAATAATTTAATTTACATTTCATCACAATATTCTTTCATATCTCTATTTGTTCGTAGGCTATACATTTTATTAATATCTAATAAATAACCGCAGAAATTAATTTTTTAAAATTTGATATGTAGACGTTCTTTTAATTGTATTCTTTGCGCTGATTGATGAATTTTAATCATCTGGGGAAACTTACTTTTGATATTTTACCATTACTATTTTACCATTAAATTCATTTAAATTCTTTTCAAATTTCTTATTTACTTATCTCAGTATTAGATGATATAAAATATTATTGACCTCTCTCTTATTTGAAACAGTTTAAAAAATAACAAGTCAACATTCTGATCTATTTAATGGCACGACTTTAATTGATTCTTTAAGAATTTTGATTTAAATCCAAATGTTTGTCTTTATTTAATAATTTAATTCACATTTCATATATAAAATTTGTTTTTTTTTATTTAATATTTTGAATAATTTTGTTTAAATCTAAATTAATCTAATCTAAAATATGCTTCAATATTTAAATTATTAATAATTCAAATGACATAATATATCGTTATTCTTTAATATACTAATAATATGTATATTATTTCTTTTTTTAAAAAAAACAATAGTGAATTGATTATTATTTCTTTGATAATAAATAAATAATAATAATCTTGAAATAAATATATTCAATTAATACGATTATGTTAATTCTGAAGATAGTAATTAACTCGAACTAGATTAATTCAAATATATTAATTAATTATACTATATTGCAATAGAATGATGGCTAAATTTATATTATCTTAATACTATAGACACAATGATAATAATTCTCTATCATCTCTGAAAATGACATTAAAACTAGCTTATCTTTGACGTTTTCTATTTATCATTAACGTATATTATTGTATATGTATGACTAAAAAATATAAGATATTTCCGATTGATCAATATTTGTAATTTGACATTTTTAAAAATTAAACGGAATTCATCATCATCATCATCTTTGTGCGTAATATATACTTATATATATATTATAAAAAAAATAGCTGGAGTGTCTCCACTCGACTATCTCGCAATTTGAAGTGGAATAAATAACATAATATATTATATTTAAATTAAATTTAATTAATCATAAATTATAAATTAATAGATAATATTTATTAAACCAGCGCAAGTTTGGCTCTTTGTTGATGACACCACGTCACGTGCTGGTGCGTGAGATTTGCAGTGTTAAAACATTAATTCTGGTACTTTCAGCGATTCAATCAAGCTGAAATTCTACATATAGCAGTTTTATACAATTTTTAATCATGTGAAATTTTTATTTTTACGATCACTTTAGAGGAAAAAAAATCAAAACGTTGTAGGTAATGACACTCTTCCGGTTGAGCTACATTTCTCAAAAGTTGATAGAAAACTACTAATTTTGAATAATGCCCTTATACTAAACCGTTTTTGCGTAATCTTGTCTACATACACACATACACACACACAGATATTTTTCTTAACCTTAGTGAAAATGATTCAGGAACTTTCAAAACATATAAAAACATCAAAATCTCAACATCGAAAATTTTCGTGATCGCAATACTATCTCTGACGAGATAATAAAAATTATTATTATTAATATTAATTATTTTATATATCCACGGTGGCCAAATAATTTAGAATTTACATATATTAAACTGGAACTCGTTGGCCCCCTTAAGCAATTCCTGGCAGTCTTTAAAGCATATCTGGGCAAATTGCGGAACAATCTGTGTCAAATTAGGTTTGCAGAACATTGATACTATGAGCATTTTGATGAATAAAAAACAAAAATAATTTTCTCATGACATTTTCAATAAGCACGCAAAAATCCTAAAAAATACAGTTATTGGTACCCTGTTATAGTTATTGGCCTAGGTCCTAGGTATTCTATAGGGATTATACAACCCTACAACCATCGATTATATAATCATAGTTAATAGCGCAATTTTTAAAATAAAAATCTCATATTATTTGTGTTTTAGAGATAGGGGGCTAATGACAAACTCGGGACCAACGACTGTATAAAAAAATTGTAAAATAGAAAATTACAATATAAAATACATAAGATAATTTTAGAGTAATTTAATCATTTGATATATATATATTATTTATTAAAGAAAATTAATCATATTAATGAATAATAAAATATTCATGATCAATGTCATTCATTGCCAATGTCATAGTAACATTATTTCTTTTCTTTTTTTACTACTTTATAAATGTATCCATGCGTGTCTTTCTATAATTATTTCACATTAATATTTTTACAATTACCATTTATCTAAAAAAACACTTATTTATATATATATATATATTTCAATTCGAGAGCCATTAAAATTAAAATAAATTTAAATAAATAAAAATCATATTTTATTATTATTCAACCTTTTTTCATTGTAAATCAATTATTTGTTTTAATAATTATATTTATTCTTTTTTTTTAAATACATATTTCAAAGAACTTCAACAGTTTATATAAGATTAATAATAAATTTATTAATCTATTTATATAAAACATTTATTTTATAAAAAATACATACAGAAAATATTACTATATTTGCTAATTTGATAATAAATCTTAAATTAAATGAAATACCTTATGTAATATATATGGTATACCTATATATATAAAAATATAAATATAAAAAAATTTTATAAAATAACGTTTGTCTCATGGACTAAAAAGAATAAAATAATTTTTCTATAAGACTGACAAAGTTTATGGATGAATTGCTTCATATTCAACGAAAAACTTTGGGCGCATTTAGTTTTATATATTTATATGAAAAATCTAGTCAAATTTTTGTAATAATAAAAGTTTTATTAAACACATAAACTGACAAATTTATTTATCATACATTAAGAAATTAATCTTTTATCATTTTTCACTGTAATATGCATGTAACAAAGTATGTATCAAAATTTAAAAGCATTTTTATTAAATTTATATATTATCAATCAAATCCAAAATGGTTGATTATATTAGAAGATATGCTTATATTGTCTTCATAAAAAAAGGTTATTTTTCTTTTGTTGTTTTTACTATCTCGCCAGAGATAGTATTGCGATCACGAAAATTTTCGATGTTGAGATTTTGATGTTTTTATACGTTTTGAAGGTTCCTGAATCATTTTCACTAAGGTTGAGAAAAATGTCTGTGTGTGTGTGTGTGTATGTGTGTGTGTGTGTAGGTGTGTGTGTATGTATGTAGGCAAGATTACGCAAAAACGGTTTGAGCTAGAATGATGAAATTTGGTACATGGACATTATTCAAAATTCATAGTTTTCTATCAACTTTTGAGAAATGTAGCTCAACCGGAAGAGGGTCATTACCTACAACGTTTTGATTTTTTTTCCTCTAAAGTGACCGTAAAAATAAAGATATATGTTTGATAATTTTTCACATGATTAATAATTGTATAAAACTGCTATATATAGAATTTCAGCTTGATTGATTCGCTGAAATTACCAGAATTAATTTTTTAACACTGCAAATCTCACGCGCCAACACGTGACGTTGTGCCATCAACAAAAAGCCAAACATGCGCTGGTTTAATATTTATTATTTATTATTTATAATTTATAATTAATTAAATTTAATTTAAATATAATATATTATGTTATTTAATCCAATTCAAATTGCGAGATAGTCGAGTGGAGACACTCCAGCTAATTTTCTCTCGGGGACATATAAAAAAGGACCTTTTCTCTATGCGATTTGAGGGGAAAACTTCCCTTACTTCATCGACGCTAGTGTTGATTAATAATCGAGTGAAATATCTATAAAAATTTTCAAAAGTCTATCTCAACCTAAAATGCAATTATAAAATAATATGAAAACATTTAGAAATCTATCTATTATTATTAATAATAAAAATAATTTTAAAAATAAAATTTAGTTTACTTCTTAGTCTTCTTCGATTATATAAATAATGATTTTCAGTGGCGTAGCGACTATCATGTTGGGGGGGGGGGGGGGGTACGGGTCTCCCCCAGAAAAAATTTTGACAAAATAAATTATTTATTTATTCATATCGTTTAGACTATACTTATACGTAATTTAAAGATGTTTTTACCGACCGACGATAGTAAGGGAGGTATTGTTTTCACACCAAATTTCACATGTGGAGATTTTTACATATCTCCACGAATCATGCATTTTCTTAACAGAAAAAAGTATTTTTAGCATGATGTCTGTCCGTCCGTCCGTCTGTCCGTCCGTCCGTCCGTCCGTCCGTCCGTATAGATGTGTACAGCCTGAACGGCTCAACCGATTTTGATGAAATTTGGTATATTTACTTAATGCATCAGTGGGATGAATTGATCAACTTTTGGTGCAAATCCGGAAACCGGAAGTGGTAGTATTAGCGATCGACGATAGGAAGGGAAGGGTTATTTTCGCACCAAATTTCACATGAGGATAATTTTTTATATATCACCACGAATCATGCACTTTGTATTGGTTTTATCCTCGAGAAAAATCATCTTTATTAGTTTTTTTCTTAATTTAAAATTATATGAGGTCATCCAGCCATTCATGACGTCACAGCCTGGTCTCACATATATATTATAAATAAAATAAAATGAAAAATATTTATGTTATATCCATCCAAATCTGTTTTTTATTACATTAATAGATATATTAAAATTATTTGAAATTGTTTCTGTAGCTGGAAATTAATTTATTTCAAACCGTCGGTCGGTTCGGACCTGGCCACAGGTCAACTTATTTTCTTTTATGTTCCCAGTTACAAAACTATAATAACTTTTAAATCTATTTGCACTGCTGATCTTTTTTAACATTGTAAATTGGAACAAAAATCTAACAATTTAATTTATTCCTTTATTATTTTGATATAATTTTCTAATTTTATAAATTCCATAATTATAATTAATAATAATAATTATGATAATAATAATAATAATAAAATAATTGAATGGAAAATGATGATTGATAAAATATATTTGAATGTTAAATTTAATTTTAACAAGAAATAATTATGAGGCAAACCTGTGATCATGAATGTATATTTATAAATATTATCTTTTAAAAATAATTTTTATGATAAAATGAATTCATTCAATATTCATTTTATCTAAATAAAATTTATAAGAAATATTTAAGTATAAGTATTTTCGTATACTATTTCAAATGAAATCAGTTTTTTTTTTATTTGAATTTATTAATTTAATTTATTATTTATTTATTAGATATCGAATTATCGATACTGATACTATAAAATATTAATTAAATGATTAATCTTATATATTTTTTATTTAATTTAAAATGAATCAGATTATTCAGAAAATTACAAGTAAAAAAAAAATACGTCATCAATATTACTATTTGAAATTAACATAAGAAAAATATATTCTTTTTTATTATAATATTTATTTTTTTAATTATTATTTTTATATCTACTTATAAATTTACTTAATTGTGTCAGGTGTTGTTATTTGATTGGTCATATATTTAGTTAAATTTTAAAAACTATTTTTTTTTGTTTTTTTTTTAAAGAAATTCGTTTTCTTTTAATTACCGACCGACGATAGAAAGGGAAGGTATTGTTTTCACATCAAATTTCACATATGCAGATTTTTACATATCTCCATGAATCATGCCTTTTGTTAACAGAAAAAGGCATGATTTAGCATGATCCGTCCGTCCGTCTGTCCATTGTGTGTTAGACGTGTTAGCTTGAACGGCTCAACGGATTTTGATAAAATTTAATATATTTACTTAATGCATCAGTAGCATGAATTCATCAACTTTTAGTGTATATCCGGAAACCAGAAGTGGTAGTTTATAAAGTGTTAATTTTATATTCATTGTCGGAACTTTTTCACTTAAAATATTGTCGTAATTAATAATTGAGTAATTAAACTAAAAATAAAAACCAAGATAATATAATTTAGTCATTTTAATACAAGTTTGAAAAATATTAGTTAAATAAAATAGTTTTTCCACAAGATTAAAAATTGTATAAAACTGTTATATATAGAATTTCAGCTTGATTGATTCGCTGAAAGTACCGGAATTAATTTTTTAATACGTTGACTGCAAGTCACGCGCCAGCACGTGACGTGGTGCCATCAACAAAGAGCCAAACATGCGCTGGTTTAATAAACATTATTTATTAATTTTAATCTAAAATTATAATTAAATTTAATTTAAATATATTAAATGTGAATTAATCCAATTCACAGACACAGTGGCGCAACCAGGATTTGATCCTGGGGGGGGTTTTGACTAGCCGCTCCACCTTCCTATATGCCCTATAATATCATTTATTCAATGTTTTTCATTGATTTAAAATTATATGACGTCATCCAGCCATTCATGACGTCACAGCCTGGTCTTGCATATATATTATAAATAAAATAAAATTAAAAATGTCTATATTTATTATTTATGTATCCATATCTGTTTTTTATTACATTAATAGATATATGAAAATTATTTGAAATTGTTTCTGTAGCTAGAAATTAATTTATTTCAAACCGTCGGTCGGTTCGGACCTGGCCACAGGTCAACTTATTTTTTTGGGAATGATGGACGGGGATTGGATTGTTTTTGGACAAGATCGGACCATAAGTAAGGGTAGTTTAAAGAGGTGTCAAAGCACATTTTATTGATTTTTTCAATAAATACCGATTTTTATGAGAATTATCATAATATCGTATTAAATTTATAGGGAATCGAATTTACTAAAAGTTTCATTATATTCATTTTTACCTAAACTTAATAATAAAGGAGTTATTTATAAAAAACTACTTAGAGATTTCGAAAGCTTTTCGTCCGCCCGTAGTGGCAGGATATTTTGAAAGAAATCATGTAAAAATCCCTAAGAAAAAATTCCTAAATAAAAAATTTCCATATTTTTTTTTTACTTATTTAATAATGAATAGCCGAAGAGACTCAAATGAGGTAGTTGGTGTCATCACATCTGTTCCATCTGGTTTTTTAGCGTCCCATTTTTCATGGTTTGCCTTCATTCAGAAAGCTCATCATGCGAATCGTTTCCTTGGTGAACCAGGGTTCTTACCACGAACTTCACGACAGATTTCCAAAGAGATAAGGTTATGCTCAATATGGATTTGCTTAATCAGGTTCCATACTTCCCAAGCGTGAATGAAGAGCATTGTTGTAACCTTCCAATGCATTGTTTGTTCGAGGCAAACCCATCAAAGTGGCATCGTAGATGTTCCAATGTTCCAATGTCGTATTCGGGGTCATAAAAGCCAGCCAAAAATTGTTCACCTAGCCAAGTGCGCTCGAAGTAAGAAAAAAGACCACGAAGTTTTACCCTGTTGGTCGTCCAGCTAATGCTTGGTAGGCTACAATGACTTTTGATGGTGGTACCAAAACCAAAGCTGCAAGAGTTCGTAAATGAGTGGAGTTGTCAGGATTATCTATATCATTATAGAGCTTCAAAACTTCTGGCATTGATTTGATGTTTCTATAAATGCATTGAGCAAAAAAAAAAAGACAACCTCTGATGATAGTAAATTTCACAAATTGCGTTATATATTCCCTGGTGAAATATTCGGTGCAAATGGTGTATTTTGTATTTGCAATCATTAAGCTATTAAAACGTATGCCAATAAACGGGATATGGGTGAATTCCCTTTATTTTACATACGAATTTGACACCCCTATTTTTTTTTTTGGAAAAATCACGTGTGTGGGCCCTATGTATGTATTTTTTGACCTATTTTTCCCTACTTTCGGTCCAGGCCCGATTACCTCCTTGGGAGGTCGTGTCTCAGGCAACTGGGTGTCATGCTCACCTTGTGATTTAATTTTCTGAGTCACAATTAAAATTAATACAAAAATGAAAAAATTTGTTTTTAGTGATTTTTTCTTTTAGGGATTTTTTCAGCCAACGATATTTTTATTTAGGGGTTTTCGCTTTTGGGGATTTTCGGTTTTAGGAATTTTTGACTTTTATGGATTTTTTCCTTTTTAGGGATTTTTACCCGTTTCCATTTTGAAAAAATTAGTCTTCGCTTCATAATTTTTATGAAATTAGCAATTAATGTATTATTAATAAAAAATATTTAGAATTTGAGTAATATTTTTATTTATTTTATATTTAAATAATAGTCAAATTGGAAAATTTCACAATCATCTAGTAATCTTATATTAAGTCTTTTGTTTTTTATGATTTAGGAGAAATAATAAAATAATTTTTTATTTCTTATATTTAATTCTGTACGAAAAAATAAGCAATTTTTATTTTTGTTAAAATTTTTTTCAAATAAAATAAACTTACTTATTATACACTAAGTTATAGTTTATAAGAATTATTTTTTTTTCTTTTCTATTTGTAATATAGTACATAATATACAGCAATTTATATTTTTTTCAATCCTGGGGGGGGGGGTTTAACCCCCAAAACCCCCCCCCTGGTTGCGCCACTGCACAGACACTCCAGATTTTTTATTTATTTTTATTAAACAAATGATCTGTTCATATTCAAAAATACAAAATGACTTATAATGAAAAACAAAAACATTTCAAAAAAAATTTTGAAGCTTTGTTATTTTAAAGAATTTTTTTTTTATAAATTTTAATTAAATGTTTCATGATAAATAAAAGAAAGGCTAATATTAATACCAATGCCAAATTGATTTTCTATTATTGTTTTATTTTTTATCAATTGAATAACTTTAACAACAACAACATTCCCATTTTGGAAACCTATTAACATTGATTTTATTATAAATAAATAAATGTTTAAATATAATCAACATTAGAGTGATTATACTAATTATTATATCCTTTTTAATTTACATAGTTATTTTCATGTATTCATGTAATATTTTTGATTATTTCTTTAATATAGTAATGTGTTTATTCTTCCCCTCTCATTTGATATTTTTTTTTGTTTTTTACCGACCGACGATAGGAAGGGAAGGTATTCTTTTCACACCAAATTTCACAGATTTTTGCATATCTCCATGAATCATGCATTTTCTTAACAGAAAAAAAGTATTTTTGTCTGTCCGTCTGTCCATCCGTCCGTATATATGTGTACAGCTTCAACGGCTCAACAGATTCTGATAAAATTTGGTATATTTACTTAATGCATCAGTATGATGAATTGATCAACTTTTGATGTATATCCGGAAACCGGAAGTGGTAATATTACCGATCGAAGGGAAGGGAAGGGTTATTTTCACATTAAAGCTAAAGGTAGCTGGAAATTAATTTATTTCAAACTTAAAAAAACCTGTGTTCTGTGCCTGGCAACAGGTCAATTTATTTTACAATTACTATTTATTTATTTGTTTTCCTACTTTACTTTTTTTATATGAGTAAATAAATGAATTGTTCTATCAATTAATTAATCATTTCTATTGAATTAAGAAAAAAAAATAAAATAAAATTTTTCCTTATTTAAAATAGACAATGACCCTTTGCTTTAATGGATAACTAACTATATTCTTATACAATCTTGACATTTTATATTACCCAAAATTAAATAAATATAAATATTAGTATAATATACTTTTCCTAGTATTCTTTTAAGTAAACCTTTAAGTGAAGATGATCGCAAATGAAATATCTATTGTATTTTTATTCTTTCAATAGAAAAGTGTGAAATTAAAAAAACGCAAGGGCAAATAAAAGTAGTAACCAGAAATACAGATATATATATCTTATAGAAAAATATTATTTATTTTTAGTTATATTATTTTATTTTTATTGTAGGTATATACATAATATACCTTTTAGTAAGTATGGTATTGTATAGTCCAGCGGTCGGGGAACCGGGGTAAATTATCCCAAATGGGGTAAAAATGAAATTTTGGGGGGTAAAAATAAAACTTTTGTGAGTAAAAAGTATATATTTTTAATTTTCTATTTTATAAACCTGTTAGTATTTTTAAAAATTAAATTTTTAGTTATTGTTTTTTTTCAAAATTATCATTGGGGGGGGTTATAATAGGAAAGATGCTAAAAAAAGGTGATTTCTTTTGTTTGTTTGCTCTTCACCATGGGGTAATATAAACTCACACAAAATATTTTGGGGTAATGATTAAAAAAATTTCCCCGACCGCTGGGTTAGACTGAACAATTACCCTAATATTCCCGGGTTCAAGTCCCGGGCCAGGGCCCCCCAACTCAGAAATCGGTGAAACCAGTTTTTTTTAATATGATGTCTCTATGTGGCACCGCTAAGAGGCGCTGCAGGCGTATAACCGATAACTCTGCATGCAAATTCCAGGCAAAACACAGACAGGCGCGATTTTTTTTTCAATTAGTTACTGCCTGCATTCGCATGGTGGCGCCAAAAACTTTGTTTCAGCAAAGACAATAGAGTTTACTAGTCTTATAGATGGTCTGTGTCCCGGGCCTTACAAAGAAATTTCTCTAGCTGAGGTCTATGAAACGAAGTCAACTCAGCCTTTTGAATCCAAATTAGGAAGCTACTTGATAAAAATTAGCACCTCCGATTAAGAAAATCAAGGAAAAGGTTGATAGGATATCGAATTAATATTTTTTTTTTAATTATTTAAAATTATTGAAATCAAATAAAATTCTTACTATTGTATTTATTCTCTTAAATTTAATTTATTATTTTATTTTTATTTTTTTATTGTATGATTACTTATTATTGTTATATGTAATATTTATGATATCTAAAATATATATGAGTAGATACAATAAATAATTTATTTAATTATAAAATAGAATATAAATTTATATTATGTTTGTATGATGTAAGTTAATTGTTTCCAGGTGAGTTTAAAACTACATTAAATAAAATCACTTAAATTATTCACATGAGTTCTGTTAGTTGAAATGGGAATATAAAAATGATAATTTTGAAGGTTAATAGAAACATTTTATAGAAGAAATGACGAAATTGAATTTTTTTTTTTAAATATTTACCCATTAAATAAATAAAATAAATAAATCAACCATAATAATTGTTTTGTTGTGTTACAATATAATAATTAATTATAATTAAGTTAATAAATTGTTGGTATGTTTTTTACTATCTCGCCAGAGAAAATTTTCGATGTCGAGATTTTGATGTTTTTATTCGTTTTGAAGGTCCCTGAGTTATTTTCACTAAAATTGAGAAAAAGGTCTATATATATATATATATATATATATATATGTGTGTGTGTGTGTGAATGTAGACAAGATTACTCAAAAACGGTTTGAGCTAGAACCATGAAATTTGGTACACGGGCATTATTCAAAATTCGTAGTTTTCTATCAACTTATGAGAAATGTATCTCAACCGGAAGAGGGTCATTCCCTACCACGTTTTGATTTTTTTTCCTCTAAAGCAGAGGTTCTTAAACTGTGGTCCGCGGACCCCTGGGGGTCCGCGAAGACTTTACTGGGGGTCCGCAAAGCCATCGTACAGGTGCACGAGAAAATGATGAGTCAGTTAAAACTTTATTTAATATAAAAGGAGGTATGGCATGGCTTTGTGAGGAAACAGAGATCAAATACCCAAATTCAACGAAATGTGCAAGAAAACTATTGCTACCGTTTCCATCTTCATATTTAGCTGAATTTTCTTTCTTCAATATTATAATTTCTAATAAAATGTGTTCTACAATATGCAAAAAAATCGTTATTCACCAATCACTGTTAGAAATATTCAACATATATCCTTGTTCTTATGAGATCGTAAGCCAGAAATTAACTAATAAAATGACGTATGGGGTCCGTCAAAAAAAATTTCTCCAAGTGGGGGTCCGCGGAGTACATAAGTTTAAGAACCTCTGCTCTAAAGTAACCGTAAAAATAAAGATATATGTTTGATAATTTTTCACATGATTAAAAATTGTATAAAACTGCTATATAAAGAATTTCAGCTTGATTGAATCGCTGAAAGTGCCAGAATTAGTTTTTTTAATTTCTTAATACGTTGATTGCCTATCACGCGCCAGCATGTGACGTGGTATCATCAAAAAGAACCAAATACGCGAATTCATTTTCTAAATTTTTAAATTTTAACTTAAAAATGAGGGTAATAAATTTAATTTAAATTTAAATTTAATATATGTGAATTAATCCAATTCAAAATTGCAAGATAGTCGGGGTGGAGACACTCCAGATTTTTTTCTGAAACTTTTATTTATTAAAAATAATATATAATTAAATAAAAAATGTTCTCAGATTTCATTTATTGATCAAAATTTATTTCAAACCATTTTATCTGAACTTAACCATGAAATAATCCAAATCGTCCTTCATTTATGATATGCAAATACAACAAGATTAGATAGGATCGAGTGTGTGTGAGGGGGGGGGGAATTGGTTCAGAAAGTATAAAGAGCACAAACCAGGCACTTATTCATGGTTCCACAAATGAAAAAGGATTTGCCCCGAAGAATAATGAGACCTTGTTTGTTAATTTGGACTGATAGTCAGTGACCCGATTATGCATTACAATGGATGTAGTAAAAAGTACAGAACGATTTGTCGCTTTATTTTGATGAGTTGTTAGGATTAATCGATTTAGTTTAAATATGCGTCAATTTGTTCGATAACATTTGATCAGTTTAAGAAAATTTTATAATTGTATGATTTAAGTAACTATTAGTAATAAGTTAGAGTGTCTCTCCACTCGACTATCTCGCAATTTGAATTGGATTAAATAACATAATATATTATATTTAAATTAAATTTAATTAATTATAAATTATAAATTAAAATAAATAAATAATATTTATTCCCGAGGAGAGGTAATCATTACGTCAGATGGACGGCGGGGAGGTGCCAATTTGGAATTTTAACAACACCCAAATTATTCATATTTGTTGATCTTTCTTATTTTTACTTTTTTTTATTATTCATCATCTAATAATAATAATAATAATTTTCAGATAAATTGATTTTGTCTTTTATTTATTTTATATTTAGAAAAATAAGCTGGAGTGTCTCCACTCAACTATCTCACAATTTGAACTGGATTAAATAAAATAATATATTATATTGAAATTAAATTTAATTAATTATAAATTAAAAAATTAATAATAAATAAGATTTTTAAACCAGCACATGTTTGACTCTTTGTTGATGGCACCGTGTCACGTGTTGGCGCGTGAGATTTGCAGTGTTAAAAAACTAATTCTGGTACTTTCAGCGATTCCAACAAGCTGAAATTCTATATATAGCAGTTTTATACAATTTTTAATCATGTGAGAAACTATCAAACATATATCTATATTTTTACGGGCACTTTAGAGGAAAACAAAATTAAAACGATGTAAGTAATGACCCTCTTCCGGTTGAGATACATTTCTCATAAGTTGATAGAAAACTACGAATTTTGAATAATGCCAATGTACCAAATTTCATGATTCTAGCTCAAACCGTTTTTGCGTAATCTTGTCTACATACATACACACATACATACACACATACAGCTCAAACCGTTTTGTCTACACACACATATATACATTTTTCTCAACCAGAGTGAAGATGACTCAAACTCAACCTTCAAAACGTATAAAAACATCAAAATCTCGACATCGAAAATGGCGAGATAGTAAAAAAGTTTATCAAATTAGTGCTCGGGATTTTATACTTCATCTATTATTTATTAATCAAGAGAATTAACTAAAAAAAAAATAATTTAATTTTTAAAAATAAAAATGTAATCAAAGTGAAAGTTAAAAAACAAAATAATTAGTTAGCTTTTTAATTTTAAATTGACTATTGAGGTTATCTAAAAACTAATAAATTTTTTGATAATTATTTTTCTATTAATCAAAATACTAAATAAAAAATAAATAAATATTATAAATTTAATTTTTTCTAGATAGTTAAGTTATTCAGAGTGAAAAAAAAGAGAATGTAATATTAATCTAATCTAATCTTTGGATTAACAAATATCTATGGATGGATTATTATTTCCAAAATAAAAAAAAAATATTCAATATTAAAAAAATATTCACTGTAAGATGGACGATCGATATGATATCATAAATATACTATATAAATTGTTAAAGTATTATTTTCAAATGTAATGTCAGTATCAGCTTTCAAGCCCACCTGGTCATATCATATCGTTATCTAAGATTCAGAAAATATTTTCATTTACAAATTTATCGATCAATTAATAAATAAATAAAGAATTTTAAGTGTCTACCTAAAAATTAGCTGGAGTGTCTCCACTCGACTATCTCGAAAATTTGAATTGGATTAAATAACATATAATAATTTAAATTAAATTTAATTAATTATAAATTAAAATTAATAGATAATATTTATTAAACCAGCGCATGTTTGGCTCTTTGTTGATGGCACCACGTCACGTTTTGGCGCGTGAGATTTGCAGTGTTAAAAAATTAATTCTGGTACTTTCAGCTATTCAATTAAGCTGAAATTCTATATATAGCAGTTTTATACAATTTTTAATCATGAGAAAAATTATCAAACATCTATCTTTATTTTTACGGTCACTTTAAAGGAAAAAATCAAAACGATGTAGGGAATGACCCTCTTCCGGTTGAGCTACATTTCTCAAAAGTTGATAGAAAACTACGAATTTTGAATAATGCCCGTGTACCAAATTCCATGATTCTAGTTCAAACCGTTTTTGCGTAATCTTGTCTACATACATACACACACACACCCAGACATTTTTCTCAACCTTAGTGAAAATGATTCAGGAACCTTCAAAACGTAAAAAAACATCAAAATCTCAACATCGAAAATTTATGTGATCTGGCGAGATAGTAATTAAATATATTTTTCATTTATTTCATTTAATTTTTGTAAAATTTAATAGAATGCAAAAAATAAGTATTTACTTTTTTAGACATGGAGCATTTAAATTAGTAAATTAGTAAATTGATTGCTAAAAAAGTTTATATGAGAATATTTCTATATTCTAATCATTTACTCTGATTTTAGAACTTAATATCAAATAAGTGTTAATTATTTATATTTAAAATGTCACTTTCTATTCGTAACTAATAAAATATTCGTGTAAGATATTACCGAGGGATATGACGTGTTTTCTATATATCGAAAACTATAACTTTTGGCGTGGGGAAGGCATTCGTAGACAATATTAACCATGAAGGATATTTTTATCCGCCTTCTTGAAGATCAAACAACCGAAATTTCATTATATTTATTTCAAAGGCTAGTAATTGCTTTCTTTTTCAATTTTTGATTAGTGTATTCTACGTTTTTGCACATTCCTTAAAATTAATATTAAGACTTTATTCATATACCACTCATTGTTTAGTATTTGCAAGTCTTTTTCTAAAATTGTGCCGAGGGAGTGATCTTGTGCGAGGGATATGGCGGGCGCTTACCTCTGCTTGATATTGAAAAATTGAAACTCCTCCTTCCCAAACAATTTACTAAGATAAGGAAATATTCATATAGTTCAAGTCTTGTGTTAATATATTATTTAAGTCATGTACTTCTTTAATTAATTTAATTCTTAATACTTACCTAATTAAATATTTAAATATTTCAACTTTATGAGTTTTCATGTATGCATTATATGTAATTTTTCATAACCAATATCCCTCACACCTGCTCTGAAATATCACCACCTCTGTTAAGGATATTGCCAAAAAGTTAATTTTTTTTATTTTTGTAAATTTTAGTAGTTTTAATTTTAAAAATAAAACTGCAATTTTTGTTATGAATACAAAATAGTTCTAGGTACCATTAACTCGAATAATCATGCCATAATAGGTATTAGCGTTTGAGATTTATCAAAAACCTGTATTGTGTACCATATCCATCTGTTTCAGCTTAAACAAAATGTAGTTTTAAATTAAAATTAATTTTATATAATTAAAATTTATAAAAAATCACTTTTTAGAATTGCTTTTATTCCTCCCCCCCTCCCAAATATATAATAAATCACTTTTTAGAATTGCTTTTATTTTTTTTAAATCGAAGTCCCCCCCCAAATAACTTAAACAAAATATAGTTTTTTTGGTGATTATTTTAAATTAAAATCAATTTTATATAATTAAAATATATAAAAAAAAATCACTTTTTAGAATTGCTTTTATTCCCCCCTCCTAAATATATAATAAATCACTTTTTAGAATTGCTTTTATTTTTTTTAAATCGAACTCCCCCCCCTCCCAAATAATTTAATAAAACTAGGGAATATTTATAGTCCCAGACTTATTAATATATAAAATAACATATTTCTAAGATCATATAATCAAATAAAGGTAGCTGTGTTTTATCAGATTAAAATGTCAAATATAATCGGAGAATTCATTCAGATGCCCACCTTAAATGACGTAATGATCCGTCAGAGATTTCAATGCCTCTTCCTCCTCCTCCTATATTTCTTTTTCAATTCATTCTGAATTTGTCATTAACAAATCATCGATTTTAATATAAAATTTACTCATCTTAAATTTCATTCAATTTAAATTAAATAAAAATTTATAAAGAAAAATTATATAATACTTACATATGTATATACTTGAAGAAAACAATAAAAAAATAATATATATTATTAACAATAATAATATATATTATTTTATTGATAATAATATTTTATCGATCAACTTGTTCGTAAATTATATTTATCTTTATTAATTTATTTATATATATATATATACGTGTAGTTTTATCTTACCTATTGACTGACATTTTTCTTAATATCATGATAATTTATTAATAATAATAATAAATTTAATATTAATTTTTTATTCAATTTCAATTGATTTAAAAGTTATAATAAATTTGAAATTTTAATTGGCATACCAATTAATAATAACAAATGGAAAAATGAGGGTCTTTCTTTCTTTTTTACTATCTCGCCAGAGATAGTATTGCGATCACTAAAATTTTCGATGTCGAGATTTTGATGTTTTTATACGTTTTGAAGGTTCCTGAATCATTTTTATTCAAGGTTGAGAAAAATGTCTGTATATGTGTATGTGTATATGTGTATGTAGACAAGATTACGCAAAAACGGTTTGAGCTAGAATCATGAAATTTTGTATACGGGAATTATTCAAAATTTGTAGTTTGCTAACAACTATTGAGAAATGTAGCTCAACCGGAAGAAGGTCCTACCACTTTTTCATTTTTTTTCTTCTAAACTGACCGTAAAAATAAAGATATATGTTTGATAGTTTTCACATGATTAACAATTGTATAAAACTGCTATATATAGAATTTCAGCTCGATTGATTCGCTGAAAGTACCGGAATTAATTTTTTAACACTGCAAATCTCACGCCCCAACACGTGACGTGGTGCGATCAACAAAGAGCAAAACATGCGCTGATTTAATAAATATTATTTATTAATTTTAATTTATAATTAATTAATTTTAATTTAAATATAATATATGTTAATTAATCCAATTCAAATTGCGAGATAGTCGAGTGGAGACACTCCAGCTTATTTTTCTAAATATAAAATAAATAAAAGACAAAACCGATTTATCTGAAAATTATTATTATTATTATTATTATTAAATGATGAATAATAAAAAAAAGTAAAAATAAGAAAGATCAACAAATATAAATAATTTGGGTGTTGTTAAAATTCCAAATTGGCACCTCCCCGCCGTCCATCTGACGTAATGCTTACCTCTCCTCGGGAACCTCGTGTGTTGCCCTTCCCATTTGCTCTCCAGTCAGTAGTGTCCATGGCAATGCCAAGTGAATTCGAGTCAATCAATCAGGATCAATTGTTTTCATCAAGAGCGAGCAACACTCTTCAGGTCATGGAATTATCAACATTAATAATTGACATTTCGTGATTAACTTGAAGCCCTCGCCAACAAACCAATTTATTAAGTTATCATTTCAAGGTTAAAAATGAAAAATAAATAAATATATACCAATTTAAAAATTATTATTTAGGTATGTAATAAATAAAATCAATCCATGTTAGGAGTGAGAAAACCTTCGTGGAAAGGCTCTGGATCATTCAGGCCCAATTCTTGGTTATACAAGGTAGATGCATATTAATTTATTTATTATTTGAATAATAGCTTATATATAACATCCTACCAACATTTTATTATTATTAATATTATTTTTGTAATATTTATAAACTAAACAAAAAAAAGGCGAAGATTGCATGATCTCTATGCATACTAGTACATAAAGTGGCAGATGAAATACGTGGTTACAATCGAGGAGAAATGGCTAATTTAAAAGATAATCCAAATAGGAATATCTATCTAGATCAGTGATTCTCAACCTATGTGCCGCGGCACTTTTGTGTGCCGCGAAATTTTCAAAAATGTAAAGAACCTCTTAAACATTTCCGACTTTTTTTTCTAAATTTTTTCAATTTGGTTCTAAAAAAAAAGATAAGCCGTTTTTGGGACCACTTTTTTTCAATATGCTAAACTTTTCTCTTTTTCTTTGAGTGCCGCCAAATTTTTAAACCGTTAAAAGTGTGCCGCGGAAATAAAAAAGTTGAGAATCACGAATCTAGATTCTAGATTATGAATCCAATGGGCATACATTATTATGGAAGAGAATATGAATTGTATTGAAAATTGAAAATTTCTATAAATTTGAATAGCAAAACCTTAAAAAAATTATTTTCTTTTGATATTTATATTCATTAATTTTAATATGTTTTACAGTTTTGAACAAAATGCATGATAGGAAGGGAATCTCTTTAATACAATGATAGATGTTTATTTGATAGATACTTAAGATTGATAGATACTTAAGATTGAAATATTTAAGTGCGATGATTAAGTAAGAGCCTAGAAATGAGAAGTGTTAATTTTAAATTTACATTCATCAACATAGAAAAGGCCTTGCTTTTTCACAAACTATTCCATATAGCTTTACATATATATTATTTTTTTTTAAATCTTTCTAATTATGTAATATTCAATATATTTTATGATTTTTTTATAAATTTTATATTTATAAATTAATTTTTTTTTTTTTAATTTTATTTTAATAAATTTTTTTAAAAGCTAATAAAAGAAGATTGAAAATTTGTTTTTATTATTAAAATTGAAGTAAAAGTTAAAGTTGTTATCCTCTTACATTTCATGAATGAATCATTTCGTTCTTTTCAAACTTTACAAAAATATAGAAACTCGATTTGTTAATTTGATATCTATTAAATAACAGTGTGAAAATATGAAACAATTTTATATGGCTTTAATCATAAATGACCTTTTATATGAGAGTTATATAAATGCTTGGGTTTTATGATATCCAGGGAATACTACTTGGATCATTATTTTCTATTTCCATTCCATTCAAATGGCAATTGATCAATCTAGTAATATCATTTACAAAAATAGAAAGAGAAAATATTTTTTTTTGATATACATATGTTTTTTATATGTTGACATTATCAGCCATTTTGGATTAGTAGTTTGTTTTTTCACAAGAAAGAGGAGAATTATTTTTTGTAAATACCTATATTCATTAAGTATTTCTAGATTTAAATTATTTTCTATTTTCTTTTCATAATATATAGCAGGGATGGGCAAATACTTTTGAGCGCGAGTCAAAATGAAATTTTCAAAAATGTCTCCCGGGCCGGAGGACCATATTTTGAAAATACCAAACCGGGACATTTGTAAAAAAATTTACCTTTTTTTTAAGAGCCATATTGAACGAAATTGAATGAAAGATCGAAATAAGCAAAAGGGCCGGATCCGGCCCGCGGGCCCGATTTTACCAACATATATTTTGCCCATATATAGTGTATACAAATATAAATGTTGAAATTCAAACTATTAATATGTGAAATATAAAATTTCATTTCTCTAGAAACATACGATAACTATAATACAAAATTTGTTTTAAAAACTGAATATTCCTCAAAACATTTATTTCTTATAAAAACGTATTTTAAATTATAATTTTTTTATTTTATAATTATTTAATTCATATTTACTTATTTTAGTTTAAATTAAAAATAGTTTATTATTTATATTATTATTATTTGTTATGACGTACAATATGTGCAGCCGTATTTTTGCCAATTCCAGGGGAACCGTGTCTCTTCATTTGGTGATACCCGACTTATCACCGTAGGACTCAATGGAGACCAGAAAAATAAAAAATCTAATCATCCGGATGGCCGAGTCTACACCAACAATGAAATCATCACTTCCAAGGTAACAGAAAAAAGTATTTATTTTGGAAGATGAGAGTATCCAACCTATTAAATGTGATATTGGAATTTGCTTGGAATATTTCTTAAATGACAATACAATTTAAATTTGTCCCTATAACTGAAACAAACATAATACAAAATCCAATACAAAATTACTCTTGATTTTGATAAAATACATAAGAAATTCTAGTAAAATGATGCACACGTTTTAATTTAATTTAATAATAAATAAAAGGTGATAAAAAATAATTTAATTTTTAGAAAATAGTCTCCTATTGAGAGAAAATTATCTGATATATGTACACATACAGCAGGGGTCAGGAAAATTTTTTAATCATTTGCCCAAAATATTTTTGTGTAAGTTGATATGGTGAAGAGCAAAAAAAAACAAACAAACGAAATTGCCTCTTTTTAGCATCTGACCCCCATGATAATTTTGAAAAGAAAACAATAACTAAAAATTTAATTTGTAAAAATACTAACAGGTTTATAAAATAGAAAATTTAAAAAAATATACTTTTTACTCACAAAAACTTTTCTCGTTTGCGGCTCCCTAAATAATCGGATTTTTCCCGAGGCTCCCTTAATACTCCGATTTTTATATAAATTTTTACTATCTTGAAAAATTGGAAAAACTTTTCTTCCCACCATGGGAAATGTTTCAGAGCATCGCAAAATCATCTGACCTTTTTTTTATAACGTTTTTCTCAACTTCATTTGGTTTCTGTCTCTCTGTTCGCTCTTTTGACAAATTGAAATCGATTTTTCATCATCTTAATATTGAGATAGACTTTTTAAAATTTTTATAGATATTTTTCTTTTTTTTTTTTCTTTTTTAGAACAATATTGAAAAAAATTTAGAAATAATCGAAAATGTTCAAAAGTTTCCCCACAAAATCATCTTACCTTTTTTTTCAAGTATTAGGAAATTTTTTCGCGGCACCCCCTCTTTTCCACTATACATGATAACTATGTCTATTTGAAGTAAAATTTGGGTTTTTTTCCTTCATGTTTGGCGCCCACGCTTTCATTTTTTAGATATGATTAATTGTAAGGAAATTATTTTCTTTTTAGTGCATTTAAATAAAAGCGTGTTTTGAAAAAAGTTTTTTTTATATCTTTTTTATTTCCTAATTTTTAGTCTTGACAGAAATTTCGCCCTGTTTATGATTTCATGTTATAGTGTTAAGAATTAATTAATTTAATAAAAATTAATAATTTTAATAATAATAATAATAATAATAATACATCCGAGGTCAGTGATACTAAATAAATTAAAATTATTATAATATAATAAAATTTTAAAGTTTAAATATCAATAATTCATCTTTATAGTTAAGATTTAAGTTAACATTTACGTAGGTATATGATTCTTTTTAGAAATATTTAGATATTTCAGAATAATTGTTGAAATGTATATACCTAGATAAATTCAAATAATAGAAATGCTATTATTTTTCCGTGATATTAAAACGTAAATATACTTAATGACCCTTTCAAAATAAGAGGAAAACACAAATTATATAATGATACATTCAAATTCAGGAACAAATTAAATAATTATATTGTTAAATGATTTTCTGAGAGAGTAATTTTCAAAGTAAATATATAATTATGTTACTTATAAGTATACTGTTAGCCCTAATATTTAATGAAGTTGATTTAATACGTAAATTTATTTACCGATTACATTTTTTTTTCTTTTTTTTTTTTGAGTGAATTAATTACTTCAATATTTTTTAATTATATATAGTAAATACTTATAGATATTAAAAAAAAAATTTAATCAAATTTTCAATTGTAAACCAAAAATAAACAAAAATTTAGATTATTTATATACATATAAATACTTTTTAAAAATAAGTCTTAAATAATAGTAAATAGTAGCCTTCTAGTGTCTAGTCAATATCTGCATCATTATAATCTTAATATGTACTAATTCACAGTGTTAATAAATATATTATATGTCAGTGATTCTCAACCTGTGGGGCGCGCCCTCCTAAGGGGGCGCGAGCACACTACAGGGGAGGGGGCGAGCATATCCAAGAGAAAATGTTATTTAAAAAAATTGATTAAGTGACTGAAAGGAAAGAACACACACACACACACATACAAAACAAAATACCTTTTAACATATTTGATAATTAATTTTTTAAATTAAAACATCTTACTAAATTAAAAACAAATTTAATAATTATTAGTGACTTCCTTGGGCCTGTCTTGCAGTTTTTCGAAGGAGGGTTTAATATTAGAAATAGACACTTTCATTATTCTTGGTAATTTATAAAGTTTAAAATTAAGGTTGTAGTGTAGGTTTAGCTCCATAATATTCAAAATACATTATTATTGTATACATTTTATTATATGCGGTGGGGAGGGGGGGGGGGCGATGAAAATCATGATTGAAAATTGGCCCATGAATACTAAAAAGTTAAGAAACACTGTTATATGTCATATTTTAACTAATAATTTTTTTTTTAAATTATAAAATAATAATTAATATTTTTCTTTTAAAATGTTATTTTTTTATTTTTTTCTAGTATACTTGGTGGAATTTTCTTCCCTTAAATATGTTTGAACAATTTCGACGAATTGCAAATTTTTATTTTTTAATTATGGCAATTATTATGGTAAGATTTTTCTATTATATCTATATCTAGTATATATATAATTTTTTTTTCAATTATCGGTTATTAATCAATTTCTATTAATACCTTGCTATATATTTATCTAATACTAAGATTTGAAATAAATTTATTACTAACTATATATGTTTATATTCCTTATTTCAATCTTAATTAATCTGTAATTATACCCAAAATGTAAATTATATATAGGTACTTAATATTTAAAATTGTTTACATTTGTTTCAACTATTATTTCAATTATTTTTTAACTTTAAGGAATAAAACATCTTTGAGTATGTCTAATATTTCTTGTTCTTTATTATAATAAAATAAAAGTACAAAAAGTACACAAAAAAAAATTTGTAAAATTTGTAAAATTTGTAAAAATTTGTAATTAGTCTCGCCTAATAGTACTTTTAAAAAATAAAACAGTTACTCTTCAAAAAAAAAATAATCAGAATTTAAACTCCAGACCAGTGATTCTTTTTCTTTTTTACTGCGGCACACTTTTAACGGTTTAAAAATTTATCGGCACACAAAGAAAAAGATAAGTGTAAAAGTTTACCATATTGAAAAAAAAGTGGTCCCAAAAACGGTTTACCTTTTTTTGTTATATATTGAAAAAATTTAGAAAAAAAGTCGGAAATGTTTAAGAGCCTCTTTAGATTTGTAATAATTTGACGGCACATTTTGATAATCTCGTGGCACACTTTTGAAAATCTCGCGGCACACAAAAGAGCCGCGGCACAGTGGTTGAGAATCACTGCTTTGGGTTATTGGTTCTTTCCATCTTCTTTTTAATCCAGAAGAAGAGAATAATAAAATAATATTAATTTAGAAAAATATTGACTGCTAAGTCTTTGAATTGAATTCAAACTATAGTTTTAAATTATAATAAAAATATAATATTTTAAAAAGTATAATACTAGACTAAAAGTCAACGGGCATCCAGCTGAAAAACTGAAGGTTTAGAAATAAATACTCAATAAAATAATTTGTTTTTTTAATATTTTCATTAGACTAATTTTCAACTTAATTAATTTATTTATTTTTTAATATATATATATTAATTAAAAATTATATTTGAATTGATAAAAGAAAATCATAAAACATTAAGAAATTTAACAGTAACAAAAATCAAATTAATAGTTCTATTATTAACTAGCTCCTCAGACCGCCTTCAGCGTTCTTCATACCTAGACAGGGGCTCTGCCCTCTTTACCCCCAAACTAAGACATAGTATTTGGTTCAAAGTTTATATGTAAAAGGTTTTCATCCATTTTGTTTCAATCAGTATATTACATAAAACATTCATTTGTTTTTGTGTTCTTATTTAAAATATATTTTAATTTAATCAATAAACTAATTATATATTATATCTATATATCTCTGTGGCTCCACTCGAAATTTTTTGGCCATAACAATCACACTTCTTTCTCCAACTGTCCATATCTGGAGCTATAACCATCTAACTCCTACCATGTCCCATTTCTCTCACATCCCTTTCTACATTGTCCACCCATATTAAAAACTTACGTGAAAATCCAATTAATAGATCAAAATTAAAATTATTTATTCATATAACTTAAACATTAAAAGAGGTAATATAGTCGCAATCTGAAAGTTTTCAGTGTGTTAAATAATTTAAAATGGCCAATATGATCAATTAAAACATTGTTAATATTAAAAAAATAAAAATATAAATATAAATATTATAAACATCCTTTGTATTGTATTCTTTGCGCTGCTGAATGACATGTACATACCAAATTTTAGAAAATTAATTTCTGCAGTTATTGATTATATATTAATAAAATTTATAGTCTATGTTCAAATAGAGATATGCAAGAGTATTGTGAGGTATTTTCTTCGAAATCGGTTCAGCCAATTTAGAGTCTATAACGTCAAAATTTCCGGACAGAAAGACTTAATTTCTGCGGTTATTGAATAGATATCGATAAAAATTATAGCCTATGTTCAAATAGAGGCATGCAAGAATATTCTGATCTAATATCATCGAAATCGGTTCAGCTAATTTTGAGTCAATAACGTCAGAATTTGCGGACAGACAGACATGAAAAATTCTAAAGTCACTTTTGGATTCAAGAGGTCATGAAACGCGAAGATATGCAAAAAAATTTTAAATTCTGAGCAATGTACAGACAAAAACCTTTTTTTATATATATATAGATTATTTATTTTAGGTAACATGAAATAGTAAGTCTATTATTATTTATTTAACATAGTCCTTTAAAAAAATAAATTAATATTCAAATGCATTATTATATTCCTTTATTTAATAAATAATAATGTGTGATTTATTTCATTTTAGAATAAAATCATATTCATTCTATTGTGTGAAAGATTCTTTTAAATTCTTCACCTGATATAGATTTTTTCTTTTTAAAAATGACAAATAAATTTAATGTTAGTGAATTTATTTGAATTTGTGAATTGGCAGTTGTTTGCAGACTCGCCAGTCACACCAGTAACATCGATACTTCCTCTGGTTTTTGTGATCTTAGTAACGGCTGTAAAGCAGGCCTATGAAGACTGGAATCGACACCGAACAGATAATGAAGTCAATCGTGCTATCGTCGAAGTGGTACGAAATGGATGTGTTCAGGTAAGAAATCAATCCATTTGATTCCATTCAATAGCTGAACAGTTTGATTTCTTGTATAATTTTTTTTCCTTTTATTCTTTACTAGGAAATAAGGGCGGCTAATATTTTGGTTGGTGATGTGGTCCGAGTGACTTCTGACTCTGATATTCCATGCGATTTGGTTCTTCTCGCATCCAGTGACCCGGAAGGGAGATGTTTCTTAACCACAGCAAATTTAGATGGCGAGACTAATTTAAAAGTATTTATTTTATAATATATCTTATCTTAATATATTAGAAAAAATTGTCTATATAATAATATATATATATATATATATATCTGTATTTTTAAGGATTTTTTTGTAATAGATAATTTTTATAAAGAAAAATCTATCTGTATTGGTTTCAACCTCGGGAAAAATCATTTTTATTAGTTTTTTTTTTAATTTAATTTAATTTAATTTAAATGACGTCAGCAACTACGTCAGACAGCGCTTCCATAAATACAAATTATTATAAATCAAATCAAATCAAATTATGAAATATATATTATATTATATCCACAGGTCATACTTTTCTGTCTTTCATTGCATTAATAAGTACGTTTAAGGGCTGTTTGTTTTATGACTATTTTTTTTTAATTTATGTTCTTTTAAATTATTTGAACGGCGGCTCGGTGAACCAGGTACTTATTGAATTATAGGTGAATGTTAAAAAAATGTTCTAGTATTCTATGTCTTCAAGTATTCCAATTCTTTTTTATATTTTATTAAAAGAATTGTAATAAATTGAAATAAATAATTTCAGTTACAAATTTTCGTGTAACGAACTCGCGCCTCTTAAGATCAATGAGGTGTCCTATAATCATTAGAACGGGTCCTCTCAACCTTTACCTTGATTTTCTTGATCGGAGGCGCTATCAAGTAGCTTTTCCCCAAAGTTCTTCCCGGAGGCTGGGTTGACTCCGTCCCATAGACCACAGTTAGGGAAATTACCTTGCCAGGCGCGTGACTTGAACCCGGGACCATGTGAATGTGAGGCAGGTTCGCTACCCACACACCCAATGGCGCCTATAAAAATAAAAAAAATATAATTTACACAAAATATCTTTGGAATTCCAAATCTAATACTATTTCTATATTCTTTGTTCCAGACTCTTGTATGTCCCAAACTTCTTCGTCAATTTTCGATTCCTGAAGAACTGCACCGGCTTGGAATCCGTCTTGAATGCGAGAACCCTACCCCTGATCTCTACTCCTTTCATGGCCGATTGGAAATCCTATGTGGGGTTGAAACACCATCGGAAACAACACCACCTATTCAAGAATCCATGGACCCCAATATCATTCCGTTTCCAATTGCATCCAAATTCATTCCTCAGCATAAACGCTCGGCGAGTAATCCAATCTCTGTCCTTGCTCAACCTCTTGAGGGTGCTCGTTTGGAAAGGAAATTTTTCACTTTGGGAAGAAATACACCCGTTCCTGAATCGTTTCCACTTGAAAGAATTGGCGAAACTTTCCGATACATCGACGAGGAAGGAGGAGGGTATAAGATTAATTTCTACAAAATTCTATAATTAATTAATTAATAGTTTAAAAATTCATCTATTTTCATTTTTTATTTTATTTATTTTTTTTTTTTTTTTTTTTTTGTTGTTGATAAAATGTTTAATTTAATTTGAAAAAAATTGAATTATTTTATTTAATTGGTGGTTTGGTTGAATAAAATAAAAATAATTGCAAACAAATTCAAATTCCAATAGACTTTTCCTTTATATTATTGTATCTCGCCAGAGATAATATTGCGATCATTAAAATTTTCGATGTTGAGATTTTGATGTTTTTATACGTTTTGAAGGTTCCTGAATCATTTTCACTAAGGTTGAGAAAAATGTCTGTGTGTGTGTATTTAGACAAGATTACGCAAAAATGGTTTGAGCTAGAATAATGAAATTTGGTACATGGGCATTATTCAAAATTCGTAGTTTTCTATCAACTTTTGAGAAATGCAGCTCAAAAGGAAGAGGGTCATTATCTACAACGTTTTGATTATTTTTTCCTCTAAAGTGGGTTAATAATTGTTTCTTGCAATCCTAATGGGATCTTTTCCTAATACCAAATTGAAAGAACTACAAATTATGTGTGCATACCCTCTACTAAAGGTTTCCCACACTATATTTAATTAATTCTGCACATATTCCATCTATTATTTTTAAATTTTTCCATTATCATTTCCACCTCTTCGGCAGTGATTCTCAACCACTGTGCCGAGAGATTTCTTTTTCTAAATTTTCTCAATATGATTCAAAAAAACAAAAAAAATAAAAAAAAGGTAAACCGTTTTTGGTACCACTTTTCTTTCAATAAACTTTTACACTTATCTTTTTCTTTGTATGCCGTCAAATTTTTAAACCGTCAAAAGTGTGCCGAGGTAAAAAAAATGGATGAGAATCACTACTCTACGGCAACATCAGTTTTTGTAAATTATTAATTTCTGCTGAATTTTCTGTTTGGATTTCTGTTCTATTACTTACGTAGGAATTTTTCAAAAAAGTCCCTCCATTTATTCCTAATATTAATAGTTACATTAAATTATTTGAAATTGTTTCTGTAGCTGGAAATTAATTTATTTCAAACCGTCTGTCGGTTCTGCGCCTGGTCACAGGTCAACTTATTTTCATATTCTCCATTTATTCTAAATATTTCTCATCGAGCCATGAGTTATTCTTTGTATTCATTTGATCACCTCCTTCAAGATCCAAACTGCTTTATTTCAAGCTGAAATTTTAATCTTACTGCCTTGTTTTTAAACTTATCTGAAAAATAACGTTTATTATTATTACTATTTATTTATTAATTATAGAAGTGCACCAGAACTTCCTCGGACTGCCCAACTTCGTCGTCAATCGACACAAAGAGCCTCTTGGCTAGTAAAACGAGTACCATCTAGTCAAACAATTAAAACAAATGGAGTCGCAAAAAATCATCGTAGTAGCGGGTATTCATTAAGTGCTCATCTTAGTCCACAAAATGTCCTTTTAAGAGGGGCACGATTAAAAAATACAGATTTCGTTTTTGGTAAGTAAACTTATTTAAATTTTTTTTATTATTACTATCAATAAGGTAAACAAAATAAATCGAAAGATTTTTCTTTCTCTAACATATTATTATTATTATAGTTATTATTATTATTATTATTATACTTTTAGGCTGCGCTATTTATACTGGTCATGAAACTAAACTGGCACTTAATTCCAAGTTAACTAGAAATAAATTTTCATCCATCGAAAAGTACGTGAGTAGCTTACTTTATGATGAAAAGAGAATATGATTAATAATAATTTAAACATTTTTTTTTAATATATTAGGTCAATTAATAAATTTCTTATATTATATATTGGAATATTCATTTTGGCAATTATAGTAAGCACAGTGATTAAAAATGTCTACGATACTAAGTATCCAGGTAAAAATTAATTAATATATTTATTAATAATATTAATAATATAAATGATAATATATAATTATTATAATATATCTATTCTTTATTATATATATATACCATATATAAAAGATTTCTGTTTTTCTATGTGTTTTTTATACGGATTAATAAATTTGGTACATAAGTGCATCTCCCATTTTCCCATTACCCAACAAATTCTATATAAAAGGTACTTGGATGTATTTTAATCAGCCACATTTATTGGTGAAGATGCAAACAAACTGACCTAACTATTAAATTCGACGTTTTGACATTTCTATACATAAAATAACAGTTTTCCATTTACTATTATTTAGTTATTCAGTGTATTTAGACGCTAATCATCATCATAGAACACTCAAAATTGAGTTTTTGACATTCATTACTTTTGTTGTTTGATTTGAAGAAATTTGCTGGCATCAAACACATTTTGAAACTTATTGTGATGCTGCTCCGTCATATTCCATTTGTTAGATTTGGTTTCAACAATTTAAAAGTGGTGATTTTGATGTCGATTGATGAGACAAAGTGACTGAAAATGCCATTTCGATGCTAGCCAGGCAAAATGAAGAGTTTTTTTATGTCGTATTGTGACTGGCGATGAAAACTGACGCAAAAACCTGGGTTAGTTCAGGAGAGCCATCCACACAACTTATATAATATATATTTTCCCTTGTGTCACTTAAAATTACTTATTTTAAACGATAACTAATATATATCCCTCATATAAGTGGCAACGGGTATAAATACCCGCCCCGCTTATAAAAGTGGCAGTCCCCGCAACGGGTACAAATACCCGCCCCGCTCATAGTGTGTTAAGAGCTGTTAAAACTAATGAATCTGTAAGTGTAGATGTCTACCGCCGTCAACTGAACAAATTGATTGCATAAAAATCCAGCACAATAGCAAGTAATAAACGAAAAGTCATCCTCTTGCATGATAACGCTCGGCCACACGTTGTAAGAGTTGTGAAGAATACACTGTTGTAGCTCAAATAGGAAGTTCTGCCGCATCCAGCATACTCATCAGACATAGCGCCTTTTGATTACCACTTGTTCAAATCGATACAGCATATTTTGGCACACGATTTTGAAATGCTAAAGAAGTGCGAAAATGGATCGATGATTGAATCGCTGTCAAACCAACATTGTTCTTTCGGAAGAAAGATGGGTAAAAGTTGTAGAAAATAATGGAAAATATTTTAATTAATATCTAGTGTACCGATTTTCTGAATAAATACATTTTTAAAGTGAAAAAATGATCAGAATACATGCAACACATAATTTATATATATAAATATATTTACTATATTATATTTATGGCATTTCATTCAAGATCAAAAATATATTTATATTTAATCTTAAATTAATTAAATGAATGAAATAAATTGAAAAGCAATTGATATATATGGTATACATTAAAATAATTGTTAATTTTTTTTCTTTTGTTTGTTTATTGCTTCATTTAAAAGTATATAAAATATAAAGGTAAATAATTAATGATAAATACTTAATTATTAATGATATTTTACAGACTATATTATAAAAATAATTGTTTTTTTTTTTGCAATTTTTTTCTAAAGGCATAGCCTCATATCTTGGACCCCTGTCATCAATCAGCTTTGGTTCGATTTGTCAGGATTTGGCTTCTTTTCTTATTCTTTATAATTATTTAATTCCAATATCGTTATACGTTACAATAGGTAAGCATTACATACATTAGAAATAAAATATAATATATTATATATGTATATATATATATCAGCGGATATTTGTCCGGGGCGGAAATCTAAAGGGCGGCATTTTGGTCGTTATTGACATAAAATATTGATAATCAGTTAATCAAAATATATGTATATTTGTTGATTTTTTGGTAATTGTTCAGTTTAACATATTTATGATGGATTTTTGTCTTAAACTTTTGCTCTGACTAAAAAAAAATTTAGTTTAAAAAGGCGACAATTTGTCCTTTTGTCCGGGACGGCAAAAAAGCTAGAGCGGGCGCTGTATATATATATATATATATATATTTGGGACAATCTTTTACATATTCATAAAAAAATTTGATCTTATAAATATAATTATTGTATGATATTTTATTTAAAATAATGATATGAATATATTTAAATATAATATTGATAGTATAAATTTTAAAATATCAATTTTTGTTTTATTTTGTTTAGAATTACAAAAATTTATTGGTGCAATATTTTTTGAACTTGACATTAAAATATTTTATGAAAATGGAAACGAACGAGCAACTTGTAATACTTCAGATTTAAATGAAGAATTGGGACAGGTAAAATATTCACAGATTAATTAAATATAGCATTAATTTAAAATCTATAAAAAGTTGTTTATTTCAAAAAAAATAAAAACCTCTGACTTTGTACGTCCTACGCAAGGACAACGCCTTTCAATGAGGTGTCCTATGATCAGTAAAACGGGTCCTCTTAACCTTTACCTTGATTTTCTTGATCGGAGGCGCTATCAAGTAGCTTATCCCCAATGTTGTTCCCGGAGGCCGGGTTGACTCCGTCCCATAGACCCCCAGCTATGGAAATTCTCTTGCCAGGCCCGGGACTTGAACCCGGAATCATGTGAATGCAGGTTCGCTACCCACACACCCAATGGCGCCTTTGTTTATTTCAATTTATTTATATTTAAAAAAATGATCTTAGTTATTGAAAATCACTTACTACAATATTATTATCAAAGGGGATAAAAATTAAAATATATAACAAACAATTATATTGCCTGTTGTATTATATGGGTGTGAGGCATGGTTTATGATCTTGGAGGACGAAAGTAGATTTAGAGTATTTGAGAATAGGATTCTTTTCATCATTTATGGGCCAAAGAAAGATGAGGACACCGAGGAATAACGGAGACTGCATAACCTCTATGCATCTCCAGATATAGTTAGAATGTTAGATAGATTATATTAAGTTTATACAATAACTAATACATATGTTTATAACATAACTATTATTGCTTAATATATTAATCCTTGTTATATATTATATATATATAATATTATTTTTATTTAAAGATCATTTTATTTCTATAGATACAATTTTTATTTTCGGATAAAACTGGAACGCTTACAGAAAACGAGATGCATTTTCGACGTTGTTCTTTAAATGGAATCTGTTTGGTGGAGGCTGCACCAGGTCATCTTGTTCGCCTACCTCAGGATGGTGACGAACGTCGCTCTATTCGATCATTTCGAATGAGTACAAGAAAGAAGAAAAATATACAAAAAAAATTGAAAAATAATTCTAATAATATTCAAGAAGAACAGGAGTACATTAATATAAATAACGATGTAAAATATTTAAGTGATGAAGGTGGTCATTCGCCACCGATTAACGATGAAGAAGAAAATCTCGATGAAGAAAAACCAACTTTTAATGTAAATCTCTTAAAATATATAATAATTCATTTCATTCAATTTGGACAATGAAAAATCATTTTTTTTTCTTTTTAGACCTCGATGAATAGACTTCTACTTGCATTCGCCCTCTGCCACAATGTCCAAGTGGATGGCATAAAACCACCACCCTTGGACGATGTCATACATAATAATAATTTGGTGTCAATGAATAATCCTAATGATAATACAATTGAACCGCTATCATCGGAAGAAATATGGGCCAATTCAATAGAAACCACTGAAATCATTTACCAAGCGTCAAGTCCTGATGAGAAAGCTCTCGTTGAAGTTGCCAATCGGTATTATTTTTTCTTATATATATATATATATATATATATATATATAAATATGTTACTAATTATCAATGCTATATATATTATTAGCTATTTACCTAGGTATAAAAGTATGAAACCAGAATTTCCTTATAGATGGTGCTCGTTATCAGTTTAATGACGGTAAGACCGCTTCTGTAACGCCATCTTCTTCCTCTAACAGAAGTTTGTCAACACACAATAATGTAAATTTCATACACGGGTATATTTTTCTACAACCTCAAACATGTCGAATTTTGTGCCTACGAACTATGATTTGCGGACAGCATTGGTTTTCTGTCATCATTTGAAGAAAACTGCTGCAGAATCGCATAGAATGCTTTTCGAAGTATACGGTGAACATGCTCTTGACCAAACTCCTAGCTTTGATTGGTTTAAAAAATTTAAAAGTGGTGATTTTGAAGTGAGAAACGTGGAGCGTGGGAAACCACATAAAAAGGGTATAATATATTATGAGCTAATAAAATCGTTAATACTGATCGCTCCCAACAACAAATGATCGATTTGAATCGAGCAATACGTGCAAAACGACCGGAATATGCAAAAAGCCAACATAATGTCATTTTGCATCATGATAATGCCCCCTCAAAGACAGCAAAACGGGTCACGGATTCGATCGAGGCGTTCCATTGGAAAGTACTAGCGCATGCGGCTTATTCACCAGACTTGGCTCGGTCTGATTACCATTTATTCGCATCATTGGGACATGCACTCGCCGAACAACACTTGGATTCTTATGAAAATGCACGAAAATGGCTCAACAAATGGATCGCTTCAAAGGAAGAATTGTTTTTTTTGGCGTGGCATTCATAACCTGCCAAAGAGGTGGAAAAAATCTATAAATTCTAATGGAGACTATTTTGAATAAAATATTTTTTATAATTTTCAAATAATAGACGTGCAATTATTATAAAAAAAATCCGGTTTCATACTTGTACACCTGTTATATGAGCCTATTTTTTTTATCAAAACAAATGATTTTATCTTTTGAATTCAATTTTGTTTGTTATCTTATTAAAATTTCTTAAAAATAAAATATATATTTTAAAAATTTTCAAGAATTCTAAATTGATAGAATCAAAATTACAATACGTTTACATATATTAAGATAATCTTCCTTATATTATTATAAAATAGTAATAATGAACTTTTTTTTCCAGCTGTGGTGTATCTTTTCTTGGGGAAAGAAATGATTATTTATATATTCTTAACCAGGGGAAATTGGAACGTTATCATCGTTTAGAAGAGCTTGAATTTACTTCAAGTAATTTTTATAAGATCTATCAAATTCATATTAAATTTATCTCATACATATGTTTTAAATTTTAATTAATGTAATATTTTTAGATAGACGACGAATGTCTGTCATTGTTGAGGACGAATCCGGTTGCATATGGCTCTTTTGCAAGGGAGCGGAATCATCAGTAATTCCACTTTGTAATACTGGTCCCATTAATGAAACATTAAAACATGTTTCAGAATTTGCTATCGTAAGTATTCTATATTTCATATAATAAACATAAGAAATTAATCATATTTGATTTAAAAATTAACATAATTAAATATTAGTTTTTTATTTATAACTTAAAAAAAAATTAATATTTTAAAATATAAATAATTTATTTTGAACAAATTAATTAAATACCAAAAAACTTGTTAATATACAGGGTTATCATAAAAGAATGGTGCGGTTTCGAACATTGTTTAAAGAAAAACAGAATTACTTACAGTTAATGTTGTTTATTAATCTAATTTGTCGTCTCATACAGTTTTTTTACATAATTAATAAATTTCAATATGGGCGCCTTTGTCTAAACGATAGATAATCAACTTCTCTCTAAACATTTGCTAACATTTCTTCGGTTATGGTTGTCATTGCTTTATTAATCCTGTTTTTTAAGTGGTTCGTTGTTTTTGGAATACCTAATTCAACGCTTGGACGAGGGATGGACGTCCCAGGATTTTTAATTGCTGATTGTCTAATTAGTTCAACCGTTTCGTCTGGTACACTTGGTCTGCCGGTTGATTTCCGTTTCTGAACTGATCCAGTGTCTTCAAATTGTTTAAACCAGTGTGTTATGTTAATTTTATGTGGTGGATCCCTTCCAAATTCACGTCGGAACGCACATTGAACTAAAATTACGGATTTTAATTCAGCCATCAATAAAACACACATTGCTTTATCTTTAACAGAGAACATAGTAACTCACTAAACTCACCGCAACAACATTACAAGAACTGATGTTGAGGTTTGTGTTGTAGGCTTTCAGAGATACCAATAAAACATTTAGAAATTTCCTTACAATCTTCCTTCGAATTACTGAAACCGCACCATTCTTTTATGATAACCCTGTATTTAAAAATTTATTTAACTATAAATATTATATAGTAATTGGCAGGTTTGGTTTGGATACATGGGTCCTCAAATTTTAAATAATTTTTAAATTAAAAATATATAAAAAATATATATTCTAGATCTTAAAAGTAAAAAATACATTTCTTGTGAATTGCTTTGAAGTTGTATTTGAAATATTCTTTGTTCTTAGCGAGGTTTAAGAACGCTTGTAGTCGGATTTCGTAAAATTGAAAGAACTCAGTATCTTGCTCAACGAGAAACTTTGGAAGCGGCCAAACAACAAGTTGGATCAGCCCATCGACGAGAATCGGAAATGAATCGCGCATATAAGTTGATTGAAGACAATTTGCATTTGATAGGTGCGACAGGTGTTGAGGATCGACTTCAAGAAGGCGTAGCTGAAACTTTGGAAGCCCTACGTGCAGCTGGAATTAAGGCATTACTTTATTTAATTTCAATTTACTGACTTTAATATGACCATGGAATTAAATAAGATTTGATTTAGGTTTGGATTCTTACCGGTGACAAAATAGAAACGGCAGTGAATATTTCATTTTCTTGTGGACATTTTAAGTTTGGAGCAAAACAATTATATCTCACTGAACAAAGAAGCGAGGAGGATTGCTTAAGGAAATTGGAAACCCTTCAGTTAGTATTGGTATTTTAAAATAAAAAAATTAGAAATGTTAGAAATCAATTCCTTCCTGTTGCTCTAATTTACTTACTATATATACGAGGCCTGTTCAAAAGAAAAGGGGAATTTTGAATTTTCGCGGGCTATATACATTTGATTATCGAAATTTTATTTTGTTATGTTTGTACACATTTGTTTCTCATATGATGACATTATCAGCTATTTTGGAGTAGTAGTTTAGAAGTGCTTTGATGATTGGAAGAAGCAGTGGGAAAGTGCATTATATCTGATTGTAATTATTTTGAAGGGGACAAAATGGATATTGATGAATAAATATATACTTTTCGAAATAATTCAAAATAATCCTTTTCTTTCGAATAAACCTCGTATTTTTACATATAAACATCTTATATATAAAATAGTATGCGATGAGTTGTAATTTTCATTTAAGATTCTGCTAAAAACTTCTTTTTCAGCTATTAGTCTATGTTTGGTCAGAATAGAGAAAATATTATAAATGATTGAAATTATTTCTCAGTAATGTGATAGAATCTTTTTTTTTTATTAAAATTTAGCAATCGTGTTGTGACTCTTGTGATTTTAAGATTTTTTCAAATAACATCTTTAATTATTAGGATTCAACTTTATATAAATCTTCAGGATAAGATTTTCTCTTATTTATCTAAAATATTTTATCTAAAATGAATCATTCTGTGATGGAATTAATAATTGAGATATTCATAAAATGATCATCTTTTGTGTCGAAAATTGAATTAATTAATTAATATATTTTAAATTATTAAAGCTTTGGTGGCTGTTTTTATTTATAAGGGAATTTTGTAAATAAAACCACATAGTGATATTTTTTATTGTAAATTTATTCAAAATTAGCTGGAGTGTCTCCACTCGACTATTTCGCAAATTTCAATTGGATTAAATAACACATATTAATTTAAATTAAATTATAAATTAAAGTTAATAAATAGTATTTATTGAACCAGCGCATGTTTGGCTCTTTGTTGATGGCACCACGTCACGTGTTGGCGCGTGAGATTTGCAGTGTTAAAAAATTAATTCTGGTACTTTCAGCTATTCAATTAAGCTGAAATTCTATATATAGCAGTTTTATACAATTTTTAATCATGAGAAAAATTATCAAACATATATCTTTATTTTCACGGTCACTTTAGAGGAAAAAAAATCAAAACGTTGTAGGTAACGACCCTCTTCCGGTTGAGCTACATTTCTCAAAAGTTGATAGAAAACTATGAATTTTGAATAATGCCCGTGTACCAAATTTCATCATTCTAGCTAAAACCGTTTTTGAGTAATCTTGGTTACATACATATAAACATACACACACACATACACTCACATAGACATTTTTCTCAACCTTAGTGAAACTGATTCAGGGACCTTCAAAACGTATAAAAACATCAAAATCTCAACATCGAAAATTTTCGTGATCGCAAAACTATCTTTGGCGAGATAGTAAAAATACACAACGTTTCGATTGCAGAAGTAGCAATCGAACGTTGAGTATTTTGTGTATTTTTTTGAATAAATTTACAATAACAAATATCAATATGTGGTTTTAATTACAAAATTCCCTTATAATTAATATATTTTTTTAAATTGTTATAAATTTCTAATTTTCTTTTCTTATAAATAGAACCAAAACATCTTAACTGTGTGTATTTATTTATTTATTTTTTTATAAGAAACGAAATTCTTGCTGAACCGAATGGGCAATTTGGTCTGGTAGCTGATGGGGAGTCAATAGCAGTGGCTCTTCGTACTTCCCCTGATGTGCTAAGGGCCGTTTGTTTGGCCGCCACATCCGTCATTTGCTGCCGAATGTCGCCATTACAAAAAAGTGAGATTGTCCAATTAATAAAAAAGGGACCACAAAAGCCAATAACGGCAGCTGTCGGCGATGGTGCAAATGACGTCTCTATGATTCAGGAAGCGCACGTTGGGATTGGCATTCTGGGCAAAGAGGGCCGTCAAGCTGCCCGATGTTCTGATTTCTCTCTCGGAAGATTTCAATTTTTACGTCGTGTCCTTCTTGTCCATGGCCATTGGTATTATACAAGACTTGCAACATTAATCCAATATTTCTTTTATAAAAATATTGTTTTTATTTTTCCACAATTTTATTATGCGATTTTTAATGCATTCTCCAGTCAGGTATTAATAAAAAAATAAATTTAAAAAATTGGGTTATCAAACAAAAGCTATATATTTTTGTAATTTGTAATTGAACCAAAACAAATATAATACACGGCCGGCCAAAAAAAATAATTATTAAAATATAATTTTAATGCAATGAAATTGAATAAACTTTTAATATGATATTTTTTAACATTTTTTTAATAAATTTAAAAAATTTTATTTAAAAATTACAAAATTAAAATAAAATAAAAACGAATAATTCATATACGAGGGTGGGGTGAAAAGTTTCCGGCCTGACGAAGAAAAACGATGTTTTTAAATTTTTTTTTTTTGCTTTATTTTTCAACATTCAAGATAGCTGAGACCTGTACGATGTCAGCTGAACATGTGCGAAATATTTTGCACAACCATTTGAATATGGAAAGCTGTGTGTAACGTGGGTACCGCGTTTGCTAACGATAGTCCAAAAACTGCTTCGAAAAACCATTTCGACCGACAATTTGGCGCTGTAGGCGTAATCCAAACGAATTTTTGCGTCGATTCATAACTGTTGATGAGACTTAAATTAAATTAAATCAAATTCAATTAATTAATTAAATAATTAATTCATTCATTAAATTAATTAAATTAATTAGAACACCGTTATGAGACATGTATCAGTGTTGATGTGGATTATGTTGAAAAATATAGCAAAAAAATAAATTTAAAAACATCGTTTTTCTTGGTCAGGCCGGAAATTTTTCACCCCACCCTCGTATATTGATTTTTAATGAAATCTAATATCTTTATTATAATCTTTTAATCCCTGTTTTTCTTTGAAAAACAACGACAACTGTTTTTAGGTGTTAAGCGATTTCATAAACTCAACATATACCAGAGGTGACCAGGGTCAGGACACCAGAGATGAACATTGAACAAAAATTACCGTTTTATCAAAATGCAGGTTCTTCGGGACAAATTCTGAACATGTTTAGGATGTAAATAATATAAACGTTAAGGCAGTGGTTTTCAACCTTTCTGTACCGGCGCCCCCCTTAATTTTTATAATAATCTAATTTCCTTTTTCAATATTCCGGCACATTTCTTGTTTTTTTAGAACCATATTAAAAAAAATTGAAAAATCGAAAATGTTCAAAAGTTTGGCCACAAAATCATCTTACTTTGAAATTGGTTCTAATACCTTCGCGCCCCTCAGGGGGGGGGCGCCCCACAGGTTGGAAAACGCTGAGTTATGGGGTCATATCATGATATATGTGAAGTCATATTAAGAACATTGGCTACGTATCTATTACTATACCCATCCTCGATTAACACAACGGCTTACGCAGAATCTGTTATGCTAAGTGATATAATTTTGATGTATTTAGTCCAAAAGACAATTAAATAATGAATTTTAAACAGATAAAAATATTAGATTGGATCCAAAATCAATATATATATATGAAATTATTTTAATTGTAATTTTTAAAATCAAGTTTTTTTAAATTTATTAAAAAATATTAAAAAAAAATATCATATTAAAAGTTTATTCAATTTCATTGTATTAAAATTATATTTTAATAATTATTTTTAACGAAATCGAAGTGTTACACTCTTTTTTGACAGGCTATGTATTTAATTTATTATAAATGTAAATTTATTTCAATGATTGAGTTTTTTTTAAACATTTAATTTCAGAATAATAGTTTTTATTTCTACTTTTAAATCTTAGCATTAATCATTTTTAAAAATACTATTATTTTTAATATAATACCATAATCATAATAGGTATAAAATTTACTCGATTTTACAAATAAAAACATAAATATATAGATTATTTGATATCCCTCGATTAGATAATAAAAATTTGAACTATTAAATAACAATTTTTGTTTTTTTGTACAGGTTTTTTACGATAGTTTATACCTTTCTACATATAATTTGTTTTTTACCTCTTTACCGATCTTAATTTATGGACTTTTCGAACAAGTCTACTCAGCTGATAAACTTATATCCTATCCACAATTATATGGAAAAATAAAAGAAAACCGTTTAATGTCCTGGACTACATTTTCTGTATGGACTGTTGAAGGTGATAAAATAAGAAACTTTTTTTTTCTCTTTTGGTTGGTTTAATAATTCTCATTTTTAATTATCAATTTATTTAAGGACTCTGGCATTCAGCCGTGGTATTTTTCATACCATTTGCATTTCTTAAAAATAATTGTTTACTTTATTCTGATACAACGTGTCTGGATGAGTGGGGTTTTAGTACATTTGTAATACATTGTGTTGTTTGTGTTACTAATTTAAAGGTACTTGATGCATACTTATTTTATTTAGATAGTTTATAATCAATTAAATATTATTTTTTTAGATTTTATTACATAGTCGATATTGGACTTGGATATTTGTATTTGTAACCCTCGGGTCCATTGTTTTTTTTATAATCTTTTCATTAGTTTATTGTGCAGTATTTATGTAAGTAAAAAAAAAATATCGTTATAACATTTTAAATAAAATTTGAAAAATCTAATAATAATTCAATTTCTTTTCTACATAATTAATTATATTATACAAATAAACACTTTCTCTTTTGTTTATAAAAAAATAACTTAACAAAATCTTTAAATTTAATTGGAATTGCTCTCTTCATTTAATAAATAGCATTTATAAATATTACAAATTATTTAAATAAATAGTGTTATGTTAGTGCTCCTCCTTCACACAGTAAAACAGTATCTTAGAATTCCTCATAAAATCAAATTTTTTTTTCATTAAATGTTCATTCTACTAGATTATATTATAATCTCTTATATTATCTATATATTAAGCACTGCACCGATATAATTCAAAACGTTAATATTATAATAAATAAATAACAAAATTTAAAATACGAGGGTGGGGTGAAAAGTTTCCGGCCTGGCCAAGAAAAACGATGTTTTTAATTTTTTTTTTTTTTTTGCTATATTTTTCAACATAATCTCCATCTGACACTGAAACATTTCTCATAACGGTGTTCTAATTAATTAAATTAATTTAATTTAATTTAATTCTCATCAACATTTATGAATAGACGCAAAAATTTGTTTAGATTACGCCTACAGCGCCAAATCGTCGGTAGAAATGGTTTTTCGAAGCAGTTTTTGGTCGAACGTTAACAAACGCGGCACCCACGTTGCACACAGCTTTCTTTTTCAAATGGTTGTGCAAAATATTTCGCACAGGTTCAGCTGACATCGTACAGGTCTCACCTATCTTGAATGTTGGAAAATAAATTTAATACATCGTTTTTCACCCCTACCCTCGTATTCCTCCTTATCATACAATCTATTTGACCATGATTTTAAACTTAAATTTAATACTTTTTTTTTAATAATTTTTTTTAGACCAAATCTGGAATCAAACATGTATTGGGTATATTTCCAAGTTCTTCAATCACCTAGTTTATGGTTGATTTCATTCCTAGTGATTGTTGTTAGTCTGGTTCCAGATATTCTTTACGAATATTTGAAGCCCTTGTTCAAACGACTTATTCGGGTGAGTTTCTCATTTATCTTAATATATAAAATATACTATTTATATATAAAAATTTCAAAAGTGAAATAAATGAAACTCATGAATATAAAATACATATATCAATAATATATTTAATAATTTCATTTTTAGAAAATAAATTCATCGGGTTCAAATGATACAATACGAAATTTCCGTATGAGTCAAATAAGTCGTGTGAGTGTCAAACGTCAATCTTCTAGTCAAGCAAAACGAAGCAAGAAGAATTCATTAAAATTAACAATTATTTAAATAAAAATCAAAGACAATTAATTAAATTTATATTACCTACCTATCCCAGACCAAAGTTTGCTAAACTGCCAGTGATAAAAATGTGATGTTAATTTATAATTAAAAATAACTATTTAAAGACAATTTTGAAAATGTTAATTTGGGAGATATGATAATAATATTGTGTTCCTGCCGTTTTATTTCGTTTTTAATAAAAACTTTAGATTTCTATATTTTTATACTTTAAATATTATAATGAATATGAAAATGAAATAAATACAAATTTGGAATATTTTAATATAATTTGTAAACTAATTTTTAATATAAATACTTGGTACAGTTTCAAACTTGTTGACTTTTTGACTTTATGCATATTTCGGTTGTTCCACCATCACCAGTTTCTTCTTGTCAATTCAAAAATGTAACATCCGAAATATACATAAAATCAAAAAGTCAACCAGCTAACTTTACCAAGTATTTTTATTAAAAATTTTTCTTATGAAGTTTTATCTTTTTTAAATTTAATTTTAGTTTACAAAATATGATAATGGTAATTTTTAAATCGCTTCTTCCACTAAAAAAATTAGTTAATTTCTTTCTCTATGATTTATTGATTGTAAATTGTTTTAACCATAATCGGCATAAAATTTATTATTCAGATTTAAATAATATTTCTAATTTTTTTTAACTAGTATTTGAATAATTCTTTAAAAAAAAAATTGGGAAAATAAATTTCGATGAGATGTATTTTTAAAAACAATTTATTTAATCATTAGCTATATATATTATATAATAAAATTTATTTAAATATATAACTTTTTAATAATTATTTACAAATACAAATACAATTAAAATTGTGATTTTTATATATCCAAATTTAAAAATATAAAAAAAATATAATTAATATTAGACAGATTATTTGTAAAGAGATTTTTTAATCAGTCATTGAATAATATATATATATTTATAAATACATATGATATTATTTCAAAATTATGATTAAAATAAAAAATAAATTTTTTTTTTATTTCAGATTAAAGAATTGATAATGAAAAGTAAAATTGTTTATTTGGCAAGAGCGTTGTGCGTTTGGCTATCTCTTTCCAATTTTTCGAAATGTTTTCTTGCATTTCTTATATTTATTAAAGTGGCTTCTGATGCTAAAAGTAATATAAAATATATAAATAATATAAAAATATTAAATTTTAAAGTATATATATTTAAAATATTTTCAATTGAAATTAATTTTTTCTTTAAATAGCTTCTATTTTCTAAAGTTTACATATTATTTTTCAATGGATTTTTTATTATCATTAATATAAGTTTAATTTATGTTTTTAGTTTTTTAATTAAAATTAAGTAGTCAGAACTTACGAATCGTTTGATCAGACATAACCACCATAACATAAGTATTTGATGTAAACATATCAATAAAAGCAGCAAAATTAGAATTTCGAACTTCCATACTTTGAAATTGAGCAGCTAATTTACTAAAATAAAATAAAAAATTTGATACAAATAAAATAAAAATAATATGTCATATATTAAAATCATATATTTTCAAGACTGTTAAGTGAATATTAATTTGAATTTTAAAAAATTGGATAGTTAGATTAAATTTAAAAAAGGAATATATTATATAAATATATATTGAACTTTTCATATTTTTAAATTAGTACCTGCAACTTAATTTAAATTGTTTAATAATATTTGAAACTTTTTCGAATCGGTGAACATCTTTATGGGGCCTTCTTTCACAATAAGAAATTACTAAAAATGTGGCTCTTTCAAATAATAATACCTCATCTGCATCAATGATATTGGCAAATTGATTTAAACTGTGTTCTAATTCTTTCACATTAGGAATTAACATATAAACTATGCTCGACCAAGCCTAAAACAAAAAAATGAATATTAATTATTTTTTTAAATTAAACATATGTACAAATCATCTGAAAAATAATTTTTATGTAATCAAGTAAACCAATTTTAACAAAATTGTTATACATAAATTAAGAATTTAGATCAATATTTTGATTTTTTAAGGAAATGATCTAATTATAATTGATTCTCATTTATAAACCATAAACGTTACAAATTATTTAATAAAATAAATGACAAATTTCAATTGCCCATTTGTTAAAAATTTAGATATTTGCAAAACTTATTTTTAAATATTGATTTTAATTATATTTGCAAATTATAAAGAACATATTATGAAAGATTAATAGAATAGAGTAATTATAGATATTAGAAGATCAATATATATTAAATTTACTTCACTGAATTATTGATAAATGAATCTCTTGAATTATTTAATATCTGTATTTGTTTGTTTGTTCATTCATTCAACCTATGAATTTCAATAAACTTACCCTATAAAGTGTTTCATCCCAAATAGATGTTCTAAAACATGTACAGGCAAGAGGTTTAGACAGTCTTTTCAAATCTTCTTCTCTTTCCCTAAAAATCTATATAATTTATTTATTTATTTATATATATATATATTAGATATTTTTAAATTAATTATCTAAATAAGACTAGTAAAATTAATATATACAAGATCCCTTTGGTCCTCTTGTACTAGATCCATTTTATGTATCAGACAAAATATTTTAGCTTCTGGAGAATTTTGCAAAATTGCTTCCAAACAAGATTGATAATAATGCATATCTTTATCCAATTCCCTACTTTCAACATCAAATACATAAATCAAAACTTCGACATTTCTAAAGATATTGTCTCTTTGACTCGCAAAATAATTTTCCATAAATGCTTCTTGCCTAAAATATAATGCATTTATTAGGAAGAGAAATTATCCGATGAAAGAAAAAAAAAATTAAAATAAATGAATGTGAATTTATAATTTAATTTTAGTTAATGGTAATAGTTATTTGACTTGTGTTACAATGAAAATAATTTAAAAAAATCAAAATATTAGTTGTTTAAATTAAATTATATTTTCCTTACCCTCCACAATCCCACAAATTCAGAACTAAATTTCCCAAAAATCTCACATGTGAATGTTCAACATCAACTGAAAATTAAATATTTTTAATAATTTTGTTTTTAATATTAATAAATTTAAACATTTGTACTTACTTGTTGCCCCTAATCTTCGTGTATCTCTTGCAATATAATTGGCAAAAATAATAGATCTCATTGATGTTTTTCCAGAACCACTTTTACCCATAAGTAATACCTTCAAAATAAATAATTAATTAATTAATTATTAAAATATTATATTTTAAAAAAATTATTTTTAAATACCTTTTTCTTCATTTTGGCTGTATATATTTCTTGAAATAACTGTACAATCACAAAAGAATCAATAACAAATTATTTTTTAAAGGGTAATAGTGTTCTTTTGTATCTTTTAAAAATTGATATGCTGTCAAAGATAACAAAATGATATCTAGTCATAAACACATGATTAGATTAAACCAGGGGGTGGACACGCAATGATATTTTTTTGAAACAGCGTTTGGCGCTGCTATGCGGATGCATGCACGAACTAATTAAGAAAAAAACCGGCCGGCCTGGCACCATTTTTAAAATCTATTTTGAATGAATGAGAGCGGGAGGAATGAAAAAATTATGAAATTTTTCAGTTAAGTGAAAAATTATTTATTTAAAGCTATATAAAACAGACATTTCAGAAATAAATTTTTTTTTTTAGAAAATTGCTTAATTGTTGGTCTTATCACAAAATAAATAATTTTTCACTTAAGTGAAAATTTTAATAATTTTCATGGATATAATAAAAGAATAATGTTGTATGTGGCATATTTATTTATTTTTCAATCATACAATAATAATACAACCCTAACCCTTTATGCATGTATTTTTTTAAATTGTATAAAATTACTCATATAAATAAAATTTACACTATTTTTCAATTATACAATAATAATTATATAAAACTTTATAAAACATTATATAAAATTACTCACATAAATAAAATTTACACTATTTTTCAATCATACAATAATAATACAACCCTAACCCTTTATGCATGTATTTTTTTAAATTGTATAAAATTACTCATATAAATAAAATTTACACTATTTTTCAATTATACAATAATAATTATATAAAACTTTATAAAACATTATATAAAATTTTTCTCATAAATAAAATTTACACTATTTTTCAATCATACAATAATAATATAAAAATAATGTTAATTTTATTTATAATCTAACCCTTTACGAATCCATTTTTTTAAATTGTATAAAATTACTCATATAAATAAAATTTACACTATTTTTCAATTATACAATAATAATTATATAAAACTTTATAAAACATTATATAAAATTTTTCACATAAATAAAATTTACACTATTTTTCAATTAATCAATTGACTGTTGATGTCTATTTTGCTTCAATAGTCGCTTGACCTCGGTGAACCTTTGGTACAATCTTTTCTTCATGGGAGATAAATATTTTATTCTTGAAGAAAATTCAGATGGTGTAGGCGTATGTCCCGCTGAACACCTGCAAAAATTAATTAAGTTTAAAAAAAAATTCCAAAGAATTAATACAGAAAAGCCTAAGCAAACTAAAAATTTATTTTAAATCATTATAAAAAATCTATTTAAAGTTAGGAGAAGATTAATGAATTTTATTAAAAAATATAATACATACTTCTCGCAGGGCTGGATTCGAAAAGATCACTCTTCTCTGATACCAAGCCCAAACCATCTGATGTAGTATTAACAGGTGTTGCTATAAATATTTAAAAAAATTAATAAAATTATTTTCTTTTATTATTAATATATTTTTTGGTAAACAACAACTTTAAATTATTGTTGTTTTACCCACTCTTAAAAAATTTCACCTTGGAAAATAGAACAAGTGTCCTCGTTCTCCTTCAGGTAGAGAATTCGTAATACAATCTTTCTGAATACAATTAAAAACCTGCAAAATCAAAAATTTATTTATATGTACATATATTATATAACTTTATAATAAAAAATAATCATCAATAATAGTAAAAATATTAATTAAACTTACTTTAGGAACCATATTGCACGCAATTGGACAGCGACAGATCACGTTACGTATGCCTGGCAGAGATATTTTAAATGGGACGAGTGCTCGTTGTCCACAAGTCACAAACTGTTGTTAAATGTTTTCGGGTGTTTTCGGATAACCGAAACAAACCGAATTAAAATTAGTGCTAGCAGCGGCAGCGCCTCGAGCGGCCTCGAGTGATGCATGCATGCATTGTCACACTGGAAATTTCTCTGCCGTAAGAGAGACCCCCCCCTGGATTAAACATTTGGTAACTTTCCTAATGTCCATGAAGATAGTAACAATAAAAAAGGATCGTCTGTGTCACAAAATAATAAATGATTTATTCAAAAGATGGCATTACTTTAAAAAAAAACCTATTAAAATTATAATATATGTATTCACGGATGGTCTGTGATCCATATCTATATTATATATAGATAAATTATAGGAATACAACACTATTTTTGCAATAAACACATACTCAAATCTTATAAAAAACAATTTGCTATAAAAAATAAATATTTCAAAAGACAAATTGAATATATCCAATTAATTCTAGATTAATTATTATAGTTATTGACAAACTCTCTAAAATGTATTGAATATTATAATAATTGCATCTATTAGGTAACAGTTATATTTGCCGTTTTATTTGGAGACTCTTAAAAACGCGAATTCAATTGTAGCCCTAACAAAAATAAACAAAAAACAAATATTTAAATATAATCATGAAATAATTTATAGAAGGGTTAGATGCGGACTATTATAAAGATTTGAAACTCAAAATGTGAGACAGTCTCCAATTTTATTTGATCTATTATTGGAATACAAGTGATTATACAAATTGGTAAAAAATCAAACGAAATCCAAATGAAAAAAATTCAAATATTAGTCTATGCGAACTACTAAAATATCGCAAGACTAGACAAATTCTATTATAGGTAGCATAGAAAGATAAATAAGCGCAAAAAAGAAATATGATTCCAAATTAATAGAAAGACTTTATGGTATTAACACTGTTGAAAGTATCATATTTGGTAATTTTTAACTTGCGCCTAGCTAAAAGTAAAAGTATGATTTATATATTTTTAATCTATCTAATCAAAAAATAAATTTTTTATGAAATATGTTTTAAATTTATATACTTATAAAATATATTCATATTTTAATTTATAATAAAGAATTATAACTTTTATTCATTTTTCTATTGAATTTTAATAGAAAAAAAGGAAATCTTGACAAAATTAAAAAACATTTAAACAAATATTGAATCCGATTTAAGGCAATTATTAGATTTTATATTTTAAATAATTCGGGTAATAAAGAATAAGAAAAAAATGATTATCGGCCTTTGTCAACTTAAAATTTTCTATTATGATTAATAATTGAGACAATTATGATTAATTAAGATGAAAAAATAAAGGATTATTTTTATAATGCAAAAATATTTTTCTTATTTTTAGTTAAAAGAAGAAAGAATAAAGAAAGCAATGTTTATAAATAAAAAAGAAACATGGAATTTGTTTTATAATCATTATTAATTCTTGTCTCATCCAAAAAAAGATTTAATCTATATTCACCGCTAAATTTATTTTTCTACCTTGATAATTCATTTTTATAAATAACGCTCTTTTTTCCTATTAAGCAGTGACTAAATTTCTGTTCTATCTTTTTTCCAACTTCTTAGACTTGGAGACTGATTTATGGCGACTAAATCTATGCAACACCGATTTTTATATAAAATAAAAATATATTGATATGAAATGAAATTTATATAAATCTATATTTATTGTTTTTTATAAATTACAAATGTTTTGATTTGGAAATTCAAAATTGCAAGCCGGTAAGTTTACTCATGAACTAATATAAATACTTAATATTCACTATCGTTCAAATTCTGTCAAACATCGGCCAAGACTTATATATCTTTTTAATTTGATATTTTAAGCATTTTGACTTTGTGTCCTTATAAATGTCGGATGAAGAAGATAAACCACCGGCACCCCCTGTTCGACTTACCAGCAACAGGTACGAATTTAATATAAATATTTATTTTAAATAACTTCAAATTTATTTTTAGATATAATCATTCCACTCACAAAAAAACCCCATCTATTTAATATCTCATTCATATCTAAAAATTATCAGAATGATGAATCACTTAAAAGTTAATAGTTTTTAAAGATTTACCTTTATAATTATTTATAATTAAATTACTCACATAATTAATTTTGATTAAAATTATTCGAAACATTTTGACATTTATTATTTCGCGTATTTATTATTGAATATATATATCTTTGAAGAAATGATTAAAAACATAATATTAATTTAATTATTTTATAATAATATAATATATTTAAATTATATAATATAAAAATTAATTGAAAAAAAATTGACATTTATTATTACCTTATTATTTAATGATGAAATGGAGATTATTGTATTTATAATGTTAAAATTATTATTGGTTTATTTCTTGAATTGTATAAATGTATTAATTTTTAAAATATCAATTAAATATTTATTTTATTTTCTAAGAAAACAATTAAATTATTATAAAAATGAAATTAATTTAAATTAATTAATATTTATTTATTTATAACATTTTTTTCTATTTAAATTTAAAATAGTTTTGGTTAATATTTTGTTGATTAATATAAGACATTTTTAAAGAATATGAATTAGATGGAATGGTTCAGATAAGGGTAGTTGGACGAATATAATTATGTGGCGGTGATTAGTATCAGAATCGCCGTGGAAATTAATTAATTTGACTCTTTTAAGCAAATTATATAAATATATAATTTAATTATAATCAATTTATATAAATATAATATAATTCTTAATATTAATTTGTTTGTTTTCTTACTAATAAATAAATTATCATTAACTAAACCTTCTATTGTAATAAAAGATCTTAATACTTTTCTTTAAATATATGCATGGATAAATTTAATAAAATAAAATTTTAATTCAATTAATATCAACTAAAATTACTAGGGCCAAGTACTTTCGAGTTCAGTAACGCCTTAGAGATACATTTATTTAAAATAAATATATATTTTGTAGATTTATATTAAATATTTTTTCAAAATAATTTATTAAAGTAAATAATTATTTCAAAAATGTTTATTTATAATCCAAATTGCTTTTTTTGTTACATAGAATTCTTATTCTTAATACTTTTATTGTACAATTATAATTGAGAATCCAAAAGTAAACTTAACTAATTGGAAATTAAATATTTAAAATATTACTAATATAATGTTGCCTTTGTTTTAGGGGGGATTCAACGCCCAATGTACCCGTTGATATGCGACCGTTACCAAAGGAACCTGATTCGGATGAACGTAAAAAGAAAACTTTAAAAGCCAAAATGAAACACAAAGTCAAAGATAGTGACAAACCAAATATCAGCTATCCTACCAATTTTGAACATACTGTACATGTTGGCTTTGATGCAGTCACTGGAGAATTCACGGTAAGAAATATAGGCATATTTATTTATCTAAAATTACTATTAATTTCATGCTTCCCTTTAGAAAATACCACAAATATTCCTCTCTCAAATTGTTCTATTATTTATTAAGAAACTTACCTAACTAGTTATATTATTTTCTTGTTAATAATTTCATAATTTTATTTTAAATTCAATTTTAAAAATTTTACTTCAGATTTTTATTTTATATAAAGTATTTATAGTTGTATAATTTTTAAATATAATAGAAACAATTATTATTATTATTTTATAAATTATTTTTAATTCTTTTTTATATATAATCAAAATGGTAGTATATTATTTTTTATAGTTTCGGATTTAAATTCCATCTTCTCTTGGAAAATAAATAATTAATTTTGATCAGCATTCTTTTAATTAGAATATATTTTTTGTTTCTAAATATTCCTATTTATCCAGTAGATATTCACAAATGGTCCCAACTTAGCGATCCTATATGCATGCTTTTTCGGGTCCTTTTCTGAAAAATATCATTTTTTTATCTTAATTTTCATGCGATAAAAATAATCACTCGCTGCTTGCTCATAGCACTTGCTTTTCGTGGATTGGTTTTTAGTTGGGATTTCGAAATTCAACATTTAAAAATTGTTTTATTTTATTAAAATTATTTCGTTTTAATAAATATATATCATAAAAAAATAAGATTGGCATTATTCGATATCCTGACTAAATTTTGCTTGTAATTAATTTATTATCGGACCTGTTTCGATATACAATTATTTTTCCATTTGTTTCAAGCTGCCGTTAAAAGTAAGTAACTATTTTGGGTTACCACATCTTGCTTGGCAAAATAGAATCAATTTTAATTTTTCTATCTAATTTTCACTTCTTTTTTTCAAGAGTCTTGGTAGATTAGTTATTTTTTTTTATTTTTAGTGAAAGAAAATTGCATTTGTTTGCTGCTTTGCGAAAATTTCTCCTCATTATAATTATTTTTTTTTTTATTTATTTTTTATAAATCATATATAGATTTTAAATTTCGTTTCAGGTTTTTAACCTTTATTAATGTACGTCACACCAAATTCGACCTTAAATTTAATTCTATTCACCTTTTTCAATATTTTATATTAACAGAAATTTTTTACCAATGTATAAATAACACTTTGTTCACTGCATATTTTCGCTTTGTTTAACACGTTCCCGCCGGCATGTACCACCGGTGGCTCATGCCGCCACATAAAATAAATAAACAAATTATGGAGCCGATGGGAACGTGTTAAATCGATTTCATATATATCATTCATATTCAATTGAATGAATCAACGCTTATCCCTCTTCTTTTTATTTATGTTATAGTTAATGCTTAGAATTTTAAGCTTTTTATTTTACTATAATTTTTCAGCTCTGACATTTATTTATTTATTTCGTTGATTGTTATTTATTTTAAATAATTTCAAAATATTTTCGCACTAAATTTAATTTTAAAAAACGCATATTATATTTTTTTATTCAAAATAAATTTATTTAAAAATTTATTAATAAAATCACATGAAAATTTTTATATTAATATTTTTTTTTTGCATGAAACTTTAATGATTATTGAAATTATTCTTATTTTATTTAAATTTAAATTGAATTTGGTGTGGTATCTGCATTAATTTTTTTTAATTTTCTATCTTTCATTGTATTTTTTTTTTCTATCTAAAATTCAATTCTATCCAATTGGATCATGTTATCCATTGTCCACAGGGAATGCCAGAAGCGTGGGCCAGGTTGCTTATGAGCAGTAATATCTCTAAACAAGAACAAAAAAAGAATCCACAAGCTGTTCTAGATGTCCTTAATTGGTTTGATACGAGTAGTAAAGAAGTTAAAGGTTCCAAATATATGACCACTGTCAAAAGTTATGGTAAATATATTATATAGTATTAGTAATTTTTTTATTAGTTGCTTAATAATATTCAATTTTATATTTAAAAATCTTTTATTTTGTTCTAAATTGATGAATAAAAATTAAATTTTTTTATATTTTTGTTTAATGTTATATTAATAAAAAAATTTCCAGGTCATGTAGAAACTTGTGCTTCACCTCGGCCTGCTCTCCGTCACGGACCTGGCTCTCATAGTGGTTCTTCACATTCTCAACATAGTGCTAGCCACCCATCAAGCTCTTCACCTTCATCCACAACACCTGACACTGAGGGAGGCACAGCGGCTACAAGTAGCGAATTAGAAGATGAATTACCCCCACCCCCACCAATTGCTCAGCGACCTGAGCGTACCAAATCTATTGTAATTTCTTTTTTTTTCTCTTTTAACATTTATTTCATTAATATAATTATAAAATTTTTATAAAATTTATTTTTTATTCGATTATAGTATACTAAACCAATTGAAGAAGAAATTCCTCCATTGCAACCGTCGATTAATTCGTCAGCCCCTCAAACAACAGTCGTTACATCGCCTAGCGCTACTGCACCTCTTGTTTCTTTAAACACAAATGGGACTTTAGATAAAAATAGAAATAATCAACCACCACCGCCATGTGCGACAACACCTGTAGCAGCTAGTACTGGCGTTGTGGCTCAAACTGTAGCAGGAGAGCCTCGAAGTAACAGTGATAAGGCACGAAAGAAAAAAATGTCAGATGAAGAAATTCTTGAGCGTTTAAGGACTATTGTAAGCGTTGGGGATCCAAATCGGAAATATACTAAAATGGAGAAAATTGGACAAGGGTTAGAAATAAACTAAAAAAAACATTCTAACTAAAAATATTTCGTTTTAATTTTTTTTTAATTTATTATTTTTAGAGCCTCGGGTACTGTTTACACTGCCATTGAAACTTCAACAGGAATGGAAGTTGCAATAAAACAAATGAATCTCTCGCAACAACCCAAAAAAGAGCTTATCATTAATGAAATTCTTGTAATGCGAGAAAATAAACACCCAAACGTGGTTAATTACTTAGATAGTTACCTTGTAGCGGAAGAACTCTGGGTAAATATTAACAATTTATTATTTCAGTCATTAAAAAAAATATGTGGATTTAAAAATTAATAAAATTTGTATAAAATATATTTTGAATTACAACAGTTCTTTTAGTAATAAGCTATTTACTTTGTTTTTTTATTGTTAAAAATTGTTAATTCATTCCAGGTTGTCATGGAATATTTGCCAGGAGGTTCATTAACTGATGTAGTAACTGAAACATGTATGGATGAAGGACAAATTGCATCTGTTTGTCGAGAGGTTCTTCAAGCTCTTGAATTTTTACATTGTAATCAAGTAATTCATCGTGACATAAAAAGTGACAATATTCTTCTTGGACTTGATGGAAGTGTCAAGCTAAGTAAGATTACCAAATAATTTTAATAATATAAATATAAAAATTATTTTTCTAAAATTAAATTTTATATAATTAATTAAATTAATTAGTATTATTCAATTTAGATCAGTGTTTCCCAACCTTTTTTACCGACCGACGATAGTAAGGGAGGTATTGTTTTCACACCAAATTTCACATGTGGAGATTTTTACATATCTCCCCAATAATCATGCATTTTCTTAACAGAAAAAAGTATTTTTAGCATGATGTTTGTCCGTCTGTCCGTTGATGTGTACAGCTTGAACGGCTCCATGGATTTTGATGAAATTTGGAATATTTACTTAATGCATCAGTATGATGAATTGATCAACTTTTGGTGTATATCCAGAAACCAGAAGTGGTAGTATTAGCGATCGACGATAGGAAGGGAAGGGTTATTTTCACACCAAAGGAGATTTTTTTTATATATCTCCACAAATCATGCACTGTGTATTGGTTTTATCCCCGGGAAAAATCATCTTCATTAGTTTTTTCTTAATTTAAAATTATATGACGTCACCCAGCCTTTCATAACGTCACAGCCAGCTCCTATATATTATAAATAAAATAAAATTAAAAATATTTATGTTATATCCATATCTGTTTTTTATTGCATTAATAGATATATTAAAATTATTTGAAATCGTTTCTGTAGCTGGAAATTAATTTATTTCAAACCGTCGGTCGGTTCTGCGCCTGGCCACAGGTCAACTTATTGTGCCATGCTCCACCTAAATCCTTCTAAAATTCTTATGCCCCCCCTCCCTATGTAACATATACATAATTTTTAATATTAAAAGGGGCTAAACTCCTGTAGAGTCCATTTTCGAATTGCTCCTCTTTACAATCAAATTGCCCCACTGCGGGGCGTGGACCCCACGTTGGGAAATACTGATTTAGATCATATTATCTTTCATTAAAATTAAAATTCTTCTAAAATGTACATGTAAAATTTAGACATATATATATATATATATATATATCTTATAATATATTTAAATTTAAAATCAAAATTAAAAAAAAATTTATTAATATAATCTTATTTTTTAAAGCTGATTTTGGGTTTTGTGCTCAAATTTCTCCGGAACAGTCTAAACGAACAACTATGGTTGGAACTCCATACTGGATGGCTCCAGAAGTGGTTACAAGAAAGCAATATGGACCTAAAGTAGATATTTGGTCTTTGGGCATTATGGCAATTGAAATGATAGAAGGCGAACCTCCATATCTCAACGAAAACCCTTTAAGGGTAAAGATAAATTATTTCAGCAGATAGAATTTATACATAATAAATCAATCTTTTTTAGGCTTTATATTTAATAGCAACAAACGGAAAGCCAGATATTAAAGAGAAGGAAAAACTCTCGCCGATCTTCCAGGATTTTCTTGATCAGTGCCTAGAGGTTGATGTGGATAAACGCGCCCCTGCCTCAGAGTTGCTCAAAGTAAATGAAATTTTATTGAAACCGTTATTTGGTTGAAAATTTAAACAAATCTTTAATGTTGAATTCTTTATATCTATATATATTATAATAATCAAATAATATATATATACGATCCTATCAAAGAAAAGATGAAGTTAAATTGCGAGAATTTTTAAAATATTTAAAAACTAATTATAAAACTACAATTTTTTTTTTATCCAACAATTAATTTTATTCTTTTTTTTAGCATCCGTTCCTGAAATTGGCTCGACCTTTAGCAAGCTTAACGCCACTTATAATGGTAGCTAAAGGATCAGCCAAAAGTCCCTAGAATCAAGCACTTTATTCAAGACAGACTACACTCCAATCTACTTATACACAATATATATATATATATATATATATATATATATGTATTATATATACACACACACACATATATATATATATATATATATATATATATGATAACACATACACAAACACTCAGCAATAAGCTGGCTCCAGAGGCGGGCATCAATGACGGCGAGCGCGATCCTCAGAATACAACTTAAATTCTCTTCCTAAACATCCTAAGCTCTTTTGGCTAGGTTTCAAAAAAGGTTTCCCCTTCCAAGCAATTTTGATGTAATTGTTTAAACAAGATATTATTTTGATATTAAGTACAGCTTGAAGGGTCCTCGATAGCTTTGTATATACTATTTAAAAAAATGATGAGTATATAACGTGATTGAATTGAATGTTTGATAAAATTCATTTTAAAGATTTTCAACTCTAACAAAAAATTGGACGATGATTATTAAAATAAAAGTTGGAAATCAAACCTAGAAATTCCATATTAAAGAGATATCTACGCATATATATATATATATTTCATTTACATTCATATAAATCCATCTGTTTTTAAATTACAAATAATATAAACAAATTGGTTATGTGAATATAAAAGGAAATATATATTTGTATATATATATACTATATAAAATAATTTTCTATAGAACTAAAGTTGGCTATAAATGGTGATATTTTTTAAAGAGATTGAAAGTAAAAAAAATTGATAATTATAAATATTTGATGAGATACACTGAAAAATTATTACTATTATGATTATATTTAATTATTTTTAAAATTTTTCAGTGTATCACACCACTTATTCATATGAGAATTCTGAAAATTTTGAAATTGTGTGCCTCAGTAATGCATAGTGGTGAAATAAAATAAAACACTGCACAGATTAGAAAATAGATTTAAAATATAAGAATGAAAAATCTATAACAACAAATATGATGTAACTAGATTCGTTATTCGATCCTTTTAAAAATTCCATAAGATAACTAGGAACATAAATACATAAAAAATAGTTATTGTAAATATAAAACGGGCGTAATCAATTATTTGATTGCTAAAGTCAGTGCCTGTTCAAAATTCTTCGGCTGTAAACATTTTTTTATGTCCATTTTGTTGTATGGATGAGGCGCGTGCTCATATATATATATAAATATATATATATATTTATATATTATAATCATCAAATTAAGCACTGAAATTTCTTCAGCTTCTTTCATTAATTTTAATCAAATGATGTTCAAAGCTTTGATAAGTCACTTTTATATTTCATAATTTTAGAAAAATATTAACGTATTATTCTTATTTAACTATTTATTATAATTTCATTATTTTCATAGTTTTATTATATTTAGTATTATATATCTTAAATTGTTTTTACAAAAGGTTATTAATCTAGTGGCTTATTAAAGCTTATATTTATTTTAGTTTTATTAATGCTTATTTATTTTATATTTTAATTTATGTGAATATTAATTATTTTATTATTCTTTTTTTTATATTTTAACAACTATTTCTCGAAGCATTTATTGATTTAATTATATTAAGAAACTCAGGCTTTTTTTAGATTTGTAAACATGATCTGGGTTTTTGTGTAAATGGATTATGTGAGAATGAATATCTATAATATACAAAATATATGTATATATTTATATACATATATAATTTTCTAGTTTTCTTTGTTAAGTAATAAAATTGTCTGATTTTTGTAAGCACAATGAGATAAAAATAATCAAGGAATTAATGAAATATTAGTCTTATAATTTATATAAAAACAGAATTTATTTTAATAATATACTTTAATTTTTAACATATTTTTTTGACAGAAACATTGAAGAATAATTCTATAGATTTATTTTTTGGACCGAAAATCAATAGAAGCACTATTAATACAAAATCGTTTCTTTGTTGGTTTTGGACCATCGTTGAATACATGTCCAAGATGGGCATCACATTTTGCACAGGTCACTTCAGTCCGAGGACGTCCTGAAAGATAATCGTAAGTTCAATTATTAAGTATTCATTTTTTTAATTTATTTTTTTTTTATATTTAGCTTAATTTCAAACAAATATATCGTTTTAAACTTAATCTTTGGAATTTTCTTTTCTTTAAATTCACATACAGGGCAAAAAATATTTATACAAATTATATGTAATTTAAAAAAAATTAAAATTAAAATCTTCAATATTTAGTAGAACTTATTTTTTGTTTTTAAAACAAGATACCATAAGTTTCTATATAATATAAACAATAAAAATTATCATTCGAAAGACTAAAATTTGTCAAAATCTTTATTTTTGTTATTTTGTATTTGTACTTATCAAAATTTGCAAATTTTATCTAATTTGATTCATTTGAAATTCGACTATAATATAATCAATTTTATATTGTTAAAAATCATTAAAGATTATATATTATAATTGTTATTTGCAAAAAGATCATCATTTTAATTGTTTTATATATATTTATTAGAGATTTTGTGTGATCAAGGTAAATTTCCATTAAATTCTCTTGTGTTAGGAATCCAAGCGGAGAAAAGACTTAAGTTTAAAAAGATTTAATAAAAAAAAAAAAAAAACCTTTAAAATATTTATTTTAAAGTTTATGAACTTTAAATGATTATTATACTGGAAATATTACTTTAATTCTTTAGGCGAGGTCTAAAGACAAGAAATGTTATTTTTTTGGCATAACACATGGGTGAATAAAAAAAGAAAAGGTTTTTTGCTTTTGCACCTCGTACTTTTCTATTTTATCTATTACCAGGAATTGAGGGATCTGCATGGAGTTCTATTTTTCCTAAATCAAGAACGTCATTAAAAGCTGGCCATCCACATCCCGAGTCATATTTTGTTGATGATGAAAATAATTCTTGTTCACAGACGATGCAGACATAGGTTCCCTCCTCTTTTGAATCGGTATAGCATCCTGTGAATGGTCTTACAAAAAACAATTAAAAAATTTTACTTTAGATCAAAATATTGCTCTTTCTCTATTGCTAGAGATTCAAATTATTTTATAAGTTTAAATAACACTTTTATATTTGGTACCTCCAACTTTATCAATATATTTTTCTATACTTACTTTTCAGTATCTTTTTCCTGAGTAACACTAAACTGAATATCTGTAAGTCTTTTTTTCAATTCATCCTTATCAAATTTCACTTTTTCGTCCATAATTAATATATTTTTAAGTGTTTGATGTAAATATTAAATGACCTTTATATGTCCTTGTCCTCTTTGTTATATTAGTTTCTTACGCGCTTTGTTTTAAAATTAAAACAAATTCATAAAATAAAGATCAAAATTCTTTTGAAATTTAATAAAATTTTAGAAAAATTAAATGATCCCAATTATTTTAATTGACTATTTAAAATAAAATAAGCAATCTAGAAAATATTCAAATCATAAATTCTAGTTTGAGAATAAAGCGATAATTTGTTTGAAAGTTTTAAAAAAAATTATATTATTAAAAAAAAACCTGACTTTGTACGTCCTACGCAAGGACAAGGCCTATCAAGCCGGTTATATCAATGAGGTGTCCTATGATCAGTAGAACGGGTCCTCTCAAACTTTACCTTGATTTTCTTGATCGGAGGCGCTATCAAATAGGTTTTCCCCTATGTTGTTCCCGGAGGCTGGGTTGACTCCGTCCCATAGACCCCAGATAGGGAAATTCCCCTGCCAGGTCCGGGACCATGTGAATGTGAGGCAGGTTCGCTACCCACACACCCAATGGCGCCTTAATTATATTATATATATAGAAATTAATTTCTAAAGTTGATAAAATTCTGAAAAAATATTCGGAAAACAGCTACGCATGTTTATATCCATATATTTAAATATATATATATATAGAAAACTTTTTTCTATCGAAATATTAAATTTTTAAGAGAAGATAGTATTATATGTTTAAAGAACGATGAAAGAGATAATAGATTTTAAAGGGCAAACAAATAAAGACTCGATTAGAAATGAAAGAATCTAAAATAATTATATCATCTATATGGATCGAAAAATAAATATAGAATAAATCTATAATTTGTTTGTGAGATTAAAAATTATATTTGGTTATTTGTGCAATAGATTATAAAGAATTAGAAAATCTAGAAATTCATCTTAAAGATAGACTAGAAAAAGATTATTTTTTAAGAAATTAAGAAAGGGAAGTCATTAAATCAAATTTAAAAAGGGATGAACCAGAATGGAAAACATAAAAGGTCTGTTTTAGGAATATGAATGAGGTTGAGAACAAAAATAGTAACAAATGAATCACTCAAAAACCAATGCTGTTGAATTATTTTTTAAAATATTCTTTTTTTTGTAGGATGTAATAAAAAAAAATTATATTTTATATTTTGCATTGATTCCTGAGCGATTCAATATAACAAATTTACATATATTAGTAGATTCATTTTATTCATAATGCTGACTAGTTATTGTTATATAAAAAATCATTAATTCATAATTAATACAAAACAGCATTGTGATAAATATTTTTTCTGTACAATATGTTATTTTATTTTTAACATTCAGTCCCAAGAAAGCCCTTGTTAATATAATTTATTAAAGAGCATTATATAAATAAATTACAAGAATATATATATATATTTATTTCATTAGAGATTCTTAAATAATATATTTTTTTAAAAATTACTATAAATACTGTATAAATAAAAAAATCACTGAATATATTCGTATATCAGATCTAAATAAATTGTTCAAAATTTTTAATAATAATGAACAAGAAACAAAAAACAATTTCTAGGAACCAGAATTCTCCAAGCAAAGAAATGATTCAAATCTTAGCTAAGAGGAAATAAAGAAAATCTCAGAGGTATTAAGTATGTGGGTGTTTGTTTTCTATAAAATTAAGTGATTTTTCATTAAATAAATATATAAAAATAAATTCGGAAGCATTCTTAGATATTGTTATGATTGAGAACTCGAAGGCGACGTCGTTGCAGACCGGAAATCGAGCGACGCACTGTTGATGCAGAATCGTTTCAGGGTCGGCTTTGGACCGTCGTTGAATACATGTCCAAGATGACTTCCACACTTGCTGCATGTGACCTCGGTGCGAATCATTCCTGGATTGGCGATTAATAAAAGAAGATTGCCGCCAACTGTCCACCATCCGTGCGTTTGGTTGGTTGCGCCAATCCGAACGTTAGGAGTCGGACGAGGTAGATGGATGGATACGGCAAAGGGTTAAAAAAGAAACAGAAAAGAGAAGCAAGTTAAATTTGCCGATCACCATAATAGAAAGCAGCTTTTTGTACTATTAAGAACCTAGACTAGAATTAATTGAAATATTGTTTTATAAAAATATTTATTTTTGTGAATATTAGTTGAAACAAAACAAACGAAAATTGAATATTATATAATTAATCTTTATAATCAATGTTATTTAAATTCATTTGAAATATTTCTAAAAACACCAAAAATTATTTAAGCGAAAATGCGAGAGAGCAGCAAAAAGTAAAGAAGAATTATAATTCTACATATAAATTCAACATTATGAATATTAACTTATTTTAACTTCTATTTTTACACTATATATAGTTTGTTAATGTCATGTTTAATAATAGATTTTATTGTTCTAAAATGTATAATTATAATAAGGAATAATTTATTTTTTTTATTTTTCAGTAAAAAAATATATAATATACTGGGAAAAAGAGAAATATGAAAATTAATGCTTCAAAATTTATTTTTAAAATATGTATTTGAAATTAATGAATATGTATAAAAATTATGTGAATAAGATAATTCCATTAAATTTAACAAAAATGCATTAATATATTTATATAAATTTTTGTTTTTTATATTTCTCTTAATTTTTTATTTTGAATAATATATTTCAAGGGTGGATTGTTTTTTTTTAAAAAAATAATAAATGAAATGTATTTAATTTAAAGTAAATACCAACATAATAACTAGTTTGCTTTTATTTTACTATGATTTTTGTAAGTAAAAATGGATTTTTTTATTTTCTAATTGCACAACAATATTATTAGATCTGCATATTTTTTAGAAAGTAATTTAAACTAGAAAGTACATGAGTAAAAATGTCTTCAAATTTTCAAAATTAAAAATGAGCTGTGGCCAGGCACAGAACCGACTGACGATTTCAATTAAAATAATTTCCAAACAACATTATATATAAATATATAAAGTATAAAAAAAAAATATTTTTAAAACTTAAATTAAAATGACTAAATCATATTATCTTGGTTTTTATTTTTAGTTTAATTACCCATTTATTAATTATACTACTATATTTTAAATGAAAAATTTCCGACAATGAATATAAAATTAATACTTTGTAAACTACCACTTCTGGTTTCCGGATATACTCCAAAAGTTGATGAATTCATGCTACTGATGCATTAAGTAAATATACCAAATTTTATCAAATTCCGTTAAGCCGTTCGAATTGTACAAGTCTATAAGGATACACAATGGACAGACGGACGGACTGATCATGCTAAAAATACTTTTTTTCTGTTAACAAAATGCGTGATACTATTTTTAAATATAAATTATTGATTACCTTTAACTTATTTCTCTTCCTATTTTTTTTTAAGGAAAGGATTATAATGTTTTTGATTTTAAGGAGGATGAAAATACTCAGAATATTTATTTTACTATTGTTGAAAAAAGAAATAATTAATTATTCTCTAGTCCCAAGAGAAATGCAATACAATAATAGAGAAAAGGAAAATTTTAAAGAAAATGATTTTAGAAATGTTTTAAGGCGCCAACCAAACAATAACATGCATAAAAATAGATTAATCTTAATATTTTAAGGAATAGAAAGAATTATGTTAATAAATAATTATATATCAATAATGAATATGTATATATATATTTAAAAAATAAGATATACCGTGAGATGCATCTTTGGTAAGTTTAACTTTTCCTTCTGCCAAAACATCGTTAAATGCTGGCCATCCACAACCTGAATCAAATTTTGTTTCTGAAGAAAATAAGGGTTCATTGCATACTATACATAGATATGTGCCTGCTTCATTGGACTTATTATATTTTCCAGTAAATGCTCTGAAATAAATGTTTTCTTTTAAATATATATATTACTTAATATATAAGTTAAAATTAATATAATAGAATCAATCAATTTTATTAAAATAATTAGTTATTATAAAAATTCCATATAAAAATAATAAATTTTACCGTTCTGTCCCCTTTTCTTGTGTGACATGATATTGAATAGGGGTTAAGCGTTTTTTAAGATCTTCTTTTTGAAATTTTGTATTATCATTTTGAGACATTTTGCTAAAATCCTTTAAAAATTCAAGTAATTCATAAATAAGTTAAAAATTTGTATGTGCTACTTAGAATCACATAACCCAAATAGTATTGAAAGCTCTCATGTTTACCTTATTTGGATGTCTAAGAATCGAGGCACCCAAATAGTTCAACATGGGTCTTTTTCCAAAATGAAAAACTACTCTTAACATTGTTAATAACAATACAAGTAAATTATTAAATCAAATCAATTGTAAAATTATTTAATTTGATTTGGTTCTTATAATATATATATATATAATTGGTATACAATTAAAAATAAATATAAAATGATTCAATTGAAATCAATAATAATAATAATAATAAACAGAATAAACTATAATTAAAAGAAATAATAATTTGATTAAGTTTCAATGATTTATTTTATCGGTACATTTTATCATACATTTTTCTATTCTTTTAAATCTCTTTAAAAAACAAGAATATATATATTTTTTAAAATTAAATAAATTTAAAAAGTATTTTTTATAGTTAGTAATATATATTTTGGTGAATTTATAATTATATTTGCCTTATATATTTTAAATAAATAAAAATAATATATATGCGCTTAAAAAAGTGAATTGTAATTTAAATGTTTTGTAGTTATTATTTTATATAATAATTTAGAGATATAAATTATTAAAATCTAAAATAGATCGTTTTGTATATATGTTTAGTTCAATTTAAAAGGATATTTTTTTAAAGTATTAATTATAAAATATTTAATTAAATTTGGCCTGTGCCATTGGTACAACTGACGAGCCGACTAGGTGTGGTGTTGAATCTATGGACGAAATGTGTTATTCCAAAACGTTTCTCACTATTATTTTATAAAAATTACAATGTACATTTCAAATAGGTAGCGGAGATGATAGGAATTTGTACTGTTATAAATTTCATTTTTAAGATTTAGTAATTTCTTAACAATTTTTTACTATTGAATTTATTCTTTTTTCCCTTGTGTTTTTGTGAAAGACTTGACAAAATGGCGCAGCCCCTTGCCCCTAGTGTGAATTGTTCTTTAGATGACATCGATTTAAATGCTTTAAAAGTATGTATTTTAATGAATTTCTGAATTATAATAATCTATAATCCAATATTTATTATAAAATTAAAAATATACGTTACTTCAATGAAATATTCATACAAATCTTACAATTCAATTCTGTCATTCAAAAGGGTGTGTGATTCATTCTTGTATTTGAAGAATGTCAATTAATTTTTAAAATATAAATTTTTATTATAATGATTAAGATAATAAAGAATTAATTATATTTTATTTAGATATCTAAATAACTATAAATATTTAAAAAAAAAATTAATTTAAAACATTTGTTCATTTATTTGTAAAAATTATTATATTTCTAATTTTAATTATTCTAATTTTCAAAGGATCCAGCTGGCATTTTTGAATTAATTGAAGTGGTTGGAAATGGAACATATGGACAAGTTTACAAGGTATTTAAAAATAAATCTATATCAATGATAAGATAAAATTTGAAATTCTCTACCCTAGAATTATATTTTCTTCATACAAATAGATCTTACACTTTATGTAAACATCACTCGTTGTTAGTTATAATAATGTTAATTTTTGTTATTTATTTTTACATATAATATAAATTTAATTTCAATGTTCTATATTAAATTATATTAATTTTTAAATGCATCAATATCTTTTAAATTTTCTATATAAACAAAATAGTTTAAAGTACAGACTAATTTTAATATAAGTAAAAATTATCAAATGAATTCTTTGAAAAATAACATAATAAAAATTCTTAATTAAACTTGGTGATTTTAAGAATCTTATTGATTTTGACAGTTAATTACTAGAAGATTTTTTGTGTTATTGTCATTTAAAAAAAAATTATTTTATATTTATGATTAAAATTTATTTAATAAAAAAATCAAATGAATTTGATTTTCATAACTACATCATTCCAAATGAAAGTAAAAACTATTACATTTAAGAATCTCTCATTCTAATGATCTTTCAAATTTAGGAATTCAATTCTAAAATTAATATAAGACTACTTTTTTGAGTTTTTATTATAATTCCTTTAACATTCTGTTCTATAATTAATCTTATATTATATTGTATATGTATTTAAGTTTCTTGACAATATATGACTTTTATTTTTTTAGATAGTTGTAAAATTATTCTGGAATGCTTGATTAAATATTTTATTAAAATTTTAAGATAAAAAATAATTTTTCTTGATAACTGAAATATTCCTATTATATTATATTGTATTAAAACCATAGAGGTTGGTGTGTCAAACTAGCCTTGTATTTGGTCAAAAAAAAAATGATTAATATTATTACTAAATAAAATAATCTTTAATTAATAAATCCATAATAAATTGTTTGATTAGTGTAGAGGATATTTTTGTTTATTTTCATCATATAATATAAAATATCTTGAGATGTTTTCCTTAATCTAATAAAAAAACAACTACTAAAAAGTATTTTTTGCTTCAGAACTAATTATAGATGAGTGAATTGGGATATTTACATATATATATATATATATATATTTATATGAAAAAAACATTCACACCAGGAATTTTAATTTGGTTTGGTTAAAGACATGTGGATATGTTTTATCTTATATAATTAAAATTTAAAGAATATATCTTTATCAAATAGAAGCAAAAAGTGTGTGAAAATTTTAGTTTGAGCCTTTCTATCTTTTATATATTAACCCATGCTTTCGACTATTACATACCTAGTACTGATTTAAGCTTATGATAAATTCCTATTAAAATCACAATTTATTAATAAATACTCTCTGAATTTGATTTTTCCCATTTAAATTTTATTTTTTTATTATAGGACTGAAAATAATGTTGATAATTGTGACATATTAAGTATGGAGTTCATTTTTTAATCTTGAATAATTTTTTTTTGTTTAAATGCCAAAAGTGGGAAGTAGATTTTTAAATTTTGAGTTTACAAGGATAACTAATAACATTTGCTATGTATTTCATTTGAATTTGTAAATGACAAAGATAATTTTCTAAATTTAAATAAGGTAATTTTGATTTTTCTTACTCATAGTCAGATCAGAAATGTACAACTACAAGGGCAAACAAATCATAACACCAACCATAATCAAACTTCAAAAATATTTGAAAATGGCATTTAGGGCAAATTTTTAAGTTCCTTTAATCTATTCAAAGAAAACAAAAGGAGCCGATCTATCACATGCAACTATAGCCGCATAGTGTGCTCAGAAGTGTTTTCAGATCGTATAGTCACTCAAAATGAAAAATTGGTCTTCTAGGATAATCTAAAAACTAAAAAAAACTATGACAGGTTCACACAAAGGTTTCCAAAAAGGTGCATAAAAGTATACAGTGGTTGAACCCGAGGCAGTCATTGGCCCCAAATAATAGATTTTTATTTTAAAAATTGCACTATTAACTATGGTTATGTAGTCGTTTGTTGTTTGGTTGTATAATCACTATAGAATTCTTAGGCCAATAACTATTTTTTAGAATTTTTTTTTAAAAGGTGCTTATTGAAAATGTCATGAGAAATTTTTATTTTTATTCATCAAAATGCTCATAGTATCTATGTTCTGCAAACCTAATTTGACACAGATTGTTCTGCAATTTGCCCAGATATGCATCAAAGACTACTAGGAGTTGCTTAAGGGGGCCAACGACTGTATGCTTTACCCTATCTTGTATTGATTTATTTTTTATTTCTTCTTTATTTCTTGCTAAATTTTTTTTTTGTATTTTTTATTATTATTATTAAAATAAATAATATTTAGATTGTATTTCTTAAATCAATAATAATTATTATTATTATATACTAAAGAAGTAATATATATATGTATATATAATTTTATAGGAAACAGACTTAATCTGTTTCGAAATTAATGTCTTTTACGCTTAAATAAAAATAAAAAAAATATTTTTTATTATTTTTTATTATTATTATTTTTGTTTTATTCATCAAAATCCTCATAGTATCTATGTTCTGCAAACCTAATTTGACACAGATTGTTCCGCAATTTGCCCAGATATGCATTAAAGACTGCTAGGAATTGCTTAAGGGGGCCAACGACAGTATACTTTACCCTATGAGTTTGGTAGGTTATTTGCGCTACCTGAAACGATTATTCTAATATATTATTTTAAACTATTTAATTTTAAATAATTTTCGTAAACCAAGTAATACTATTTCTCATATGGGTAAATATTTGAGAGAAAATAAATTAGTAATAAATCGCGTTCTGGCTTTTATAAACAAAGCGAATAATCGAATTTGGATCTTTTCTAATTCAAATTTAGATTAACAACACTTATATTCAGCACAATTTATACATTAATATCTCTAAAAGGTGTTTCTAGTAATTAAATTATATTTTTAACATTTGGCTAAATTATGATAAATGATCTTGTTTTTTCTAAGAATCTGAATTTAAAGATGTCACAATATCATCCGGTCTTGACAGTAATCAAACATCTACTTCATCATATTAATCAGCCAACTTTCATTGCAATTTGACCACTTTATGAACTTCTTTAACCTCTGTCTTGCACATTTTATTTTCTAATTGACCTTTTTCATATTAATCCAAAAATAATCATTAATTTGTTACAATATCTATTTTTGGATTGAAGCCTTCACAAGCTTTAATCCATTGACTTGATAAACAAAGTGTAACCATCCTGAACAGAAACATTAAACTATTTTTAATTTTATTCAGCCTTTCTCAATGTTTCGTTTAAACTTCCACCAATCTTAAAATCAAATTATTTAATCTATTCTTTAACTTGTATTGATTGAAACTCTCATCCCAGGCGGAATTTAATTATTATATTCTTCTTGTATTTCATCCCTGAAAACGATGTTTAAACCCTCAATATATAAAAATAGAAAGAGTATATTTTTGTTAAAACTCCCAGCATGCGGCAAATTCCAAAAATGAAAATGTTGAAATTTATTTAGGAGTATAATCTTAACAAATAAATTTATTATTAAATATAAAATAAAATAATTGATATAATTATAAATTATTCATAAGTGGAATAATGAGTATAAAATAAATCTTTAAAGAAACAGTAGAATAATTTTATTTATATAATATATAATTTATATATAAAAAAAATATAATGTTTTATATTTCAATTGTTTTGTATTAAAACAGACCATGGGAGAAGACAAATTCTTGTAATACTTTCTTTATTCTTACATTTTCTCATCTAATTATTTAAAAAAAAAATTATAAGATTGATTTCAGATTGAAATTAAAAAATTATTATTAAAAGAGTTATTATTATTATTATTATTTTGATAATTAAACAGTATTATTAGTTAAGATTTTTCAATTTTCATTTGAAGTTCTTGATAAAAGTTATCAGATAGCCTGATGAAACATAACTAAAAATGATTTTTAATCCCGCCACTGTATGACTAATCTTAATGAATGACATCATTTTTCGGAGCAAAGACGGCGGTGACAAACGACCGACCTTAACCCTTCACTTTCCCTCAAGTGGATCTATTAATTGCTTTTCTAGTTATTCCAAGAGGGAAATGGAAACAAGTTACAATTTCCCTTGTTAATGAATTAAATTAATTAAATGATTAAATATATGTAAGTAGAAATACCTAAATATATATTTATATTATTTTCTACTTATTTTACTATACAACTACGGATTTTTTTTTGGAAGATTTTGTAATGGATATATTTTTTTTATTCATACATGAATTATTAATATTTTAAAGTAAACTAGTTTAAATGATTAATTTGTTATGAAATTAATAAATTTAACAGAAATATTATAAAATTAAACTTAATAAGAATGAGTTTTCATTAAAACAGTCGGTGAAGTTTCAAGTTGACTGATACATTTGCTTTATGCGCATTTAGGTTCTTACCACATCATCAGCATTGCAACTAAAATTCGCAAGACGTCAGTTGAATAGAAGAAATTTTTATTTTCATTTTATATAGAAATATCCCAATTCAAAATACATTATTTACGCAATATAAAAATGTATATATGTATTTAATAATTTTAAAATTTTAAGCTACCAGATGATCTTCGATTTTTCAAATTTAATTTTTATATTTTCATGATTAAATATAAATTTTTGGATACTCATTTTTTCTTAATAAATAAGATATAATATAAAAAATTACTAAATTTAACTAAAATCTTTAATACATTATTTATATGATGGTCAAATCTAACTTTAGAGCATAGGTTCCCAAACTTTTATTGTCGTAAACCCCTTGCCATGTTTTTCGGTTTTGGGTAGACCCCCTAAATTGATTATGATTTTTTATAAAAAAAAATTACCCTTTTTTTAGAGCCATGTCGGAAAACAATTTACCTTGAATTTTTTAGAGACATATTGAAAAAAAATCAAAAAATGTTTCTAAAGCCATGTCGGAAAATAATTTACCTTTTTTTAGAGCCGGGAAAACACGTAGACCACCATTTTCATTTCATAGCCCCCCCCCCCTCCCCCCAAATTTGTTATTCGCTGCCGTAGACCCCTTGCAGGTTGTCATAGATCCCTAGGGGTCGATATAGACTACTTTGGGGACCTCCCTTCGCAAAAAAATTATGAAAATTAAACTATAAGAGATAGCCTGTTTCGATCAGGTATTTCTTCACTGTCACTCAGATGTCCCAATTTTCTAATTCACTTTCGTGTCATAGTTTATCTCAATATAGGATATACACAAAAATCCCCTTGAAAATAGTCATCTATTTCTGGCAGATCCATAATATCCATATAGATAAGAATTCCTAGGCTTGTATTTCTTCTACATTTGTGTTTTCCCAATTTTTGTCGGCAACCCCAATGCTTTTTGAGATAAGACTGGATATTTATTAGTTGCTTCTACAAGTTGGTTATAAAAATTACAACACAAAAATCTCTTTCATTGCTGCCAACTGGTAAACTGGTAATCTGTGTTCAGGCCCTGCTAAATTGATGTAATGTTCCAATTCTTTAAATGTAGGTAATCACTCCATTTTACCTGCTGAGATTCTGCACGATTTCTGGCAGATCGATAATGTCCATATAGTTAAGAATTCCTAGGCTTGTATTTCTGGCTTGAACCTGGAACGTCAAGATTTCAAGTGTTTCGGAGCACTTTATTTTATTTTTTACACAAAATTTGATGCAAATCCTTTGATCCATATTTTTCGATAGCAAAAAATCACCGAGCACGCAAAACCTTTATAACCTTTACGCCTCTCACAACCAAACAAAAATGCTATACACTTGAAACTTGGTACAGATGTTCGGGAAGAGTGTACCAACATAATAAAACAAAAAAAATCGAAAGTACGTTACCCGCGAAATTTGAAAAGCCACCTTACTTTTCGTACCTTCTTTAATTGATTTTAGATTATCGTGGTTTGGACCCACTATTATTTCCAATATTTAACTGAATTTTACGCAAATTCACATTTCGACATTTTTAAAAGACATCCTTCTTGTTTTATTATCCTAATATCCTTCTTTTTATATTTCAGATGATATTCTTTATGATTTTTTTTTTAATAAATATTGATAAAATTTATAGCATATGTTAAAATAAGAGCATTTAAGAATATTCTAGTAATATTTCATTGTAATCGACCCAAACATTTTGAGTTTATAATTTCACAATTTTCCCGACAAACAGACAGATAGAATGACAAACATGAAAAATACAAAAGTCAGGTCTTTCCAGGTCAAGAAAAGTGAAGATTTCCAAAAAAATTTTAAATCCTGTACAATGCGATTTGTACGGCAACAACACACAATGACATTAATCCAAACTGCATACACTGTATTTATGTTTTTATACTGCGAGAAAATTCAAGCAATATTTCGGTATAAAATGTACAATTTGCCGGTTTAATCTACTAAGATAGATAAATAAATATTCAGTATTACAATTTTCATAAATTATAATTTTAATGTGGATTGTTCAATCTTCATTTCTATTGAAAAAAATCTGGAGTGTCTCCACTAGACTATCTCGCAAATTTGAATTGTATTAATTAACGTATATTATATTTAAATTATAAATTAAAATTAATAATATTTATTAAACCAGCGCGTGTTTGGTTCTTTGTTGATGACACCACGTCACTTGCTGGCGCGTGATAAGCAATCAACGTGTTAAAAAATTTAAAAAATTAATTCCGGTACTCTCAGCGATTCCATCAAGCTGAAATTCTATATATAGCAGTTTTATACAATTTTTAATTATGTAAAAAACTATCAAAGATAGGTAGGTCAGTTTAGAGGAAAAAAATCAAAACGTGGTAGGTAATGACCCTCTTCGCAATGAGCTACATTTCTCAAAAGTTGATAGAAAACTAGGAATTTTGAATTTCATTATTCTAGCTGAAACCATTTTTGCGTAATCTTGTCTAAACACACACACAGACAGACAGACATTTTCCTTAACCTTAGTAAAATGACTCACGGGCCTTCAAAAAGTATAAAAACATCAAAATCTCGACATCGAAAATTATCCATTCTTCTGATATAATCAACTCTTTTGACTTTGATTGATAATATGTAATTTAATAATAATTCTTTTAAATTTTGTTACATAATTTGATATAAGTATATTACTGTTGAAAATAATAAAAAAATAATTTCTTAGCTCTTAATCTATCAATTTTATTGCATAATAAAAAATTTTGTCAGTATGTGTTTAATAAAATGTTTATTAATACAAAAATTTGACTTGATTTTTCATATAAATAAATAAAACTAAATGCGCCCAACGTTTTTCATTGAATATGAAGCAATTCATCCATAATCTTTGTCAGGCATATAAAAAAATTATTTTATTCTTTTTAGTCCATGAGAAAAACGTTATTTTATAAAAAAAATTGTATATTTATATTTTTTAATTTATGTTCTTTTAAATTCTTTGAAATTGTTTCATAAATTTTGTCGTTTATTTATAATAATCTTAATTTAAAAAATAAACCAGGTACTTGTAATTATAATTTTTTTTTTTTTTTTTTTATTATTATTATATCAATTTTATTATTATTATATCAAAATAAGAATAACTTCCCAATTTAACTTAATAATATGTACAACTTTTTTTACATTAAATTTTCTAAATATAATAATTTGAATTTTTTTTTTATTATTTCCTATAATGAATATTTTTATCTAAATAAATGTTTATAACTTGGATATTAGAGGAAATCGTGGGAGTGGTTCACATCAGTTTAGTTAAATAATTTTTTTTTTATCACAACTATCAATGATGAATTTCCACATGCATTGCCTGAAATTATATTTTATTGTAAATAAATAAGAGCATTGTTTGCTGTTTTTTTTCTCACTCGTTACTTTTCTTCTAATTAAATTTTAACTCAACAACTTCCCTTTCTATTCCTCTGATCTTAACAAACTTACGTGGCCGGAATGTTTGTCCCACATAGGAAGCGACGTGAGGGGACAAAACATGACGTCATGACCTGCCAGGAAATGCCTCCGATGAAGGAAGGACCTTTTTGAATGTCAATATAAGGAAACATTGACTATTAATAAATAAATTTTCATTCTTTTAAATAAAAAATATATTTAATATAAAATATATCTTGTAAAATTTAGTATTGTACATGGAACACCGGACCCTCTAACAAATTAATACAATTTATTATTATAAACTTGAAAAATTGTATAGTTTTTTTATTATTTATTAAAATTGTTAAATGGGTTTTTCTAAAAATCAAAAATTTGTTAACTAAAATGGTACAAATTAATTAAAATAACTTGATTTTCATTTCAAGATGAAAAATATATTCCAATTTACTTGATAAAATATTGGATCCTATATTATATATACTCGAATATGTTGTTATAATTAAATGGCTTCATATTTTTCAAAGTTACAATAGCTTATAGACTGTTTAGACCAAGGATTACTACTGATAATATAAATTCCAAAATTATATTGACACCTGTACTTGTCTATATTTTAATTAAGAAAGGAGGTTATATGTTTTTCTTTTTATTTATAAATATTTATATTTTTTTATTTTATTTATAATTTAATTTAAACTACATTTTAATCAAGAAATAAAATATTAGGTGAAAATTTATTTTTAATTCATTAAAATACTTAAGTCACTTGATATATAGAAATTGTTTCCTAATTTAAAGAATTCTCCATCACTTAATTTTAGTTATATATATTTATAATAAATATTTAAAGATATCTATTTTTTCTTTTTTTTTTATTGACACACATGTTACTTACAAGTCCCTGAACATGTGTTCTATCTGAACCAAAATGTTTTTTAATTATATATCTACTACTTATAGGATTTTGGTTTTAAACATATTTCAAAGAATTTTCTCTCAAGTATCAAATAATTTATTATTTTAAATATTATTAAATATTGAATATAAAAATAATTATTATTTAAACATTAACTTTAATTGAAAAAAAAATTTATCCCATATCCTTAGAAAATAACAAAAAAGGAGCAAGAATTGTTTTGTTTTTTTTTTTTTGGAATTTTTTTCGAAAGGTTCTGGAGAAGAATCTCGGCCATTTTCACAATATGAAATGTACATCGTAATGCCCATGCCCTACAGGTCGGGAAAATCAGCCTGTACATTATCTCTGGGGTGACCATATTTTGAAAACACCAAATCGGGACATTTTACCTTTTTTTTGGAACCAAATTGAAAAAATTTTGGAAAAAAATTCGGAAATGTTCAAAAGCTTAGTCCAGAAAACGTTTTATTTTTTTTTTTTTAAGAGACAAATTGAAAAAATTTTGAAAAAAAAGTACGAAATGTCTTAAATATTTCAAAAAGGAGGAGGAATTCCAACCCCCTCCCCACACCCCTCCACCTCTCACCCCAACATCATTATCATTTTCAATCTTATTTTTGAAATAAATATTTTCTGAAATTATTTTACAAGACTATATATATTTTACAAATTTGTAGTATATTTTATTTATATCAATCTTTTTGAATTAAAATCCTATGATGATCAATTAAATTTTCGAATTAAACAAATGCATTTTATGTATATAAGAATATTCCATTTTGTTTTTATTCTAAATATGTATTTATTTATTATTTATTTAATCATCAAAATTCATACGACAGACAGACAATTTTTAGAGTAATAAATATTTCTATCAATTCATTAAAATTCAAATGATTAATTTAATAAAAAGTTAATAAAATTAATTTAATAAAAACACCAAATCGGGACATTTTACCTTTTTTAGAACCAAATTCGGAAATGTTCAAAAGCTTAGCCCAGAAAACGTTTTACTTTTTTTTTTTTATTTTTTTTTTTTTTTTTTTTTTTTAGAACCAAATTGAAAAAATTTTGGAAAAAAGTACGAAATGTCCTAAATATTTCAAAAAACGGGACAATAGGCTGTCCCGAAGGCTTTTTTCGGGACGCCGGGACAGAGCACCTAAAAACGGGATAATCCCGGAAAAACGGGACGTTTGGTCACTCTAATTATCTCCCCGTCCCAAGATTCTCCTATATCTCCTGGCTCCTGCTCAAATTTTACTCATGTTTTGGGTCACTCTATATTAAGTCTTAATTAAAAGATTGTTAAGTTGTTGTTATGTTTTCTAATATATTTATTATTAAAATCACTATAATAATATATTTTTAATATTTTAGGGGCGACACACCAAAACAGGACAGCTTGCAGCAATAAAAGTAATGGATGTTACCGAGGTAAGAAAGTATTATATGTCCTATTATTTATTTATTAAACTTAATATATTTTATCTTTTTAGCTATTTTTTTTTTATACTTATAAAATTTGTTGATATAATTAGAAATTTGGAGAGTGAACGACCTAAATTTATTAAAATTTTATTTATTTTCCTTTTATATATAAGTAAATAATTATATAAAGTCTCATACTCTTTTAACACAATTTAATATTTGATAATTACGAATGCAGTCCTCATATTTTGTACACTCAACTCCCCTTGGAGCCTGTGGTCTAATAAAGAGTAAATTATCCTTCATTATAATACAAAAACATTTTTTTTTAAATTCCATGCAGATAGTATATATTTTTAATTTAATACAATGTTCAAATAAATTACATTTATTAAAATTCTTTTTAATTTTTATATTTTGGTGTAATACAATAAATCAATACTAATAATCTAATTCATAAACAATTTAAACACATTTAGTCTTAATTTTAAATAAATAATCTTCCATAGAGTTTTCAAATGCATTAAATCCAAAAGAAATCAATTTTTTTTTTTTTTGATAATCAGGTATCTGATTTCCATTTCCGTATGAATTCTTTCGACAGTAATTTGTGATATCAAATTGCGGTGAGATAAATCGTTTTCGGATTTATGTGTTTTTTTTTTATTATTTATATTTATTTCTCCTGGATTTAAATATATTTTGTAAAACATATTATTCCGCAAATTATCAGGTGAAAATGATCGGGATCTCATTAATTTATTTGGAATATTTACAAAAGGGAAATCACCGAAACGAAGAAATTGAAGTTTATTAGCAGCCATTTTTAGAAAAAAAAAATTATTGCTAAATTTTTTGATGATAATTTTGAATTACATTTTATTAAATTTATATCATTTTAATGGTTTTATATTTTATATTATATTACATATTGAAAATGAAATCAGATACCTGATTATCAAAAAAAATTGATTTCTTTTGGATTTAATGCATTTGAAAACTCTATGGAAAATTCGGAAATGTTCAAAAGCTTAGTCCAGAAAACATTTGACTTTTTTTTTTAGAACCAAATTGAAAAAATTTTGGAAACAAGTACGAAATATCCTAAGTATTTAAAAAAAAAAACGGGACAATTGGCTGTCCCGAAGACTTTTTTCGGGACGCCGTGACAGAGCACCTAAAACGGGATGTTTGGTCACCCTATATATATATCTTATCTTATTATGCTAGCTAAAATTGTATATATATATATATAGCCATGGGTTCTCAAAAACCGCTCTAACGATTTTTTTCAAATTCACACTAGATATAGTATTTATAAAGAAAAATTAAGTTTTATTGATCATATCTCTTGAAACATACAGCTTCATTATTTATTTCTTAATTTAAAATTATATATGGGTGACGTCACATGACATCCATTTTTATTTTTTAACTGAAATTGTATTAATATTTTTTTTTATTTAAAATATTTTAAAATTTATTATTTAATTTCGAAATAAAATTAAAAATATTTATTTTTAATAAAATATATATATATTTATTAATCTCTCTCAAAAAAAAACAACAAAACAAATAAATGCCTTCGAAAGATGGTAAAAATATCTTATTTTTATTATCAAAATACTTAGACCAGTGGTTAGAACAATTGTTTTTACTCCCCGAGTTCGAAGGACCGAAACTCGCCGCGTGTATTTTTTTTATCTATTTTCGTGATTTATTTATTCATTGTTCTTTTATTAATTAAGTTTTAGATAGTTTTATAATTTTTAATATTTTTTAAATAAAATATTATTTAATACATTTAATAATTGTAATAAATAATTAAAGAATTGTATATCAATATTTTTTAAAGGGTAGAGCGAGAGCTCGGTGTCTCAGGTATTAATATTACCAGCCAAATCCAATAATAATGAATCATTTTTTTTAACTTAAGTACCGAGCCGAGGCTCGGGGTCCCGGTACTATATATAATATTTTAAAAAGAAACTCAATAAATTATATACCAAATTTTTCCTGTAAGGAATTCTATATTTAAAAAAAGTAATCAAAACCCTATGGTCGCCAATTTATGAATATGTCAAAAAATATAGTACATTCTACATACAATAATAAGTAATTCTTTACGAAACAAAACAATTAGTATGGAGGATCCATTTAGGTAGTGATTATATATCAAACTACTTTACATTATATATATTTATATATATATAATTTAAAAATTTATAATTTAGGTTTTAATTATATATGAATTTTTATAATTTATTTATTGTAGATGTATAATCGATTTCATATTATTTACTAATATTTTTATTACATTTGTTATCTTGAGAATTTGGTATTCTGTTCACATTTATTCTCAATATTCTTGAAAACAAAAGGAAATGCAACTCTCCATGTGCATATCAAATTATTCCAATCGCTTTTTTCCTCTTCTTTTCTATTTAAGATTCATTTCTTAATATTATCTATCATCAGATAAAATAATTTTAATGTAATGATATATTTATTTTTAATTTTTCTCTGTAAATTAGTGAATATGTTTCTTAGGTTATATAAAATAATAATTCTTAATAAAAAAAATCTGGAGTGTCTCCACTCGACTATCTCACACATTTGAATTGGACAATTAAGCTTTTTTCTATATTTGAAAATTTATTAAAATTGTATTCTATTCGACATTAGGATTTAAGATTTTTAGCATAATTTTTACTGTGATAACATTTTATTGAAATAAGAAGACTGGCTTAATACTATATTTTAGTGAAATAGCATTTGTTTTCAACTGCTTTTAGCTGCATTTAAGTTTTATGTTATCATATAGTTTTGATAAAAATTAAATACATTACCAGAGGTATTCGACGGAGACGTAGCAATTGATGTACCTGTATATTTAAATGGATAGTGCAATTTGTGTACAAAAATAGAGATATTATTTTATAATCGTATACACATTTATATAACCATTATTATATTATATTTATTAACTTCCTTCGATACTTTGAAAAAGAAATCGAGAAATTTAATTTTAAACTGGCTTCTGAGACAGAACACCTCAACACGAGCCAGCGCTTGTTTGACTCTTTGTTGATGACACCACGTCACTTGCTGGCGCATGATTGGCAGTCAACAAATTAGTTAAAAAATTTTAAAAATTAATTCCGGTACTTTTAGTGATTCAATCAAGCTGAAATTCTATATATAGCAGTTTTATACAATTTTTAATCATGTGAAAAACTATCAAACATATATCTTTATTTTTACGGTCACTTTAGAGGAAAAAAATGAAAACGTGGTAGGTAATGGTCCTCTTCCGCATGAGCATATTTCTCAAAAGTTGATAGAAATTAATTGAATAATGCCCGTCTACCAAATTTCATGATTCTAGCTTAAACCGTTTTTGCATAATCTTGTCCACACACACACACACATATATATATATATATATATAGAGAGAGAGAGAGAGAGAGAGAGAGAGATACATATTTCTCAACCTAAGTGAAATTAACTTAGGGACCTTCAAAACATATAAAAACATCAAAATCTCGACATCGAAAATTGTATTGCCATAATATATGAGATATACAATTTCTTTTTATATTTAGGTATCTGAAATTTTCTCTGGCGAGATAGAAAATAACAACTCTAATTTTTACAAGTAAATTTAAATATCGAATTTTTTTTATTATCTTATTTATATCCAACATCTTTATAATATTTTTGTCATAATGAATTAGAAAACAAGTATGTAAGTTGAACTTTCCTCTAATCCGCTAGACTTGTTTTATTATATATATATTTTCTTAGAACATTTATTTTTAAATTTTACTCATTGTAAAGAGGAAATTATGTGATTACGTAGATAGCAATTTAATCTGAAATTAGGTAATGATAAAACTAATACAAGACGCTTCAAGAAAAAAAACTATTTTGGAAGAAATTACGAATTTAAATAATAAATTTGATAAAATTGACCAAAATCTTTTATTATTATTACTTTTATTTTACTTCTATCTAATACAAAGGCGCCATTGGGTGTGCGGGTAGCGAACCTGCATCACATTCACATGGTCCCATGTTCAAGTCCCGAGCCTGGCAGGGGAATTTCTCTAGCTGGGGTCTATGGGACGGAGTTAACCCAGCCTCCGGGAACAACATTGGGAAAAAGCTACTAGATAAAAAGTAGCGCCTCCGATCAAGAAAATCAAGGTAGAGGTTGAGAGGACCCGTTCTACTGATCATAGGACACCTCATTGATATAACCGGCTTGATAGGCCTTGTCCTTGCGTAGAACGTACAAAGTCTGAGGTTTTTTTTTCTATCTAATACACACTTCAAAAAAGTATTTTTTTTCTATTTAATTTTGATAGTTGATTGGGTTGAAACTCTCAATTCATTGACATTTCTAAATCTTTCATTTAACTCATTCAAATAAATGAGATAAAAATTTATTTAAACTTGGGAAATACTTTTACTAGATCAATAATTAATTAATAAAGCCCAGTTAGCAAAAGTATGAACGCATAAATATTATTTCATTTATAATTTATCTATAACTTACCTATTCTTGTTAAAATATTTATATTATTTAGGTATGTATTTTTGCTTAATAATACACGTTTAACAGAATATTTCTCAAGTTCTATTCTATTCTCTCTTATGTTCTATTTACATTCTAAATCACATAATATTTAAATAGCAATAATCTTTTCTTTATTACCAATTTCATTTGCGTTTCCAATTTCTTTTAGTCGAGTCCAGTGGCCTAGATTGAACGATTTAACAAATTAACAACCAGTCTGATTCTTTTGCATATTTTTCTAGGTCCTTGAAATGAATGACAAAAAAAAAATCAAAAAAATTAAAACTTTATTTTCAAACAAAAAAGATAAAACATTGAACTTCAGCATAAATTATGATTTTGTGTTCTAATTTTGAGAATCCCTGGAGGCACACGTTCCATATATATATATATATGTCGTTGGATTAGATGAATCATCGCGAAATTCATTAGCATAAAAATGTTGACTGATTTCTATAGCATTTTAAATACATTCAAAATATTGTGCATTTCACTTTATTCTCTATTTACATTACTGACAAAAATTTTTCAATGTATTATTATTGCTAAAACATTAGTGTATATCATATATTTATAAATACAAAGATAAATATATTTATATTCAATATTAAAATAGGAACATTTGCATATATATATATATCAGTGGTTCTCAACCTTTTTTTTTACCGCGGCACACTTTAAACGGTTTAAAAATTTGGCGGCACACAAAGAAAAGGATAAGTGTAAAAGTATATAACTATAACTATATTGAAAAAAAAGACGTGGTCCCAAAAACGTTTTACCTTTTTTACCGACCGACGATAGTAAGGGAGGTATTGTTTTCACACCAAATTTCACATGTGGAGATTTTTACATATCTCCACGAATCATGCATTTTCTAAACAGAAAAAAGTATTTTTAGCATGATGTCTGTCCGTCCGTCTGTCCGTCCGTATAGATGTGTACAGCCTGAACGGCTCAACCGATTTTGATGAAATTTGGTATATTGACTTAATGCATCAGTGGGATGAATTGATCAACTTTTGGTGCAATTCCGGAAACCGGAAGTGGTAGTATTAGCGATCGACGATAGGAAGGAAAGGGTTATTTTCACACCAAAGGAGATTTTTTTATATATCACCACGAATCATGCACTTTGTATTGGTTTTATCCTCGAGAAAAATCATATTTATTAGTTTTTTCTTGATTTAAAATTATATGACGTCATCCAGCCATTCATGACGTCACAGCCTGGTCTTACATATATATATTATAAATAAAATAAAATTAAAAATATTTATGTTATATCCATTTTTATATATATATCTGTTTTTACATTAATAGATATATTAAAATTATTTGAAATTGTTTCTGTAGCTGGAAATTAATTTATTTCAAACCGTCGGTCGGTTCGGACCTGGCCACAGGTCAACTTATTTTGTTTAAGAACCAAATTGAAAAAATTTAGAAAAAAAAAGTAGGAAGTCATAATCTCGCGACACACTTTTAAAATCTCGCGACACATTGGTTGAGAATCACTGATATATATTTAGGGTAAAGGTACCAGTAGTTGATACTTGTCCATTTAATATCGTATAATAAGGGAGCCGCGAAAAATTTTTCTAATACTTCATTTATTTCTAAAAAAAAGGTAAGATGATTTTGTGGTCAAACTTTTGAACATTTTTGATTATTTTTAAAAATTTTTTCAATATGGTTCTAAAAATAAAAGTCAGATGATTTTGCGATGCCCTGAAACATTTCCGATGGAGGGAAGAAAAGTTTTTATATAAAAATCGGATGTATTAAGGGAGCCTCGGAAAAAAATCCGATTATTTAGGGAGTCGCAAACCAGAAAACGTTTGGGAACCTCTGGTCTAAACATTTCTAAATACGTGGTATATGAAAGTAATTCCTTTTCTATTGAAGATGTGTAAATATAAAAGTTTTGAGTCCCCGTCGGAGTAAACTGCATAACATTTACCTTTTATAAAATCGAACAAATGGATATTTTAATATTTTGTTCTTCGAATGCTTAAGGGGAGACAAATCACTATTTTTTTTATAGTATTGACATCAATATTAAATATTATTAATTGAATGTCCATATTACCTAGAAGATAATAATATAAGATCTTAACTTTAAGGTAAAGAATATTTTGCATTAGGGCTATGTTAAATACTGGGTGACCAAAACTCAAATTGATATCTGATAAAAAATAGCAAATATCAAATTTTTCTCATAAATTTGTCCTTATAGTGTCAACTACTGGTACCTTCACCTTATACGAGGGTCATTCAACAAGTACTTTCCATTTTTGTACAACTGATCGACACGCTCGCTTCCAAAGGCTGTCAAAACAAAACTAGTGAAGCGAATTGACTGAAACTTTGACAGTAGGCTAGTAAAAGAATGTACTACATGACGGTAAAACTATTTTGTGATACCAGCGCCATCGCGCGGTGAGGCTAAGTACTTGTTGAATGACCCTCGTATATATCAAATAATAATTAATTCGAACAAAATTTTGAGCAAAAAAATGTTATCTTATTATCCTTTCTTCTTTTCTATTTAATGACAAATTTGTTACTTAGATACATTAAATAATTAAACATAATATTTATAATAATATTTAATTTCAAAATTTTCCTAAAAATATGAATCATTTGATTGTGTGATCCTCAACTTATTTGAAAACAGATCATTCCCCAAAACTTTCATCCTTGCGTCTTTGTGAGGTCCATCAAGAAATCTCAACTGGACTATTTTTTTCCAATTTAAACTAAGAAAACTTTGTTTTATTTTATTCGTTTATATTAAATCAAATTTAACATAAGCATATATTTTAATTTTTATATCTAGGATAATAATTTTGATGAATAATTTTACTGCATATTAACTGGCGTTATTCGATTACAATCTTAATTTAAATTTTTCCACATTTTGTACGTTAAGATTTTATGTATTGTTTCTATTTTTCTCTGACACTAAATATTTTGTCTTAGCACTATTAATTTCGAGTCCAACTGTTTTATCTATGCCATCTTTAATTAAATTTTTCCAATCTCCTATTATATTTAAATTATCCGCATAACCTAATACTTGAATTTTTTCGTTCGATTTCTCTCTAATTTTGCTAACCACGAAATCCAATGCTAAATTAAATAAATTTGTTAATAACGCGTCTTCTTGTGTTCATTCTTTTCGAATTTCAAATGTTTCAGATAATTAATTCTCACATCTTATTTTTATTAACTTCAAGACTATTTTTTTAATATTCTCATTAAAATTAAAATTTGAAATAATTTCCTTTGATCTGTTAAGTCATATATGCTTTGTTAATAACTACGAATAATTAATATATAGAAATATTGAATTCGTTTTTTTTTTAATATTTGACTTAACTATAATATTTGATTTAATATTAATCGGTTTAGCCTGAATGAATAATGGTATCTATTCGTAATTTGAATAAAATCATTTTCAAAAGTAATTCTCAACCTTTTTTTTTACCGCGGCACACTTTTAACTGTTTAAAAATTTAGTGGCACACAAAGAAAAAGATAAGTGTAAAAGTTTACCATATTGAAAAAAGTGGCCCCCAAAACGGTTTACCTTTTTTTTTAGAACCATATTGGAAAAATTTAGAAAAAATGTTCAAGAACCTCATAATCTCGCGGCACACTAAAGTGCCGCGGCACAGTGGTTGAGAATCACTGCCTTAGAGACTTAAAATTATTGCTATCTATTCTATATCCTTTTAAAAAATCTGGAGTGTCTCCACTCGATTATCTCGCAAATTTGAATTGGATAATTAAGCATTTTTCTATATATGAAAATTAATTAAAATTTTATTCTATTCGATCATAGGATTTAAGGTTTTTAATATAATTTTCACTGATAACATTTTATTGAAATAAGAAGACTTTGGCTTAATATTATATTTTTGTGAGTTGCGCAAATTTATTGAACTGATTTTAGCTGCATTTAACTTTTATCATACTTTTGATAAAAATTAAATACATTACCAGGTACTCGACGGGGACGTAGCAATTGATGTACCCATCACATATCTTATATGGGATATTCAATGAGTATACAATTACAGCGCGTGTTTGGTTCTTTGTTGATGACACCACATCACTTGATTGCAAATCAACGTGTTAAAAAATTAATTCCGGTACTTTCAGCGATTCAATCAAGCTGAAATTCTATAAATAGCAGTTTTATACAATTTTTAATCATGTAAAAAACTATTAAACATTTATCTTTATTTTTACGGTCAATTTAGAGAAAATAAATGAAAACGTGGTAGGTAATGGTCCTCTTCCAAATGAGCTACATTTCTCAAAAGTTAGAAAACTAGAAATTTTGAATAATCCTCGTGTACCAAATTTCATTATTTTATCTCAAACCGTTTTTGCGCAATCTTGTCTACACCCACACACAGAGAGACAGACATTTTTCTCAACCTTAATGACAATGATTCAGGAACCTTCAAAACGTATAAAAACATTAAAATCTCAACATTGAAAATTTTCATGATATGGCGAGATAGTAAAAAACAAAAAGAATAATAACAGTTGCTTGTCATATATCTTTGGGATGATTTCTTTAAACCAAATAGAAGCAACTAATATGTTTATATATTCTAGTAATAGTTTTCCATTATATATAATTAATACTGCAAATGCTTTATTATTTTTAAAATTTCTCCATTACCTATATCATGTAACGTCGGTTTCTCATAATTAAGTCAGAAATATGTTACTTATTAGTTGAATGTACAATTAGAATGTAATGATAACAAATAAAATAGAATTATAAATAGAAATATATATTAATTTATTAAAGCTTTTGTGCCTGTTTTTAATTATAAGGGAATTTTGTAAATAAAACAACGTATTGATATTTTTTATTGTAAATTTATTCAAAAAAATACCAAAAATACACAAGGTTTCGATTGCTACCGAGCGTCCAGTGCCAACTGACGACTGATAGTTAATATATTGAATAAATTTAGAATAAAAAATATCAATATTTGGTTTTATTTACAAAATTCCTTTATAAATATATATTAATATTTTACTCTTAATTTATATTCCTAAATTAGAAACATCACAAGCGACTAACTAAAAAATAATAGTTATTAATTATTTATCTCTGGTATTCCCATCTATCAATTAAATAAAATGTAAATTCTGTTTTAATTTTTCTTGCGCCAAAATTTATCAATTTCAGAAAAGAGTATGGGTCTCGTTAGATTGATTTATAATATTTAACAATTATTGTTTCTTAACAATTACATTAACATAATTAGTGCTTAAATTAATTATATTTTACTTTAATTTGATTCAATTGAGGTACTAATTTTAAAGGTTTAATGTAATTAAAACTAACTGATATTATTTAATTTATAAATGTTTTTTTAAAATAAATAAAACTTTTTAAATTTATCTTTTGATTGTTTTTTTTTAGGATGAAGAGGAAGAAATTAAGTTAGAAATTAATGTGCTCAAGAAATATTCTAATCACAGAAATATAGCAACTTATTATGGGGCTTTTATTAAAAAGAGCCCTCCTGGAAAAGATGACCAACTTTGGGTAACACATTTGCTTAGTTATAATCAAAATTATTTCCTTGATGATTTTTAATATTTACATTTTTCATATTTTAGCTTGTTATGGAATATTGTGGGGCTGGAAGTGTTACAGATTTAGTAAAATGTAAGTTGCTTGTCCCCCTTAGAGAAAATAGAAAAAATTTTAATTCATTTTATCCAAAATTTTAAGGCATTTATTAAATATTTAAATAATTTCTAAAACAATTTTTGAACTTAATAATTATTTGAAGTATCGTTAAATCTTATAATTCTTGTTTTAATAATTTCAAAAAAAATATATTTAAACATCTTCAAAAAGTATTCCTTTTATTTTATATTATATTTTTTGCCTAACCTTGTCGAATGTGCTTTGCCTCTGCATCTCGAGCAGCTACGAAGGGACAATCACTAAAAGAAGAGTGGATCGCATATATTTGTCGAGAAATTCTTCGAGGATTATCCTATTTACATAGCAATAAAGTAATTCACCGAGACATTAAAGGCCAAAATGTTTTGCTCACTGATAACGCCGAAGTTAAACTTGGTAGGTTTTTCTCTTAAACACGTTACCGCCGGCATGTACCACCGGTGGCATGCACCACCGGTGGCATGCACCACCGGTGGCTAATGCCGCCAGATAAAATAATTAGACAAATTATGGAGCCGGCGGGAACGTGTTAATAGAATAATGAAATTCGTTTAAAAAGTATTAACATTATACATATATATTAAGTATTTTATTAACTAATATTAATTTATATTTTAGTGGACTTTGGAGTTTCTGCTCAACTTGACAGGACAATTGGTAGAAGAAATACCTTTATTGGGACACCTTATTGGATGGCTCCTGAAGTGATAGCATGTGACGAGAATCCAGATGCGACATATGACAACCGTTCAGATCTCTGGTCTCTAGGAATTACTGCTTTAGAAATGGCAGAATCCCAACCACCACTTTGTGACCTTCACCCTATGCGTGCACTTTTTCTCATTCCAAGAAACCCCCCACCTCGATTAAAATCAAAAAAATGGGCCAAAAAATTCCATGGTTGGTATTTATGATATAATATGAAATTTTTTTAATTTAATTTAATTGTTATTCTTATTGTGTGCTTAACCCATTGGTGACCAAATTTTTTCTTTTAATTTTTTTTTTCAGTTTTTTATTAGATATCATGTAGATAAATATAGAAAAAAATATATTTTTTACAAAAAAATATTTATGAAAGGGTTTTTGGTGTATAAAAATAAATGTTCCCATTTGGGAACGCTGGTCATTCAAGCAAGTAAAATAAAGAAATGCATTTATAAAAAGTCAAAAAAATTTTTTTTATTTTTTAAAATTATAAAAAATTATAAACATTAAATTATGTTTTTAGAATTATAAAAAATTAAATAAGTTGACCTGTGGCCAGGTCCGAACCGACCGACGGTTTGAAGTAAATTAATTAGCAGCTACAGGAACAATTTCAAATAATTTTAATATATCTATTAATGTAATAAAAAACAGATATGGATACATAAATAATAAATATAAACATTTTTAATTTTATTTTATTTATAATATATATGCAAGACCAGGCTGTGACGTCATGAATGGCTGGATGACGTCATATAATTTTAAATCAAGAAAAAACTAATAAATATGATTTTCCCGAGGATAAAATCAATACAAAGTGCATGATTCGTGATCATATATAAAAAAATCTCCTCATGTGAAATTTGGTGTGAAAATAACCCTTCCCTTCTTATCGTCGTCGCTAATACTACCACTTCCGGTTTCCGGATTTGCACCAAAAGTTGATCAATTCATCCCACTGATGTATTAAGTAAATATACCAAATTTCATCAAAATCGGTTGAGCCGTTCAGGCTGTACACATCTATACGGACGGACAGACGGACGGACGATGCTAAAAATACTTTTTTCTGTTAAGAAAATGCATGATTCGTGGAGATATGTAAAAATCTCCACATGTGAAATTTGGTGTGAAAACAATACCTCCCTTACTATCGTCGGTCGGTAAAAAACATAGGTTCCCAAACAAAGAAAAAATTTTCTTCCACTTTGTTCAAGGATCGTACACCTCCATTTGGTAACAATATCCTGTGCAAGCCATAAGCCACTGTTTTAGTACAAATCTAACAGGCTTTCCTTGAATAAACTGCTTCATGAAATGGTGACCAAAATATCGTACCATTTTTTCATCGATTTTTCAGAAAATATTCCAAATTTCATGAAATTATTATTCAATTCTACTTAATTTCTTATCTTGATTAGGTTTATATTTATATTGTGTGACTAACTAAAAAAATATTTAAGTTGATCATGCCATCCAAAATAAATAGAAAAATAAAAATCTTTATATAACAGCCGAAAGACCAGCATTCCCAAATGGGAAAAATTTATTTTTTGATGTTTTGTAAACTTCAAATGAAAATTTTTTATTTATTTGAACTAATTATAACGTCTACATAGTAAATAAAAATAAATTTATAAAAAGAATAAAATAATAATACCTTATCCACAATTTACATAAGTTTAAAAATCACAATTACTAATTTTTCAAATTTTTTTTTGTTTTTGTTGCTAACAAGTACTAATAACTGCTGTAGCTATCAAATATACTTTTAAAACAAAAGTTAGATTATAAGATGATTAGACTAGCACAAATTTGGTGTCAAATTTAACAGTTTACAAACGCTATTTAGATTTTTTCGGTTGTTCCCATTTGGGAACGCTGGCTACAAATAGGTTAACAATATTAAATTTTTTTTTATTTTATTTCATTTTCATTTTAATAACATAATAAATATATTCAATCTAAAATAGTTATATATTATATGCAAAACAAAAACATAAATTTTAATTTAATATCTAAATTTTAATTTTATATCATTTTAATAAGAAAAAATATTTTTAAAAAAAGAAAAATAATTATTAACTTTCATTTTTAAGGATTTATTGAGACTGTTTTGGTAAAAGACTACCATCAGCGACCTTACACAGAGCAATTGCTCAAACATCCTTTTATTCGGGACCAACCTACTGAGCGTCAAGTGCGCATTCAGCTTAAGGACCATATTGACCGATGCAAAAAACGAAAACAAGAAAAAGGTATGTTGCAAAAGATAATTTAATTAGTTTTATTTACAATATCTATCTGTGATCTGCTCTGATATTCATTTAAAGCACCGGTCGGGGAACACCTGGGTAAATAACCCCAAATGGGGTGAAAAATGAAATTTTTGGTGATGAAAATGAAACTTTTGTGAATAAAAAGTATACATTTTTAATTTGCTATTTTAAAAACCTCTTAGTATTTTTGCAAATTAAATTTTTAGTTATTGTTTTCTTTTCAAAATTAACATGGGGGCTTAATAAAAAAATGCTGGAGTGTCTCCACTCGACTATCTCGCAATTTGAATTGGATTAAATAACATATATTATCTTTAAATTAAATTTAATTAATTAAATTATAAATTAAAATTAATAAATAATATTTATTAAATCAGCGCATGTTTGGCTCTTTGTTCATGGCACCACGTCACGTCTTGGTGCGTGATTTGCAATGATAAAAAATTAATTCCGGTACTTTTAGCGATTCAATCAAGCTGAAATTCTATATATAACAGTTTAATACAATTTTTAATCATGTGAAAAACTATCAAACATATATCTTTATTTTTACGGTCAGTTTAGAGGAAAAAAAATCAAAACGTTGTATGTAATGACCCTCTTCCGGTTGAGCTACATTTCTCAAAAGTTAAATAGAAAACTATGAATTTTGAATAATGCCCATGTACCAAATTTCATCATTCTAGCTCAAACCGTTTTTGCGAAATCTTGGTTACACACACACACAGACATTTTTCTCAACCTTGGTGAAAATGATTCAGGAACCTTCAAAACGTATAAAAACATCAAAATCTCGACATCGAAAATTTTCGCGATCGCAATACTATCTCTGGCGAGATAGTAAAAATGCTAAAAAGAGGCGATTTGGTTTGTTTTTTTTTGCTCTTCACCATGGGGTAATATTAACTTACACAACAATATTTTGGGGTAATGATTAAAAAAGTTCCCTGACCACTGATTTAGAGAAATAATATTTTTGCATAATAATTACTTAAGTATTTATTTAAATAAATAATCCTTAATTATAAGCGTCTCTTTTAAGAGTTTATTTTTCCATTATATTTATAAAAGAAAATTATCTTTTTTCTTTTTAGAACGAGAGGATTATCGATATTCTGGTTCGGAAAATGAAGAGGAAGAAGTAGGAGTAGCCGGTGAACCATCTTCAATTGTTCAAGCTCCAGGCGGTGATACTTTACGACGGAATTTCCAACAAATTCAAGAGGGAAGAACTCTTTGTCAGCCAACCAATGCTGCTATTTCAGAACCTACACCACCACCTAAAGAACGTGATCGACGAAGTAAGGAGAGAGAAGAAATTCCTGAACCCGGACCTCCAGCAAGACCACCAATTCCTCAAAGATTAATTGGTTAGATTATTTGAGCTTATTTCTATTTTAACAATGTTAATTTGGAATATTTGGAAATCTATTTTTTCAATTACTTTATGTGAAGATTTGATCTTTGCGCCAAATAAACTTACTTATAGTATTAATGTTGCTAAGATAACTTTTATTATGATTTTACTTATGTGATCTATATTTTTGCTTTGTCATCATTATAATGATAAGTTATGTTCTTATAAATAGTGGTTCCTGATCCACATCCTCCTTCACGACCATTGCCGCCACCTCCCAGAGAAGATCGTAGTTCAAAACCAGCGACACCACCCACCTCATCATCACAACAACAACAAAGAAATTCACATATATTTAAGCCAATGGTAAAAATTCATGTTTTTTCTAAACACATACTTTTCATATAATTAAGTCATGTATTTTTAAAACATTTCACAAAAAAAATTTGAAATATAAATAAGCTCACTTAATTTATTTATATCTTATGAATACAGTAAATATTTTAAATATAATTGATAAAATATAAACATAAAACTAATTTACACATCTAAAATTGTTAATAAAATTATAGTACTTTGTTTTTTATTTTATCTGGAATGTTTTTTTTATTATTTATTATTTGTAAATACAAAAATATTTTATTTATTCACTTTAGATTAATCATTTATAATCCTAAATTAAAATTTCTATCCAATTTATTTATTTAATATTAATATTAAACCTAAAACTTAAATTTATAATTTTTTATAAAGCAAATTTTATTTTTTTCTTTATTCTTATTTATGTATGGCTTGCATAGATTTATTTCCACAAGCATAGTTTAGTTTTTTTTTAATTTGCACTTTCACCTAATTTTGTTTGTATCATCTTTTTTTTAAGCTACCCCCGCGACGACCAGAGGTAATCCATTCATTTTTCATCTTTAATTTATTTTATATTTTAGTTTAAACTATTTTTCACCTTTTAATTTATCATACAACACCTGCATGAAGCTTTTTAATGCTTTTAATCATTTGGTGTTGAATTATTGTTATTAATCTTATTTTACTTTTATTAAAATATACAAGATAATTAAATTTTAAAAAAATTAAATAAATTTTAATTTAATTTATTAATTAATATATTATTCTTGATTATTTAATACATATTCAAGAATTTCAAAAAGAAAGAAAAAAAAATGACCAAATATTAATTTCTTTTGCTCATTTAATAGTATAATAATGTAACTTAAAATAAATATAAAAAATTTAATTCCATTACAAATATTTAAACTTATATTTTTAACTCTTAGAATGATCTTTCTTAATTATAAAATACTTTTATCAACATAGGATCTCGACATGTTAGCTGCTCAACTCAACGAATTAGGAGTAGGTCCAATGGGATCTTCCGGGAGTGGAGGCGATCGGGAACGCGATAGAGATCGAGATCGTGAGCGAGATCGTGATCGTGACAGAGATCGAGATCGAGATCGGGATCGGGATCGGGATCGAGGAAGACAAAATGGACATAATAAATCGGTTGAATCTACAAATACTCCATCTGGACAAGGAGTGGTGGCAGAGTCTGATAGTGATGAGGAAGATGATGGACGAGTTAGAAATGATGGAACTCTTTTGGCGAGTGACCCACCTAAACCATTGTAAGATTTCATTTTCATTTTTTTTTCATCCCCTTTGCTTTTTATTCTTTTCTTTGCTTTTAGCATTTAAATATATTAAATAAAAACCAAAATTTAAAATAATTTTTAATATTATTATTTCGTTTATTGGTTCATAAAAATTTTAATAAATTGTTTTTCTATATTAAACAAAAATATTTAATTTTGTTTTTATATTAAGTAAAATTATATAATATTTATAAAAATATCAGCTTAGATCAGACGTCAAACTCATATCTATATATACAGGGTATTATAAAAGGACTTTACAACTTTGAAAGCACCTAGATATTTATTGAAATTACTTACAGAATTGAGAAAGGTATCATTTTATTACAAAACACTTCAAGTTTAACATATGAGTGTCATTTTGGTTCGATGGAATATCCCTTGGTAATGCGACATACATCTCACCGATAATCGATTTCTTCCCACACTCATTTCATTATATCAGTTGTAACTTATTTGTATTAACTATTTTGTATTTAGTTGGGGTTGATTATTTTCAATGTTCAAAAATTAATAAAATAAGATTTTTAGAATGATTATATTATCTATTTTGTATTTATTAATTACACTATGTATACATACTAGTTTTTTATATTCATGTTATTTTTAAACTAAATATCTAAAATTATTCTTAGAAGAAATTGAAAAAATAACATAACACATGCAGATTTTTCACTATCTTTCAGTGTGTTTGACTTGTAATATGAAATTAAAAAAAACAACTTGTTATTATCGGATATATAAAAATGAAAATTGAAACTTTTAGAAATCTATCTTTCTATTTATATATTTTTTATATTTTATTTTCAAAGCTTTAGCAAACTAACCATCTTTTTTCTGCGTTTTTACTAATCCATGTTTTTCCCTGCCACCTCTTGTTTTTTCGAACGCTCTCCAGGCCGGAACTGTCTTCTATTTACAGACCGGCAGAATCTGCGCATGGGCCTCAAACTTTACTCATTCATGAAGGTAAGAAAAAATAATATATATTTTATGAATAAAAATAATTTATATAATTTTAATTCATTCTTAAAAAGAATAATACTTTTTTGTCATATGTTATATATATATTTTTTTTTATTTTTATTTTATAATAATGATTTTTATACAATGTTTATAATGTATTCTCTCACCCAGTTGTTCGCAAATGTGTGTAAGTGTCTGCAAAATTATGAAAAACATTTCTTAATTTTAGTAAAAATCGGATATAAATATTTTAACCATTTAAATCTTTTTTTCTTTTTGTTCCATCTGCATATAGGAATTGAGAGTGATCTTATTAGATGAAATATCGCAGAAATTTGCAACAAGCATTTTTCTTTTATTTTTATCTCAAATTCATTTCATGTGAATATACCTTATACATTTATATTTTCACTTTTTCATTTTTACTGTTTATAATCCTTACTTAAGTGTTTTCCAACCTGTGGGGCGCGAAGGTATTAGAACCAATTTGTTTTCTAAAATCTATAATATGTTTTTGCTTAATTGAGTGTGTGTGGGTGTGTAATGTGTATGTGTTATTTTGTAGCCCTTTAAATAAATTACTATATTATGTGAATATTTATGAAATTAGATTATTACAAAAATTAAGGGGGGGGCAAGAATTTTTTTTTTAAAAAAGGGGGGGCGGTACAGAAAGGTTGGAAACCACAGCCTTACTTTAACAACAATTATGTAAATTATGTTAATTACATAAATATCTAAATAATGTTTCTTAATAATCTAGGACCTTCTTCAAGTGGAGCACCTACACGACCCCTTCCACCAACCCCAGACGAAGAAGAAAGCGGCGAATCCACACTGGTTATGAAACGGGTAAGATATTCCACAGTTAGTCTCAAATATCATTGGATCATCGTCATTGAGAGCATTGCCACTAACGCCATGGCTTCAATTGCCTAGCGTCATGCTTCCCTCTCTTACTCCCTTGCACGGTCTTAAACCGTCCTCATATCACGAACCGTTGCGAGGTTTTATTTTCAACTATTAACTAAAAAGATTATTCATTTATTATTATTATTTTTTATAATAAATATTTTATCATTTTAATTTTTCTGTTCTTTTCAACTTCAAATGTCATCCAAATGCTTTTTAGTGTAGTAACATTTGGAATGTTTCATTGGATAAAGAAATGTTCGCTGGCGTCAATTCATTTGTTTTTTCTTTCTTTCTTTGCTTTCGTTGTCGTCTCACACACATATTCACATCAATCACGTTTTATACACAAACCTCCAATACTCATTAAAATCGACGACCAAAACAGAGGGAGCAACAACAGCGCTCGCAACTGCCTCAATCGAGTCGACAATCACAAATTGAGGAACAAAAATTGCTCAAAGAATGGGACTTTGCAAGATTTTTTCAAAATTTCAATTCATCACAACTCACAAATAGCAATAATAATCTTAAAAAAGAAGCGAGTGAAATGCCGAGACCTCATTATCCGTCCTTTCGTCGAGAAAACTCGGATTTTTTCCCTGCCACTCGTCATTCCGCAGTTTTTGAGGCCACTCGATCGAATAGTGGACTTTTTAATTCTCGACGTGTATCGGAAATTGGCGGTCAGAGTTCTTTGGGAGAACCGATTCTCACCGATTTTGTTCCAAGAGATAATAGTGGATCAATAATACCCGCCCGTCCTCGTCGTGAAAAAACCGAGGGCGATATTGTTTTACGTCGCCAAGAACTGCGCAACACTTTAGAAGCCCATCGGAGGGATTCTGAAGAGAGGTTCGCCAGGGAGGGTGACCGAATGCGACGACGCGCTTCAGGCACTGCCACCCGGGAACGCAATAAGGTCAGATCCCCCTCAAGCACACAAAAATACACCGCCAGATACATACAACAGACACACTTCTATCTATTTCTATTATTTTATTGTTTTAAAATATTTTCTATATTTGAAACAAGCAGTCGCTATCTCTTTCAATTAGACAGATTTTTAACCTAGACTAGGGCTAGAATATTAGAAAACTATAGAAATTTGTTCTTGAACTTGTATTAAATTACTTTAACTTATTATAAAATTTTTAAATTTTATTTTTTAATTTTTTTAATAGAATATTTTTGATCTATCTATCTTTCTCTGTGGCTCTTTGGAACTCGAAAGTTCTTGGCCGCAGCAACCACACCTTTCCAAGCATCCCTATCCCGAGTCACAACTCTCCAATCCTACCCCTCTCGCACGTCCCCTCCTACATTATCCACCCACCGCGTACTTGGTCTTCCAAGCGGGCGTTTCCCACTCGGTTTCCCCATTAATATATTTTTCGCCTATATAGAAATTTGTTCTTGAACTTGTATTAAATTACTTTAACTTATAAAATTTTTAAATTTTATTTTTTAATTTTTTTAATAGAATATTTTTGATATATCTATCGTCAGAGAGTTGAGAGGATGATTCCATTAAAAAAAGAAAAAAAAATTAAGATTTTTTATTTATATCCAAATTATTTTTTTATATATTTTATTAATGAATCAGGATCTTGTAGATTTCTGTACCTTTATATATAATATAAATTTTATTTGATTCCTTTCTGACAAAATCAACAACTACAAAGTCAAGTCTACAATTTTTCAATCTTTTTTTATCTATTAGTGATAGTTAACGAATTAATTAATTTTTCGCAATTCTTTCCTCTCCCATTCTAGCCACATGCCCTGCCTTCCTGATTTTATAATCCTAACTTTGGATTTTTGATATATTTAATATATAAATATATATTTAAAAATTTAGGAAAAATTATGAACACTTTTAAAAGATAATTAAATTTAATAGATAAATAATATATGAAATTTAATAAAATAGTTAAATTTAGAAATATAAATAATTAACTGAGTATATTCAATTATTTTCTATTTTTTCAATAAATGAGATTATTGGTTAGTTTTTACAACAATTTCTTCTTTATAAAAAGAATAATTATTACATGTTCCCGCCGTAATGTACCACCGGTGGCTCATGCCGCCACATAAAATAAATAAAAAAATTATGGAACCCGTAACCGGTAACGTGTTAATGCTGAAGAAAATTAAAAGATATATTTTTAACAATCTATTCAAGTATAAAGTTTTTTATTTACAAGTTTAGAACCTTAAGTATATTTCTTAAATTTTATTTCGAAAACTTAACATTCCCTTAGCTTAGCTAGCATTATCCACACACAAAAAAATGAGTAGCTAGATAAAAGCATGGAGTGTTATAGATTATCAATAACTTTCAATTATATATAATATTATTAACTTTTTAATTAGAAATATTAATTATCAATAAAATATATACTCCATATACTTTCCAAACTACTCTTTTTGTTTTGTGTGTATATCTGTATGTGTGTGTGTGTATGTGTGTGTCTGTGTGTACGTTCTGATGGGTTTTTTTGCGTGCGTTTGTTTGTTTTCTACTAACGGCCAGGCAGCATGTTTCTCAAGAATTTAATAGAATGATTAAAAAAAGACACTGAACATCATATATGCTTAAAAGTTTTAAATTATAAAAATTAATAAGAAAAAATAAAAATTAAAAAAAAAGTCCACTAACAAACAGAAGAACAATACAAGAAGAACGAACTATCTCTTTTTTCAAAAATCAAAAAAAAAAAAAAAAATGAAATCTGGCATCTGCATGAAGCTGCGAGATTAAGCCCCAAGCAAGCCCAGCAAGCGCTATGCATGTTCGGCGTGGTCCTTCAAGAGGGCCTTGGTCTTCGGCATGCAGGAAGCCACGACACGCCGCTCAGCCGACAGCTACGTATATTAAAAAAATAAAAAAAAAAACCCAATTGAAATCAATAAAAGAAATGAAACAACATCAACGCATGTCGCGGGATTTTGTGCATTTTTCTGTTATGTTTTGTTTTTATTTATTATTTATTTATTTATTTTTTATTTTACGTTAACTCTTTTACATTTTTATTTACTCCTTATTTCTCTTTTAGCTTTGATTAGCTTATAATTTGTAATTTTGTTTGTTTTTTGTTTTTTTTAAATTTTTTTTTTGTTTTTTTTTTGTTACTAATTCATCTGACCAATAAAAATGCTTTTGCTTGAATCCGAGTAATGTCAAAAATTTAAACAAAATTTCTTTATTCATCACTAGACAACTTTTAAATATAATCAATTCATTCGGGTGTTAAATTTAGGTTTAGTTTTATTGGCTGCCTACTCTCCTTAATTCATCAAGGGGTCATTTCATTAACATTTACAGCAAAAAAAAATGCATGTGTACGTGCATTCAAGTCTATCAGATAGGTTTGTGTTCTCACTGCTGTCACTAAGCATACATTCTTAAAAGAAAAGTTCAACCTGGTTTATCTTTGCTAGTCAATCCATTATTTAACATTGAATCCATTCACCTTGATTAAATGCATTTATGTTGCCAGCTTTAACAAAATACAGGGTTATCATAAAAGAATGGTGCGGTTTCGAACATTGTTTAAAGAAAAACAGAATTACTTACAGTTAATGTTGTTTATTAATCTAATTTGTCGTTTCATACAATTTTTTTTTACATAATTAATAAATTTCAATATGGGCGCCCTTCGTCGCTCGACAAATGTCCAAACGATAGATAATCAACTTCTCTCTAAACGTATTTATTAAAGCTTTTGTGGTTATTTTGATAATTATTAAGGGAATTTTTATTAAAAAGATCACTAGCGTGTTATGTTATTTTTGCGTGGTGGATCTCTTCCAAATTCACTTTGGAACGCACGTTGAACTAAAATTATGGATTTTAATTCAGCCATCAATAAAACACACTTTGCTTTATCTTTAAGAACATAGTAACTCACTAAACTCACCGCAACAACAGTACAAGAACATAACCAATGCACTGAAGTGTGTTTAAACCAGCGTGTTATTTTTGTGTGGTGGATCTCTTCCAAATTCACTTCGGAACGCACGTTGAACTACTCAGCCAAAACACACTTTGCTTTATCTTTAACAGAGAACATAGTAACTCACTATACTCACCGCAACAACAGTACAAGAACTGGTGTTGAGGTTAGAACAGCTTATTAACAAACTTTTGGGTTGATGGCTTTCAGAGATACCAATATAACATTTAAAAATTTCCCGACAATCTTCCTACGAATTACTGAAACTGCACCATTCTTTTATGATAACCCTGTATATTTTAAGATTGTTTGCCAAGTGGCTTCTGTTTGAAAACAATAGCCACGCGCTTCTATCAATCATTCATTCTATCATAAAATCATTATGGGGTTCTACCTTCTTTTTTTCATAATTTAAGGAGAGTAATTGAGAATTTAAAAGAAAAAATAACAACCCCCAATAATCACATTTTGCATAAATGAATGAGTTCTTTCTTTTTTTTTTAATTCATTCATTAAATCACGCGATTACTTTTTGTTTTAATACGCGGGTTTTTTTGTGGGCAATTGGCAGAACCGGGAGGAGCGACGCGGTGACTTCCATCGTATGGATTCTTCGTCGGGGCAACTGTCAACGCCCGGATCGCGCACCAGCAGCGTGCTGCCCGATTTGCTCACGCAGGTGACTCGCACTGGGCAAGAGGTTGCACAATATCGAGTTCAAACTAATTCATCTACCTTCCTTTTACTTCATCAAAATTACGTTCTCGATTTCAATTGAAAAGAAATTCTATTTATTTTACTTCTATAATTATTTAATTTATTTTACAACCGGATTGCGAATCAAAAGTTATTAAAAAAACAAAAAAAAAACGTATAACGTAATTAAATAAAGCAGCCAGAATTGACAGTATTCAAATATTTATATAAAAAAAAAAATTAAACAACTTTTTAAAATTTAATTTAATATGACAAAAAAAAGACGATTGAGAATATTTTCCATTGAAAATAATGCACCTCGATTACTTTTCATTACATTTCCCTTCTTTTCCATTCCCCCCATCGTGCTTGTTTTTAACATTCCCAATATTTTGTAACTTTATTTCAAAGCTAAATATTCTCATTTTTTTAAAAAGTTTTGGTAATTGTTTAGACTAACCAATGTATGATGGATTTTGATAAAACTTAACCAGTTTATTCCTTTTTTGATTCAGAACAAACTTTCCTTAAAAAGTATGCCGCTTCTAGTTTACCAGATAAAATTGATTAAAGTTTACATATAAATCCATTGATATCTTATTTAGCTACCATGTTTGATTATTTGACCACCAGAGGACTCTACTAATTTTCATTTTATATAGGTTCGGTTTGGATATAAGAAGATTAAAAAATTAATTAATTAAATAATTTTCCTATATCCAAATAAAAAAATTAGTGAATTAGTCAATAAAACATTAAATGGCTGCTCTAGTTTATATGCAAACTTTAATAAGTTTTATCTCGTAAACTAGAAGCGACCACCACATAATCTTTAAGGAAAGTTTGTTTGGAATCAAAAAAGGAATCTACTGGTAAAGTTTTATCAAAATCCATCATACATCGGTTAGACTAAACAATTACCAAGATTTTATTCAAATGATTCTAAAACGAATAGAAAATTATTAGAACATAACGATATATAAAGCCTAAATAAATACAATCCTTATCTAATCTATATCTAATACATTTATTCTAAGTTTAAATATATAAATCTTAACATAAGTTTTAAAATCTTTCAATTTTAAGGTTTATATTATATAGAAATTTCCCCCACCCCAAAAAAAAATAATAACTAAACTTAGCTTTTTAGAAATCTAGAATTTTTTTTATTATTTTGATTATTATAACTTTTGATTTGCTTATTTAAAATATATCTTATTTTAATTTTTGTTATATTATTTAAATTTATTATTGATTTGATTATTTATTGCATCTTTAATTTTTTTTTTGACTGTCCGCGAACATAAATTCTTAATTCTGTATAAACAAAATCATTTTTTCTTGTTTAAGTTAAATTATATTCTAAATTTATTTATTTCCAAATAGGCTTCATCGAGTCCTGGAACTCCTAACCAACGACAAGACAAATCAACTAGTGAAGAGGTGAGAATCCATTGGAAAAAATCACTTTCAATTTTTATCATTATTATTATTACTGTCATTTGTGCGTGTTTTTTATCTGCCTTCAATCACAGCATTAAAATTATTAAAACACAGCATTCTTACATTAAAAAAAATCCTTCACAGCTAATATATACAAATTTCTACATTTCAAATTTTCCATCAGAGCTAATTTCATCACTAACAGTTCGTAATCTAAGAAATATCAATATCTTGGACTACAACAACTGACAGAATAAATTACTCTCATAGTTTTTTGAAGTAATGCAAATTCAAGTTAAGAAATTGGCTCTTGAAATGAATATATAAAATATATAATATCTATTTAAAATTTAATTAAATATATAATATATTTCATTTAATAATTCTTAGATAAATTATTATTTGAAAGGATTTAAATAATTTTAAACCTAACACTTTTTGTTTATCAAATTAATTTCATGTAAAAGGATTTTAAAATTTTTCTCTTTCATATTCTTAATATAATCAACCCTTTAAACTCTTAAAACAGTGATTCTCAACCTTTTTTTTTTACCGCGGCACACTTTTAACGGTTTAAAAATTTGGCGGCACACCAAGAATAAAATAAGCGTAAAATTTTTACCATATTGAAAAAAAAAGTGGTCCCAAAAACAGTTTTTTTTTAACCTAATTGAAAAAAATTTAGAAAAAATGTCTTAAATGTTTAAGAACCTAGTCCAAAAAACGTTTTACCTTTTTTTTATAACCAAATTGAAAAAATTTAGAAAAAATGTCCTAAATGTTTAAGAACCTAGTCCCAAAACCGTTTTACCTTTTTTTTTAAAAACCAAATTGAAAAAAATTTAGAAAAAAAAAGTCGGAAATGTTTAAGAACCTAGTCCCAAAACCGTTTTATCTTTTTTTTTTAGAACCAAATTGAAAAAATTTAGAAAAAAAAGTTTAAGACCCTCGTAATCTCGCGGTAAATGTAAGTGCCGCGGCTCAGTGGTTTGAGAATCACTGGCTTAAAAGATTTGAAATATATTTTTATAAAAATGATTAAAAATTAATATTAATATTCTTTAACAACATATTTACACAATCTTATATTTTAAAAATAAATACATAAAAATATACCATAATGCAATTCGACACTCAGAATAAATTTCTTTTTTTATATAAATTCTGTTTTAACTTCATAATTTAAAAAGGTGAAGGTCTAACACACCTAACATTCTTAAAGGCCTAATTTCCAATCTTGATTGCGTTTGATTAAGAGTGTCCATTTAATGAAAAAAAAAAAAAAGAATGACATATGTGATCTCGGCGCAATCCAAAACTTTACCTAATGCGCCTCACTCTTTCTGTTCGCCTGGAACTAACCGCTGCCTGGCTGAGATCCTGAGACACCCCATCACTTTCATTGACACAACACTACTAATCTGAGTAAGTACCAGTACTAGCTCCACGCCTCAAGCTTAATTACACATGATCGGACCGAGCCGCTTATGCCATGATCGTGAGCTTCTGGTCGCAAATATCACTAAAAGAAATATTGCGATTAGACTTGAAAAGATGTGAATGGTCTTTTTCTATAACTATTAGCTCGTTTCTAACATTATTTAAACAAATGCCTTTCTTTCTTTTCTCTTAAATCACCTTTTGATAACTCTTCATCTACTCTGGGTGATCATAATTGCTGCTTAAACTAACACTTTAACTAATTTATATTTTATTTTTAATCATTGAACTTATATTATTATATTATAAAATACTCACGCATCTACATATATTATATATTTAATATAAGAAATTTTAAAAGGAATATATTTCCTTATCATTCATTTAAATATTATCTTTTTAAAAAAAATACTGCTTATAGGGTTTATTTATTACCCTATAAGCACTATTTTGATTTTAGATAATATTGCATTATTTTTATCAAAATCAAATATCTGTTATTTTTTTTTTTTATAATTGTAGCTGATAATTTTTTTTATGGTCACCCTTCTTTTTATCAGACATATCATTTTATAAGAAAATCTAAACAAATACAGTAGAAGTCTGATAATCCGGCACGTTCGGGACCGGATCGGTGCCGGACTATCGAAAATTCCGGATTATCGGGCGGTAATTAGGGTAATAATTAAACTAAAAATACAGTTTGCGAATACATACAACAAAGTTTATTTTACATTTTATATAATGTATGTACACGTACTGTAAAACATACTTCATTTATTGTGAGATTTAAAAATCTGGATGTTTCCACTCGACTATCTCGCAAATTTGAATTAGATTAAATAACATATATTATATTTAAATTAAATTAAATTAATTAAATTATATAAATTAAAATTAATAAATAATATTTATTAAACCAGCGCATGTTTGGCTCTTTGTTGATGACACCACGTCACTTGCTGGCGCATGATTGGCAGTCAATGTGTTAAAAAAATTAATTCCGGTAGTTTTATACAATTTTTAATCATGTGAAAAATTATCAAGCATATATCTTTATTTTCACGGTCACTTTAGAGGAAAAAAAAATCAAAACGTTGTAGGTAATGATCCTCTTCCGGTTGAGCTACATTTCTCAAAAGTTGATAGAAAACTATGAATTTTGAATAATGCCCATATACCAAATTTCATGATTCTAACTTTCTCAAACCGTTTTTGCGTAATCTTGTCTACATACATACACACATACACACACATACAGACATTTTTCTCAATCTTAGTGAAAATGATTCAGGAACCTTCAAAACGTATAAAAACATCAAAATCTCAACATCGAAAATTTTCGTGATCGCAATATTATCTCTGGCGAGATAGTAAAAAAGTCACGATTTTTGGCGTTTAGTATAAAAATCTTTTTCTAATGATATGGAAATCAATAATTTCTGAAGCTCTGTAGCTAGACATAGTCGGCATTTAACAGGCCATTTAAAGCATTTAAAATTTTGAATTACCCCTTGGTCCATGGGTTGAATCAAAGATGTTACGTTATGTTACGTTAGGTGGGAACAGAGTAGCAACAATATTTCCAGAAACTAACTCATCTACTGGCGGGTGGGCTTTGCAATTGTCTAAAAGAAGGATACCTTTAGTATCTTCTGGTAGACCAAGGCTTTTGAAGGATTTCTTGACCTCAGGAACAAAGTGGTGAAAAGAGGGCGGCAGTAATCCATGCATTTGATTGAGCATCGATTGAACATGCAAGTGTGTAACATTCTTAAAAGCCCTGGGTTTTGCAGATTTACCTATCACAAAAGGGGAATAATTCTCGAGCGTTTTTATTTGCTTTAAAGACACAGTTTTGGAGAAAACCAAAATTTTTACAATTTTCCGGAGCGATGCCGGACTATCGGGCTGTTGGATGCCGGACTAATGGACTTCTACTGTAGTAAAGCTCCAATATTATTAATTTAATTTAAACACTAAAAGACTTTAAACTTTGAAAATTGAATTTCGAGTCCATACAACTTCTATTTCGATGATATATCTGATAAATTGACTCTGTTGATAATTCTAATAGAATTTCTTTCCCCTATTGATATAAGTAGAAAAAGGAAATATTGCTCAATTATTTATTCTTGTTCTTTTTCTTCTGTCCCCAACTTGTGCGAATGTTGAAGAATGTCTGTATTTTGCATTTGGGCTCTGTCTGTGTGTGCAGTACCGGCAGGCCGTTGCTAAGCCACACGTCACGTCCCCCCATCACCCATCCACGTCTCTCTCTTCCATAACCTCTTCCTCTTCCTCTTCCGTACCAACTGCCGCAATGCCACCCCACTTGCTCCAACAGAAACAGCGCTCGTTCCTGACCTTCGGCTTTGGCGCCGGCGGAAGTGGCAGCGGTCCTTCACGGCGGGAGAGTCACGTCAACGTCAACGTAACACCGACCAGTCACGACGTTGGCAGCGACACTCCCGAAATTAGAAAATACAAGAAACGTTTCAACTCCGAAATTCTCTGCGCAGCCCTTTGGGGTACAATAATTTTAAGATTTTAAAACAACTCCAAATAATAACAACAAAAGAAAAAACATTTTTCTTGAGAAAACATTATTTTGTTATTATTTTTTTAAATGTTAATTTTTAAAGATTTATTTTTTTTTATCATTTCAGGTGTAAATCTGCTGATTGGAACTGAAAATGGACTGATGTTACTTGATCGAAGCGGTCAAGGAAAAGTTTATCAATTGATCTCGCGTAGACGCTTTCAACAAATGGAAGTGCTTGAAGGCCAAAATATTTTGGTCACAATTAGCGGGAAAAAAAATCGTGTCAGAGTTTATTACCTTTCATGGTTAAAATCAAAAATTTTAAGAACAGATGGTGTCAGTGATGTAAGTTTAAAAAAATTAACTTAAAATACGATCAGTATTCCTTTCCAAATCTATTCTAAATTATTATAAGATTTATTATAAATCAACTCGGAAGTATATATGTCTGATTATAACTTGAGAGGCCCAAGTCCCAAAACTCACCACCTCTATTGGCTAATTGCGGTTAGGTTATGACAAAAATATACTATTTTCATTAAAAATTTAATTATTATTATTTATTTATAATATATTATATCATAAAGTTTGTTATTTATCACTTATAAATCTTTTTATATTAAAAATAAATATTAAATATTTTTGTTTTTACTATAAATTGATGATTATCAGAATTTATTGGGAAAGAATAGGGATTGGAGGGTTGTGGCTCAGAAGAGGGACACTTGGAGAAGTGTGGTTGCTGCGGCCAAGAACTTTCGAATTCCGTAGTGCAGTGGCGTACCGTGTGGTTCTTATGCCTGGGGGCAACTGAGAGATTAGCGCCCCCTTTCTTATATATATATATATTTAATTTAATTTTTTTTAAAGAATATTAATGACGAATAACGAAACAGCTTTAACAGATTTTAATAAGCATATAAATAATATTTATTGACTTACACAAAATACAGTTTAACTTTAAATATTAATTCTTCTTTTGTTCCAAATTGGCTTCCCTAATTTTGCGCCCCCTAAATTTGGCGCCCCGGGACATATGTCCCCCCTGCCCCCCCCCCCCCCCCTAGTTACGCCACTGCCGTAGTGCCTCAGAGATAGATAGATAGATCAGAATTTATCTAAATAATTTAACATAAATTACTTTTATTTTCATATAAATCCAACTCTTTTTTACACGATAAATACATTTTTTAGATAACATAGCATGATATATGCAACAAGGTAAATGTAGCACAAGTAAAACTAATATTTTCCAAAAATAAACTTGGTAAAACAAATAATAATGAAATCGATATTACATATTTATAAAGCAAACAAATTATCAGAAAAAAAAAGCTAAAAAATAAAATTATTATACAATGAAAAACATATACATCAGGGGCGGCCCACGACAGCTATTTTTGCGGCTCGTGACCACTTTTGACGTTTTTTTAAAAAATTTTCAATTTGACTCTTTAAAAAAAAAGGTAAAATGTTTTTCCTTTTCGACTTTTTTTAAAATTTTTGCGGCCCACGACCACTTTTTTAAAAAAAATTCAATTTGACTCTTTAAAAAAAAGGTAAAAATGTTTTTCCGTTCGACTTTTTTTTAATTTTTTGCGGCCTACGACCACTTTTTTAAAAAATTTTCAATCTGTCTCTTTAAAAAAAAGGTAAAAATTTTGCTGCCCACAATTTGTCAATTTGTCTCTTAAAAAAAATAGGTAAAATGTTTTCGCGATCAGAATTTCTATGAATATTGATTTTTTTTTTTTTGCGGCCCGCTTAAAGTTAAACCTTGTTTGTTTGGCCCAAGTGTACCTATCAGTTTGACACCCCTGATGTACATAGTACATATGTATGAATAGTGACAAAAAAATGTAAACGTCATGGGGCGCTGTTGTCAACCAGCTGAGAAAGGTCATTGTCATTGCCCGATAACATCGCCCCTTGTGTTTACGTTTTAGTCAATGAATATAACCAACATACACTATAAACATTGAAATTTAAACAAAAATATATTGAAGATACATTTGCTATGTTGAATTATATTATATAACAAAATAAAGAAACATTAAATATTTATAAATAATTCTGTTATCCCTTAATTCTCTAATACAAATTAAACAAGTTATCATTCAAAATAGTGTGGGCATAAGTCGACCGTATTCTGATTACGTCGCAATGAAAATTATAATGAATTTTTCTTTCTGGTTTGTGAGAAAGCAAAATATTCGTGTTAAAAATTCATATTGGTGAACTGTATTATTAAAAATCATGTTTATAGAATATCAAATATTAATTTAAAATATTTGTTGTATTCTTTTGGATAGTGGGGGTGAGGTTTCAATCAGTGATACATTGGTAAAATAAGAAGTAAGGGCCCAAAACGGTTTTGGGACTAGGTTCTTAAACATTTCCCACTTTTTTTTATAAATTTTTTCAATTTGCTTCTTAAAAAAAAGGTAAAAGTTTTTGGAACCACTTTTTTCGATATGCTACACTTATCTTTTTCTTTGTGTGCCGCCAAATTTTTAAACCGTTAAAAGTGGGCCGCGGTAAAAAAAATGTTGAGAATCACTGCTCTAGACTATAAAAAATAAATAAAGAATCAATTTTATTTCTAAAGATGTATAAAATTTATATTTCACTCATTTATTTTAAAAATGTTTTTTTTTGTTTTTGTTTTTTTTGTTTACTTTTCAATTATAAGATAAAAATATCAAAATCGATCAAAAAGTTATACATTTATTATTTATTTATTAAAGAAAACTGTATCAAGTTTTTTAGATAAATATTTAATTTATTCAGTGATGTATTGGCAAAATAAGAAGTAAGGGAACGCATAGTGGGAGCAAAAAAAATGGCCTATTTTCAACAAACTATTTTTTTCCATATAAGTTTTTATTTTTTCTTATTCTTACTATACAAAATATTAACGAACACAAAAAAAAGAAACTATAACAGTAGATTTAAGTGGGAGTTGTCGGAACATGAAAAAGTACTGGAACGCGTTCCGGTTCTGAAAAAAAGTAAGGGAACGTCGTTCCCTCCGTTCCCCTCCAAATACACCACTGGTTTCAATCATTGTCTCTTTACTATTTCTAATATTTATTTGCAAATGATTCCCTAAAATGTGAGGATTAAAATTCTTTTTCCTCCTAAACAATACTAATAAATCATTGACTAATAATTTTGATCTTATATTTTATAGCAAGTGGAAAGGCGCAACGGTTGGATTAATGTAGGAGATCTCCAAGGCGCTGTTCACTTCAAAATAGTTAAATATGAAAGAATTAAATTTCTTGTGATTGCCCTCAAAGATTCCATTGAAATATACGCTTGGGCGCCAAAACCTTATCACAAATTCATGGCTTTCAAAGTAATTAATAATAATTATATTATTTTCTTTATAAATTTTTTTCATTACTGCATTTTTTTTAATAATTAAATTAATTTAAAAATCCTCATATAAATTAAACAGCATATCAAATACATTTAATAAGTTATTTTATTTTTTTACTAATATCTGTTTTAGTCTTTTGGAGAATTAGCCCACCGCCCCCTTTTAGTGGATTTGACTGTTGAAGAAGGAACAAGGCTCAAAGTTGTTTATGGTTCAGCGGATGGATTCCATGCCGTTGATTTAGATTCGGCTCATGTTTATGACATTTATCTTCCCAAGCATGTAGGTTACGCTCTGATTTCTTTTGAAATATTTATAATTTTGTAATATATTATATTTAAAATATAAATATACAAATTTTTTAATTGAAAAATTTATTAAAAAATAAAATATTAATTTTTCAAATATTAAAGTTAAAGAATATATATAAAAACAAATATGATTTAATTTATTATTATTTAAGGTAAAGGAGGGTAATTTCGTAACCCTGTACACGTTTCCTAATGCTGCCATGTTAGTTTTCATATATGCTAATTGACTTTTTGCAATATAACTCAGTAATGTCTATTTGAATAACTTAGTAATTTTAATTTTTCTTACTTATACTGATACCAGAAATTTTCGAAGAAATTTTCTGAAATGTAGGTAATTTCGTCAATTCATGTAATCGTTGATGTTAATTTCGTCATAATTGTATGTGTAATTTCGTCACTCACATTTTACTACTTAGGATCCCTTCTGTTCTAAAATCTAATGGGTAAAAAAAGCAACTTTGCACTCAGCTGAATCAAAATGAAATTTTTATTTAAGTTAATTACATTTAATTGCAATTAAATTCCATCTAATCTAATCTAATCTAAAAAATTTGAAAGTTCATTCACCATGTATACATTTCGTGTCTTACTGATTTTCTTTGGAGTGTTTATGTCACCAATAATTGCATTCCAAGGGTTTCACATGATTAAAAATTATATAAAACTTCTATATATAGAATTTCAGCTTTATTAAAAGTACCGGAATTAATTTTTTTAACAGGTTGACTGGCAATCACGTGCCAGCACGTGACGTGGTGCCATCAACAAAGAGCCAAACACGCTGGGGTTTAATATATATTTATTAATTTTAATTTATAATTAATTAAATTGAATTTAAATATAATATATGTTAATTAATCCAAATCAAATTTGAGAGATTTTTTTATAGTCGAGTGGAGACACTCCATTTTTTTTTAAATAACGTTTTTCAATTTTGTATGTTTTTTTAAGTTTATATTATGATTTCTAATTTATCAATATTAAAAATAAAAACAAAAAAAACCTAAGTAGCAAGTGACTGACGATTTAACATCAAGTCAAATAATTATAAATGAAGATAAAATCGTCACTGACGAAATTCAATACATCAAGTTTTCTGGTTGTAGGTATTATCGTCCCCCCCCCCCCTAAAGAAGCCCCAAGCGTTTATAACCACATTTTGTTATTTTGAATAAATAGTTAAACACAGTTAAATTCTAAAAAAAAATGCCCCGTTGTTAAAGCTTAAAACTTAACAGCAAAAATCTTATGAAACTTACTAAATTCTTATGAAAAATGCTAAGAAATTTAATAAATCAAAGAGATACTCACCAATGCTTGATTCGGAATTTTTTGTGTCCACCATTCTGAAACGTGGCACCATAATTTTTGTAAATAGGGGTTTCCAAAGGCCCCAAATTTTAAAAAGTAAATTTCATTCAATACTGATGGATCCTATAATCTTATAATTAAGGTTTTTTAAAAATAGTAACGAAATTACCTTCAGTGACGAAATTACCCTCCTCTACCTTAATATTAAGGTAAATATTTTATATTAATTTTAAATTATAAAAGACAAGAATGTTCTAGTGAGATTTTTTGGGTTTGTGAGGGTGTGCAGACGCAGGGGCCTATTTCGCCACATTGCATCGTACCATTGCCCAACTCGAACGGTATGCAACTCTTGCTCTGCTACGACAATGAAGGTGTTTATGTTAATACATATGGAAAATTATCGAAAAACATCGTTCTTCAATGGGGAGAGATGCCAACTTCTGTTGCTTATATTGGAACTGGACAAATAATGGGATGGGGCAACAAAGCAATCGAGATACGAAGCGTAGAAACTGGGCATCTCGACGGTGTCTTCATGCACAAAAAAGCACAACGGCTAAAATTCCTTTGTGAACGTAATGACAAGGTAAAATGTTATTTCTTAATTAATTGTTTTACAAATTACTTTTACTTATTTTTAAAAAGTGTATAACACGGGTGTCTAAACTGCAGCCCCCGGGCCGAATGCTGCCCAAACGCAAATTATGAAAATATTTTTAATAATTCATTCATTATGGTTCTAAAAAACAAAAAGTAAAATTATTTTGGGATTAGACTTTTTTAAAAAAAAGAAGGTAAAATGATATTTATGTCCGGCCCAACATATATTTTTGTTTTGCAATGTGGCCCTCGAATGGTATAATATTATAATTTTTCTAAACATAGAATACATTAAAAATAAGTTTATTTATTTAAATATTAAATGAGTGAGCAATTTTTTTTTAAATATTTATATGCAATATTTTAAAAAAAACTAACATGTAATATTTTAATTATTTAACCTGGGTGAAAAACAAATTCAAATGAAAATTTTATTTTATGTAGAGAAAATGCTTCTCAGAGGGAACACTGAATTCGAGATAATTCTATTATTAATAAATATTTTAATTTTAAAATTTCATTTTTAATAGAAAATTATAGATAATTCTTTATTTAAAGATTATTTATTCTATATATATATATATTAATAATTTTTTTTATTTAAAGAAAATTTATTTTCGTAATTGATCACAATTGATATCGATTGTTTCGAATTTCATTTATTATATATGAATTGACAATATTGACTTAAAATTTCAGTATGTTTATAAGTTTTATTTAGACTTTATAAAATCCCCTTAAATGTTCCTATTTTTGTTTTCTTCAGGTGTTTTTTTCATCCGCCAAGGGAGGCTCATCGTGCCAGATATATTTTATGACATTGAACAAGCCAGGAATGGCTAACTGGTGATATGTCACCTGGTCTATTAATGGCTTATTTAACTCTTGAACTATATATATATATATATATATATTTCTATTTTTCTTTTTCATTCATAAACTCGCACTTCATATTTTTTGGCATCTTTTATGATATATATTTCTAAAAGCTCTCTATTTCTTTTTTCATTCTCAATTTGATTCTTATTATTATTATTATTATTATCAGAGATATTTAAACAACCTTCTTATTAAATTAGTGCGAGTTACAGCACTAAATCTTTTAGTGCAACCAAGACTGCAAGAAAAATAAAAAAAATTTATGCTTTAAAAGTATTTTAATTTAATAAATATATATATAAATATTATATTTATAATTATTCAAAAAAAAAAACTTATCGATTAGATATTGAATATGTACTTTTTGAATGATTTTAAATATATATATATATATATATATATATATAATTATAATCTTGCTAGTGCCAACCGAAGCCAGACTGGCGCTCATTGACTGGAAATAATGTTCAGCCAATGCTCTGGTTATCCATATGGCCAAGAGATATTCTTATATTATTCATTTAAATTTAATTTCTTAATTTTCTTTTTTTTACTTTACTGTCATAAGAAGAATCTTTTTCTTTTTGATTATATTATTATTTCCAAAGAATAAGTGTAATTGTAATATAATTATTTATATAAATAAATATATATTTATATATATAATTATGTATATATATATATATATATTTCTTTGTATTTAATTAACATTCTTCGTCTGCCATATTTATATATCTATATTTATGTCTATAAATAGATATAGATATAGATATATTATTTGGACGCCCTGAATCAAGGCAGGCGTTCGACGTGCTTAAGTTGTTAAAATAATATTTAAGTAAAATATTTTTATTTTATTTTTTCTACTTCTCATTATGCTATTATACTATTTTAATATTATCAAAAAAAAATCTTATACAGAGATAAATAAAAACAAAAAATACTGTTTATACAATTTTCCATATATATCTATAGAAGCAATTATATTTTATTATTATTGTTTTGGTAAGATAATTGTAAATCGGAATTTAAATATCATTTTTAAATAATCTAATATAACATTATCTTATTTATAAAATATTCAAAAGGGATTTCTTAATAATTCCGATGTACAATTTTCTAATCAAAACTTTTTCAGAAATGTATAAAGTGAATTTTTAAGTGAGATAAACAATTTTTTTAAAAAGCATGTCATTAATTTAATAAAAGAAAGAATTAATCAACAAACACAATCCGCCTTGTGAATTTCGGGTAGAATTTGATATCAAAAGAAAGATAATTATAATTAAAATTTGATGTTTTAGAGATAAGTGTAAAGGTTTATTGTAATGAATTTGTAATATTAAGTGAGATACGAGTAGATTTCTTACATTGTACATTGACAAAGTGAATTTGTGGTGCTTAATAGTTCAAAAATTATGACAATTTGAAATCAAAAAAAATTTTGTTAATCTTTTTCTTAAATGATTTTCTATTGTCATAAATTAACTTTGGACTGCTATGAACGAATGGACAAAAATTTTGTTTTTTTTTCTAAAAACACTTATCACCAAAAAATTTTTTGATCATGTAGTCATATTTAATGACACTTAATTCATGTTGCTTTTGATACCTACGTACATAACGATAAAAAGATTTTCCCTGTTATATCATTTGCATTTCTTTTGTTCATCTTCTCCAGGCGTGTGAACCTCTTGCCCGGAGGGTACCTCAAATCCTCCCCTTTATAAAATGTCCATGTATGTGAGTGATCATTTCAAACGACTTCAGCCCTTTCAAAGGACCCTTCCACTGTGCTTTCTTTCAACGGCAAGGGACCCTGCAGGTAATATTATTTCTCAACAAATACCTTTTTTTTTAAATTTTAATCTGAGTGAGGTGAGGTGGGCAGGGTAGCAACAGAAGGACGGACCAAAAAAAAATTAGAGCCAGGTAGGAGGCCTAAGGCCCATGGAAATTTTTCCAAAGATAATAGCCAGGTAGCAAGAATCGTAAACCCACTTTCTCGTGGCTGGACCATAACAAAATTTGACCTTCAATATGACGTCATCTATCATTTTTTTTTATAGATAATTCTCTAATGAGAATGGAGAAAAAAATATTTTATAAATAGTTATCTCTCCTAATTATTTATTAACTGCAATAGCTTCTACGAAACCATCAAAAAATTATTTTTAAATTATTAATTTTAGAATAAAATTAAATTCATATATTTAAATGGAATTTTAAATATGAATTATAAGATTATGTTTAAAAGTTGATTTTTATACTTTAAATCTATCCATTTTTAGATAATTAAGATAGTAATTATAAAAAAAAATAAGCTGGAGTGTCTCCATTATCTCGCAAATTTGAATTGGATTAAATAACATATATTTAAATTAAATTATAAATTAAAATTAATAAATAATATTATTAAAACACCGCGTATTGATGGCACCACGTCACGTGCTGGCGCGTGATTTACAATCGTGTTAAAAAATTAATTCCGGTACTTTCAGCGATTCAATCAAGCTAGAATTCAATATATAGCAGTTTTATACAATTTTTAATCATGTGAAATACTATCACACATTTATCTTTATTTTTACGGTCAGTTTAGAAAAATAAAATGAAAACGTGGTTGGTAATGACCCACTTCCGGTTGAATAACATTTTTCAAAAGTTGATAGAAAACTACGAATTTTGAATAATGCTCGTATACCCAATTTCATGATTCTAACTCAAACCGTTTTTGCGTAATCTTGTCTATATTCATACACACACAGACATTTTTCTCAACCTTAGTGAAAATGATTCAGGAACCTTCAAAACATAAAAACATCAAAATCTCAACATCGAAAATTTTCGTGATGGCGAGATAGTAAAAAAAAACTATTTAAAATTACTTTCTTGTCATTACTTAGAAATTATGCAGGTTTTTACAATTTTGAACGATTTTGTAATTAGAAAAAGATGAGAGACTTGGCTCGGAGAACGTTGCCTTCTCGAGACCACTGATCCGAAGAGGAGGAGGGGAGGCGTCGATTCCCACGCAAGCCAAGCTACATTCCTAGAGAACTACAACTAGCTTCTTAGAACTCTCTTCAGATCAAACACATTTCTTTATTAAACCCAACTTATAACAAATTAATAAATTAATCAAATATATTAATTCATCAAAATATTATTCATTATATTTAATATCCATCAGACAATTTATTTATCTTTATAGATACATTTTAAAATAAAGAATTAGCTTAATATTTAATATTTAACAATTAAATTAATTTATAAAAATATTGACTTCATTTTAATATTTTATATTTATTATTTGTATACTTATTCAATATAGTGAAACCCATTTCTAAAATTTATATTAATATTATTCTTTTTAAATGTTCATAGCGCAAGGACAAATTTTCAAAATGTTTACTATTTATTATTTTTTAACTTTTCTCAATAAATGTTAACTGATGTTTCGATTTTATTTGAATATAATTTTCACATTAGACTTTGTCAATTTTTCCAATTTATTCAAATGGAAAGAATTTATTTTGATCATTTCATTTTTTTTTATATTTAGGCCATTAAAATACATAAAAGTATAATCTACACACAACAAATATTCTCATTCAAATATTTCTTGAAATATAAAATATATAAATGTTATTTGATAAAATATATTAATATTTCTAGATTCTGTTTTTTGTTTTTTGTAGCTAATAGAGAAGAAATTTGTTTTTGTATATTTTCAAAAAGGAGAAAACAAAAAAAATGTTAATGGTTGATCTTGCAATTGTACTAATATGAATTGAAATCTTGAGGAGAGCAGCTTGAAGGGGCTGGAGGGAGGGGGGGAGGGGGATGATGGCCGTTGAAGGAGCAAGCGAATGAATCGTCGGAACAAAGGAGCTCGCTTGGGGTCCGCCTCGTAGGCTGTGATTGGCTCCCGCGGCCCCCGAGGCATCAATCCTATTGGCTGAGCCCCCACTCTCGAGCTCGGCGGCCTGCGTCCCGACAAGATTTGAAATCTCTTGCCGATCCTCGGTCTCATTTCGAGGTTAGACGTCGCGTTTCTCCCACCGCCTGTCCTCTGTCTCCGCCATCCGCTGAGAATGGTGGGAGAGACTGCTATCGTTGCATACAATCGGCTCATTCAGATCTGTCCTGTCGCGTCTGCCCACACACATTCGCATGTATTACCCATATATCTCTCTCCACGTGCCCCTCCCCCCCTTTCCCCAGCCTTCACACCATCCATATTGGTGACCATCATCCATTTATCTTTAGTTTTACATAGTTTAAAGGTCTTCGAGGATACCGGAACGTGTCAAGTGCCCCAAGGTCGACCCGTGCGCTGGATGGGTGTAGGTCCAGTGCGTGTCCTTTTAGAGATCATGACTAGATCCACACTCATCCAGGGCTTCGGTCGTGCAACTTCAAGATTACATCCGTTCATCTGTTCATTGGTTGTCAACATCGCATTTATGTGAGCCCTGCTTGTGTGGAAAAGATCCAACTTCAAAAAAAAAATAAAAACCTTTTTCATTTGCCCTCCCCATCACCCTTTTTGTGCTTCTCTAATTTTCTAAAGTGATTGTTCCAACTTGGACAAGAATTTACGTTTACGGACAAAGTGTTTTATATTCAATTGAAAAATCAACCTTTTTTTTGTTTTTTTTTATTCTATATATAAAATCATTTTTCTTTTTATTTATTTATTTTTTTTTCATTAATAAAAATGGATTCATTAAATTTCAATGAAATATTTATTTTGCCTTGAATTCCAGCACAAAGCATGCGTAACTAGAAACGATCCTGCAACGTTGTCAGATTTCTTTGCACATGGCTGAGCGGCTTTTGGCACTTTGCGTACAACTTACAACACCGCACCTTTCCATTCAAGGATTTCCACATTAATTTTTTTTTTTTTTTTGCCAATGCCAAAACAAAACACCCGTTTTTTTTAATTTTTTTTTTCTATATGCTAGTTTTAAAACTTTTCAGGAATTTCCTTTCTTTGTTTTTTTTTCTTTTTCGTATCACATGTTCACAACAAATTCCAATTCGATGACTTATTATCTTATTTATTCCTCATAATGAAATCCTATTTCCCTTGCTTAACATGAACATTTTTTTTTCTTTCCAAGAGAATATCCGCATTTCTATTATTTTTGACGAATCCTGTCCTTTATTCCGTGGAAGCGGTCAACTAGAAAGCCGTGATGCACGCACTCAGCCGGCCCCATTTGATTATTAATGAGATGAGCCAATTACGTACAATCCAACACATCAGAGGCATTCATTTTTTCGATGACGTCATCATTTCTCGGATTCGAACTCTCCAAGCATCTGAAAAGCCGAATCGGACATTCTCTTTGTTTTCTTTTTTTCTTAGTATTCTTTGTTTTTTTTTTATCTTATTTCTACACTAGTAATCAAACCATACAATATAAAATCCTAAGAAGATGAAAATATTTTCAGAAAAGGGAAAGCAATTTATTTCCAAATCAGAGAATTAATAATAATAATAAAGAGCACAATTTACAATTAAAAAAAAAGAAAGTAATTTTGGAATTCGATTAAAATTAATATAATAATAATTATGGTCAACAAATATTTGCAAACTAAACATTTTTAATTTTTTTCTTTAAAAATATATTAATTAATAATTCCAAAAATAATTATATGAATATGAAAAAAAAAAATACTATTAGAATGTTTAGATATTATATTTAACAATATAATTTCCGCCTGCATGTACACCGGTGGCTTATTCCACCATATAAAATAAATAGACAAATTATGGAGCCGAACATGTTTAGAAAGAAAAGCTTTACATATACAATCACCGAAGGGCAATTTTAAATTTTTTTTATATATAAAATTTGGGTCACTTTAATTTTTTTTTTTTTAATTTGTTTTGGTCAATTATATAAAACTGGCCTTGAATTATACAACAAATGGCCTCTTATTTAATTTGATAGCAATTTGATGGATTTTTGTTTTTATTTCAATTATAAAAAAAACATTACACATTTAAGAATATATTTTCGAAAATAAAGTTAAGATTTAATTAAATTAAATACTAAGATTACAATTTATATAAATTTATTTTCTTAATTGATCAAGCTTTTTAGAAAAATAAAAAACGAATATAATTATCAGTTGATATTTTTATTTGATACTTTACATTTCAGAATTTATTTAGTCATCAATTTAATACTAAGATTGCGTATTTATACGAAACCAGATTGAACAACGAATCAGTTGTATTTTGCTATCTTTTCTTAAGGCTAACAAAAAAAAGCAACCGAATGCATTCTTTCTTCATGGCTTTTGAGGCTCACCAGTGAATGTGCATGTCTGTTAAGAGCGATAGGAGGTGGATGGGGGGGGGGGTGGAAAGGCTGCTGAAGGGTCTCTTTCTTTTGGTTGCCTAGGATGTCAGGCCCCTGTGTCGAACACCTGCCTTCCTTTCTTTCTTCGTTTTTGCCTGACTGGCCAACCATCTTGAAAAAGGAGGGGAAGATGAAAAGAAAAAAAGGCCTCGGGTCAAAAAAGATTCTACCCAAAAAGAAGCATTCCTTTCCGTTCTCTAAATTCAAAAGTTGATATTTTATTATAGAAATAATGTTTATATGCTTAAATTATTAAAGCTTTGATGGTTGTTTTTATTTATAAGGGAATTTTGTAAATAAAACCACATATTGATATTTTTTATTGTAAATTTATTCAAAAAAATACAATGTTTGTATTGTATAAATTGATTCAAAATAAGCTGGAGTGTCACCACTCGACTATCTCTTAATTTGAATTGAATTAAATAACAAAATATATTATATTTAAATTAAATTTAATTAATTATAAATTAAAATTAATAAATAATATTTATTAAACCAGCGCGTCTTTGACTCTTTGTTGGTGGCACCACGTCACGTGTTGGCGCGTGATTTGCAATCCTGTTAAAAAATTAATTCCGGTACTTTCAGCGATTCAATCAAGCTGAATTCTATAAATAGCAGTTTTATACAATTTTTAATCGTGTGAAAAACTATCAAATATATATCTTTATTTTTACGGTCAGCTTAGAAAAAATAAATGAAAACGTGGTAGGTAATGGTCCTCTTCCGGTTGAGCTACATTTCTCAAAAGTTGATAGAAAACTACAAATTTTGAATAATGCCCATGTACCAAATTTGATGATTCTAGTTCAAATCGTTTTTGTGTAATCTTGTCTACACACATACACACAGTCATTTTTCTCAACCCTAGTGAAAATGATTCAGGAACCTTCAAAACATAAAAACATCAAAATCTCGACATCGAAAATTTTCGTGATCGCAATACTATCTATCTAGTATCTGATAGTAAAAATACAATGTTTGTATTTTTTTTGAATAAATTTAAAATAAAAAAATATTAATGTGGTTTTATTTACAAAATTCTCTTAGAAATGTTTATATGCGTTAATCAAACAAAAAAAAAGTTAATAGATATAAAATTAAAAATTTTTAAATTTTTTTTTTTTTAAATTTCAATTTAAATTAGAAATCAAGGAAATCCCAGGGGCTCAGAAAAGGAGTGTCGTTTGTTTTAACTATTAATTTTCTTCTTAATATTACACAATAAAGGAAAAATATTTTTATTAAAAAAACAACTACTTTAATTTATGTATTTATGTATTTTCTTTAAATAATTTGAGTTTTTAATTTTTTAGGATCAAATTATTAAATGTTATTTTTGGTATATATAAATATACTAAGAAATAATGAGTTAATATTAAGTTTCTTTAAAAATTTTTTATAAAAATCATCTTAATATTCCTAATCAATTTTTTGAAACACCTTTTATCTTAAGTCCTTAACAAATTTAAAATTTAATAGGATTATATTATATTGTTCTTAAGAATTTTTCTTTTAATTACATTATATTTCATAAGAAAAAATTATAATTATGTCTTATAGTTTAATAGAAGGAAATTGACTTATTCTTAAAAATTAATGTAAAAATAGTATTATTAGAAAGAGTTTCAATTAACATCTTTCCAAAAAATTTTTTTAATTAAAATATATAAATAATTTTTTGATTGAAATTCACTTTTTAGAAAAAAAAAATTTTTTTTGAGGATATATATTCTCCTTGTCCTTAATACAACTTTT